>JBBGZY010000177.1:3170000-3770000 GCA_037952925.1 Lithobates clamitans | reverse complement strand
AACTACAGTAGTACACGCCTTCCCTTCACTCCCTCCACCACTCCATTTGACCCCCAAGAGCTAAACAAAATACCTGGTACTTCCAAGTATAGGGGAGCATCTGAATGATGAGATACATTCAGAAATGGAGCAGGTGAGGTGGCCAAGGGGAGGCTAAACAGGGTTTTATTCCCAAACATCAGACCTCCAGAAGACCAGAAGATCATGTGACCAATGCCTAGGCACCAATGCCTATCAACCCATTCCTAAGAAATTAAGACTTTACAGGATTTAGAGTAAAACTGACTTAAATGTGATCTGTGACCAATTTGAATTGAGGATATAATAAAAAATAAAAAAAATAAGTATTTGGGGTTGAGTTAGGGTTAACTCTGCCAAGGTATAACCAACTGATATAACATGCTGATCTCGGACAGCTTGACCTTGCCCTCTCCTGCCTTTGGCCCCCCATTTTTGGGCCCTTAATGTGTTGGGTGGTCTTACTATCCAGCCACGGGACTTAAGGCCCGTACACATAAAACGAAAATCGGATGGAAAAATTAGTACGACAAACTGTCTACCGATTTTCGGATCGTTAGTACGGTGCTTTTTCGACAGCCGATTTCGCTTTTTCATCAGACAAAAGCTGGATGTGCAGAGTATAAAATTTTTGTTGGATGTGAATTTAACGTCTGATTTTCATTTCATTAGTACGGCTTTTGTACGAAAAAAATCGTATGAGCAAGACTATGCATGCTCAGAAACGAAAGAACACATAAAAACTATTCAACACGTTACGTCACTTCTGGCGTTGTATTCTGTCGTACGAAAATTTTCGTATTGTGAGTAACCTCTTCACTTTCGACATGAGACTAGCATGCCACAAAAAACGGACATTCAGTCGTCCAAAAATCTAATGCCCTGTACACACGGTCGGACATTGATCGGACATTCTGACAACAAAATCCATGGATTTTTTCTGACGGATGTTGGCTCAAACTTGTCTTGTATACACACGGTCACACAAAGTTGTCGGAAAATCCGATCGCTCTGAACGCGGTGACGTAAAACGCGTACATCAGGACTATAACCGGGGCAGTAGCCAATAGCTTTCGTCTCTTAATTTATTCTGAGCATGCGTGGCACTTTGTGCGTCGGATTTGTGTACACACAATCGGAATTTCCGACAACGGATTTTGTTGTCGGAAAATTTTATAGCAAGCTCTCAATCTTTGTGTGTCGGAAAATCCGATGAAAAATGTGTGATGGAGCCCACACACGGTCAGAATTTCCAACAACAAGGTCCTATCACACATTTTCCGTCTGAAAATCCGACCGTGTGTACGGGGCAGAGGCTGTGTATGAGGCTTTAGGCTCTGTATTGGATCATTTTATAGAGGGCGGTGAAAAGAGGTTTGTAGGCAATCAGGAGGCAATGGTGTTGCCTCCTGATGCTTGTTCTTAGGGAGGGGTTATTCTATTGCCATGGCAATTTTGCATTGTGGGACCGCAGTGCAACTGTGAGCAGAGTGTTTTGCGTTGAAATATGGCCCTATTCACTTACATGGATGTGTTTGCAAGGGGTTGTGGTAAAATTGCATTAAAATTGCAACACCGCGATCCATAGAATTTCAAGCTTACCGATATGTACCCATTTGGGTGGCACAATGAATGCCTATAGGTGGGTGGTTGGGTGGCAGTGAAAAATGGCAGCCCATGCGAGAGGAGACTTAGGTGGCAGGAGAGTGTGGTTTTAAGCTGCCTGTTGAACTCATCATGCAGCATTAAAATTTGCAATTTGCTTTGCATTGCAGCGATGTGTACCCATCCAAGCAGCACTATGAACGCTTGTAGGTGGGTGGTTGAGGGGTAGTAAAAATGGGGATCAACTGCCTGTGTGTACCACCCCCTGGCAGCCCATGTGAAAGGTGACTTAGGTGGCAAGAGGAAGCGGGGTCAATATTTACAGGTAAAGAAAACCTTAGTGTTGTGTGAGATTTGCCAATGACTCCAACTGCCTATATCTCTGGATCTACCTATTTTTTTACATTTGGTACATGTAAGTACCTGAATCGTTTGCTTTTTGCATCATTGATGTACCAGCTGTGACACTTGATTTTTGTGCACCAATCAAAAGTGCCTGATCAACATACTGGATCTTTTTTCATTAGAAGAACTAAACAAATGATGTCACAATCGTATAAGCTATTTTAGTTTTTCAATCTACAAAATATTTAGTTTTCGATTCATCTATGGCCGACTTATGTAACGTTTTGTTACTGTGTCCTGAGTGGCATTAAAAGTTCAGTGGTAAATTTTATTGGCTACCTAAAGTTGAGCTTTGACCAGAAGACTATCCCAATCTCAATGCTCCATTCAGCCTTTCTTTATAATATGGAAACATAAAACATTTAGGCTTCATGTACACTGCTACTGGTAAACGGACGTTTAGAAGAAGTTGGGCACTTTTTTCAGCTGCCCCTGAACTCGCGTCAATGTTATCTTATCAGTACATGTACACAGGGTCCTTTATAGTCATTTCTAGCCAGTTGAGTTAAGAAGAATTTTTTTGGAAAGCAAAAAAATGCATTCAGGACGGATGTTCAGAGGCATTTGAAACACCAAACGCCTGTAACAGCTTGTAAACGTGGTAACTCGCGTTTAGCCTCGTTTCGTTTACAGGCATTTTTAATTTTTGACTATTTGAAAAAAAAATAAACACTTTTAAACATGGCATGTAAAAGCCACATTTAGAAACGTTGGTTACTATCTGTCAAGTTAAATCGTTCAGGAGAGGTTGTAAAACGTCCCGTCTACATTAAATAGCCTTAGCTGTAATAAGTTCAAAGTTCAATCCCACATCGCCCCAACCCTGCAATTATCCTCCGGCTCTGCACATCTCAGCCTGAAATTTCCTTTAGCGAGTCACCTCTGGAGATTTGCATCTACATAGACTAAACCTTGATTTCTTTGCTGGAGGGAAGGTAAGTGCAATGTGCTGAATAATGGTTTTAGTTATGGAATATATATTTTCAGGAATTTTGTGCATATATTATGTAAAAGATGCTCCAAGGAACATGTTTAAGACCAATAATCCATAAGCACCAGGGACCTCATTGAGGAAAAATAGATGCAGGGAATAATGAAGGTGCTGTTTGGAGAAACCACTTTGAATTCAGTTTGTATTCTTCGACCTGTCCTGGGAAAATGCGGCATGGAGTCTGCTTGGCTGTTGACTAGAGCTTCAAATTTTTTTGGTTGCTGTTTTCATCAGGCAGATTCATGTTCACTTAGGGTGACCATAAACTGGCCAATAATTGAAAGCAATACATGAATATTATTTGTGAAGACCCAACAGTTCATGACCACCTAGAAGGTAACAATAAATCCTCTGGCAGTCTGAAGCACAGAGAGATTAGGTGGTCCCAATCCTTCAGGGAGATTAATGGAGGTTTACTGAACCACATGTGTGCTGCTGTCAGCATCAAGTGAGCATTGCGGGGGTTCCAACATACTGTCTGTTTAAGGGGCAAGTTGGATATATATTTACATGGCCACCATTCTTGGGGAAAATATCTAGGGGAAACTATACAGGGAAACTCTCACTCAGTAAAAAACTTCCTGCAGTGGCCCTTAAACCAACCTTTTTTCTGTCAGAGAAAGCTCCACCATTTGCTTCTCTCTCCAGTTGCTTCACTGGCCATTAGGAACATGCTGGAGCTATGCCATCAGACAGGCCTGGCCTTTAGACATTGACTGCTGCAGGTATTCGGAGACATTCTTAGGTGTTACAGTACCTATAGCAGTGATGGCGAACCTTGGCACCCCAGATGTTTTGGAACTACATTTTCCATGATGCTCATGTACTCTGCAGTGTAGTTGAGCATTATGGAAAATGTAGTTTCAAAACATCTGGGGTGCCAAGGTTCGCCATCACTGACCTATAGGATCCAAATCTGTACATCCAGGGGTATGGCCTGTCATGTCCGTTTGGAGCATGTTGTGCGCTTGCACCAAATTGTGGCCTTTCAGCTATGTTGGGTTGTGCGTATGTGCATTAGCATGCCTTCTTGACTTTGGGCATTCACACAGGCCAAGAAGGATGTTTAGACTCCTTCTCTTATGGTAGCTGGTGTTGTGACCTTTTTCTAGCTATTCTGTTGGTGAGATGGCTGATTTCTTTTGCTTGTTACTAACCCGGATTGCTTGACTCTTTTTGCATGGCCTGCCCCTTTTGCCAACTATGTTTGTTCCTGTTATCCTTGTCTGCTACTTGACTCAACCTCTGCCTGGACACTGACTACACATAACCTCCACCTGCTTCAACCTCTGCCTGGACACTGACTACACATAACCTTCACCTGCTTCAACCTCTGCCTGGACACTGACTACACTTGACTTCTGCCTGCCGCAACTTCTGCTTGGACACTGACTACATTTAACCTCCACCTGCTTCAACCTCTGCCTGGACACTGACTACACTTGACTTCTGCCTGCCGCAACTTCTGCTTGCACTTTGACTACATTTAACCTCCACCTGCCTCAACATCTGCCTGGACACTGACTACACTTAGCCTCCACCTGCCTCAACCTCTGCCTAGACACTGACTACACTTAGCCTCCACCTGCCTCAACCTCTGCCTAGACACTTACTACACTTGACTTCTGCCTGTCTCAACTTCTGCCTGGACACGCCAACTACTCTTTTCTTCCTTCTGCCTTGTCCTCAGCCTGCACCTTGACCAGCTACTGATTTTTTTTTATCATTGAATGAAGCGCATTGCAGGCGCTGTGTTCCTGGGATTCCTTTGGTGGGGCTATCCTGAAGGCTACGACCTGGTGACATCTTGCAGCAAAGTAGGCTGGGGGCCAAGGAGGTCACTAAGCCATCACTCGGAATGTTCTTTTGAAGGCCAAGATGCCACTTAGACTCCATGCCTCGGGTGAACCTGCCTCCAGAACACTACTGTTTACTGCAAGACTAGGGTTTCTACCTGATCAGTATTTTACCCATCTGGTCTCTAGTGCTGACTTGTCAGAGTAAAACTGTAGTGATCGGGGAAAGTCCCTAATAAGCCTTGACAAAGCTGCTCCTCTATAGATACAGTGAGTATGTGTTTTCAGCCTGGAAGAAGTGTGTTACTGGCAGGATCACCATGTCAAAACAAATTTGTAAAAAAGAAAATTATTGATGTCACTACAGCTAAGAACCAGTAGGCTGCGCTATATAACATTTTTGTTCTTGGGCTTGGATCATACAAGTGCTTTTGCACCACCAATTTTTCATTATACCAATGTTTGCCAACAACTGATGCAAGATATGACAAGCTACAGCAAGTGAAATATAAACACGTTCTGCATTTAAATAGGGCATGTATTTATAGAGTCCTTCAGGTCAGATCTAAGAGTGGGACATCTGTGCCAGAAAGAGGGACAGAGGGGTTTCCTTTCGACAATGGACCCATCCCTCCAAATCAAGGACAGGATGGAGCTATGCTTTAGGACGAGCATCTCCAATCTTTCTAAAGAAAGGGCCACTATACTGTTCTTCAGACTTCAGGGGGGCGGGATTGTGGCTAGTGGGTGTAGAAAATGTCCTGGCATTAATGGGGGTCAGTGGCGTCAGTAGTTAGTGAGAGTAAAAAAATTACATGTGCCTGTGGTCAATAGGAAGAGGTATAGTGCCCCATTATTGGTATTAGTGGGAGCCACTGTCGGGGGGCCCCAGCAGTGCACATAAGGAGGAGAGGGGCGGGAGGAGAAAGAGCAGATCGACTATCTCCTCTCCCATTCTTGTGAGGGAGGGAGAACTGTCAGTGCAGGCTCTGGGCTGTATGAGAGAGATGCTCTCAGCTCAAGGAGGCACTCATGGGCGGCATTGATGGGCTGCACTAATTGGCACTGATAGGCAGCATTGATGAGCACTGATAGGCGACACTGATAGGCGGCATTAATGAACACTGGTGGGCAGCACTGATAGGCTGCACTAATGGGCACTGATAGGCGGTATGGTGAGCACTGATAGGCAGCACTGATATGCTTCATTGATGAGCACCGATAGGTGGCACTGATTGTCAGTGATAGGCGGCATTGATGAGCACTGATGGGCGGCATTGAAGAGCATTGATCAGTGGCACTGATAGGCAGCACTGATAATCAGGGCACTGATTATCAGTGTAAACAATGTATTGACAGTCTTGCCGGTTAACGGCTCTCCTTTGCTCATACAGACACAGCGTGGGAGGAAAGGACTGCCGATAACCATCAAGTCTATTTACATGTGATCAGCTGTAAAGGGCTGCTGTGATTGGTGGGCATGCAGGAGGCAGGGTTCTGGGAGGGTGTCCATGGACGCCCTCCCAAAACTGGAAGTCTGGGGTTCTGGGTGGAGGGGGGGAGTCAGATTTCTTGCACCGGGTCTATTATGGTTCTAGTTATGCCTCTGGTGGGAGCAATAAGGCCCTATAGTTGGAATCAATAGGAGGACTAATGCCCCATCAGTGGTATCAGTAGGAGGAATATGCCCCACCTTTGATGTTAGTGGGAGGAATAGTGCTACATCATTGGCATCAGTAGGAGGAATTATGGCCCATTGTTGATGTCAGTGAGAGGAACAGTACTCCATTATTGTTGTCAGTGGGAGGAGTAGTGCCCCATCATTGATGGTAGTGGGAGGAATAGTGCCCCATCAATAGTGTTAGAAGGAAAAGTGTTCAGTTGTTGGTATCATTGGGAGGAATAGTGCCCCATCACTGGTATCATTGGGAGGAATAGTGCCCCATCACTGGTGTCATTTGGAGGAATAGTGCCCCATCATTGGTGTCAGTAGGAAGAATAGACAAACAAGATATTTGGGAGGCACACCCTAAAATATGCAATAAAGATGGTGCAGCCATAAGACCATACAACAGAACAAAATATTACAGTGCACACATGCAAAAAATACATTTACCTCCTACAAGGCTTATTTAAAATACCTAGACATTGTCAAAAAACATTATCATATGGGGATTTGGTCACAGTACTGTGACAAAGTACCCCATGATTAGTGGGTCCTACACTATCCATAGACTGGGAGATCCTGCTTCTCTGAACCATGGGAGCAATACACTCCTCTATATGGGAGAACTGAGGTCTCCACCCATGACACAGGTAGAAACTAATGAGAGGCACTGATGAGGGAGTGGGGTGCTCCTCACCCCCTCATCAGTGCCTCTCATTAGTGTCCACCTGTGTCATGGGTGGAGACACTATATTTTTTGATAATGTTTTTTGACAATGTCTAGGTGTTTTAAATAAGCCTTGCAGGAGGTAAATGTCTTTTTTGCATGTGTGCGCTGTAATATTTTGTTCAGTAGGAAGAATAGTGCGCCATCATTGGGAGGAATAGTGTCCCATCATTGGTGTCAGTAGGAAGAATAGTGCGCCATCATTGGGAGGAATAGTGCCCATCATTGGTGTCAGTAGGAAGAATAGTGCGCCATCATTGGGAGGAATAGTGCGCCATCATTGGTGTCAGTAGGAAGAATAGTGCGCCATCATTGGGAGGAATAGTGTCCCATCATTGGTGTCAGTAGGAAGAATAGTGCGCCATCATTGGGAGGAATAGTGCGCCATCATTGGTGTCAGTAGGAAGAATAGTGCGCCATCATTGGGAGGAATAGTGTCCCATCATTGGTGTCAGTAGGAAGAATAGTGCGCCATCATTGGGAGGAATAGTGTCCCATCATTGGTGTCAGTAGGAAGAATAGTGCGCCATCATTGGGAGGAATAGTGCGCCATCATTGGTGTCAGTAGGAAGAATAGTGCGCCATCATTGGGAGGAATAGTGTCCCATCATTGGTGTCAGTAGGAAGAATAGTGCGCCATCATTGGGAGGAATAGTGCGCCATCATTGGTGTCAGTAGGAAGAATAGTGCGCCATCATTGGGAGGAATAGTGTCCCATCATTGGTGTCAGTAGGAAGAATAGTGCGCCATCATTGGGAGGAATAGTGCGCCATCATTGGTGTCAGTAGGAAGAATAGTGCGCCATCATTGGGAGGAATAGTGCGCCATCATTGGTGTCAGTAGGAAGAATAGTGCGCCATCATTGGGAGGAATAGTGCCCCATCGTTGGTGTCAGTAGGAAGAATAGTGCGCCATCATTGGGAGGAATAGTGCCCCATCGTTGGTGTCAGTAGGAAGAATAGTGCGCCATCATTGGGAGGAATAGTGCCCATCGTTGGTGTCAGTAGGAAGAATAGTGCGCCATCATTGGGAGGAATAGTGTCCCATCATTGGTGTCAGTAGGAAGAATAGTGCGCCATCATTGGGAGGAATAGTGCGCCATCATTGGTGTCAGTAGGAAGAATAGTGCGCCATCATTGGGAGGAATAGTGTCCCATCATTGGTGTCAGTAGGAAGAATAGTGCGCCATCATTGGGAGGAATAGTGCCCCATCGTTGGTGTCAGTAGGAAGAATAGTGCGCCATCATTGGGAGGAATAGTGCCCCATCGTTGGTGTCAGTAGAAGGAATAGTGCACCATCATTTAAGTGGAAGAAAAATGTCCCAATGTTCATGTCAGTGGGAGGGATAATGACCCATCCTTGGTGTCAATGAGAGGAATTATGCCCCACTGTTGGTATCAGTGGGAGGATTAGTTTCCCAAGGGCCAGAAAAAAAAACAAGCAAAGGGTTGCACCTGAAAAGAAATTGGTTGGCCCGAAATTGCCCATTTATCGCCATCTTTTCTCCAGTGTTAACAGTGTAAGCACATTTTAATAGGTAAGCAATATCCTTATTCATATCTGTCCATCACACTAAAATGAAGGGCAGTTGTGACATTACTGCTCAGCAATTATAAGGATATCTTCCATCAGGTTTGTTCCTTGCGTCCATGTTAATAATATAGTCTCCTACTGACGCTAACATCGCTTTTTTTTTTTTTTTTTTTTATACGCTGTGTTGTGCGTCTTGGGATTGTGGATGTTGCGGAGTGGAATTTATTAAAAAGTGTGGATCTCTGTGCAGATGTTGATTGTCTCTGACATGTGTTACGCATTGCACATTGCAAATGAGTGAAAACTGCCTCCCAGAGTCCCTGAGATTAATTGTAACATGTATCGCTGGCAGTCAGAGACGGTGAAGAGTGTAACCATAGCAGCCAGCTCCTGCTGGCCGTATCCCACTCGCTCTGCTGAAAACCCAGAGATGAAACAAGGCTTTTTATAGCACATCCCTCCAAGATAGACCTTAATTAGGACCGGACTAACGCTGGCGGTCTGTGCTCTTTATAGGTTCCAATGTATGCGCTGATAGAATTGAGTAATTACAGGTTGCAAAAGAGAAATATATATATATATATATATATATATATATATATATATATATATAAAATATATTTTTTATATATATATATATATATATATATATATATATATATATATATATATATATATATATATATATATATATATATATATATATATATATATATATATAAAATATTTTTATATATATATACACATATATCATTATTATTATACATGATTTATATAACGCCAACAGTTTACGCAGCGCTTTACAATATAAAAAGGAGACAATACAGTTATAATACAATAAAATACAACAGGATTAAGAGGGCCCTGCTCAGAAGAGCTTACAATCTAATAGGGTATATATATATATACACACACGCACACACAAAGATCAATTCACTCAGCTTTAATATAAGGATGAGGATCTCTCATTTCAGCCATATCACTGTAATTTTCAAATCTTACTAAACTCAGCAAAAATGTATTTTTTTTGTTTAATGAGGACCCTAATCGCGGTGTGTTAGTTGTCAATTGAGCCTGCAGTATATTGTATTTATGTAAATATTGTATGGATTTTAGCACATCGTACGCAATATTGTCCAAAGTATTGGGGCACCTGCCTTTACACGCACGTGTCTATGGGAATGTTTGACCATTCTTCCAGAAGCGCATTTGTAAAGGTCAGGCAGTGATGTTGGACAAGAAGGCCTGGCTCGCAGTCTCCAATTCTCGAATTCATCCTAAAAGGTGTTCTATAGGGTTGAGGTCAGGGCTCTGTGCAGGCCAGTCAATTTCCTCCATGTCTTTATGGACCTTGCTTTGTGCACTGGTCCAAATCATTTGGTGGAGGGGGAATTATAGAGGGGGTTGTTTTTCAGGGCTTGGCCCCTTAATTCCAGAAAAAAGGGAACTCTATTGCCGCGTACACACAGTCAGATTTTCCGACGGGAAATGTTCCATGTGAGCTTGTTGTCGGAAAGTCCGACCGTGTGTATGCTCCATCGAACATTTGCTGTCGGAATTTCCGCCAACAAATGTTTGGTAGCTGGTTCTCAATTTTTCCACCAACAAAACTTGTTGTCGGAAAGTTTGATTGTGTGTACACAAGTCTGTCGCACAAAAGTTCACACATGCTCTGAATCAACAGAAGGAGCTGCACTGGCTATTGAACTTCCTTTTTCTCGGCTCGTCATACGTGTTGTACATCACTGCGTTCTTACGTTCGGAATTTTTGGCCAACATTTGTGTGACCGTGTGTATGCAAGACAAGTTTGAGCCAGCATCCTTCGAACAAAAATCCATGGTTTTGTTGTCGGAAAATCCGATCGTGTGTACGCGGCATTAAGGTGTCAGCATACCAAGACATTTTAAACAATTTCATGCTCCCAACTTTGTGTGAACAGTTTGGGGATGGCCCCTTCCTGTTCCAACATGACTGCGCACCAGTGCACAAAGCAAGGTCCATAAAGACATGGATGAGCGAGTTTGGGGTATAGGAACTTGACTGGCCTGCAGAGAGTCCTGACCTCAACCCGATAGAACACCTTTGGGGTGAATTAGAGTGGAGACTGCGAGCCAGGCCTTCTCGTCCAACTACAGTGCCTGACCTCACAAATGCACTTTTGGAAGAATGGTCAAACATTCCCATAGACACACTCCTAAACCTTGTGGACAGCCTTCCCAGAAGAGTTGAAGCTGTTATAGCTGCAAAGGGTGGGCCAATTCAATATTGAACCCTATGGACTAAGACTGGGGTGCCATTAAAGTTCATGTGTGAGTAAAGGCGGGCGTCCCAATACCTTTGACAATATAGTGTATATTTCTTTCATTTTCTTTGAAGAGTAAATTCAGGCAAACAGCTAAATACGTTGTTTCAGGGGCAACTACTTGACAGGACTCGGGTGGGGGCAGCATTGAGGCCAGATTGTCCATACCCAACACTCCATATTACTACAGCTCAGTAATGTTGCCCTGAATACACAGGGCTGCTCTACTGAGCTGGTTGCTAGAATGCTGCTGGCTGGGCCGAATATTGGTTGTTATGGTGCAGGCAGCAATATCCAGCTCAGTTAGAGTTTACGTAACTGTATACAGGGCTACTGAGACTGCAGTGAGGATGGAATTTGACTTCAGTGCTGCCCCCACTGAGTGCTGCCTGCACCATAGCATTCAATGCGCTGTATGGCCCAGCCGTCTGCATCTTAACAAACAATGATGCTGTGCTGCTCAGTCGCCAATGTCCTAGCAACCAATGATGCACAACATCATTGGTTGCTAGGACGCTAACAGCTGCACCACAGTGTCAGTGGTTGCTGTGCCAAGGTCCTAGAAACCAAAGGGGTGGATTGTATGTGGGTTTTCATGGTAACATGCTGGAGATCGTACTGGCTTTTGAATGTTTTCAGGGTAAGGAGGGGGTGGCAAAAATGCCAATTATCCTACGTGTGACCTATCTTAGCTACCAAATGAATCCTAATTGTGTTCAACCAATTGACTAACCAAGACAGCCTTGTCAGACACCATAGCCAGACCCTGACCAAACATTCTCTGCTGCAGTAAAAGCACGATGGGTTGGTCAAGGCTGTGATTGGTGAGTAAAGGAATTGCAGTAGGGTCATTGTTATGCTGTCTCCTCCAATTAGTGTGTTCCATTTTAATGATACACAGCAAAGACTGATTGGCTAACAGTGTAGCCCCTCCTTCTGCTAGTCTAAAGTATAGGGGGTTTAACAAGGCTTTAATGTAATATTGAAGATGCATAATATTTAAAATATCTAAAATAGTTGTTTGTATTGAATACATAACTGAATGAAATGGGGCCTGTTATATATCTGCTTTACATATACTTTAAATACTGAGTTCTTATGCCGCGTACACACGGTCGGACTTTTCGGCTACAAAAGTCCGACAGATTTTTGGCAGACTTTTGGCGGACTTGCGGCAGACTTTCTAACGAACGGACTTGCCTACATACAATCACACAAAAGTCCGACGGATTCGTACGTGATGACGTACACCGGACTAAAATAAGGAAGTTGATAGCCAGTAGCCAATAGCTGCCCTAGCGTGGGTTTTTGTCCGTCGGACTAGCACACAGACGAGCGGATTTCTGGGTCCGGCGTAGTTACGACGTAAAGATTTGAAGTATGTTTCAAATCTAAAGTTCGTCAGATTTGCGGCTGGAAAAGTCCACTGAAAGTCTGGGGAAGCCCACACACGATCGGATTGTCAGCCGTATTTTGTCCGTCTGACTTTTGTAGACGAAAAGTCCGACCGTGTGTACGCGGCATTAGTATTGTCTTAGAAGCATATATATAAGGTAGGGAATGTGGCATTCACCAATACATTCACTGCAGGTTGAATAGATATTAACATACAATGACTGATTCACCACTAGTGAATGTTTGATGACTGTTAAATCCACTGCTTTATAAATATGCCCCTACTTTTAAAAAACCTTTTATTGCTCCCCAATACTGTACAATAGATTAAAGAAATGGGCAGCCTGCTGCTGTGATGGTTGGACCGGTCAGGTAGAAGCATTGTACTTCATTTGCTATGGCCAGGATTGGGTCTGAACTCTAGATGTTAAGTCCAAAAAAAGAAAGCAGAGGGCAAAGAACTACTCATTAGTATTGCCTATGATCTCACTGCAGCAGGTCTCTCCCTAATACTATGTTATCCTGCCTTATGCTACACTGTGTCCCGGTGTGCCTTTTTGGAGCCATCTTGGTAGAGGCAGGGTTTTGCTTCCTCATGTCAGAGCCTCCAGCAAAGAGAACACTGTGCTAAATGTATGTGCTTTAGTGTCATTTTGTAAAAGGTTTACAGCCTGTGAGCAAATATGGCTGCCCCTATATACCTACATCATCATTATACATAGATAGAATGTGTTTATAATATTGGCAAATATATATATATATATATACCGTACATATAGTATTATTTAGAACCAGGGCTTTTTTTCAGCGGGAACATGGGGGAACGCAGTCCCGGCACCTCCTGCACTGAATGTATGTAATGGCAAAGGGTGCTGAGGTGTGCTGGGGGCTGGATCTATTGTTGATGGGAGGGATCTACTGTTGAGGGAAGGGTGTATCGTTGTTGGCTGCTGGAGTGTCTATTGATGCTGGCTGCTGGGGGATCTATCGTTGCTGGGAGGGATCTACTGATGAGAGGGGGGTTTATTGTTGCTGGCTGCTGGAGGGTCTATTGATGCTGGCTGCTGGGAGATCTGTTGTTGCTGACAGGGGTCTATTGTTGCTGGGGTGGATCTGTTGTTACTAGGGTGGATCTTTTGTTACTGGAGGGTCATTTTGCTGCGGGGGGGTCTATTGTTGAAAGGGAGCATCTATTGTTGAAAGAAGGGTATATATCTTAATGCTTATTAACAAAATCTATACAAATTACTTAGCACCACAAAATGATACTTGGTTATGTCTTCTCTAAAAAGGGCCGTATACGAAGGTGGGTAGGGGATGGAACCAAGGGACGGTGCTCAGAGGTGGATAGGGGGCAAAGACAAGAGATGACTTGAAAAGGGGAGTTCTTGAACCTATTCTCTGAGAAAAAAAGCCCTGTTTAGAACAAATATCTTCACCATGTTTATTTAAAAAAAAAAGTATTGGAAAATTGTTACAGTAACCGCGGCAACACATGTTAATTGCGTTGATATGATGCCATTCATTCTGCAGTGAACAGGCCCAAAAGGGAAAGGATAAAATAGAAGGCGCCTCTAAGTGCAGAACCACTAAAACTTTTATTGCCAAGGAATAAAAAACACTTATTAAAGGGCTAAAGTTAAAAGACTCATCATATGTGAGGGAAGGTCCAGCAGTGGTGGCAATGCTGGAAGGGTCCAAATCGCGGCAGTGTGTTAGATGTCCCAGCCCTCCAGCAGAGGGAAGCTGCAGAAGGGGAGACCAGTGAGATGACTGCCATGCTGTTAGGAACCAGCGTGAAATGCTGGACTCACGGATGACGTCAGCGGAACTGCGCCTGGAACCAGCGTGGAACATTCAGGCCGGGAAGTTACGTCAAATAGGCGGGGCGCCTTTCAGAGCATCTGATAGGCTCCTTCTTCATGCCGATGGACTCCATTTGCATGAAGAAGGAGCCTATCACATGCTCTGCATCGATTTGGACCTTTCCAGGACTGCCAACACTGCTGGGCTTTCCCTCACATATGATGAGTCTTTTAACTTCAGCCCTTTAGTAAGTGTTTTTTTATCCCTTGGCAATAAAAGTTTTAGTGGTTCTGTACTTAGAGGCACCTTCTTTTTATCCGTTATCTTAGAGTTGTGGCTCTCCTCTTGAAGTGCTGCCTCAGTGCCCTGAAATGACGTTTACCAGCCAGGTTTACACTTGCTCATTTGGGGACACCTCCTCTGGTCCTGATGCTGCTATCCAGAAGCGCTCTTCATTCTTTTATCCCAGGCCCTAAAGGAATGGATGGTCTTTTCATTCTGAATAGCACCCCATTACACCTTGTGACGCACATAGGTTCACACCGCAGCCACGTGATGTTACATGACCTTATGAATTAGCATGCCTGTGAAAAGTAGTGTGCTCACACATTGTGCCCATGGAAAATCTGACGCTTGCAGAAATTTTCATGCCCACAAAACAGACTAGCAATAACCCTTGTTCTGCGAACATGCGCATGTGCACACCGGTGCTGCACCTTTGGTCACCTGTATCTTATAAAAATGTTTTAAGAGTGCTTTTGTGCTATTACTATATCTTTGGATTTATGAAATATTACTTTTTTACATTTGTGTGTTGTTGCTAAGTTCACTAAATGCTTTGCAAAAATGAAAAAGGTATTAAAACCAGTTCTGGTCAGGATTCAGTAGTGGCCTAGTGGAGAAGAGTCTGCTTGCTTGGTGGTGACACTTATTTGGCACACCTGGGCTCCCATGTCTCCTGGGCCTTTGGGTGTTTGCGGGACCCCCTATGGCCTATACCTGGGATAAATGTAATGATATGCGTGAGAAACCTGAAAAAGTTGTGAACCCAAAGGATCTGTTACTGGGGTGTCAGATCCGCCATCATTAAAAATCAGACTGTGGTGCTCAGCACATGAACCAGTTTAGCAACCTGCCACAAGGGTGTCCTACAAGGGTCCTTTTCAGTACATGTCTTTGCTTTACCTTAATCCAGTCACCCCTTGTACCTCTTGATGGGTTTGAAACAAAAATGTTTCAGTATACTACATGTTTTTATGCTGTCATCCTTGAGTTCCCAACCCCTATTAATGGTAGTCTTTTTTGTTGGTTGTTGTGTGTTTTGTTTTGCCGGTCTTATGTTGCCAAGCAGAGGAGGAAGCATGGTGTAGACCTGTGTATAAACAGCCAAGACCAGTTCCAAAAATGCATTCAGAATAACAAATAGCAGCATAGCATGTCAATAATTTTGTATTTTGTATTGTTTTTTTTGCAGCAAATATATTTGTGGGTCTTACAGCCACTGGGCTGAGATTTCTATTCTAACAGGGAGAGAATACAAGTAAAAAAACAGCACAACCAGCATCTCAGATCCCGCTGCTGCCACCAGTGTGTGAAGATGACACTTTCAGTCTCACCCCGCACCAAGATTTTCTAGCCTGTGAGCCAACAATCTACATGCCAGCAGACAGAGAATGATCATCACTGGGGTTGGTTAATACCCCAGTTAGCCCTTTACACACAACAATTGCTGCCACCACGTTTCAACAGAAACACTCATTGTTCTCAGTATCCTATTAGCTGTGACCAGGGGCGTAAATAAGGGGGGGGTCAGGAGGGTCCAAACACCCCCCTTTCCCCAGAGCATTCTGTCAAAATGTCTAGTCAGTGTCCCCGCTGCCGTTCTGCTCAACAGAAGTAATCAGACTTGCAGTGATCAGTCAGACTTAGCCACAAGGCTGTCGATAAGGTGGTACAGCAGGCAGACCCCCGTGTCTAAGCCCCATCAGTTTAGGCAGGCATGAAAGTCTTTAGCTCCTAGCTCCTAGCCTGTGACACTTTTGTTTATTGACTGATAACAACGTTCTATATTCTTAAAGCCCTACTCTAGGATAACAATTAATTATGAAATCTGAACTCCTTCATGCAGTGTGCACTGTGTCTAATGAGGTGAGACTGGAGTTGGGCTTTAAATTCCAGTTGTGGTACCTCCAGCATTAAATGTATGTAGTGGTAAGGGGTTCTGGGGTGTGCTGAAGGGTCTATTGATGTTGGCTGCTGGGGAATCTGTTGTTGGTGGAGGGGATCTATTTTTGCGTGGTGGTTTATTTTTGCTAGCAAAGTCTATTGTTGCTGGGGGTCATTTGTTGCTGGGAGGGATCTACTGTTGAGGGAGGGGTCTATTGTTGCTGGCTGCTGGCGAGTCTATTGATGCTGACTGCTGGGTGATCTGTTGTTTCTTCTGGGGGTCTATTGTTGCTGGTAGAATCTATGGTTGCTGGGGGGGTTCTATTGCTGTTGGCTGCAGGGGATCATTAACAAATTCCATACAAATTACTTAGCACCACAAAATAATACTTGGCTCTGGGGCGGTACTGAGAAGTGGGTATAGGGTGGAGCCAAGGGATGGTGCTCAGGGGTAGGTAGGGAGGAGCTCCTGCACCTATTCCCTGAGAAAAAAAAACCTTGGATACAATGTTCAGTTTAATTCAGATTTTTTGGGTTTAAAACCACTTTAAAGTAGAACTCCAGCCAAACGTTTCCCCCTTTTTTGGATAGGTTGGGGAAGGATAAAATTCTCTGTGGGGTCTTACTGCTTGTTTTTTGTGTCCTTGTTGAGCAAATGTCTTCTTACTTTCTGTTTCTCCCCAAAGTAAGAAGAACCCATGTCTTTGACAGTTGACGCTATGGCAAATATCCCCAAATTATGTTTTCCTTATTTTCTGTCCAAGGAAAGAAAGTGGGAATTAATCTTTCCATCAAGGAGGCAGAAAAACCTTTATAGATTACAACATTTAGCACTAGGCAAAAAAGTATTGGCTGGAGAACTAACAGTCACTAATGGGAATGTGTAGTAATCTGAATATCCACTTTTGGAAAGGTATAAAAGTGCATTCGTTGCTATTAGTTTATTATTTTTATTCATTTTATTCTTTTTTAATTTGTACGCTCCTCTTTTCTGAGCAGTATGTCAAGATGCTAGGCCATCCTATCTTACTATTTGGACTCTGTCCTAAAAAACACCAAAAAAGCTGTCACATAAAAAGGAAGTTACGCTTTATGCCTTCTTCCCCCTCTCCTCTTCTATTTTTGGCACTTTTTTAGGGGGGAGAAGGAATGGGCAACTGGTTTTGAGTGGTACCCGCTCCCACTTCCGTTCAGATTACCATGGTGATCCACCCAAAGTTCTCCCCCCTCCCCTGCAACCTTCTGGGACACATCACAGATCCCAGAAGGCTGTGGGGCCATTCACATGCACAGTGGGCAGCTGGCTGTAAAATTACAAGGAATCACAAACAGCTGCCCACAGTAAACATGCCGCTGCCGGGGACCCGAAAAACGGAGAAGTGGTTCGGGTGAGGAGGATGCTGGATCCCTGAACAGGTGGGCGTCCTTTCATTAAAAGTCAGCAGCTACAGGAGTTGTAGCTGCTGACTTTTATTTTTTTTAATACAGGTCCCATGTGCTTGAGGCTAAACCTAGGACGTGTTGCCAGATCAGCGACAATAAAGAACATTGACCTAGGAGTATGTATATATATATATTTTTTTACACAAAAGTTTTTATTGAGGAAAGAATATGGCAAGCATAAATATAACAAGAACAATGGCCATACAGAGATGTATGGAAATCATAGTATCTCAACAGGCAAACAGATATACACACAGATATATACAGATATAATCAGAAAAGGTTCGAAATACATGGCGGGAGTAACAAACTGTCATGTTACAATCCAGTGTACAACGTAAAACTCTATAGAAGAGAAACATCGGGTCTCAGGGTCACCCAGGCTACCAGGGCCGTCTTTCACACAGGGCAAAAGGGGCAGCTGCCCCGGGCCCAGTCATTGTTGTGGGGCCCAATGCAACGTCCCTTTGAGCCTGCACTGCCCGCAAATAGTTGATTCGGGAGAGCCCAAGAAAATGTTTGCCCAGGGTCCAATCAATATTAAAGATGGCCCTGCGGGCTACAGATGAGTGTGTTTGAAGGTGCTTAAACCTCAGGGCTCATAGGCCAGAGGCTAAGCTTGGGGTGGTAACGAGGTAGCCAATTCCACTTGCAGGCCTACCAAGTCCGGCTGTAACGGTGTCATTAGGAGTACACATACAATAAGAGGGTGCGATATGAAGCTGTTTTAAGTAAAGGTTAGGGTACACCTACATTTAGAGAAGATCATTGTAGAGCACGGAAAGGGGTGGCATAGAGTCATGTCTGGTGTTGTGGTTATTCTGTGGAAAGGGGTCTCTGTATGTCAAAAGTGGGAGAAGGGGAAAGGAAGGAGAAGAGAGAGAGAGGAGGAGGAGAGGGAGGAGAAGAGAAGAGGAGAGAAAAAAGAAGCAGGGAGAGAGGGGGCCGTCTCTCCCTCCCTCCTATGTTTTACAAGGAGTGTGTCTAACACCAGCTTGGGTGAGAAAAAACAGTAAGGATAATCTTAGGAGAAGGTGGAGTTTGGGGGTCAGAATCATGGAGTATGTGTTTTATATTTCATCACAGAAACATCTACCAGGGTATAAAACTGAAAAAAAAAGTTAGATGTGGGTGAAGTTCCTCTTTAACCACTTGCTGACTCAGTTTTACTGCGGCAGAATGGCACGGCTGGGCGAAAGGACGTTATGTTACGTCGCTTCGCCCTGTGGCCACTAGGGACATGTGCGTGCTGGCTGCTCGCCCCCAGAGCCAATGCGAGTGCCCGGCGGGCGCGATGACTGCCGTGCTCCCGCGATCGATTGTGACACAGCGAGAATCGGGATCTGTGTGTGTAAACACATAGATCCCGGTTCTCTGAGGGGAGAAGAGACTGATCGTGTGTTCATACAAACTCTTCCAAGAAATGAAAATCTAAGCCAGCAATTGATTCAGCATTTACTAGAACCCATGCAAAAAGTATAATAATCCTTGGGATTTAGCTTTGCTGGGGCTGTGCATACAGTGAATGTCTAGCAGTTGAGTGTAATCAAGTGTTCACATGAGATTTCACTGTTCACGTGCTTGGTGGTTGTCATGGTAACACAGACAATGACAGACAAGTCACCTTCTAATACCATAATTCCATTATCATACAACAATTATTTTTTTAAACAGACATAAAGGATCTTATTTATAAAAAAGAGTAACCTAGAGTAACCAGTCAGATTACAATATCAGTTTTTCAGTGCAGGTTTGACCTAAAATAGATCTAACATCCTATTTGATAAACACAGTAAGCAGGTAGGTTTTTATTGCAGAAAAGATAATCCATATCTCCTGTGCAAAAAAAAAAAAAAAAGAATCTGCTTGCCAGCAATGATTTTTCTAGATGGAAGTAGTGCCCTGGGCTGGCTAATGTTAATATCAGTGGTGGCTGGTGCTGAAAATTTTTTGGGGGGGGGCAGAGGCGGCTCTCTAATTAGGCAAATTAGGCGGTCGCCTAAGGCCTCGCGCTCACAGGGGCCTCACGGCTGCCTAATTTGCCAAATTAAAGAGCTGCCTCTAATGGCAACTGGGATCCCCGCCATCAGCACAGTGGCGAGTCCTCTCACCGCTACATGGAGAGGTAGCGGGTTGCTTCCCAGATGATCAGAGCGCACGTACAGCTCCGGACCTCAGTCAAAGCCAGTGCTGACACTTGCCCCTTCCTCTCCCTCCCCTCACAAGCAGGAGAGGAGAGAGAGCTGCTTCTACTGCTGTTCCTCCTCATGTCTGCCCCGCTGACCCATCGGGACCAGTGGGGGGCCCCCATGAGAAACTGTGCTGGGGATGAAGCCAGTGCCGGACCAAGTCCCGAACTTCCGGCACCGTGCTCCACTCAACAAGGATTCCTCTCAGCTGTGCCAGTCTGTGGTCATCGATCTCCGGTCCCTCCGCCCAGCGCCTTTCTCCCCGCCCGCCTCGATGAACCCTTTTTCATCTGGATTGCCGCTATATACACACACACACTGAGGAAAAATCTGTAGAACGCTCCGCCTTTAAACTCCGCCCCCCAACTTCGGCTCTCTCACCTTGCTTGCAGCAGTACCCGATTCCCGCTGATAAGGTAACATAAATGGAGATCCTAAAGAGGGCAGGGGGGACTGCTATAAGGGGGGTCTCTGATCTCTGGAGTTCTCTAAGGAAGGGGGCACTGATATTAGGAGACTGTGAGCTAATGGGGGTCTCTGGGAGGTACTCTAATGTAAGAGGCATCCTTCTTTCCTTCTGCTCCTCCTGTACTGTGCCCACTTATCCTCCCCCTGCTCCCTCCTTTACTTTACTCTCTTGCCCTGTGCCCACTTACCCTCCCCCCGTACTGTGCTCACTTACCCTCCCCCATACTGTACCTTCTGCCCCAGTACTGTGCCCACTTACCCACCTCCTGTACCCTCCTGCCCCGGTACTGTGCCCACTTACCCTCCCCCATACTATACCCCCCTGCTCCGGTACTGTGCCCACTTACGTTCCTCCTGTACTGTACCCTCCTGCCCCAATACTGTGCCCACTTACCTCCATGCTCTCCTGCTCCCTGCTTTACTGTACCCTCTTGCCCCCTGTACTGTGCCCACTTACCCTCCCCATGTGCTGTGCCCTCCTACTCTCCCTGTACACTACCCTTCTGCCCCCTGTACTGTGTCCACTTACCCCCCTGTGCTTTACCCTTCTGCTCCGCCCTGTAGTGTACCCCCCTGCCCCGTGCCCACTTACCCTCCCCCTGTGCTGTGCCCTCCTGCTCCCTTCTTTTTCTGTACCCTCCTGCCCCCTGTACTGTGCCCACTTACCCCCCTGTGCTTTTCCCTCCTGCTCTCCCCTGTACTGTACCCTCCTGCCCCCTGCACCGCGCCCTCCTGCTCCCTCCTTTACTGTACTCTCCGGTCCTCTTGTACTGTGCCCACTTACCCCCCATGCTGTGCCCTCCTGCTCCCTCCTTTACTGTACCCTCCTGTCCCTTGTACGGTGCCCACTTACCCCCCCCATGCTGTGCCCTCCTGCTCCCTCCTTTACTTACCCTTATGCCCCCTGTACTGTGCCCACTCCCCCCCCCCCGTGCTCTCCTGCTCCCTGCATTACTGTACCCTCCTGTCCCCTGTACTGTGCCCACTTACCCTCCCCCCTGTGCTGTGCCCTCCTGAACCCCCTGTACTGTACCCTCCTGCTCCATCCCTGTGCCCACTTACCCTTCCCCTGTGCTGTGCCCTTCTGCTCCCTCCTTTACTATACCCTCCTGCCCCCTGTACTGTGCCCATTAACCCTCCCATGCTGTGCCCTCCTGTCCCCTGTACGGTGCCCACTTACCCCCCCTCCCCATGCTGTGCCCTCCTTCTCCCTCCTTTACTTACCCTCATGCCCCCTGTACTGTGCCCACTTACCCCCCGTGCTCTCCTGCTCCCTGCTTTACTCTACCCTCCTGTCCCCTGTACTGTGCCCACTTACCCTCCTCCCTGTGCTTTTGTCCTTCTGCTCCCACTGTACCCTCCTGCCCCCTGTTCTGTGCCCACTTACCCTCCCCCCTGAGCCCTCCTGCTCCCCTCTGTACTGTACCCTCCTGGTCCCTCCCTGTGCTGTGCCCACTTACCGTTCCCTTGTGCTGTGCCCTCCTGCTCCCTCCTTTACTGTCCCCTGTACTGTGCCCACTTACCCTCCCATGCTGTGCCCTCCTGCTCCCTCCTTTACTTACCCTCCTGCCCCCTGTACTGTGCCCACTTACCCTCCCCCTGTGCTTTGCCCTCCTGCTCCCCCTGTACTGTACCCTCTTGCCCCCTGTTCTGTGCCCACATACCCTCCCCCCTGTGCTGTACCCTCCTGCTCCCCCCTGTATTGTACCCTCCTGCCCCATGTACTGTGCCCACTTACCCTCTCCCCCTGTGCTGTGCCCTCCTGCTCCCCCTGTACTGTACCCTCCTACCCCCAGTACTGTTCCCCATCTCTCTCCTTTAATAAACACTCCTGCCCCCTGTACTGTGCCCACTTACCCTCCCCCGTGCTGTGCGCTCCTGCTCCCCCTATACTGTACCCTGCTACCCCCTGTACTGTGCCCACTTACCCTCCCCCTGTGCCCTCCTCTCTCCTTTAATGTACACTCCTGCCCCATGCTATGTGCCCACTTACCCTCCCCCTGTGCTGTGACCTCCTGCTCCCTCGTTTAATGTACACTCCTGCCCCATCTACTTTGCCCACGTACCCTCCACCTGTACTGTATCCTCCTTATACAGCTAATTTTTATTGCTTGAATTATTTTCCCCATTATGGGTGTGAGGGGGCCTCGTGCCTAAGTTTTGCCTAAGACCTCACAAAGCCTAGAGCCGCCTCTGGGGGGGGGGGGGGGCTCAAACAAACTGAAACTGTTAGTAATGCTGGACTGTAAATAGCCATTTATCAGGTGATTATGTATCATTACTGCTAGATAAAGCTATGCCCATCAAATGCAGCCTCACTGTGCCTGTCATATGCAGCCTCACTGTGCCCATCAATTGCAGCCTCACTGTGCCCATCAATTGCAGCCTCACTGTGCCCGTCATATGCAGCCTCACTGTGCCCATCAATTGCAGCCTCACTGTGCCCATCAATGGCAGCCTCACTGTGCCCGTCATATGCAGCCTCACTGTGCCCATCAATTGCAGCCTCACTGTGCCCATCAATTGCAGCCTCACTGTGCCCGTCATATGCAGCCTCACTGTGCCCATCATATGCAGCCTCACTGTGCCCATCAATTGCAGCCTCACGGTGCCCATCAATTGCAGCCTCACTGTGCCCATCAATTTCAGCCTCACTGTGCCAATCAAATGCAGCTTCACTGTGCCTGTCATATGCAGTCTCACTGTGCCCATCAATTGCAGCCTCACTGTGCCAATCAATTGCAGCCTCACTGTGCCCATCAATTGCAGCCTCACTGTGCCTGTACAGCAGATGTCACCATCGGAGCCCTCTTTACAGCAGATGTCCCCCCTCCCGCCCTCGTACTCACAGCTCTCACAGCAAGTCACACAGCAAGTTGCCTGTCTTCCCACCTTTGACCTGCCAGGATGAGTCAGAGAAACCGGAAGTGAAGGCATGGAACAATGCTATAGAGGGAATGTTCAGGGCGCAGAGCTCTTTCCCCAAGGACTTTCTAAAGGAAGCCAATAGAGCTTCTTGTTTGCAATCACGTGATTGCATTAGTCATGCTTCCCATAGCAGCTGTGTGTCCGGCGCCCTGCACACACTTAAAGGGCCATTATTAGAAAAAAAAACAAAAACATTTTTTTCAGTGATTGCAGCACGTCATTCTTCCCATACACCTGTGTGTCCGGAGTCCCGCACACACTTAAGGGGCCAGTATTTATTATTTTTTTTATGATGAGTAGCTTTGGGAGGGAACGGCGCCTCTGCGCCCCCTATAGGCAAGCCGCCACTGGTTAGTATATGGCTTTGCTGTAACTGGCAGAGCTGCAATTTACTTTTTAGGACTGATCAGGTTTATCTCTAAACTTGGCTGATTGCTTTTGCCTGCCTCTGGAAGAATACTCAAGAAACAATGTGGGAGGATCAATCCCAGGGTTATGAATAGTTATCTGACCTTAGCCAATTCCTAGTAGGCTGACCCAGAAGGTATGTATGGGGTGGAGATATTTAAAAGACATAATTTTTTGGGAGATCAGAGCTCTCTTTTCCTGGTTCATTTCCCTTGGGAGGGGGGAGCATGTGTGTGTGTGTTCCAGAGATTTTAAGGCCCCTTTCACACTGGGGCGGTTTGCAGGCGATACTGCGCTAAAAATACCGCCTGCAAACCGCCCCAAAACAGCCTCCGCTGTTTGTTCAGTGTGAAAGCCCGAGGGCTTTCACACTGAAGCGGTGCGCTGGCAGGAGAAGAAAAAATCTCCTGTCAGCCGCATCTTTGGAGCGGTGAAGGAGCGGTGTATTCACCGCTCCTAAACTGCTCCTGCCCATTGAAATCAATGGGACATCGCGGCAATACCGCGGCTATAGCCGCGATATACGAGTGGTTTTAACCCTTTTTCGGCCGCCAGCGGGGGGTTAAAACCGCACCGCTAGCGGCCGAATACCGCGGTAAAACAGCGCTAAAAATAGCGCTGTTTTACCGCCTACGCCCCCTACCGCCCCAGTGTGAAAGGGGCCTTACTGCTCCTAACATACCTCCCAACTTTCAGAAATGGGATTGAAGGACACCTGTTAGTAAAAGTATGTAGGCATTGGACACACCCCCTGCCACGCCCCCCTTGAAGGAGATTTGTACAAAAAAATAATTGGTTAAACCACTACTATTCCTTTATACTGGCTTTTGGAATTCATAAATGCAGCAATTTAGAAATTAGATGAAAGGTTTAGCACCCTTTTTGATAGATAAGTAGGGCGTTTTATATGCAGCTATATAGCTCAGACCAAAATGAGGGACAAATAAGGAGGAAAGAGGGACATTGTTTTGAATGAGGGACAGTCCCTCGAAATCAGGGACAGTTGCGACTCGCGAGGTATGCACTAAGCCTCATCAGGCACAGGGCCTGAAAGAAGCTGGACTTAAAGTACAACTAAAGGCAAAGTTTTGTCTTTAGTTTTAGACAGATTGGAGAGGAATTAGAACAGCTGTCAGTTTTTATTGCTGTCTGTGACCCTATTAGGGAGATTCATCCTCGCTTTTTATCCTATTTACCATTATCAATAAAAGTGAAAAGAAATGGAAATCCCAAATTTGAGGTTGTCAACAGAAAAGTAATGGAGGGGAAATCTTTCAATGGGGAGACTAGTTCTGATGGCCAGGGGGTCCCCAAGGCATTACCTTAATTTTCAGGGATTTCCTCTCCCTTCCTGTTTTGGCTATGGGACAGGAAGTGAAGGTAAGTCTCCTAAAGTAGGGCCCAGATGGCAAAAAAATAAACCAACAGGAATTATAACCCTCCCTTAGTCTATCCAAAAGAAAAAAAAAAGTTTTGCTTATAGTTCTACTTCAAGGGACTTTGCTGAAGGAAACTTATCTGTGGAGGATAGGCTGAAGGGGTGGGGTCCCCCTTACTTAAAACTCCAGGTACAGAACTGATCACTTGAGGAAGAGACACCAGAGGTTGTTGCATAAGGACTGTGACTGCTGTCATTGAGTCTCCAATTGACTGGATGTCCCCTCTTTATTCAGCATCATTTTGTGGCTGCTACTTTAGGGCCTAGTACTGCTGGAACAAGGATTTTTCAGGAAGCTGTCCCCCTTGATTTTTGTAAGTGCCTTTGGTTATCTTTTACACTATACCCTCCTCAATGGATTTGTTTAGGTCTGCAATGAGCTCTAAAAAGACACCTAGACTGAGCCTGAATTTGTCAGTGTGCTACTGGGATTGGAAACAGGGCAGGCAACCTCTGAACAAGTAAGGGGGTCTATAAATTTCCTGTCTGGGGGTTATCGATAAATGTACAATGAGCTGCGCATGTACAATCATGGCATCTGCTGGTTGTTAGGATGAATTAATTTGTGTGTACAATCAAGATAGCCAAAGATGCCAACAATGGCACCAGAGCGACGAGGGACATCGCGGCTGCCTGAAAGCTGGACGGGGTCCCTTTGGCAAGTTTGTGTATATCAGGGATATGCAATTAGCGGACATCCAGCTGTTGCAAAACTACAAGTCCCATCATGCCTCTGCCTGATATACACATCAAGACTCTGACAGCCACAATCATGGGTGTCATGATTGTGGCTGTCAGAGTCTTGCTATGACTCATGGGACTTGTAGTTCTGCAACAGCTGGAGGTCCGCTAATTGCATATCCCTGGTGTATATGATGCTGTAACACACATGTACAAAACAAACTCTGTGCAAATGCTCATGGAACATCTTTTCCAAAGATCATGGCTTAGAATGTGTGTGTGTGTGTGTGTGTTCCCCATTCAGAAGATGGGCAGAGCATTGCAGAAGGAGCATCGCATGGATGCAAATGAAAAAAGATACATTTAGCATATATACTGTAGGCAAAATACAGTATCATCATGTCACGTGGCTCCACAAATGAAGGGAGGGTCAGTTTAAAGATCCATTACTACACCAATATATAGTGTCGTCAGTAGGGATGAGCCGAACACCCCCCGGTTCGGTTCGCACCAGAACCTGCGAACGGACCGAAAGTTCGCACGAACGTTAGAACCCCATTGATGTCTATGGGACTCGAACGTTTAAAATCAAAAGTGCTCATTTTAAAGGCTAATTTGCATGGTATTGTCCTAAAAAGGGTTTGGGGACCCGGGTCCTACCCCAGGGGACATGTATCAATGCAAAAAAAACTTTTAAAAACGGCCGTTTTTTCGGGAGCAGTGATTTTAATGATGCTTAAAGTAAAAAAAAAAAAGTGAAATATTCCTTTAAATATCGTACCTGGGGGGTGTCTATAGTATGCCTGTAAAGTGACGCGTGTTTCCCGTGTTTAGAACAGTCCCTGCACCAAATGTCATTTTTAAAGGAAAAAATCTCATTTTTTTTTTTTTCACAATAGAGAAAAAATCTCATTTAAAACTGCTTTCGGGTTTAATGTCATGTCGGGTCATGGCAATATGGATGAAAATCAGTGAGACAAACGGCATGGGTACCCCCCAGTCCATTACCAGGCCCTTTGGGTCTTTTATGGATATTAAGGGGAACCCCGCACCCAAATTAAAATAAGGAAAGGCCCTATATACTCTGAACAGCAGTATACAGGCGGTGCAAACAAGACAGGGACTGTAGGTTTGTTGTTAAGTAGAATCTCTTTGTAATTTTGAATGGGTACATTTTTAATGTGTTTAGCTCCAGCCAAAAAAATCTTTTTTTTAAGCTTTTTGGAAAACATAGGGAAGGGTTATCACCCCTGTGACATTTGTTTTGCTGTCTTTCCTCCTCTTCAGAAGATTTCACCTCACTTTTTGTCCCAATGAAAAATGTTTTTTGAAAATTTGTTTTTTTTTGTGGAACAAGGATTGGAAAGCATCAGTGGAAAGGAGAAATTGTTTTCCCATATTAACTCTTACAGGAGAGAATTTCCCTTCCTAGGGGTAGATTTCATCTCACTTCCTGTTGTCTCCTTCCGTTTGCAAGTAGGAGTCGTTTGTAAGTTAGATGTTTGAAAGTAGGGTCCTGCCCTATATACTCAGCAGAAATTTGGGCCTTAGGTGTTGCTGTGGCCACAACACTGTAAGCCCTCACAGGGCCCTGCTGTGAAATATTAGATCAAGAATTGTAATTACATGCCCCTGTTGAACAGGAGCTGAAAAATTAGGCCTTAGGCACTGGTGCTGGTGCCACAACACTGCAACCCCTCACAGACACTCTAGTTGGAACGCAGGAACGAGCCCTGCTGCAAAGTATTGCATCAAAAATTGTAATTACACGCCCCTGTTAGACAGGGGCAGAAAAATTGGGCCTTAGGCACTGGTGCTGGTGCCACAACACTGCAACCCCTCACAGACACTCTAGTTGGAATGCAGGAACGAGCCCTGCTGCAAAGTATTGCATCAAAAATTGTAATTACACGCCCCTGTTAGACAGGGGCAGAAAAATTGGGCCTTAGGCACTGGTGCTGGTGCCACAACACTGCAACCCCTCACAGACACTCTAGTTGGAATGCAGGAACGAGCCCTGCTGCAAAGTATTACATCAAAAATTGTAATTACACGCCCCTGTTAAGCAGGGGCTGAAAAATTGTGCCTTAGGCACTGGTGGTGGCGCCCAGAACCAAAAATGTTCTTACAAGCTATCAGCGTGATGATTGAGGAGGAAGAGGATAATTACTCAGGGATAGTCACTCAGCATCAGCATAGGCAGTCTTTGAAGGGATCTGAGATTTCAAAAAAAATTATTCGGTTACATCAGCATCAGGTGCTTGGTAGCTGGTGGTGATCCAAGACTGATTCATTTTTATGAAGGTCAGCCGATCGACCGAGTCGGTGGACAGACGCACCCTGTGATCGGTTACCACGCCTCCAGCAGCACTGAATGTGCGTTCCGAAAGAACGCTGGATGCAGGACAGGCCAGTAGCTCAATTGCATACTGTGCAAGCTCTGGCCAGTGATCCATCCTCAAGACCCAGTAACCCAGAGGATTTTCGGTGGGAAAGGTGTCCAAGTCTGATCTTGTCCCTAGGTATTCCTGCATCATGTAAAACAGACGCTGGCGATGGTTGCTGGAACCGATCATACCTTGGGGCTGCGGACCAAAAAATTGTCTGAACGCATCGGTCAGACGGCCACCTTCTCCACCGCTCCTTCTTTGACTGACCGAAGCCTCAGCAACACGTTGTCCGGAAACAGGAGTTTGTAACCTCCCAGTCTCTGGGAACGCATTGCACAGACCTTTCTGCAAGGCCTCCTGAAGATGTTTCATCCTCTGCTCCCTCTGCAATGGCAAGATAAGGTCCGCAACCTTACCCTTGTAACGTGGATCAAGGAGGGTTGCCAGCCAGTATTGGTCCTTCTCCTTGATACCACGAATACGAGGATCCTTACGCAGGCTTTGCAGGATCAGGGAGGCCATGCAGAGTAGGTTTGCTGAGGCATTCGGTCCGGAGTCCTCTGGGTCATTAAGGACGACAACGTCCGCAGCCACCTCCTCCCAGCCACGTACAAGTCCATGTGTTTCTTGGGACTGATCCCTTAAAGACTGCTGCTGATGCTGAATGCCAGGCTCCACCTCCATACTGACACAATCTTCCTCCTCCTCCTCCTCCTCCTCGTCCTCTTCCTGTGTGATCGGCGGGCATGCAGGAACACTGTCTGGATAAAGGGGGCCTTGAGAGCTAAGGAAGTCCTCCTCTTCCTGCCTCTGTTCTGCCTCAAGTGCCCTGTCCATTATTCCACGCAGCGTGTGCTCCAACAGGTGGACAAGGGGGACAGTGTCACTGATGCATGCACTGTCACTGCTCACCATCCTTGTGGCCTCCTTGAATGGTGACAGGACAGTGCATGCATCCCTGATCATGGCCCACTGGCGTGGGGAAAAAAAAACAAGCTCCCCTGACCCTGTCCTGGTGCCATAGTCGCACAGGTACTCATTGATGGCCCTCTGCTGCGTGTGCAGCCGCTGCAGCATGGCCAACGTTGAGTTCCACCTGGTGGGCATGTCACAGATTAGGCGGTTCTTGGGCAGGTTAAACTCCTTTTGGAGGTCCGTCAGCCGAGCACTGGCATTATATGACCGGCGGAAATGCACACAGACTTTCCTGGCCTGCCTCAGGACATCCTGTAAGCCCGGGTACCTGCCCAAGAACCGCTGCACCACCAAGTTAAGGACGTGAGCCAAACAGGGCACATGGGTCATTTGTCCCTGTCGGAGGGCAGAGAGGAGGTTGGTGCCATTGTCGCAAACCACCATTCCTGCCTTAAGTTGGCGTGGCGTCAACCACCTCTGAACCTGCCCCTGCAGAGCTGACAGAACCTCTACCCCAGTGTGGCTCCTGTCCCCCAAGCACACCAGCTCAAGCACCGCATGGCATCTTTTGGCCTGCGTACTTTCGTAGCCCCTTGAACGACTACGGAGCACCGCTGGTTCCGAGGAAGAGGCCATGGAGGAAGAAGAAGAGGAGGGGGTGGAGGAGAGAGGTGTGTCACAATCAGCATTTTGGAGGCATGGTGGCGGAACAACCTCCAACACTACTTCACCTTGTCCTGCATCCTTCCCAGCTGCCAGCAGAGTCACCCAATGCGCCGTGAAACTTAGGTAACGTCCCTGTCCATGCCTGCTGGACCATGAGTCAGCGGTAATATGCACCTTACCGCTGACCGCCCTGTCCAGTGAGGCATGGACATTGCCTTCCACATGCCGGTAGAGAGCCGGAATCGCCTTCCGTGAGAAAAAGTGGCGTTTGGGTACCTGCCACTGAGGAACCGCACATTCCACAAACTCACGGAAGGGGGCAGAGTCTACCAACTGAAAAGGCAGCAGTTGAAGTGCTAGCAATTTTGCCAAGCTAGCATTCAACCGCTGGGCATGTGGATGGCTGGGAGCAAACTTCTTTCGGCGGTGCAGCAGCTGGGGCAGGGAAATTTGCCTGGTACAATCTGACGTCGGTGTACCAAAAGCAGATTGCCCACAAGTACTTGGCTGTGACACACCTAATTCTACACCTTCATTCCTCTCACTGCAGGTCTCAGAGAGGACTGGAGGTCTAGTGGGGTTGGAAATCTCAGCTGATGAGGAGCAAGGAGAGATCCTCTTTGTTCTTTGGTGTGGGTCTTTTAGATACGCTTGCCAACGAACTGCATGGCAGGTCAACATATGTCTGGTCAAGCATGTGGTACCCAAGTGGGAGATGTTTTGGCCACGTGAGATACGCTTGAGACATATGTTGCAAATAGCAGCGGTGCGATCTGATGCACTCGTCTCAAAAAAGGCCCACACCAAAGAACTTTTTGAATAACGCGCAGAGACTGCAGCGCCCTGCACATGTGGAGCTTTGGGGTGTGATGCAGTCAATGTGCTGCCCTTAGGCTGGCCCCTGGAGGGCATCCTGCCTCGTTGGTGATGTGCCACCTCCTCCTCCTCCTCCTCCTCCTCTCTCCTATCAGGCACCCACGTTGAGTCAGTGACCTCATCATCCCCTCCCTCCTCATCACTGGAGCAAACCTGGCAGTATGCTGCAGCAGGGGGAGCATGACTGCCAGATTGCTGTCCTTCTTGGGCACCCCCTCTGTCCGTGCTCATGTTACTGCCTTCATCGAGCTCAGTATCATCATCAGAGCCTTCCAAACGCTGGGCATCCTCCTGGAGCATGTACCCAACACTGTGGTCAAACAGTTCGTGGGACTCCTCAGGAGGACATGGTGGAGCTAGGGAAGGAGTCACTGATGACATTGAGCTGAGGGAAGAGGCCGCTGCTTTGCCAGAAAAAGCACCCTGGGCATGGGTGAGAGAGGATGAGGAGGATGAGGACGGCTTGGTCATCCACTCGACCAAGTCTTCCGCATGTTGCGGCTCAACACGGCCAGCTGCCGAAAAAAAGGCCAAGCGTGTCCCATGGCCACGTGCTGATGAGGATGCACCGTCTCCACGACCAGCACTAGACACAGAGCCTGCTTGCCCTCTCTTATTGGCTTGTGACTGTCTGCCTCTCCTTCTTGGCCTTCCAGACATACTAATGGCCTGTAGCTGCACTAAGCTGGGATAGAACACCAGTAATTTTCTTCAGGTAGCTTTATATACTGTAACCAGACAAGCCTGCCTGTCAGTAGGAAGATAACAGGAACGGATCTAGCTGAACACTGTGAGCAGGACGCACTGTACTAAATGTAAATAGTCTAGCTGCCTGTCCGTGGTACTAATAGGATCAAATAGAACACCAGTAATTTTCTTCAGGTAGCTTTATATACTGTAACCTGACAAGCCTGCCTGTCAGTAGGAAGATAACAGGAACGGATCTAGCTGAACACTGTGAGCAGGACGCACTGTACTAAATGTAAATAGTCTAGCTGCCTGACCGTGGTACTAATAGGATCAAATAGAACACCAGTAATTTTCTTCAGGTAGCTTTATATACTGTAACCAGACAAACCTGCCTGTCAGTAGGAAGATAACAGGAGCGGATCTAGCTGAACACTGTGAGCAGGACGCACTGCACTAAATGTAAATAGTCTAGAAGATAACAGGAACGGATCTAGCTGAACACTGTGAGCAGGACGCACTGCACTAAATGTAAATAGTCTAGAAGATAACAGGAACGGATCTAGCTGAACACTGTGAGCAGGACGCACTGCACTAAATGTAAATAGTCTAGAAGATAACAGGAACGGATCTAGCTGAACACTGTGAGCAGGACGCACTGCACTAAATGTAAATAGTCTAGAAGATACAGTAACAGGAACGGATCTAGCTGAACACTGTGAGCAGGACGCACTGCACTAAATGTAAATAGTCTAGAAGATAACAGGAACGGATCTAGCTGAACACTGTGAGCAGGACGCACTGCACTAAATGTAAATAGTCTAGAAGATAACAGGAACGGATCTAGCTAAACTGAATACAGTGTATATATATATATGCAACACCTGGGATGCATATATATACACAATACACTGTAAGTGCAGCTAACTGACTGACTGTTCTGCCTAATCTATCTAACTCAAATCAAATGACACTGTCTCTCTCTCTCTCTCTATCTCTCAGCACACCGGAACACACACTACACAGGGCCGCCGTGCAGGCGGCCTTATATAGTGTGGGGCGTGTACTAAATCCCCTGAGCCATAATTGGCCAAAGCCTCCTTGGCTTTGGCCAATTACGGCTCTCTGTTCAGGCGGCGCTGTGATTGGCCAAGCATGCGGGTCATAGTGCATGCTTGGCCAATCATCAACCAGCAATGCACTGCGATGCCGCAGTGAATTATGGGCCGTGACGCGCCACACGAATTTGGCGCGAACGGCCCATATCGTTCGCAATTCGACGAACGGTCGAACAGCCGATGTTCGAGTCGAACATGGGTTCGACTCGAACACGAAGCTCATCCCTAGTCGTCAGCATACCCAAGAGGCGATAAGCGTAAAAAATTGGGAGAGAGTACTTCCAAAGGACAGTATGTAAACCCTTACAGACCACTTTTACCTACAGGTAAGCCTATAATAAGGCCCTGGAAGGAAGAGGGGTGAAGATGGACACGCGGCCACCAGTGCGGACATTGCAGGCTTCGATGCGATGCATACTAGCCCATTATGCTTTTACTTTGCAGGGGAATAAAGAGGAAGTAAAACCTAAAACCTATAAAAATCAGTGTTTACTTCCACTTTAAATGCGACCCCCAAATGGTAAACAATTGTTTATGTCAAACTTTATTAGGACTTGAACATTTAGAAAAAGGACAATGCAGCAAAGTTCTCATTAACAGCTCCACCCATCACTAAAAATCCTTTGGGGGTACTCTCCCCCAACTTTTTGCTCTACTTGCAAAAATACCTTTGTTGAAATTTTATGCCACGTACACACGGTCAGAATTTCCGACAACAAATGTTCGATGGGAGCTTGTTGTCGTAAATTCTGACCGTGTGTAGGCTCCATCGGACATTTTCCGTCGGAATTTCCGACAAACAAAATTTGAGATCTGGATCTCAAATTTTCCGACAACAAAATCCGTTGTCGTAAATTCCGATCGTGTGTACACAATTCCGACGCACAAAATTCCATGCATGCTCGGAATCAAGCAGAAGAGCCGCACTGGCTATTGAACTTCATTTTTCTCGGCTCGTCGTACGTGTTGTACGTCACCGCTTTCTTGGCGATCGGAATTTCCGACAACATTTGTGTGACCGTGTGTATGCAAGACAAGTTTGAGCCAACATCCGTCGGAAAAAAACATGGATTTTGTTGTCGGAATGTGCTATCGTCTGTACGCGGCATTAATGTGATCAAATAGAGGATTTTTAAATGCAGGGTTACATACTACTTTAATCTGGGCTGTTTTTTTTTAAATGTGTCACTTTCCATGCATACATAGCACAGACATGAGATTGAAATCTAACAGTTTTGTTACAAACTTGTGAATTTTGGAGAAATGTAGGTGACACCGCTCAGTACAACTCCTGAAGTCTCTCCACACGGTTTGGAGTTCATCAGACCTCGCTATTGTCACAACTAAAAACTGGTAAGCTGCAAGATATTACATTTGTTTTTTGGCTTAGATCACTTGGATAACTAAATCCAAAAACAAAGATGTAATATATTGCCGTTTACAGTCCTTAGATGTGGTGGCTGCATTGATTTTCATTTTTTCAAGCAAAGAACATTTTCAGAAAATACCTGAAGACCTTGCCAGAAAGGTGTGCTTGCCCCTTCCCGTGTCCTTCCTAGCTAACTTGTGTAATCTGTCAATTTCCTTTGCGCCCATGTAACATAGCTCCCAACTGTTCCTGATTTCGAAGGGACTGTCCCTGATTTGGAACAATGTCCCTCTGTCCCTCATAGCCACTAATTTGTCCCTCATTCTGGTCTGATCCATATAGTTGTATATAAAATGCACTATTTATCTTTCAAAAAGTGTTTCCCAGAGCTAAATCTTTCATCCAATTTCTAAATTGCTACATTTGTAAATTTCACAAGCCAATATAACGGAATTAGTAGTGGTAAAAAAGCACTCGTGGGTTTAACCAATCAATATCTTTTGTTCAATTCTCCTTTAAGGGGGCGTGACAGGGGGCATATCCTATGCCTGCATACTTTTGCTAATAGGTGTCCCTCATTCCCATCTCAGAAAGTTGGGGGGTATGCATGCAATAAAGATGAATAGATATGGATATGTTTGTAGTCCATATCAGGAGAGTAGCCTATGGTGAAAACCATGGCTTCCTCCATGGATACAGTGGGGGGAGACATAGCCACCCAGGGACAGGAAGTGTGTTATTTTCAGGATTGCCAAGTGAAAATAAAGCAAAACAAGTCTGAAAATAGAAAATAAATGCAGTCATCACACCAAGGACTAGTAAGGTGCAATCTATTTATTTTGTTTTGTTTTGGGTCTAGATACACTTTAAGCAAACAGGAACATGGTAACCTTGTTGTTGGATCATCCTATCCTGATCTTCTGGACATCTTGTTGATAGTAAAGTCTGAAGAGCCACCCTCTGTCCAATTGGGAGCTGAGGAGAACTGAAAGGTACCAGGGAGAGATGTGATCTCTACTTGCTTAAAGCCCAACTCTAGGCAAAGCTATTTTATCATTTCTTTTTAATTACTAATTTTCACGTTTACACTGTAATGTTGTTTTATTACTTTAAATGTTCTCTAAGCTCCACTAATGCCGCGTACACACGGTTGGACTTTCTGGCCTACTTGGTCCGGCACACTTTCTGACGGACTTTGTCCGCCAGGTGTGCCGGACTTTAAAACGGACGGACTTGCCCACACACGACCGGACTTTGCGGCGGGCTAAGTCCGCCCGTCTTTCCGACGGACTTTCGCCGGAGTTACGGCGGACTTTCAGAATGAACAGACTTGCCCACACACGGACAAGTCCGTTCATTTTGAACGTGACTCGGGTGCGATGGGACTAGAAAAGGATGTCAATCTTGCCGCTTTTATCGGCGAGATTGACACCTTGCGAGCCCCGTTGCGGGTCATACCAAGCCCTTAGGTCTGGTTTGGATTATAAAGGGAAACCCCTACGCCAAAAAAACGGCGTGGGGTCCCCCCCTAAAATCCATACCAGACCCCGATCCGAGCACGCAGCCCGGCCGGTCAGGAAAGGGGGTGGGGACGAGCGAGCGCCCCCCCTCCTGAACCGTACCAGGCCGCATGCCCTCAACATGGGGGGTGGGTGCTTTGGGGGAGGGGGGCGCCCTTCGGGGCCCCCCCCCAAAGCACCTTGTCCCCATGTTGATGAGGACAAAGGCCTCTTCCCAACAACCCTGGCCGTTGGTTGTTGGGGTCTGCGGGCGGGGGGCTTATCGGAATCCGGGAGCCCCCTATAAGAGGGCCCCCAGATCCCGGCCCCCCACCCTATGTGAATAAATATGTGGTACATGGTACCCCTACCCATTCACCTAGGGAAAAAGTGTAAATAATAAAACACTACACAGGTTTTTAAAATATTTTATTAAACAGCTCCGGGGGGGGGATCTTCCTCCGGCTTCGGGGGTCTTCTTCCGGCTTCGGGGGTCCCTCCGGTTCATCTTCTCCCGGCGTCTGGTTGGTTCTTCTCTGCTCTCTTCTCCCGGTGTTCCAGTTCTTCGGCCGGCTCCTCTGCTGTCTTCAGGTAGCTCCCTTGCCAGCAGAGGTCCGGACTTCTGGGCTTCTCTTCTCCAGATGTTGACACGACGCTCTCTCCGGCTGGACTGCTCTCTGAGGGCTGCGTTGTGACTTATATAGGCGGAGACCCCGCCCCCTGGGCATGCTGGGACTGTGACGTTTTAGGGGGCATAGTCAACATCACCCAGTGACCACGCCCGCAGACCCCGACAACCAACGGCCAGGGTTATCGGGAAGAGGCCCTTGTCCTCATCAACATGGGGACAAGGTGCTTTGGGGTGGGGAGGCCCCGCAGGGCGTCCCCCTACCCCAAAGCACCCACCCCCATGTTGAGGGCATGCGGCCTGGTATGGTTCAGGAGGGGGGGGCGCTCGCTCGTCCCCACCCCCTTTCCTGACCGGCCAGGCTGCGTGCTTCGATCGGGGTCTGGTATGGATTTAAGGGGGGACCCCACGCCGTTTTTTCAGCGTAGGGGGGTTCCCTTTATAATCCATACCAGACCTAAGGGCCTGGTATGCGCCGCGCTCGCCGCAATAGGAAAATTTGTTTTTCCTATTGCAGCGAGCGCGAAATGCTATACCCTGCCCTCGCGTCGTATCTGGTCCGTTGGACCAGCATACACACGAGCGGGCTTTCCGCCGGACCAGCACACAGACGAGCGGACTTTCCGCCCGATACTGAGTCTGACGGAAAGATTTAAAACATGTTTCAAATCTAGGTCCAGCTGGCTTTTGGGAAAAAGTCCGCCGGAGCCTACACACGGGCGGATTGTCCGGCACACTCTGGTCCGCCGGACCAAGTATGCCGGAAAGTCCAACCATGTGTACGCGGCATTAGAGCTCCTGATATATACAGCGGGGAGCCACACTTCTAGCTCACGCTGCATTGGAACAGTGTCTATGATGATCCTCACCAGTTCCATCCGGTTGTGGCATTCATAAAGCGCAGAGATGAGGTTTGCGTTGTGCTTTGTGAATAACACAACAGACTAAGGGTACCGGATGCACAACATCAGAACTGTGAATAACACAACAGACTAAGGGTACCTGATGCTGGTGTCATCCAATAACACTGTTCCGATGCAGTAGGGAGCCACCCGTGGTGACCACCTTTGCACAGGTCATTTTTCCCCATAAGATGCTTACAGATCACGGCATGCAGTTTATGACTATTCTGATGCAGTGCCTTCCCCAACGATTCACTGGGGACAATGGAAATTGCAGCGCTGGAGCCTAGTCCTTCAGCAGTACAATTTATCATCCAGCAAAAGAAAGAGAGCAGTTATGGGGACACTGTTGGTCTGTCCCACCAGGTGGAACCTCCACGTAGACGGGTCAGCTGACCCATGTTGACTTCATGCGTCCTTTTAACAGTGAGAGATGTAACAGATAAATGTAACAGATAGAGAAAACAGGATGATAATATTACAGATATGTTCCTAATTCTTATAAGGGGTAGTGGTTACAGCATCTGAATAGGCATCTACCAGGCCTGAAATTTAAAGAATTAACACCGCGCTGTTCCCAGACTTGGCGACTGCAAGAAAGGAGAGAAAAGACATCCCACATCAGGCACCACACTGTCTAAGATCATTTCTCACTACTGAAGATCAGAGCAAATATTTTTCATTTTTCATACGATCCAAAATATAAGTTGTGGGGAGCTGAGGGTTATTGCTTCTGATATTACAAACTATGAGTTGCATGCAGGTACAAAATGGCATGTCCTGGCCTTATGAAACCATCTAGGAACTGACTAATAGGTCATATAGACCCTGCCTGCACTAGTTAGGTTAAGTGGCATGGAACTAATCAATACTTCCAGAACTTATTCTGAACAAGGCGGTTACTAGCTTTCTTGGTGTGATCTCCTCATCCCATGCATTGTGCATCGTCTGGTCACCCTCCTCCTTGGACCCTCTGTACCCCATCCATGACACAGAGACAGCAATTAGCATTTTCAGAAGTGGAAAACTTATGGTAGTCCCTATATTTGTATGACAGCTTTCCTTTAATGCATTGTTTTCAGTGGAAGGTGACATGGATAATGATTTTTTCCCCAAAAAGTCTCACATATGGTATCGCCATACTCAGGAGGAGTAGCAGAATGTATTTTGGGGTGTATTTTTTGCTATATACATGCTATGTGTTAGAAATATCTTATAAATTGACAACTTTGTGTAAGAAAAAATGTATTTTCATTTTTTTTTACACATTTTTCCAAAAACGTCTGGAAAAAATGAACCATTCAAAAGACTCATTATGCCTCATAGATTATACGTTGGGGTGTTTGTTTTCCGAAACGGGGTCATTTTGTGCGCAATTCCATTGTCCTGGTGCTCCAGGGCTTTCAAAAGTGTATTAGGTGGTTGAGAAATGAGATGTGTCATTTATGCTTGTAGAACACCTGAAGGTGCTACTTCAATGTTGGGCCTTTGTATGTGGCCAGGCTGTGTAAAAGTCTCACACATGTGCTATCACCATACTCGGGAAGAATAGCAGAATGTATTTTGGGGTGTAATTTGTTGTATGCATTTGCTGTGTTTAAGAAATAACCTGTTAATATGACAATTTTGTAAAAAAAAAATCGTAATTTTGCAAAGAATTGTGGGAAAAATTTACAACTTAAAAAAACTCACCATGCTACGTACTTAATATCTTGGAATGTCTACTTTCTAAAAAGGGGTCATTTGGTTGGGTATTTGTACTTTCCTGACTTGTTAGTGTCTCAAGAAATGAGATACACCTGATGTACTGAAGGCCTCATCAGATGTGATCAATTTTCAGTGATTGGCACCATAGTTTGTAGACTCTATAACTTTCACAAAGACCAAATATTATACACTAATTTGGGTTATTTTTTACCAAAGATATGTAGCAGTATAAATTTTGGCTAAAATTTATGAAGAAAAATTACTAATTTGCTAAATTTTATGACAGAAACAAAGAAAAAGGCATTTTTTCACAAAATAAAAAACCCACTAGTGATTAAATACCACCAAAGAAAGCTCTATTTGTGTGAAAAAAGGATGCAAATTTCATATGGGTACAGTGTTGCATGACTGAGTAATTGTCATTCAAATTTTGAGAGTGCTGAAAGCTGAAAATTGGTCTGGGCAGGAAGGGGGTGTAAGTACACTGTATTGAGGTGGTTAATGCATCCTATACATTAAGATAAAAAGTCTTCTGTGTTTAGCAGCCTCCCCAGCACCCCGTAATACTTACCTGAGCACCATCTCTGTCCAGCGATGTCCACGAATCCCTCAGCCGTCCGGGTCTCTCCCTCCTGATTGTCTGAGGCACAGCAGCGGTGCCAATGGCTCCCACGCCTGTCAATCAAAGTCATTTAGTCAATCAGTAGAGAGAGGGTGCAGGGCCGAAACGGCAGCTCCGTGTCTGAATGGACACACAGAGCTGCAGCTCGGCTTGGGTGCCCCCATAGCAAGCTGCTTGCTGTGGGGGCACTCAGCAGGAGGGAGGGGCTAGGAGCAGCAGAAGAGGAGGATCCAGGCTGCACTGTGCAAAACCAACTGCACAGAGCAAGTAAGTATAACATGTATGTTATTTTTTTTTTAAAACGAGACTTTACAATCACTTTAATCCTATAGAAAATTTATGGAGGGAGCTGAAACTTCGAGTTGCCAATCGACTGTGAAGCGCCGAGGTAGTTAATTGATTCCTCCTGTCAGATTGTATCTACTTGGGACACACAGATACACTGACAGATCTGCAGGAGACCTGCATGGCACCTGCATGCTTTACAGGCTCAAAAAATAAACAAAACAAATGCACATTTTTTCTACCTGCAACAAAATGTGTATTTATTATTTTTTTCTAAAACGTGAACTTATCCTTTAAGAATACATATTTGAATAGAATTTTTTTTTTAACCTAGAGTTTAGTGTCGCTTTATTATTTGCTGTGGGCTGTGGAGTTTTCCGATAATGTATTATGGGCGTAGGCCCTATTAGAAAATGTACTATTTTTCCAAAAGCTTTTTTCTATTCCATAGAGGGTTGTTGTTCTTTGAAATGACATAATTTTTTTGTTATAATTCCAATTAATGTGTAATTAGAGCTTCAAAAAGTTTAATTTCAAGCACTACTTTTCTGGAGCTGCTCTAACAACAGATTTTATGTTTTAGAAATTCTGGTAACATAAGGAAAAGCAGTTTGGCACACTCGGTCCTTGTGTTTCTGGGCTGATCTCATTCTATTTTTATCAGTACACCCTCACAGCAAATGATCATTCTGAAGGAATGCCTGGAAAATAAAATTGATTATGCGCAGTTTCTGTCAGCTCAGTTTAAAGAGTCATTAATGGGTAATTCTAATAACCAGAATCTCCATTCCTGTATTCATACCCCTTAAAATTTTCCACATTTTGTCATGTTAAAACCAAAAACATAAATGTATTTTATTGGGATTTTATGTGATAGACCAACACAAAGAATTTGGGGGGGGGGACTTGATGCCGTTTTTTTTTTTATTTTTTATTTTGGCGTGCGGTTTTCCCTCAAAATCCATACAAGACCCAAGTCACACTCATCTCAAAGTTGGATCAAACCGGATCCAGTTCATTAACCACTAAGCCACTGCCCACCGTCATATGACGGCGGGACGAGGCTTCTCTTGTTCTGGGCGGACGTCATATGACGCGATCGCCCTCCCGAGCCACTAGGGGCGGCGCGCGCGTGCCCACTGCGTCGCTCGGGACCCGGTGCGCGGGCCCAGCAGCCGCCATGTCTGCCGGGCACCCGCGATTGCCGGGTAACAGAGCAGGAGCGTGTATCTGTGCATGTAAACACAGATCCACGTCCTGTCAGAGAGGAAAGGAGACCGATGGTGTGTCCCTTGTACATAGGGACACCGATCGGTCACCTCCCCCAGTCAGTCCCCTCCCCCCACAGTTAGAATCACATCCTTAGGTCATACATTAACCCCTCGAGCACCCCCTAGTGTTAACCCCTTCCCTGCCAGTCACATTTACACAGTAATCAATGCAATTTTATAGCACGGATCGCTGTATAAATGTGAATGGTCCCAAAAATGTGTCAAAAGTGTCCAATATGTCCGCCGCAATATCGCAGTCACAATAAAAATCGCAGATCGCCGCCATTACTAGTAATAAATAAATAAAAATGCTATAAATCTATCCCCTATTTTGTAGACGCTATAAGTTTTGTGCAAACTAATCAATATACGCTTTTTTTTACCAAAAATATGTAGAAGAATATATATCGGCCTAAACTGAGGAAAAAATTTGTTAAAAAAAAATTTAAAAATTGGATATTTATTATAGCAAAAAGTTAAAAATATTGTGTTTTTTCAAAATTGTCCCCATTCTTTTGTTTATAACGCAATAAATAAAAACCGCAGAGGTGATCAAATACCACCAAAAGAAAGCTCTATTTGTGGGGAAAAAATGATAAAAATGTCATTAGGGTGCAGTGTTGCATGACCGCGCAATTGTCGTTCAAAGTGCGACAGCGCTGAAAACTGAAAAATGGCTTGGGCAGGAAGGGGGTGAAGATGCCCTGTATTGAGGTGGTTAAAGTTGCATGGAAGTCGGATCGATGTCGGGCGGAAGTCGCAGGGCAAAGTCAGATCGACAGTTGCACGATTTTTATGTCGCACCAGTGTGAACCGGGATAATTGAAATGGTAAAGCAGGTCATCTGTTGTAGCAGCTGATGGCTCTGTAATATGTAAGTCTGTGAGTTTACACACATTGGGTTGCAGATTAGTAGGTGTACACACTTCATTCACACACATACCAGTACAGTGATACGCAGAGTTGTCAGCACTGCGCTTTATCTTATATTATTACTGACTTGTGCTAGACACGTGACCCTGGAGAGGCAGTAGGAATTCCTGGTATGTGAGTGAATACTGGCTGCAATATGTAGAGGTCCAGTTATTGCTGCCACACTGCCCAACTCCAAGGATCGCTGCACCTGCAGCTACACAGAGGACCTACCCGCCACCGACCTCCAGATCCAGGAACGCAGGCCACATGCACTCACAGGTAGGAAGATAAGGGGAGCTACAGGAAAGAAATCAATAGGGAGAGCAGCAGCAATGGTAGCAGACAGGCACATGGTTCAAGGGAAGGGAACAATCCAACACACACACACCTGTCTGGAAACTTTGTTTTTTTTCTCAACTTTTTCTCTAGACTCTCTCTGCACCTCCTGCTTTATTTTTTTGCTCCTAAAAATATTTGTTTGTTGGCATTTGCAACTTTATCTGTGGACAATGAACTTGTGGGCTTGTGTAAATGGGAGCAAATTACAGCCAGGGTGTGTTATAGATAATAGTAGTCAGGCAGCTTGGCTGTAATGTTGAAGATGTTTGGTAGCTTCTCCAAGCCACTGAAGAGGTACCTTGGAGAAGCTATGAAACATCTTCAACATGACATAACAAGTCCAGTTAAAAGTGACTATTACTAGCTATATATTTACATTTGTATATCCTTTCACATCAGAGCGTGACAGTACGACACTCTGTCATGGTGTGAGAAGGGTTAAGTAGCATACAGGGTTCTCATCCATACAGTTTGAGGGGCTCCAGGATGCATTTTGGTGCAGAGGAAACGTAGTTAGATAGTTAATCTGGTTGAAAAAAGACAGATGTCCATAGAGTTCGAGTTAAAAAAAAAAAGAAAACGAACACACTCAAATAGAAGACCTCCATACACACTGTCCACAACCTACAGTTGATCCAAAGGAAGGCAAAAAAAAAAAAGATCCCCAATAAAGCATGATCCAGTTTGCTCCAACAGGGGAAAAAAGAAGTTCCTCCCTGATCCCCCAAGAGGCAAACAGGTTGTGCAGTGTCCTCTAGGGTTAGTAATTCCTGGTAGGGTTCCTGGAACCCAAAGGCTTCATAGAGACTTGAGAGGGATAAGGTCACCGATCCTGGATCCATGTTTTGCCAGTAGCCAGCACCCAGGTGTGCACAGCCCTTATAAGTTGGGTCTTTGGTTTCTGGGGCGTTTTATTGTAGCATTTGAGCAGGCATTTTTGCATGCACTTCAGACTTAAGCAATTTTTTTTAGCCAATTAAAAGCTAATTACTAGGCAAGAAAATGCATGAATAAACTTACATTACCCATGTTTTGGTGCGTTTTTACGGTGCTGGCAATAAAGTCTACAAGGCAGTCACTTCCATTGAAGTTGTGTGACTCTGCCCCAAAAAGTTAATGTACTTTTTTTGAGCGATGAGCTCCAAGCTTCATGTTACACCCTGTTCAGATGTCAACTGGCACCATTAAATATAATGGAAAATCTAGTGTTGAGCCTTGAAGCCTGTCTGGTAAAGCTTCAAATTGTGCTTCAAATTGCTGTGGCATAAATGAGGCCTGAAAGATTATTTTTTTCTCATCCAAGGGATGAGCTATGATTTCCCTTTGCAATCTCATAACCCAAGCTCCTTTACTGGTTGATTAGTTAGTTGCTCTAGCTTGATGGGCCTGGGGAAAATACTCTTTAACTGGGGGTATCCATACCTCTTAGCTGAATAGGAACCAAATGGTAAAGGTTTGGGATTGGATCTCTAAAAAAAACAAAAACAAAACATTGAAACAGGATTGTAGGCAGATGCAGTCTACTTTCTCCATTGCAGGTGGCGCTCTTCCGCAATGGCAATGCACTTGGAGAGGAAGTCATGGGGAACACAGTTCCTCTATGGTTTTCTGGGTCACTGGGGAAGCACCCAATTGGAGGTTGATGCTCCATGTGACTCCAGCAGCCATCTTGGATCAGCTAGAGTCTACCTAAGGCCCTGGCTCTCAGGCTTGGCACACTTTTGGGAAGTTGGTAGAGTAGGGACAGGTATCTCACCTGTTAGGGACAGTACTAGTTAGAGGGAAAGGTTCTTGATGAGAAGGGAAAGTGTAGGGTCACAGCTCCTTTGGACATCCTCCCTTATACCTGTTATCTTTACCTCGTTGGAATTTGTGAATTTGTGAGTGTACCCGGCTGGGCAGGCATCCCTTAGGGTTGTTGTGAACTGTCGTTGCTTTACTTCAGTACAAGTTTTCTATTGCACTTGTCTGTGTGAGTTTCTGCCGCCGCACATGGTGCATCCCTCCTACAGGAGTCTCTGTTATTGAATCTGTAATCAAACTAGAGACATTGCCTTGATGTGTCAAATGACTTTCAAGTAACATTGTCAGCAACTGAACCTTCATTCTTTGATTCAAAAACAAAAATCTAACCAGTTGTAATTTTTGTGATTTTTTAATTTTTTTTGTATGCGTGATTTTTAATTCTGCCATCCATAAACAAAATCAAGCTAGTGATAGCCTTAGCAGCCTTAGAAGCACTTAAAGTGGTTGCAAGTCCCCGTTCTCACCTGTGTGACTTGTCATGTGATTTGACAGGTCCAAGTAACAAGACAAGTTGCACCCTATTGTCAGCAATAGAACTGTTCAAATCAGTGCAACTCTGTCTTTGCGGTGCCGCACCGATTTGAAAAACAAAGGTTCCTGCATTTTTTTGCGATTTCAGGTACGACTTGTATAGACATATGTGCATGAAGTTGCACAGATGTCACCCAAGTCTCACCTGAAGTCGCACTGACCTGCGGCTTTGAATTTTTGCAACTTCAAAGTGGCATTCAGTGTGAACGGGGGGCTAAAGGCTAGAGGTTTTTTACCTTCATACATTCTATGCATGTAGGTAAAAAAACCTTCTGTGTGCTGCTCCACCCACAGTCCCCCTAATACTCACCTGAGCCCCCTCTCAATACAGCAATGTGTACAGGAGCCTCGGCTGTCCCGGGTCTCTCACTCCTCATTGGCTGAGACAGCAGAAGGACCCATAGCTTGCTGTTGGGGGGCACTAGTCAAGGGGGAGAAGCCAGGAGTGCCGGCAGAGGACGTGAGAAGAAGAGGATCTGGGCTGCTGTGTGCAAAACTATTGCACAGAGCAGGTACTGTATCTCACAAAAGTGAGTACACCCCTTACATTTTTGTAAATATTTTATTATATCTTTTCATGTGACAACACTGTTGAATTGACATTTTGCTACAATGTAAAGTAGTGAGTGTACAGCTTGAATAACAGTGTAGATTTGCTGTCCCCTCAAAATAACTCAACACACAGCCATTAATATCTAAGCCGCTGGCAACAAAATTGAGTACATCCCTAAGAGAAAATGTGCAAATTGAGCCCAAAGTGTCAATATTTTGTGTGGCCACCATTATTTTCCAGCACTACCTTAACCCTTGTGGTCATGGAGTTCACCAGAGCTTCACCAGAGCTTTCCACTGGAGTCCTCTTCCACTCCCCCATGATGACATCACGGAGCTGGTGGATGTTAGAGACCTTGCGCTCCTCCACCTTCCGTTTGAGGATGCCCCACAGATGCTCAATAGGGTTTAGGTCTGGAGATATGCTTGGCCAGTCCACCCCCTTTCCCCTCGGCAGTGGTAGTCTTGGAGGCGTCCTCACAACTTTCTGAGAAAGGACACCTTCTAGCACAATGTATTTAGGCAATAGACCCATCCTTGCCAGGTTCCCAATTATGCAAACAATGAATTTATACTACAAAATTACTTTACCTTTAAATTTCTTAAAATAGCAAGTTAATTAAGCAATAGGATAAAAAAAAGTACATTTTCATAGATATCTGTACATGAGACCAAAAAGGAGGAGGAAAGAGGGACAGATGAATTTGGTTCCAAAAGAGGGACACTCCTTCCAAATGAGGGACAGTTGGAGATATGTCTGATTTTGACAGTAGATATTGGCCAATCCATTGGAGCAAGAGGAGTGTGAGAAGGGGGGGAGGGGACTATAACTGTAAACATTATAAGAACCCTTCCTTTAAATGCCTCGATTTTTGTATTGCATTGCTGACAGTAAGTTGACTTCTACAAAATAATCATGAGAGTGCAGAGTGATTGTAGGAGCAAAGGTTGCGTGCCCCCTCTCTGGCACCGTACACTGACATTCCATGCTAACAGCGCATGGAGAACATACAACACTGATGATACACAGATCAGGTAATGATGATACTTTTGCAAATGTGTGATTCACACGGGGGCTGAGAGCATCTTATAGAATCTTCCCTGCGTGTTCTGCTTAATGTTTGCTGTGCATCTGAGTTACATGAAGAAGAATGTGTCTTAATCTGTCATTTCTGTTTGAAGTATGCTGCATCCTATGAATACTGCAGAGTTGACTCACTTATTACAGTAATAATTATAGAATGTATCCATGTAAGGCTATGTTGCCATGAAAAACACAATTTAAAGGAATACTCCGGTCAAACATGACAATTAGGCATTTAAACTGAATTAGGAGCATGGCATACCTGCTGCATGGTTCTATACTTTATTCATTTTTTAGGCGTCATGCCATAAAATGTACAACATAGTTGTATTTTTTCTGCTGGCAGTGACAAGTGCAGCAAATCAATGGTAGGCAGCAGCTGTATGCCTATGTACACAAATATGTGGCTACATTTGTACAGGGCTATATGTGCCTTCATGAACGTAGACAATAAGGTATGCCATTTGTATGGCATTGGCATGGGTGAGGGGGAAGGGGTTGCGGCACTGAGGTCAGGGTGTCCATAATAGACACTACATCCTTAGTACAGGCTGAACTGCCAAAAACCCCCGCAACCCCACCAGTAGACGAAGCGAAGAAAGTTCCACCGCTTAGGTAGGTCTAAATCAATGAGTGGATAAACAAGTTTAAATCCTTCAAAGTGAAAGAGTCCCAGGTGCTGGCTGATGATGGGTGGAGCAGAAGTGGACGAAGTGATCTGAATGCCGCACATCGGACAAGATAACAAGTGCCTTTAATAATAAAAAGCTGGATCACAAGATGTACAAGACACTACAGCAGGGATGTACAGAAATCAGCTGACGCATTTCGCACTTATAACGGGTGCTTACTCATAGCTGGGAGCTATGAGTAAGCACCCGTTATGAGAGGGAAACGTGTCAGCTGATTTCTGTACATCCCTGCTGCAGTGTACATCTTGTGATCCAGCTTTTTATTAATAAAGGCACTTGTTATCTTGTCCAGTGTGCGGCATCCAGTTCACTTCGTCCACTTCTGCTCAACCCCACCAGTACCCAATGCACAGCAGCTTTGGTTTCCAAGATGTTGTCAGCATTGTACCAATGACTCGTTCCAGGCCTCATTCAGTTGCGGGCCAGGAAGTTCTTGTCATTGCATTCCCATATTTGGGTAATGACATCACCATCTTCCCCGGTCATTTGTTTACATTCAGCGCGTAGGCAAGTGTAGGTTGACCTCCTTACACAGGTGGCGCTGTCCACAATTACCATGCAGGGAGAGTGGAGGACCCAAATGACCTCTGTGGCCATCTTTATGAGGGCAGTGCTTATAGAAAGCACTGGCACACTGCAGTTTGTGCGCATTCTGGACGTGGTTAGAATAGACAGAAACCTGCTGGATAGGGAGAGTATACCTAGCATAGGGGAAGGTTCCAGAGGAGGAGGGACAGTATAGGGACTGTTCATTATCGCTGCTGTGTGGAACTTTCCACCTCTAGTGCCTTGTTGCATACTGTCTGATAGTTGCCTCCCATGCCAGATGCTGTTGGTCCTCAAGCATTGCTCTCCACAGATACTGCACAATCATCTGTGAGTGTTTCTGCCAGTTTAAAACTTCTGGAAACCTTTGCAATGTTCTTGACAACAGACTTCCTTGAAATTTTAGATCTCTGTGTGTCATTCTTTTCCTCTTGGGTGCTTACCACCCGGCCTCTCCACCTCCTACATGCTGTTGGCCAGGGAATCTCCGGTCCAGCAGCTAAATGAGACTAGGAAAGAGTTACTGGTTGCTAGGACTCCAGCAGCAGATGGATTCATAGCAACCAAGGAGCCCTGTGCAGGAAGCTGTTACATTCATGCTGCTCCCCAATGCATACATGTCCCACTCTGAGCACTGATGTTTCTCTGTATGCCAACTCACAGCTGGTCTTAATAATAGCCAATTTGCTTATCTGCAAACTTATGGTAATTGATCTTGAATCTGTTGTAGTGATATAGGAAAATCCTTAAAGTGGTGGAAATAAGAACTACCTTAATCAGACACATGGATCGGACCTCCCTACAAAGGTGCTTCTCTACATATTCTGGCTGCTGTAGAATAGCAGTTGATAGTCTTAGTGGAAACAGACAACCATGTATTATGACTGCAGCTGTGTTTTTGTTCCATACTTTATTAGTACTGGATATGCACATGTTCATGTTATTGGTTACAATTTATGCTAATAAAATAATAACAATGATATTGATCAGCTGTTGAAACATGATCTGTTTTTTTCTACATGACTCATTTGGAGAGGAACTGGTATTTATGCAGCAAGCAAAAGTACAAGGGGGCTTAATCATTAACTGTACAGATGAGGTTTCCGGACTACAGGCAAACATTATGCCAGAGATCAAAGAATTTTTTTAAAAAGGTGACTTATCTCTTCATGGCTGGATGGTCTTAGTACAAAGCCTACCTTATGACCATTAATGATTATTTTATTGGTAAAGTAGTCCATACCCAAAGTTATTGCAGTCGTTTTGGGACTATCTATCGTTCATATCGATCATTTTCCATTCATATCAATCAATCTTTCTGTTGAATAAATCCTCAGTTCGTATCAATCAATCTTTAATTTGTAACAATCTTCAGTTTATACCAATCAATCTATCATTCATATCAATAATTTTCCATTCGTATCGATCAATCTTTCATTCATATCAGTCAATTTTATGTTTATAGCAATCAGTCTTTGTTCATATCAATCATTTTCCATTTATATCAGTTAATCTTCCATTCATTTTACCATTTTCCATTCATACCAAGGAATCTTCAGTTTATATCAATCTATCATTTATATCAATCAATCTTTTATTCATATCAGTCAATTTTCAATTAATATCAATCAACCTTGTGTTCATATCAGTCATTCGGTTCATATCAATCAATCTTTTGTTCATATAAATCAATCTATCATTCATATCAACCAATCTTGCATTCATACCAGTCAATCTTTCGTTGTTATAAATAAACTGATCGTTTACATTAATCTATTTTCCATTCAATCAATCAATCAATCTCACGTTCATATAAATTATTCTATTGTTCATATCAATCAATCTTTTGTTCATATAAATTATCCTATTGTTCAGATCAATTAATCAGATCAGTCAATCTTCCATTTAAATCAATCTTTTGTTCATATGAATCAGTCTTCCGTTCATATCAATCAATCTTCTGTTCATATCAATCAATCTTCTGTTCATATCAATCAATCTTCTGTTCATATCAATCAATCTTCTGTTCATATCAGTCAGTCTCATGTAATACCAGTCAATCTTTTGTTCATTTTAATGAAACTATTATTCATATCAGACAGTTTTCCGTTCACATCAATCAATCTTCCATTCACATCAATCAATCTATTGTTATACCAGTCAGTCTTCCGTTCCTATCAATCAATTTCATATTCATACCAATCAATCTTTTGTTCATAGGTAACCCCTTGAATCTGTTGTTCATATCAATCAGTCTATCAATCATATCACATCAATCATATCAGTCATCTTCCATTCAAACCAATCAATCATATGTACATATGAATCAATCTTCTGTTCATAGCAAACAATGTCATATCATACCAACCAAGCTTTTGTTCATTTAAATGAATCTATTGTTCGTATCAATCAATCTATCATTCATATCAGTCAGTCTTTCGTTCAAATCAATCAATCTTTCATTCACATAAAGCAATCTATTGTTTATATCAGTCAGTTTTCTGTTTATATCAATCAATCTATCGTTATATCAATCAATCTTCCATTCATATTAATCAATCTCATGTTCATACCAATCAATCTTTTGCTCATATAAATGAATCTATTGTTCATATCAATCAATCATATCAGTCCATTCAAATCAATCAATCATCCGTTCATATCAGTCAAAATTCCGTTCATATCAATCAATATTTTGTTCATATAAATTAATCTATTGTTCATATCAATCAATATTTTGTTCATATAAATTAATCTATTGTTCATATCAATCAATCTATTCATCTAAATCAGTTTATTGCTTATATTACTAAATTTTCCATTCATATCAATCAATCTCCAATTAATATCAGTCAGTCTTCCAGTTTTTGCTCATACACTGGGCAACAACTATGACTATGACTATTTTAACCACTTGACCTCTGGAGGATTTACCCCCCTTCATGACCAGGCCATTTTTTTGGCGATATGACACTGCATTATTTTAACTGACAACTGCGTGGTCATGCGACACTGTACACAAATAAACTTTGTATGTTTTTTTCTCCAAAAAAAAGCTTTATTTTGGTGGTATTTGATCACCACTGGGTTTTTTATTTTTTGTGCTATAAAAAAAAACAAAAAAAACAGCAATTTTGAAAAAAAAAAACAATGTTTTTTTTTTTCTTTGCTCTCCTGTCCCCTCCTATCGTTCTGTCAGCACCTCCTCCTGATACTGCTTAGCTTAGAAGTCAAATCAGATGGGCTGAGAAAGGGGGCGGGTACAATGCTTTGTCATTGGCTGAGGAAGCAGCAGAGAGGCTGTATATCAATCTGCCACTGAAATCAGGCTGCCAGGTCTAACTAAAGATTGCGGCCAGAGCAGCTGTATCCCTCCACAGGGAAAAGGAGTCCCCAGTCTTCTGACATCAATAGAGGATGTGCAGGTATAAAAAAAATAAAACATTTTGACATATGCAAGTAGTGACATCTGAATTTTGGGGGTGCTATGAGAGTGCTTAAAGAAATTTTGGGGGTGCTTAAGCATCCACCTGGCGCCGCCCCGGCCGGGACAGACTTGATCCGGGGACAGTGTCCTGTCTGGTCACCCTACTCTGTAATGGAGCTCATGCCCAAAGTGCCTCAGTGAGTCTAAGGGGGCTGTCCTATGCAAGGTGGGAATGGAACAGAGTACAGGAAAGAGTACAGGTGCTCTGCCACCACATGGCTGTATACGTGGAGCCCATGATGTGGCTAAGCGATGGCACAACAATGGCCACCATTACTCGACAGACCGCTCATAGAGTAATGCCGCGTACATGGGATCGAACATTCCGACAACAAAACCGTGGTTTAATTTCCGACGGATGTTGGCTCAAACTTGTCTTGCACACACACGGTCTCACAAATGTTGTCAGAAATTCCGAACGTCAAGAACGCGGTGACGTACAAGATGTACGACGAGCCGAGAAAAATTAAGTTCAATAGCCAGTGCGGCTCTTCTGCTTGATTCCAAGCATGCGTGGAATTTTGTGCGTCAGAACAGAATTGTGTACACACGATCGGAATTTCCGACAACGGATTTTGTTGTCGGAAAATTTGAGATCCAGCTCTCAAATTTTTGTTGTCGGAAATTCCGACAGCATATGTCCGATGGAGCCTACTCACGGTCGGAATTTCCGACAACAAGCTCCCATCGAACATTTGTTGTCGGAAATGTGTACGCAACATAAGAATTGTGGTCCGAATATAATAATTGTTGGAAAAAAAAACCTTGATACTTTGTTTGGTTTCTCTATCAGTTAATATTTAGCGGGATGATAGAAATGTGTTAATATTTGAAATGTTCTGTGCTAAAGTTGTCTATTGAATCCTCTATTGATTTGCAGCTTGTCTTTCTCGTGAATCAAGTGGGATTCAAGCCCCTTTATAAGTGTGAAAAAAAGGATATAATTATGTAGTAACCAGGATGAATCTAACCTGTTTGATCCCCTAGGACTGTGTTAATTTTTTGGCTGAGATTGGGTTTTTTGTAATCAAATTCCCTTGCAAGTTTTAGGTTCACACACAACCCGACACGTACTGGCAATTTATGAATTTTCTCTACAGGAGTGAATATTATACATATAACCTTTACTTCAACTCACTTTCATCTTCAGCTCTTGCAGCAAACACTTAACTGGGGAAATCTCTCGACTGAAAAATTGACTTTGACAGCACTGAGGCCAGAGCATCGTAGGGAGGCGTAGAGGGAGGGGAGCCAAAAGTTCACAGCTGAGGTGAGAAACTCGAGAGGGACCAAAACTTCATAAACGGGCAAAGTTGTTAACGAGGAGAGGGACAACGTGCCTTACATCATAAGTAGCCAAATGTCAGATTGAAGGGAAGAAATTTTAGTGATACCCTTTTTTTAACAAGTTTTTATGCAGGAGCTGTCATATGGAGGTGTAGCCAATTACACAAACTTTCTACTCCAGGGTGACAGTAATCTCAAACCAATACCCTCCTGTTGGAGGAGTCTAAACCTGGCATGTCAAGCTGGTGTTTCTAGGGCTGCTCGTGACCCTTTAATTCCTACCTCAAAGCTGTCAGAAGAGATAGATGGTTTAGACCTTTGGTGCTCAACCTGCTGCCCAAGGAACTTATGAGACTCCATGGAACTTTTTGCATAGTTGTCAGGCCTCAGTAACTGGAAGTCAAAGTGTTCTCTGCCTAGAAGCGTACTCCACCTGGTGTTTCTAGGGCTGCTCATTACCCTTTGATCTCTACTTTGAGACTATCTGAAGAAATAGATGGTCTAGACCCTTGCTGACCAACCTGTGGCCCAAGGGGGCATATGTGATCAACAAGTCGTCGGTAGCTGGCAGTCAGTGTTTTCCCTGCTTAGGTGCTTATTCATGCTAGTTCAGGAAAATTATTAATGAGACTGGTTCATAAAAATCTACTGGTTTACTTTTCTAATTATCCTTTGCTGTCCTTTCTCTTTTTTGCGAGGAATACCAAATGTGATGCAAGTCAGTTTTAAGGTAGCTGTAGGGACACAAATGTGGGAGAATTGATTGATAACATAGCTATCATAGCTGTGAACGCTATCAGTTTCTTGTAACTTGTCTCCAGTCTCTGACTGTCTCCAACAGCATGACCTCAGTAACCATGTATCCCTGTAGCATTTCTTCAGTCTTTGACCATTTTCTGTAGTATGTTTGCAGTCTCTGACCATCACCTGCAGCATGTTAGCATTTTCTGACATTCCTTTATAGTGTGTCTGCAGTCTCTTCCTTCTTCTATAGTGTGCCCGAAGTATCTCCCATAGCAGTTCCACAGTCTTTGATGGCCTTCTATAGCATTTTGTCCACTAAATATTATTTGTGCCCCTTTCTTGATGGCACATTGGCACTTATGGACCCCTATAACAGATAATTTGGCCTTTACTGCTTCATAAGCTGAATTAGAAGCAACCAGTCTTGTGTATATTGAGTTTATAAGCTAAATTTCCTCATAGCGTTAGCCACCAGATGAGATTCAAGGCTGTGTGTGTGTGGTACTGGCTCCCAGATCTCATTCAGTAGAGCTTCTGGTTAACATTCACATTTTGCCAGCTCCATCTACCTACAGAACCTCAGCATCTAAAAGGCCAGCATCATACGTGTGATTGTGATGGCAGAGAAGGCCTATGCACCACTGTTGTAGAGATTCTTCCACTGGCAGGCTTCCAGCCCAATCTGATGACACATCTTTTAGTCCAGCGAGACATATGCAGGGGGAGAGATTCAGCCTAAAAGTATGTAAATTGAGAAGAAAGTAATAAAAAAAAAAAGGCTCTTAGAAGAGGCCAGAGAGAAACAGCTCAGAATAAGTGTTGAAGTAGACCATGGGTCTCCAAACTTTCTAAACAAAGGGACAGTTTTCTGTCCTTTAGACTTTAGGGGGACCGGACTCTGGCCAGTGGGAGTAGAAAATGGTATCAGTGGAAAGAATAGTTTCCCATCGATAGTGTCAGTGAAAAGAATAGTGTCCCATCTTTGGTGTCTGTGGAAGAATAGTGCCTCATCATTGGTGTCAGTGGGAGGAATAGTACCACATGTTTGGTGTTAGTGAGAGGAACAGTGCAACCTATCTGTGTGAGAAATAGTGTCCAAAGGGTATAAAGACAAGCAAAGGGCCACATTCGACCCCCGGACCACAATATGGAGACCAGTGAAATAAACTATAGAATATACATTCTCAGATGCATAAAATTTATATTCCAATAGCTAAGGAGTTCCAACTTGGCAGTCTTGCTAGGCACTGAGACTTAGTATACCGAAGATATATAATCAGTCTTGACTATAGTCTTGATTTGATGGGTTTAACATATTTAGACGAATGTGTAAGTCAAGTGTTATAACAAGCTAAACTGCAGGTTCTTCTGTGTGGTCTATTGTCAAACTACTAATGTAACAGCCCTGAATGCCTTCACAGGCCATTTTTATAATGTTTTATTGAGAAATATTTCACATTTATCATTGCCATTTCAGTATAGGTGCTAAATGAGTTGCAACCATTAAGAGCTTCAAAACCATCTCTTGTATTAAAGACAACGTAGTCACGAGACTTGACTCTAATCTCCCGCATAAAACAATATTCTTGTTATGGTACAGAAGGGTAGCAACATCAGGGTATAGATTTGTAAATATACACTCAAATGAAGCTAAAATGTATACATTTGGGGGACATCTTTTTATTTAAAATACTATTCTTCAGTGCAAAAAGTACTCTCCGGGCCTTAGAGGTATATATTATTTCAACAGAATTGGGAACTCAAAGAGCACAGTCGTGTGCTTGTCTGTGTCATTTTCTTCAAACATTCTAAATTAGGTGTTGCGTTATCCAGCAAAGTCAGTGTTAATTTTAAGCACATTAGTCCATTTGCCCAAGCGTAAATAAACTGTATGGCTAAGCATTTGTGGATACCTGATCATCTCAGCTACATATATGGGCAAAAGTATGAGGATGCCCTTCCAATTTAGGTGTTTCCAATGAAAGGTGCTGTTAATGCTACAGCATACAAATGCATTTTAGACATTTCTGCACTTTCAACCTTGAGGCAACAGTTTAGGAAAGGTTCTTTTCTATACCAATCATATAAAAAAATTATGTAGCGCAAAATCCAACTTAAATTAACTATACGTCATTAAGTCCAAAATCCTTTGCATCAAATAGTCCTTTATCAGTATATCAAAAATATGTGCAAACTTTCATGATTGTCTTGAAACTTGTTTATCTGCCGTGCAATATATGTGCTCCCCTTCCACACTGGAGCTCATTGTCAATCAAGGTCTTATACAGGGCTCTCCAAACTACGGCCCTCCAACTGTTGCGGAACTACACTTCCCATGAGGCATTGTAAAACTCTGACACTCACAGACATGACTAGGCATGATGAGAATTGTAGTTCTTGAACACCTGGAGGACTGTAGTTTGGAGACCCCTGGTCTTACAAGTATGTACTCTCATATCCGAAGGGATGTCTTGACTTCTCCACTTTGATCTTCTCCATGTTCTCTTCCTGTAAATTCACTCACTCGGATATAAGTACATGCAATGAAAAAAAAAATCTAGTGCTCTCTGTTATCAGAAACATAAATAAAAAAGGTTCACTATATTGCACTCACAATATAATACATAATATGCAAATAGAGAATCCTCTCTGAATCTTCCAAAGTGCATATATACTGTACCCTCTGTGAAAACTGGCTGCTCAACTTTTTCAATTGACCTCAATATGTCGAGGTTATAAAGGAATATGTTACTCCTTATGAAATGATATCCCCTTCACTCCACTTTTAGCCTCTCCTTCTTCCACAGCACGGCACTTAAGTACAAGGCCACATGCAAACAGAGAAATGGGACCAATAGTGTACTCTACCTAAAACTATACTTTATTAAAGCATCCACTCACAATAAAAAAAAGCACCCACAGTGCTATGCTCTGCACTTAACAAATCCAAAATTACAATATGAACAGATACTCAGAGAAAGAACACCAGTACCATGTACATTACAGTTCTGGCAGCATGGCCCTGTCCCCCCTATACGCGTTACGCCCACTAGGCTTCCTCAGTAGGTGAAAGATTGCACATATTTTTGATACTGATAAAGGACTATTTGATATGGAGGATTTTGTACTCTATGATGTAAGGTTGGTTAATTAAAGTTGGATTTTGTGCTACATCATTTTTTTTTTTTTATATACGTTTATGTAGTGTGGTGAGCAACACTATTGATGTTCAGCAGCAATATTTTGTTACGTTTTTTATAACTGCACTGATTGTACACTTTTATATAGTATATTTAATATACCAGCTTGGCCTACCCCTGTGCAAAAAGCCAGCTCCATAAAGACAAGGTTCAATGAGTTTGCTGTGAAGGAACTTGAGTAACCAGCACACAACTCTGACCTCAACCTGACTGAATACTTTTTGATTGAATTAGAGTGCAGGCTAAGTCTTCTCATTTAAACATCAGTTTCTGACCTCACAATTGCTTTTTGGCTGAATGCGTACTAATTACCAGAGACACATACCACAAATCTTGTGCAATGACTTCTCAGAAGAAGGAATACGATGGAATATAATGCCCTAAATGCTCACATATACAATAGTTGTGATAGCCAGGGGTCCACAAACATTTAGCTATATGTGTGTATTTGCATCCCATCAAATTTCCACTGGTAGAACAAGAAATTGAAATTGTGCATCATTTACTGTATATAATTCTTCCAACAGTTTTAATTTCCTGTTCTCCAACATAGCAATGGGCACAAGGGTTCCTTACATCTTTATTTCAAAAGGCCAAGACATGGGTCACATTATTTTCTGACTTCCTGTTCATTCTCAGGAAAGGGGGCCTAATCACTGAATTTTCTCTGACAAATAAGCAAAGAATACAGTATGATACAATATTTTCTATTTTTGTCTTGCAGTGCCATTGACTCTCATCATACGTCTTTCTCTGTGCTGCCATGGCAAAACTAGACTCAAGACCTGTCCTGAGCGACACGACCTACCAGAGTCAAGAGTCCTTCCACTCTTTCACCAGCAGATCTTCCGACTCTCCTTCCCAGGGAACTATGGGTAGTGTTGGCAGTGGAGTGGCCAATGATCAAGAGTTTGCTATGAAGAGTGTTGGAACTAGAACGCAGAACAGCCTAAAGCAAAATGACGGCTTCAGGAATGGCTACTCCAACCGATATTCGGGGGAGGAGAAGTGTTACAAGACAGAGAAAAATTCAATGTACATCAATGGGGAACAGCGCAAGAGTGAGAAGGTGAGAAATAAAGTTGAGCATATAATGAAAAATGTAAGGGCAGCTACACACATATACACTGTCTATTCATAGAGATAACAGCTGATATGCCAACCTGTTGAAAAAACATGGGCTAACCTGAAGCAGCTAGCAAAGTGGCAAACAAGACCTGGTTACTAACCTGCAAGACATGAAATAGAGGTTTATGCTCAGATCCTTGCAGAATATATATGTAGTGCTAGAGGGGAGTGACCACAAGCCTAGGCATTGGACACCTGATTTTAACAAAGGGGATTTAAGCAGTGCTATCCAATCAGTATATTTGCCTGTGAACTGATCATCTCCCTTGGCTGAGATCAAGGCCTCAGCACTTCCTTTGGTGACCAACTAACACAGGCTTAAGCTGTTTCTTCTTAACAAGGTAAGTTATTAAACTTGATTGATACCATCTATATCTATATATACAGTGGATATAAAAAGTCTACACACCCCTGTTAAAATTTCAGGTTTCTGTGATGTAAAAAAATGAGACACAGATAAATAATTTCAGAATTTTTTCCACCTTTATAGTGACCTGTAAACTGTACGACTCAGTTGAACAACAAATTGAAATCTTTTAGGTGGAGGGAAGTAAAAATAAAAAACTCAAATAATATGGTTGAATAAGTGTGTATACCCTTAAACTAATACATAGTTGAAACATCTTTTGATTTTATTACAGCACTCAGTCTTTATGGGTATGATTCTACCAGCATGGCATATCTTGACTTGGCAATATTTGCCCACTCTTCTTTACAAAAACACTCCAAATCTGTCAGATTGTGAGGGCATCTCCTGTGCAAAGCCCTCTTCAGATCACCCCATAGATTTTCAATGGGATCCAGGTCTGGGCTCTGGCTGGGCCATTCCAAAACTTTAATCTTCTTCTGGTGAAGCCATTCCTTTGTTGATTTGGATGTATGTTTTGAGTCGTTGCAATGCCGAAAGGTGAAGTTCCTCTTCATGTTCAGCTTTCTAGCAGAAGCCTGAAGGTTTGGTGCCAATATTGACTGATATTTGGAACTGTTCATAATTCCCTCTACCTTGACTAAGGCCCCTGTTCCAGCTGGAAAAAAACAGCCCCAAAGCATGATGCTGCCACCACCATGCTTCACTGTGAGCATGGTGTTCTTTTGGTGATGTGCAGTGTTGTTTTTGCGCCAAACATATCTTTTGGAATTATGGCCAAAAAGTTCAACCTTGGTTTCATCAGACCATAACACATTTTCCCACATGCTTTTGGGAGACTTCAGATTTGTTTTTGCAAAATTTACCCGGGCTTGGATGTTTTTCTTCATAAGAAAAGTCTTGTCACTCTACCCCATGGCCCAGACATATGAAGAATACAGGAGTTGTCACATGTGCCACATAGCCAGTACTTGCCAGATATTCCTGCAGCTCCTTTATTGTTGCTGTAGGCCTCTTGCAGCCTCCCTGACCATTTTTCTTCTCGTCTTTTCATTAATTTTGGAGGGACGTCCAGTTCTTGGTAATGTCACTGTTGTGCCGTATTTTCTCCACTTGATGATGACTGTCTTCACTGTGTTCCACGGTATGTCTAATGCTCTCTGCGGACCATGGCTTTGCTGTAGGATGCGACTAAGAAAATGTCAGGAAAGACCTACTAGAACAGCTGAACTTATACAACCACATTATTTTATTTTTTAATTTTTACTCCCCCCCATTTCAGTTTGTTTTTCAACTGAGTTGTACAGTTTATAGGTCACATTAAAGGTGGAAAAAGTTCTAAAATTATTTATCTTTGTCTCATCTTTTTACATTACAGGAACCTGACATTTTAACAGGGGTGTGTAGACTTTTTATATCCACTCTATGTATATATATATACAGTGGGGACAGAAGGTATTCAGACCCCCTTAAATTTTTCACTCTTTGTTATATTGCAGCCATTTGCTAAAATCATTTTTTTCCTCATTAATGTACACACAGCACCCCATATTGACAGAAAAACACAGAATTGTTGACATTTTTGCAGATTTTTAAAAAAATAAAAAACTGAAATATCACATGGTCCTAAGTATTCAGATCCTTTGCTGTGACACTCATATATTTAACTCAGGTGCTGTCCATTTCTTCTGATCATCCTTGAGATGGTTCTACACCTTAATTTGAGTCCAGCTGTGTTTGATTATACTGATTGGACTTGATTAGGAAAGCCACACACCTGTCTATATAAGACATTACAGCTCACAGTGCATGCCAGAGCAAATGAGAATCATGGGGTCAAAGGAACTGCCTGAAGAGCTCAGAGACATAATTGTGGCAAGGCACAGATCTGGCCAAGGTTACAAAAAAATTTTGCTGCACTTAGGATTCCTAAGAGCACAGTGGCCTCCATAATCCTTAAATGGAAGACGTTTGGGACGACCAGAACCCTTCCTGGAGCTGGCCGTCCGGGGGAGAAGAGCCTTGGTGAGAGAGGTAAAGAAGAACCCAAAGATCACTGTGGCTGAGCTCCAGAGATGCAGTAGGGAGATGGGAGAAAGTTGTAGAAAGTCAACCATCACTGCAGCCCTCCACCAGTCGGGGCTTTATGGCAGAGTGGCCCGACGGAAGCCTCTCTTCAGACACATGAAAGCCCACATGGAGTTTGCTAAAAAACACCTGAAGGATGCCAAGATGGTGAGAAATAAGATTCTCTGGTCTGATGAGGCCAAGATATAACTTTTTGGCCTTAATTCTAAGCGGTATGTGTGGAGAAAACCAGGCACTGCTCATCACCTGTCCAATACAGTCCCAACAGTGAAGCATGGTGGTGGCAGCATCATGCTGTGGGGGTGTTTTTCAGCTGCAGGGACAGGACGACTGGTTGCAATCAAGGGAAAGATGAATGCGGCCAAGTACAGAGATATCCTGGACGAAAACCTTCTCCAGAGTGCTCAGGACCGCAGACGGGCCGAAGGTTTACCTTCCAACAAGACAATGACCCTAAGCACACAGCTAAAATAACGAAGGAGTGGCTTCACAACAACTCCGTGACTGTTCTTGAATGGCCCAGCCAGAGCCCTGACTTAAACCCAATTGAGCATCTCTGGAGAGACCTAAAAATGGCTGTCCACCAACGTTTACCATCCAACCTGACAGAACTGGAGAGGATCTGCAAGGAGGAATGGCAGAGGATCCCCAAATCCAGGTGTGAAAAACTTGTTGCATCTTTCCCAAAAAGACTCATGGCTGTATTAGATCAAAAGGGTGCTTCTACTAAATACTGAGCAAAGGGTCTGAATACTTAGGACCATGTGATATTTCAGTTTTCCTTTTTCAATAAATCTGCAAAAATGTCAACAATTCTGTGTTTTTCTGTCAGTATGGGGTGCTGTGTGTACATTAATGAGGAAAAAAAATGAACTTAAATGATTTAAACAAATGGCTGCAATATAACAAACAGTGAAAAATTTAAGGGGGTTTGAATACTTTCCGTCCCTACTGTATATGTACATTATATGGCATCAGAACTGTCAGCCTAGATGAATTGTTTTAGCATAGGTTCACTTTTATTTAATTTAAATTGGCACTTGTAGAAACTTTTACCAATGTTGTGTAGAGGGCTAACTGAAAATATGGTATACCCGTGTACAGCCTGATAATACACACCCAGATGTGATACTATTATTTAATGTGTCACATGCAATGGGGAGGATTATAGGGACCTTTAATCTCCCCTCTGCCAGAAAATTTAACAGCATAATGAGAGGCAGAGGAAGGATGAAAGTGGGTGGAGCTCTGCTTTAAACTCAGTGCACCCGCTCTTTGTTTACATCAGAACGCTGGAAGGCTGTCACGACGGGCTAAAATACTCAGCTATGCGCTGTTCTGAGATGCACTTAGGGCAGTATGCATTCAGGAACATGTGCCCCAAATGCATACAGCCCAAAATGTGAGTATTGCTCAGGACAGCATCCAGCTGTGTACAGCTCCCATGTATTTTAATTGATTTTGACAGGCTGCTGGCAGTAAGCTGAATGCTGTATCTGTTCCTCCTGGGCACCCAAAACACACATTTTTATGCTCAAACCGCCCATGTGCATGAGCCCTAAGGATCACATTACAGCCTGACCAGAATGCCTTTACTATGAAATTTAAGGATGACTTGCTTTATAGTGCCTGCAGTTACAGAGGTCAGAGATGGCTGGGATCACATCTTTGCAGTATGGTGATGAGCAGTGATGCATCATGCAAACATCAGTGCACTGCAGTGATAATGACAATGCGCCTGAGTTGCAATATGCCACGATGAGTCATCAGCTGTCGGGGTTCCCTGCTGACAGCTGAATGTAAAAAAAGAATTGCCGGCAAAATAATGAAAATCGGGGAAAAAATGGCATCACCCCCCCCCAAATCCATAGCAAACCCTTATCTGAGCATGCAGCCTGGCAAATCGGGAAAGGGAGGGGATGAGCGAGCTCCCCCCCCCCTCCTGAACCATACCAGGCCGCATGCCCTCAACATAGGGGGGGTGCCCAAAAGCACCTTGTTCCCATGTTGATGGGGACAAGGGCCTTCTCCTCACAACCCTGGGCTGTGGTTGTGGTGCACTGCAGAAGGGGGCTTATCGGAATCTGGAAGCACCTTTAACAAGGGGGCCCCCAGATCCCAGCCTCCTCATGTGAATGAGTATGGGGTACATAGCACCCCTACCCATTTACCAAAGAAGTATAAAAGTGAAAAAAGGCAGTACAAGAGTTTTTGGCAAGTTCTTTATTAAAAAATGTAAAAAAAACAATGTCCCCCTTAAGTAGATTCATTGTCAATCACGACGCCTCCCGGACAATAAAAAAAAAAGCTCCACTCACGACAAACGCTCTCACGGTCTGCCTGCTCCGCTGTGTAACATTTCTTAAATAGCTAAGGAGTGGGGCCACCCAGCCACATCGCCTGGTGGTACCGCCCCCCTGTGACGTCGGCGGCCCAGCGTGCACCAGACAATTTTTCTTTTTACTAAAGGACTTGTCAAAAACTCTTGTATTGTCTTTATTCACTTTTACACTTTTTTGGTGAATGGGTATGTTCCCCATACTCATTCACATGTGGGGTGGCGGGGGCAGGATCTGTGGGCTCCTTTGTTAAAGCGGGCTTCCAGATTCCGATAAGCCCCCTGCCCGCAGACCCCCACAACCACAGCCCAGGATTGTGGGGAAGAGGCCTTGTCCCCATCAACACGGAGACAAGGTGCCTTGGGGAAGGGGGGCAGAGCCCCCCTGCCCCCAAAGCACCCCCCATTTTGAGGGCATGTGGCCTGGTATGGTTCTGGGGGGTGGCTGCTTGCTTGTCCCCTCCCTTTCCTGACCTGCCGGGCTAAATGCTCGGATAAGGGCCTGGTATGGATTTTGAAGGGGACCCCAACCCATTTATTTTTTTATATTTTGTCGTGGGGTTCCCCTCAAAATCCATGCCACACCCGAAGGGCCTCTTATGGATTGGGGGGGACCCCACGCTGTTTTTTTGCCAATTTTTTTTTTGCCGGCAATTCATTTTTTTTTCACATTCAGCTGTCAGCGGGGAACCCTGCTGACAGCTGATGACTCATCGGTTGTTAAGGATGCGGTGGCCAGCTTCCCAGCCCGCTCTTTAACCACCAGCTGTACACTGTTTGTTAAAGAGAAATAAAAAACGCATGTAAAAATGCATCAAAAACGCAGCACTTGCATTTTTGGTGTGGGTCTATTAAAGTATTAAAGTCTATTACACGCAAAGTGCAATCCCTGACCTTTTCCAAAAACGCACCGGCTGAAAAACACATAGATGTGAACATGTACCATAGGAAACCTTGTTAAATGGACTGTAGTGTGTTTCTGCAAACTGCAAAACACTCAAAAAATGCATAGGTGTGAATGTAGGGTAACACAGTACTGTGCTTTGCATTCTAAAAAAAAGGTCAAGTGCGGTTTGGGTCATGTTTAGGTCCATCAAATGGCACGTGTGCATGTTAATGCACTGCACGGATTTTTTTCTGACCTAAAAGCTCATTTACAGCTTGTTAAGAAAATGCAACTACTTGACCTAGCTACAGGTTAATTAAAACATTTTCTAAATATGTCTGTGCTCTCAATTTTCACAGAATAATGAGCCTTTGATTCGGCCATCTGCCTTTAAACCAGTGGTTCCCAAGAATTTCCATTCCATGCAAAACCTCTGCCCACCTTTGAATAACAGCGTCACTGAGAATCGAAAAAGCTCTGGTCATGGAAACAGCAACAGTCCTGCAGTCCTGAAGAGCAGTTTAGAGAAGTCCAGTCACAACAGGTCTTCGAATCAGGTGGGAGGTCTGTCAGATTCTGGTCGCAATTCCTTGACCAGTTTACCCACCTATGGGACTGGTTACAGCCAGCACGTTGGCCCAATGAGTGCGTCGACAAGCCATATAAACCGCATTGGGACCTATATAGAGAAGAATATAGTAGGATATAATGGAATATCTACCTCAGAAAGTGGACGATCTTCCAGTAAGAGTGCCTCTTCTTTCAGCCGGCTTAACCATCTTAATGAAACCTTGCCTTTCCACTCACCCTCTAGTGATGACATCATACAAGACTTGGAAGACAGACTGTGGGAAAAGGAACAGGAGGTGATACAAATGAAAAGGAACTTAGACAAAAGTGAGGCTGCCATTTTCCAGGTCTTCGAGGAGAAGCAGAAGATCTGGGAACGTGAAATGGAGGACCTGAGACAGAACTATGCCAACAAACTTCAGCAAGTGTCTAAGAAAGCACAGAGGGCCCAGCAGGCATTGCAACTGCAAATCTTCAAGCTGCAGCAAGAGAAGAAGAAGCTTCAAGATGATGTTGCACAGCTGCTTCAGGAACGGGAGGAACTGGAGAAAAAATGTATGGCCTTCAAGAAAGAGCAGTCAGAGTTTCTCCCAAAAATTGAGGAGACCAAGTGGGAGGTAGGATGCAATGAAATTGCTTCAACTGTGGTCATTACTTTTAAGTCCATCAAATGTACTTAACTTCTACATACAAAAGCTCAGCCCCCGTAAGGAGATTAGGCTGTAGATGTTTTTTGCAACTGCTATGTCTGCCACATCTAGCTTGCATTTTTACCATTTTAAAGTATATCCTAATACTGAGCCGGGGGTATTATTAAAGATTTGCCCTTTCAGTGGGGCTTCCTCCCCACTGCAAGGTGTAAAGTAGAACTATAGGCGAAGCTTTTTTTTTAAAATTTTGGATAGAGCAAGGGAGGGTCGTGTCAGATTTGTTTTCGCCATCTGTGTCCCATTGCGTAGATTTCCCTTTAATTCCTGACCCATGGCCAGACAGGAAGTGAGAGAAATCTCTGCAAATTAAAGGGGATTCCTTGGGGACCCCCAGGTCATCAGAACCAGTCTCCCCATTGGAAGTTTTCCCCTCTATTACCTTTCTGGGGACAACCCAAAATTTGTGTTTTCTTTTACTTTCGCTTTCAATGATAATGGAAAAGGACAAATAGAATGACAAATAGAGAGGGTGAATCACCCTAATGGGGGCACAGAGAGCAATAACAACTGACAAGCACTCTAATCCCTCTCCACTCTATCCAAAACAAAATAAAATAAAGTTTTGACTTTAGTTATATACTATATTGTCAAAACTATTGGGGCACCTGCCTTTACATGTACATGAACTTTAATGGCATCCCAGTCTTAGTCCATAGGGTTCAATATTGAGTTGGCCCACCCTTTGCAGCTATAACAGCTTCAACTCTTCTGGGAAGGCTGTCCACAAGGTTTAGGAGTGTTTCTATGGGAATGTTTGTCCATTCTTCCAGAAGCGCAATTGTGAGGTCAGGCACTGATGTTGGACAAGAAGGCCTGGCTCGCAGTCTCTGCTCTAATTCATCCCAATGGTGTTCTGTTGGGTTGAGGTCAGGACTCTGTGCAGGCCAGTCAAGTTCTTCCACCCCAAACTCACTCATCCATGTCTTTATGGACCTTGCTTTGTACACTGGTCCAAATCATTTGGTGGGTGGGGGATTATGGTGTGGGGTTGTTTTTCATTTGTTGGGCTTGACCCCTTAGTTCCAGTGAAGGGAACTCTTAAGGTGTCAGCATACCAAGACATTTTGGACAATTTCATGTTCCCAACTTTTGGGGATAGTCCCCCTTCCTGTTCCAACATGACTGCACACCAATGCACAAAGCAAGGTCCATAAAGACATGGATGAATGAGTTTGGGGTGGAGGAACTTGACTGGCCTGCACAGGGTTCTGACCTCAACCTGACAGAACACTTTTGGGATGAATTAGAGCGGAGACTGCGAGACAGACCTTTTCGTCCAACATCAGTGCCTGACCTCACAAATGCACTTCTGGAAGAATGGTCAAACGTTCCCATAAACACACTCCTAAACCTTGTGGACAGCCTTTCCAGAAGAGTTGAAGTCGTTATAACTGCAAAGGGTGAGTTAAAGCGACGCAGTGCTATATCGCAAAAAATGGCCTGGTCATTGAGCAGCCAAATCTTCCGGTACTGAAGTGGTTAAATGCTTGTTTTGGTCTAGGAGAAACCTAAAAAAGCAGTTTGGCTTACCTTATCCTTCATATCCTGGCAGTCAACACACTTATCAACTCTCCAGCGATGTTGTGGGTGGGCCCTCAGAGCCCTTACTTTGAATGTAGGACTGCTGGTTCTGCATTGTATGTGATGACCCTAGAGTGCAACCACTAGAGAAGTGGCTTTGAGGGACCAGTCTTGCTGCTGGGAAGAAGTATGTTGGAGGAAGGATAAAGGTAAGTATAACTTTTTGATGTTCCTCCAGACAAAGATGTGCATTTATTCCTTTCAGCTCAGGGGGAATTCCACTGCAAATATAATGTATATATGCTACAAAAGTCCACTTATTCTCTGGCGAGATCCTGGCCAGTGCAGCGCAGGAGCTTTTTCTTAAGGGATCTGGGCCACTCAGTATTCCCTGACAACTCGCCTGAAGGATGGTGATGTCACCCTGCCTGGGCACAGGAGGTTGGAGCCAGGAGGTAAGGTGTGAGACACCATTAGCTCCAGTTAGTGACCTTGCCAAAGCTGAAATGATGTCATCAGTCTGCTGCAGGCAGGAACAAGTACAGGTGATCAGACTTCAACCTTGTAACATTGTTGCAGGTTGCAAGATGAGGAGCTGTGTCAGACATTTGCTAACGCAATCCATAAACACAGGTACCATGATTACCATAATTCTGGCATCTTAGACCAGGAAGTAGATGGTGACCCTGGATGATGCCTGAACAAAGATAGCTCATTCCTTTTATAAGCAGATGAAGCCATTGTCTGGGGAAGTACCGTGATCAGAGGCGGCTCTAGGCTTTGTGAGGCCTTAGGCAAAACTTACATATGAGGCCCCACGGACTGGGACGCTCCGTGATGAGGCCGCTATTCCTCAGGCAGTATCTGATTTGTCCGTCAGCTCCTAAGCCACAGAGTCCCAGTGGGGGTAGGCGGAGCCGCCGGCGTCAACTTCAGTGATTGAGAACAGGCAAATTAGGCGGCCGCGAGCCCCCTGTGAGTGCGAGGCCTTAGGCGACTGCCTAATTTGCCTAATTAGAGAGCCGCCTCTGACCGTGATCTCTATGGGAGGTAATAAATACCTGGAAGTGTTATACTTAGGGTTGGTTCACATTACAACGACTTGGGATCCAACTTATCAGCCCTCAAGTCGCCCCAAGTCGCTTGACATTGGGAATTGCATTATAGTCAATGAGAGCCGTCTTAACGTACACTACTGAAGTCGCTCCAACTTCAGAAAAGGTTCCTGTACTACTTCAAGGTAACTTCTAGGCGACTTGTACCCATAGATTTCAATGGAAGTTGCCTCCAAGTAGGATCTCCCATCTATATTGAAGCGACTTTACAGGAAAAGAAATGAGTTTACCCAGGCAAACCCCTCCCTCCCAGAGAGCTGATTATTCTGTGATTGGCCACAAGCAAAGTCGCCTGTCCTGTAGGCGACTTAAAGTCGTGTTGTAAGCTGCTTAAAGTCGCGCTGAAGTCGTGTTGAAGTGGCATTGAAGTCGCCTTGCAAAGTCGCGCTGAAGTCGTGTTGCCCCTGTGTGAATCGGCACTTACACATTACTTAGCATGGACTGAACATAAAATAATAAATATGATGTTAGGTCCAATTTACCTCTGTTGTTTTTTACTTTAGGAGGATTAGTCCAGTAGATAGATGTGAATTTTCTGGGATAAGGTGAGAACCTTGTACAGGGTATGCTAACATCTGAGGATAAGCGGGATGGCAAGTTTTCTACAACAGTTAAATAGTTTTTCATAGTAAACGCAGGACTTTCCACTTGGCACCTATTTGGATAGATTTCAGCAACCACAAGGCCAAGTCCTAGGACCAGTATCTTTAACATTACCTAAGAAATTACGGGGGCTACCATTGCTGAACACATTCTAAAAAAGGTCTATCGGCTTCCTCCATGGTTGCTGTTTGGGTTAGCAAATCTTCTGAAGGCACAGAACAAAAACAGAACAGGAATTCCAATTTTAATTTGTATCATGATTCTTCTAGGCCCCTGACTCAAAGAAGCTCAATCCAGATAAAGCTAGGCAACTGCCATTTTCAGTAATGCAAGCTGCCATGTTTTTGGCATTGTAAGGGGTACTTACAAAAGCAAGGAGGAATCTGAAAGAACTTAGCTTAAAATCGTATAAATTAGAAGTATGGGAATTTTTTGTTGTTTTAATCATACTTACCTAATTGGATGCAGCATTGGCCTGATGCTGCATCTATCCCCCGATGGTACTAAGGCTGAGAACCGAGTGTTCAAACACAGCAGATCACTCGTTTCTCAGTGCTCCCTGAGCAGAGAGCCGGTGACTGTCAGTTACCGGCTCTCTGCTCTGCCCCCCCACGCACACTGGATTGCTGGGCTGTGGAAGGGGCGGGAGCGGCTGGCTCAGGTTCTCAGCGGCTTTCTCAGAGGCTAAGCTGGGCGCCGGACCAGGCATGTGAGTGGATCCTGAACATATGGTCACAAGCTTTCCCGAGCCTGGACTGGCCCTGTGACATCAGCCGACAGCGGGCTTCAACGGGTCACAGGAGTGCAAAATGATCTGCACTCCCGCGATCCATAGGAGAAGTACAGCCAAACGAGCTTGCCCATGCAGAGCAAAGTGACATTGTCTCTGCAAAAGGGTTGCCCCTTGCCTCACCTTCCTCCTTTGCAGTAGGTTAGTAGGTGGCACTTGTGGGTATGATGGAGCATGAGACCTGCTCCTCTGTTCCTGGGTCTGGCAGTTAATTGCTAGACACGAGCGCTGTCAGCTGAGGGGGACTGCCAGTCATTTCATTCCTAACTGCATAGAAAAGGCGAGGCAGCGCAGACAAGGTCAGTGTCAAGAGATGCCCTTTGCAGAGACACTGTCATTTAGCTTGGCATGTGCAAGGTAACAGTATCATTTCAAAGTGGTGCTTCTACTTCAAGGTTCCCACTTCTTAAAGCAGAACTTAAAGAGGAGGTCCAGCCTCCTTCAGAGAAAATTTAAAGTCAGCAGCTACAAATACTGTAGCTGCTGACTTTTATTATTAGTACACTTACCTGTCCATAGATCCCACGATGTCAGCACCGCAGCTGAATTTTACATCGGCTCTCGGGTGCTGCCGCTGCCATTGCTGCTGAGAAAAACTGGCAATGAAGCCTTGCGGCTTCACGGCCGGTTCCCTATTATGCATGCGCAAAACGAATGGCGGCAGGGGAAGGAGGAGGGGACTGAACTTCCGAGTGATCTCGCCGCCACAGGGTCTCCCGGAAGTGGGGACAGGTAATTCTCAAAAACAGGTACACACTCCCCCCCCCTGAAAGGTGCCAAATGTGGCACCGGAGGGGGGGGGCGAGGCAGATAAGCGGAGCTTCCACTTTTGGGTGGAACTCCGCTTTAACTGCATCTCAGCACCACAAACTGAAAACATTATTTAATAAATGTATGATATTCAAAACAAACCCCCTCCCCCATCCAGTCTCTAGGTTTTATTGTTGAGAAATCACTTCGAACAATACCACCATTTACTTCCTTGGAATCCATATGCCCTTAGCTCAGGCATGCAGACGGAAGGGGGGGGGGGGCTTAGGTGTGAAAGCCCTTCCTTCAGATGAAAAAACAAAAATGCCCTTGAAGACTCCTGGCACTATGGCCTAGGCCAGAAACCAGGAAGACATGTGAAACAAAATGTTAAAGCAGAAAATATAATATATCTTCCTATCTATTTAACAATGTTTAGTTCTGCTTTAAAAAGCTGGAAGAAACAAACAAAAAACCTGTGGGTAAAATTAAATAATATACTTACCTTTCTCGAAGCTTCCTCCCACTGCACCCAGCTGGGGATGATGTCTTCCCCCTTTCAGCCAGATTTCGAAGAGTGTTGAGTAGCTCAAAACTTGAAAGAAGATGATCCTGCACAGTGTTGTGGTGTCTTCTTCCAAAATGTGGGTTCCTTGGTATTCCCTGGGATCTTGTTGGCTGGATGATGTCGCCCTCTGCACTACAAAAGGTGGAAAAAGCTATATCCAACTATTCTTGCCTCCACAATTTTAGGAAGGGGGGAGAGAGGCCCCATTAAATAAGTAGACCTTGTCTGAAGTGCAAGGTTCACTATAAATACTGTACTTGTCCTGTTATCTTGTCCTTACTTTTACAAATCTGGTGTTTCATTTTTAGATATGGTTATGCTGACTTTGTACAGTGAAACCATAATTTGTAACCAGATGGAGACAAACTCACACAGGAAGTTAAATTAATGCTAAAGTATGTACAAGAGATAATGGAGCTGAGCTTGCCTACACTGCTATATCTGCTGGAATTTTGGAATTGGGCCCAAAAATTCCAGATAAAGTGGAGCAGCCTCTAGCAGAGCTGATAACAGACTTATGCCGCGTACTCATTCCAACAACAAAATCCATGTTTTTTTTCCGACGGATGTTGACTCAAACTTGTCCTGCATACACACGGTCACACAAATGTAGAGAATTCCGAATGTCAAGAACGCGGTGACGTACAACGAGCCGAGAGAATTGAAGTTCAATAGTCAGTGCAATAGTCAGTCTTTTGCTTGATTCCGAGCATGCGTGGAAATTGTGCATCAGATTTGTGTACACACGATCCGAATTTCCGACAACGGGTTTTGTTGTCGGAAAATTTGAGATCCAGATCTCAAATTTTGTTTGTCCAAAATTCCGACGGAAAATGTGCGATGGATGGATGTGCACTATTATATCCAATGAGGTGTGGGCTCAGGACCCTTGACAGGCTTCTTTCCCCAATAGATCTCAACTCAGGCAGTACCTGAGTCAAGTTAGTTTTCATGTGGACAAGTTTTCTGTTCCCCATTTTTCCATATATCCACTTCCTAAAAGTCCTCCCGGCCCTTCCCATCCTCTCAAATCCCTTCCCCCTTTCATTTATTGTGCAGGTCCTCACTGCCCTGCCAGGGTACCTTGCATTATGTCAATTATTTACCAAAGTCCTTGCTGCTTTTCCTGTTCCTCCTCTTCTTCATTTTTTCAATCTTTTCCTGTGGTACCCGGTGGGGTAGGCTGAGGATTCAATCATTATACATTTGGCCACCATGACCACAATTAAAGTGATATTTAAAGCTACAGGATTTTTTTTTAAAGTAACAAACATGTCATACTTACCTGCTCTGTGCAATGGTTTTTCACAGAGCAACCCTGATCCTCAATCCTCCTCCGTGCTGAGTGCCCCCATAACAAATTGCTCACTCCCAAACTGCCTCTGTGTGTCTATGAGACACACAGAGCTTGGCTTGACCTGCCCCCCACTCCCTCACTGCCTGTGATTGACATTGTCTCCCGCTGCTGTGTCTCAGCCACTGAGGAGGCAGAGTCCCAGGAGAGCTTCAGCTCTTGTGCACATTGCTGGATTGGGGATAAGTGAGTATAAAGGGGGGTAGCTGCACACTGAAGGTTTTTTACTGAAGGTTTTTTTATAGAATGCCTGAAGGTAAAAAAACTTCAGCCTTTAGACCCACTTTGAGTTTGGTTCCCTTAACATAAGGGGACTTGACATTCCACAAAAGCATCTGCTTTACAACATGCATAAACAATGAGTCCAGATTCTTTTCTTGCAAGAAACTCATTTCAAAAACACCTCCGCTCCGACCATGCCTACCCACTATTATACCACATGGCACCTTTGTAATAATTCCTCGGGGCAATCCAAAGGAGAAGCTATAGGATTCCACTCCTTGCTCCCGCTCTCAGACATACAGGAACTTAGTGACCCAGGGGTAGATTCTTGATTCTCAAATGGAAAATATACAACAAACCATTGATGCTAGTTAACACTTACGTTCCCAGACAGGGACGGGTCCCTCTGTTAGTAACTCTCCTGAGACAACGAGGACACTACAGAGAAGTTACAGTAGCTCTAGGGGAAGACCTAAATTAAATTCTTAACTCATCCCTTGACACTACATCCCACGCCTCCGTATCTCTTTATCTCAATTAAATCAACTAAAATGTCAACTTCACGAACATCAGTTTGTTGAAAAGTGGCGAGTGCTCCTTCCTTGCAAAGGGATTATATCTGCCACTCCTTGACCCACTCTACCTATAGCAGAATTTTAGTCTGTCACTGCATGTTGCGTTGGCAACCCCAAGACTCCATTAGACCCCAATTCTAGTCACTACTGTAGTCTGTAATTGATGTAAACTGCATTTACAGCTATGGCTTCATCTAAATTCTATATTATAGTAAAAGGGTCAGTTTAAATGGAACAAAGCTGCCGGGCAACCTGTAATATTTCCAAATCCATTTGTTAATCTTACAGTTGAACTTCTGGATGCAGCCTGTATACCATACAGCAGACCTAGATTTCTGTTTGAGACACTAGAGCCTGGCACTGTCCCAAGAATCACAGCACTATAACCAAGAATAGATCAGTCTGCAGCTGAATGCAAAGTGTGGTTTCCAAGATCTTGACATTGCAATAATGAGACTGTGAAGGTCACTTGAAGTGGTCACATTTGCACTGGAAATGCAGTTTTCAAGAAATGTTTATACAACTTGTCCTACCCACAACTTTTAGTATATTGCCTCGCTGTCTATTGAAAAGAAAAAATGTTTTCTGAAAATATTTCACATAACTGATTTCTGTTTCTCTTTGTAGGTTTGTCAGAAAGCTGGTGAGATATCACTGCTAAAGCAACAGTTGAAAGATTCCCAGTCTGACGTAACTCAGAAACTTAATGAGATAGTAGGCCTAAGAACACAACTAAAAGAAGTCAAGTCTTTTCTGAGAGAGAAGGAGGACCAGATTGTCTCTATTAAGGATTCATATAGCTCAAAGAGCGTCAGCCTTGAGATCTGTGAGAATGAGATGCAGAGAAAACAAAGTGAGGCTCAACAAATGAAAGAGAAGCTTAGCCAATGCGAGCAAGAGATTGCAGACCTAAAGGAGGTCTTATCAAGTGTAGGTCAGAACCCATACACCCAAGAACTCAATGAAAAAATTAGAGACACTCTTTGTGAGAGTGATGAGGCCAAGATGAAACGCCAGAGCGAGGACATTGTAGTGAGCCTAAAGAAAGACATAGAAAAACTCCAATTAGAATTAGCCCTAGAGAAACAACAAAGGGATCAGCTGATTTTGGACTTTGAGGAGGAAAAACGTACTTGGCAAGAGGAGAAGGAGAAGGTGATAAAATACCAGAAACAGCTACAGCTCAATTATGTTGAGATGTATCAGAAAAATCAACAACTGGAGCAAAGGATCAGTGAGGTAAATACAAAGGTCACAACTCCACCAGCTGAGGACAAGAAACCTTGGACACCATCCAGGTTGGAGAGGATAGAGTCCACCGAAATATGAGGACAACTGACCAAGTGTACAAAGCTAGTTCCTCACTGTGCATGTGCTACCTAACCAGCTCATGGTCATCGGGAGAAGACCTTACTGAGTTCTGAAGGGACCATAGACTCTAGATTCTGGTAGACCCTTCAGTACAGAGGAGGTGTCTCATCAGAAAAAGTGCTTGCTGTAATCTAAGTGCAGATGAAATATTTATGGTATACAGTTTGTTATGCCGCCAATGATGCTATATGTCTGTTTCCCCTTTCCCTTTCCTGCACCTCCCTCTGTCTGCAAGGTCACTATCTTTTTAACAAATAGATGTGTCTGTTGTAGACTAAGTGGAGGTGCAGGTCTGTGACTGTTACTGGTTCTTAATCCTTTTTTGGACTCTTGGAAAGAAAGGTCAAAATGACTTGGACTTTGAGTTATTTTAGCCATATTGGCTAGTAATGAGAGTTCTGCTGTGCGGTGAAATCTAGCGATCTACCTATGATACACGTTCCACAGCTCTAGTCACTGTTTACTGTGAATTATCCAAAAATCATAGAGGGATAGTAGTAACTGTATTTTATATTAAATCGTAGGGTTCCAACAACAGAGGATAACAATATTTTTGCCAGCACACCATGCTGTTTACATCTATGTTATGACTTTGAGGTAAACCTCATGATTATGTCTCTGGTTAATGCTGCAAGATGATTTAATGAACACAAGGAATATATTCAATTTTTTTTAAAAATCTGAATGTGAAAGCTTTCTATAAAGGTGAGAGTTTCCAAAAGAGGTGCCAATATTTTAAAACGAGGTTCAGAAAATTTCTACAATGGTAGAAGTATTCTATGAAGAGGTAGGATGGAGTTAGGTAGAGGCTGAAATGGTTTTTGGAAGTGGAGATATTTTGTGTATAGATGGAGGTATTCCGAATATTCCATGTGAGATGAGGACAGTCAGTGCAATTTTAAAATTCTTTGTAGTGGTTGCTTTCAGTGTAGTAGTAGAGGCATTCTTCTGTGACTGAACACGTGGGAACATTCAATACAGTGTGAAAGGGCATGAATATTATGTATGAGAATATTCACGAGGTGGGAATATTTTATGCAGAGATTTAATTATTTTATGTAGAGGTTGTATGTTCTATATAGAGATGGACATTCTATGTAGTGTCAAGGCTGTTTTATGTGAAGAAGAGAAGGCAGTTGGTATTTGAGACATAGCATTTTTCAGATGAGACACTTTATATAGAAATGCAGAAATTCTATTTTAAAGTAAATTCCATTTTGTTTAGGGATCAAGGATGAATTCCAGACAGATAAGAAAAACACAAATGAATGTATTTATCTATACATCCTTGGATGTATTTTGTTAAAAGCAAGCAGACTAAGTACCTGAATTTGAGCTTGTACTGGGGGAGGGAGAAGCAACGCAAGGAGCCAATCAGATAAGATGAGCTCATCTGTCAGCTTCTTCTTCTTTCACTGTCCAATCACAGGCTGGGGGAGGAACAAGACCTGTAGGACTTACTGAATTGCAGCAGGGAAAAATTAGGTCTCCCGCCATGGCAGGCAGGGCTGTGCTGTGTGGTAGAGCTGGGGAATTTTGCAGGAGTGGATAGACAGAAATACAAATCTTTTGGTAGATAAAACAGTTCCCTTATAACTCTTTCATTTCTGTATTTAACTATTTGTCTGGAGTTCAGCTTACATGTTTTGTAGCTGGAGACATGCTTTGCAAAATTGAAGACATTATAGCGTGTGGAGAAATGATATGTGGAACTGAAGACATTGTAGTAAGTAAGGACATTCTCTGTAGACATTGAGAATTTTACTACACTTTTGAAGTGTCTCCCTAACAAACTGTTATCTGGGGAAATTTCTTGATGCAATTAAATATAAAGGTAAATAGCTGGCATAGGTGTGCGCATAGTGTTTACTATGTGAAGCATAGTAAACACAGTTTGTGAGTGTGTTTACTGAGTTCATTTAGAAAAGGAAGGGACTGGTAAATTACATATTGATTAGCCCCTTCTCCCACTCTCCATCCAGAAACATCCCCCCGCATCACCCGGGGGGAGAGGAGAGGAGGGAAGCCAGCAGCACTGCGGTGGTGGTGGGGGGAGGGGGGTAGGCACAACACAGGGGGGGAAGCCCGGGCAGAAGGGGGAATCGCCACACCTGGCACACCCAGTTTTTTTTACCGACTACCAATACAAAGAGGACTTTCAACATTGGCCACCAATGTAATAGGGGTTTACACTGACCACTAATTTAATAGGGGTTTACACTGACCACTAATGTAATAAGGTTTACACTGACCACTAATGTAATAGAAGCATTCACAGTAAACACTAATGTAAGGAGGGATTTACACTGACCACCAATGTAAGGGGGACCTTCACATTAGCCACTAGTGTGAATGAAAGGATTCTACACCAAGCACCAATGTAATGAGAAGATTTACACGGACCACCAATGTAACTGAGACATTTAGCCTGCGTTCACATTTGTGTGTGTTCGGAACGCATGCAAAATCACTTTCCTGACACCACAGAAATGTGCTGCCCTTTAGCAGATACACAGCAGTGCCGTTAATTGTTAATGACACCCTCACGCATCTGCTGACATGTGCCTTGGCACCGTGTGATTTTGAAAAAGGGTTTGAGACTTTCTTCCGCATTTGTAGCGCATAGAGCAGCCCCTTGAAATGAATGGGCTGCCCTACACATGACCTACATCTTTATCCACCCTGTCAGTACACCTTTGCATCCTAAAACCCAAGCAAACCTCTGCACCCCAAACCTCCCCCATCCTCACCACTCTAATCCCCCTCCCCTTTAACTCCACCTGCCTTCTCTGCTCATTTTTGCACCCACCTTCCTTACCTCCACAAATCCCCTCCTTGCTGACCTATGCACCCAGACTGTAATTCCTTCTCTGCCTTCCTCTGTACACCCCACACTACCCTCCCCCTAATAATTTGCTTACCTTTGCAGAACAGGCTGCTGGTAGGCTGAATGACCACAATTGTAGGCAGGACTTTCAAGCATGCCCCTTTATCTCCCCAGTGGGCAACATTCAGTATAGGTGATGGTGGATATGACCTCAGGGGGGCATGATATACATATGAATACTGCTGGTCCGCCACTATTTATATATGAATGCCGCCACTCTTTACATATCAATGCTGGTTATTTACATGTAAACGCAGGGTCTGCAGGTGAGTCATCTGTACATGGGAATAGGGCAGAGCTGGCATAACAGAACTCCACACTGAGATATCAGGACACAGCATGGGACTAAAACCTCAAGGGACGAGGGAATTTAAGCTGGGATAGTTGGCAAGTATGAGGCAGCTGCTTTGGGCCCCACAACAATGACAGGAACCGGGGCAGCTGCCCCTTTTGCCCTGCCTTAAAGGCGACCTGCAAGGGTTGTAGTATTAGCATCAACAAATACAATCTGTGTTCATTTCATATGTACTAAGCTATTTGGTGCAATACGCTTTTTAGACCCAGGTGTCAAAGCTTGGCAGCCTTTATTAGCTTTTATTTGGAATAAATATATTTTAATTATATGTTCTCTAATTATACTTATATGGATTAGATTATTTAATGACATATTATTATATAGACATTAACAAAAACTATTTATTATTTCAATATTCCACCAAAGTTTATGCCTAGAAATATGTGACATCCTTAGAATTGTAACCCAGACTCATAATTATGAACAGAAGGATATCGGACAAATGTATTTTTGATAAAATATTTAAAAATACTATTATGAGAAAGCGCCTTGGACACGTCTGTCCCTTTTATAGCCAGCACTTTTTTCACCATTGTCAACTGGATATTGAGTTAATCACAAATGGAAAATTATTGAAAAAAGTTGTCTAATTTAGTTATTTTTTCCAAAAAAATGGTCTGTGTATGGGACATAATGTGCAGATTTGGTGACCACATTTGTTGATGTACCATTAGTATATATTGTAGAATTAGTTCCATTGTCCCTGTAATACCCATCCTGACCCACAGTGAGGATCGACTGATCCTTCAGTGCACTGGCACTTGAATGTGTTGTTTCTAAAGACTTTGTATAGGTTGACATCACTGGATCAGGAACCACTATCTTTGGAGACATTGGCAGGAAGAGTACAGCAATATGTCTAGTTTTAATCTCTGTTGAATGACATATGATGGAAGTAGAAATGTTATAGGTACCCTGAGGGCTGCTGTTACAAATCACAGGGCCCAGTACAGCCTACCTGATCTGCTGTCCATCCTGAAGCTATCCCCTGTATTCTGCAGCAGCCGGTGGGAGGGAGAGGAGAAGAAGCTGTCAGCGCTTCTGGTGGGGCACATGGGGGGGGGGAGCGGGGAGCGGAGCAGGGGGAATGAGATCATCTACAGAAGGGGTAATTGGTATGGCAGGGGGCATTAACTGGAACAGATCCCCTGTAGTCCCCCCCTGCAGCAGGCGAAAGCTGGAGGGAGAGGAGATGGAACCGGCAGCGCTGCAAGGAATGGGGGGGTGCAATATAGGGGGTCCAGGCAGCAGGGGGAATCTGATTATGGACAGATGGGGATGATCACTATGGCAGGGGTGCAATTACAGTAACTCATTCCCTGTATGTCTCCCCCTACAGCAGCTGAAAGCCAACGTGAGGGAGAAGAGAAGAAGCTGACTGTCAGCTTCTGCAGAGAGCCATACAGGGGAACTGTTACTGTAATTGCCCCCCTGTCGCACTGATCACCCCCTCCTGTCCATGATCCAATTCCTCCTGTTGCCCAGACCCCCCTGCGGAACTAATGGGGCCTGGACCCTGTACAGGAGGACCAGTGGTACCCCCTTATCAGCAGCCCTGGATGCACCTACACCAGTTATTGTTTAAAGTAAAACTCCAGTTAAATATTGCATTGATCTTGAGTAGATTGGAGAAGGGCTGGAGCTATTGCTGTGTGTGACACTTTTGGAAAATAACAAAAAAGTCAGAGGTTCTAACAGGTTCTAACCCTTCTTTACTTAACCGAAAAATTTATTTTACTGCTGCCTGTGCCCTTGTTGAAGAGGTTTTCCCCACTTATTGTCCTGGTGTGACAAAGGGAGGTGAAATGCAAATCACCCCAATCGCCCCAACTTGAAAGCAAACAGCAAGGAAAATCTGACCATTTTGACTGGAGTCCTACTTTAATAATAATAAAAAAACAGCTCTTGACTCCTGAAGCTTCTGCCATCAATATCAATCTAATGCCATTGGTATTTGAACAATATTGCAGTCTCCAATATTTGGCAGAGATGATACAGTGATGTATTTGGTTCCTAGTGTTCCACATTCTTATAGATGGTGCTCAAAACCATTTTTGATACACACCAACTGTTGATTACTGAAATATGTTGGTGACTTGGGTATTAAAACCACCATACTGTTTCCCTGTGGATAACATTATGTGATGGTCTTGTCCCAGAATTTTCTTTTCATCCTGGTATTTATTTTGTGTTTTGGAGAATTTATTAGGCAAGGAGTGAGACCCTTGCTTGGTTTCATAATGCTCATGCCATCAGTGGAGACCTCTCCCTGTTCTGGAATCTGTTAGTGGGTAATGAAACCTCCAGATTGCTCCTGAATTTGCTTCCCTGTAAAGACCACTTTGTGAGGGCCTTGCCTTAAAATTATCTGTTCATCCTGTTATTTTAGGTTTTGGAGAACTCATTAGGCAAGAAGTGATTCACTTGTATGGTTTCATAATGCTCATGATTGGGTGGCAGTACCACAAACATCATTAAAGAGCTTTCTCTTCTGTTCACACATGTCCGCTTAGAACAAAATATTTCAGTTGTAATTGACCTGAAAGCATTCAAAATGTGTCAGAAAGAGTTGGGGCAACAAATGTATTATGTTGCTCTTTTAAGGGTAAGGGTCATTCTTTTCTATGAAATTCTAAAAAACATAGTACATGGTATAAATCCCCAAATTTGTCAAATTATATAGAATATTTCTTAATATTCCTAAAATATAGAATATTTAATAGCTGGATGTTTTCCTACAACTGCTTAATCCTTAAATGTGCGGGTTTTCTGGGGCTGCATCACTTCTTTATGTGGACTGCTGACTTTTGCTTGGATTTGTTCTAGCTAATCAATGCCCATCTCCCTGAAACACGAGCTGATATTAAAAAGAAAAGAAAAACTTGGAGATACTGCAAACTTGAGTCATAAACCGCCCATAGATGGATTGAATCTCTGTTGGTTCAGCAGGGACCAGCCGGGATTCTATTAATCTATGGGCGGGTTGATTGTACTGAAGTTGATCCATCTGTCGACAGTAGTACAACCAGCCTGTCTGATTTTTTTATGCATAGCTGCCAGGAGTGATCATTGTGTTCTGCTGGCAGAGAGGGATTCCCCCATCAACACAGTCAGTGTTGATGAGGGAATCAAACAATTTTTTTCCTTCCACCTGTGGTAGAATGCAAGAAAATTGCATAATCTATGGCCTGCTTTAGTCACTCACTTTTTCTTCCTAAACCCACCATTAGACTAGAATTCCTTTTTGTAAGGTTAACCCCTATACAACTGATACTTAAAGTGGAGCTCCACCCAAAAGGGGAAGCTCCGCTTGTCTGCCTCCTCTCCCCCTCCGCTGCCACATTTGGCACCATTTGGGGGGAGGGTACCTGGTTTTGACAGGTACCTGCTCCCACTTCCGGCTCAGTTCGCCGTGGCCCCCTCCTCTTTCCCCCCTGCAGCCGGCTCATTCATAAGGCACAATGTGTTTTGCGCACATGCAGTAGGAAACCAGCTGTGAAGCTACAAGGTTTCACTGCTGGTTTCCCTTAGTCAAGATAGGGGAGCCAGCACCCGATAGTCAATTCAAAAATCAGCTCAGGTGAGGACACTGCTGGATTCCTGGACAGGTAAGTGCCCTAATATTAAAAGTTAGCAGCTACAGTATTTCTAGCTGCTGACTTTTAATTTTTTCTGAAGGAGTCTGGAGCTGCTCTTTAAGTTCCTATCTTTGTCCCTCATACCCTTGGGTCCTCCTACTACAGCCTTTCTTGACTTTTTGCTCCAGAGGAACCCCTAAAATTAAGTTTTCAGATTTCAGAGGACCCCTGCTTAAATCAATTTATTGGGGGTCAGTGGAAAATATGCACCTTACAATGTTGGCCAATGGGAAGAGTGCACCCCTTATAGTGGTGGATAGAATGCCACCTTTCTAGACAGCTAAATTGGTGTTAAGCAGCTGGTTCTGGCGTTGGCCCTAGAACTGTGTAGGTGCCATTAAATGGGAGGCCAATCAGTCACAGCTCAAAGAACCCTTAGCATCCTCTGGTGGAACCTTAGGGTTCCATGGAACCTTTTTGAGAATGACTGTCCTACGGCATTGGGTTCTTCTCAATTCATTTGTCCATTACTTGGAAAGTGATTCAACAACATCTCTTGCAAAGCTAAATTTTTGGTTTTGATGATGTGGCCCTCTACCCCCCTTCACAAACACACACACGCTGTTGATGAGAAGACTGATGAAGATATGTTTCCTCTCTTGCCAATTTTCATATACTCTGAAACAACTTCAGATAACAAACCCAGGGATCAAACCAAAGAAACACTCTGTATGTCTTCAGGAATATGTTGCCTATTAGCCACCAATTCTTCAGGAATTGGTAGGAGTGACCGTTACAATACAATAATACAGTACAATAACCTACAGACCATTATTTCAGCCAGGAGACTGCCATCCAGAACTTCCTGTCAGCTGTGAATATTCAGATCCTTCACTTGCCACTATTACTTTAGTAATAATACCTGTTCACTGATGGTAGAATATAATGACCTAGATTCTAGTTCATAAACAATGCTGCAATGATTGCTATGAGTGTACATGTTTACTAATCCAGTTTAGAGAGTGTCCTTGATGCCACATTAACAGGAAGGACTAAGATATCAGTTGTGGGATTACTCAGATGGTTGGAATTTAATACACTGATAGGCGTTTTTAATAGATCAAAGAGAAATGTGCAAGGTCCAGAAGTGCAATAATTTATAGCATCCAGTCAATATTTTCCTGTTACTAAAATTTGAGTGGTTACTTTAGAATTTTACACTGCTTATTGTTAATGCTCTCTGCACTGCCTTGTTAAAGTAAAAAGACGAGGTGAGGGTGAGGCACTGGATATGGATCCTCTACAAATAAAAGTATATTCAGAATCCCTAGTGGAGCCAAATGGCTTGGGCTTGGCGGCTCGCCTCAAAGTGGGTATCCCTCAAAAATAGGGGTCATCTAAATTGAGTAGTTAACAGTTGACCAGGAAGAGCACCAAACACATGATACAAGAATTCAGCAATGATTTACTGGTTCAGAAAATGACCAAGGAAAGGATTCAATGCATTTTGAGGGCTCATAGATATTATTGCTTAATTGTTGATTCATTGATTCACTGATCCTGGTTATATCTGACTTTCCACACAGTATGCAATCAAACTCTGGTGATTGTGCCACAGTCCCTAGACCATTTTGTTGTATTAAACCTTGAGGAAGCCCCTGAAATGCATTGGATGTTTGTTTCTGTGGTCATTTACCAAACCAATAAATTATTATTGGACTCTTGGATTGTTTGTTCGGCGCTCTTTCTGGTGCAACTGTTTATTAAAGTAAACGACTCACAAAGTTGGACAATGCAAACTTGAGAATATGATGAAACCGTGCATAAGAGGTCTATTAGCAGATCCAAAAATGCATGTTGCTGAAGTTCTATGCAAATCTTGATTTCTTTTCCTAAAATCAGAGTTTGATCCGGCCCATTACTACCTCTCTAAATGTCACGGAGGCTGTCCTTCACTATGGTGACCAATTGGAGGTTTGCGAGGCATTAGGGGACAAGGTCAAGTTCAACATTTTTCAGGAAAAGGCAAGAATTACGTAGAACTTCATCCCATATCTCTGGATTTATTGATTGTTTTGTCATGTGGTTTTCACTGGAGGTAACCTCTGCTTATACACTTTTAATTCTGTTCTTATTTTGGACTTCCCAGGTTTGTGACTGGTTTACTTTAAAGTGGATCTTCACCCCCCCCTCCCTTTTTTTCCCCTGCTTACCTGAAGTTGTGTTCTGCACATTTCAGATACTCACCCATCCAGCTTTTCCCTATTGAGACCCACTTCTTAGCAGCCCCTGCTCTGCCTTGCACCGCCATCTTCTTGTGTGCTGGATGCCGGCTCTTCTTGGTTCAGCCAGTGGGCCCCTCGATGACACGCCGCTAGGCCCTTTCCCTACTCCCTTTGTCAATAAAGGGCTTTGCCTCCTAGGATATGTGACGTGCATATCCCAGGAGGCACAGCATGCATACAGCACATCATTCTCCTAGGTAAGTGACCTGCATGGGGGGATGGGAACAGGCCAAAAGTGGTTTAGTAAAAAAAAAAAAAGTGACCTATCTGCTTACCAGAGGAGAGGAGCAGTGGAGAGGAGGGAACTTTCATTTCAGGGTGAAGCTCCGCTTCAAGTAAGCTAAATTGTTATGTTGCTGTAGCGTGTCGTATAAATTAGCTATTTAAAGGTAATCACTGTATGTTACACTGTAAATTTGGCAAGTATACATTCTAAGTTATTATTGTAACATTTACCCTAAAGAAATTCTATGATGTCACATTTTTGCTATTCCACATTTTCCCAATTGTTTTTACTATATGGATTTATCGAGGCTCCCTCTAGTGGCTGTCTCTATATTGATACGAGATGAGCATCTCTGCTGAAAGACTGATGCTTTAGCCATAATGGAGCTGATTTAAAAAAAAAAAAAAAACTGGGAAAAGAAAAAAGGGGAATTAAAAATGAGCTGTTGTCAAGAGCAGCTAACCAGAATTCACTGTTCACTTTTGTCCTGTTTTTTTCAGTTATAATAAATCAGAGAGTTTTGTTTTCATTCCGTTATCCATATCAGTCTATCAAGATTAATATACTTTTGTTAACAGAGAGGGAAGTAGGACAATCAGCATTTGGTATTTTTAAGTAGGCAGCAGGGCATGCACATGTAATGAAGAAATACGGCTGCCATCATGTAGGTATATAATTATGAACCGCACCTTTAAACAAAGATTTGAAAACATTAATGCCCATAAAGAAGATTGGTTACTTTTAGCTGATCACATTCACATGTATATTTAATACATTTGAAAAAACAATAGGTACCCCTTTAAAGTTACCAGCCAGTCAGATCCATAGGATCTGGACTGGGATGTATTTAGATGCCTTGCTTTAAGGGAAGCATCAATCGATGGGCAGATCTGTCACTGCGAACAAAGGGTTGTCAGAGCAGACTTTAGATCTGTGTGCTACTGCTTCCTGCTGCGATTTCCCCTGACTTACCCAAGATTCAGATATGTGTATGTGCAATGTATGGATCATTCTCTTTTTTGTAGAGAAAGGGCACAATCAGTAATTAAATGCAGGGATTTTCCATAATGCTGGAGAACTCTTTAAAGCACTTAATAATCGTTTCTTTAAAGCAAACCTGTCAGAAAAAAAAAAAAATCACCAGCCCACCCATGACTACGTCTGGAGGACACTCCAGTGCCACTTCCTCAGCCTTATATAGATTTGTTATATTGTTTGCATTTTCCAAGCCATTTATGGGTACCCAAAGTGCCAACTGCTAGACTTGGTTGAGGTGATGTGATGATATCAAGGAGGTTTCAGACCACGCTCCTCAAGTTGTTACTTTAGCTCTGTAGCATAAAGACTCAAATTGGAGCTTTATAAATATGGAACTTTATAAATATTGCCATAACTGCAATTCACCTTTAAAAAGAACAAAACTCGAATTAGCTTCTCTTTATTTAGATAATGGATATCTCCAAGCCTAGGGTGTCAACTTTCAAAAATTGGCCTAACTTATATATTTTGCTCAACTGTGAAACTTTGTGCCAAAATAACACTCCCTGGTGGGGACAAAGAACCCCTACACAATCTATCCAAAACATTTTGGCTATAGATTCCCTTTAAAGTTAAAATAACTAAACCAGAATTACAAACACGAGTGTAAAGAGTAATTCTAACCTGCTTATAAACAAGCAGTATCATTCCTAAAATAAATGTGTCAATTATCACTTGATGTTGAAAAATAAAGTCACATCCGACCCTTATCCTAGATAGTGGTCTGGTATGGACTTTAAGAGGTGCTCCATGTAAAAACAAAAAGGTATAGACTCCCAACCAAATTCTATACCAGACACTTCGAGTCTGGTATAGATTTATATTGGGAAACCCAATGCACAAAGCAAGAAAAGAAAAGCATGGAGTCCCACCTGGCAAAGCACCCTGTCCCCATGTTGATAAGGACAAGGACCTCTTTCCCAAATCCCTGTCCTGGCATCAGGATTCTGGCAGAAGAATTTTGGACGATTTTCAGGTGCTTATTAATTAGCGGTATCATTCCCAAAAGAAAGCTGTCAATTAAAAACTTTCATATGTGAGTTTTCAAAGCAAGAAGTAGAAGGTTGGTGCTTGAAAAATTCAAAGTAAAAATAAATGTAATTATGTGTCAAGAGAAACATTCTATAAAAAAATGACAGCATCTATACCAAACAGTAATATACTCGAATGATAAGTTTAGTTTAGTTTAGGCTCAACAATAGAGATGGATACATCATGACAAGAAAGCTGCTAAAAGCCGTAAAAGTTGCCTTCAAATATATATGGTTTCAGCACCTCTTTGACCAAGCACCTGATTAACTCTACATTTTAAGTTTGAAAAGGAATGTCCCACTTTTAATTAGGATAGTTAATACGAAAAAAAAAAAAAAAAAAAGGTATGGCCTGTTCACGCTATGTTCTGCTTTATTTTTGAATAGGCTCCAATACAAGAGAAATTTAACCTGTGATAGTTTTTTTCTCTTACTTAGGCAGCTGTGCCACTGAGAGCTGCAGTGCAGGTGCATTGTGTTGGGGGTGGCTTTAAAAAATTAATGCCTTTGTACATGTTTCCAATATTTTGGCTACCCCTTGTAGATATCCATCCAAATCATCATCATCAAAGTTCCACCACCTAGGCTACTCCAACACCTAAAGCCAAAATAACTAGTGGTAGGCTGTAATTATAAAAGTAACAACTCTTTCTGCCCATAGTTCCTTCCAAGAGACTTTGACACATAAGACTAAATCTTACATATTCTTTATTTGCCCCTAGACATCCTGTATTTTAGTTGCTACTCACAGCTTCTTTTTTGTTTCCATTAATCAATTACTTTACTTGCATGTGGCCTCTGTTATCGAATTATCTGAATTAAGTGGTACCTCATGGCAACCAAGTACACCACAAAAAACATTTTTCCAATGATGGTTGGAATACCAAGAAAAGTGTCTAGTTGGCTCCTATGGGGAAAGCCATAATTCACTGTGATATTTCCAATAGCATACTTACCAATATTTTAGGTTGCCCACAACCCACCTGCTTGCAGGCGTTGCCTGCATAAAGCCTACCTACCCACCTACTCACGGCCTGTAATCACCATAATGACTGCCTTATTGAGTTACTGCACATGCGTGATAACTCAAGCAAGAGTGATCCCAGGACATTGCCAAGGACACAGTATTGACGGGACTGAGGTCCAAAATGCAGACTGTCCCAACATATCTGGAACAGTTGGCCAGCAACAGATTATTAGGCCTCAAGCATTACCCTGAAGGAATGTGTTTGTGTTGCCTATGGTGACCAATCAAATTTCAAATACAATTTTTCTACTGCAGTTAAGCCTCTATTCACACCTAAGCAATTTGTCACACAATTTCTGAAGCGAAAACATTATCAACATGAATTTTCCTAATATAGTCAATGCCACCTGTTCACACCTGAGCGTCATACTGCCCCATGTACATGAGGTGTTTTTTTTTTTGGACAGAATTGCGCATTCGTGGCCCCATAGACTGCAACAAAACTACTTGAAAATGCACAGCACAAGCATTTTAGCACATTTTTGGTGCATTTTTGCATCCAGCGTTCATCCACCTAGTGAGAGCCCACAAGAAGCCTTAAACTACATTGATGTCTATGACAAGAACTGTGGCATGTAGCAAAGGCCCTTTGAAGAAATTGTCATAGCAAACATGACTCAAGAGCTCCGATAGTACAAGATACGACAACACCACACAGAAAAAGCAGAAAAGAGATACAATGACTATGATATATGACTGTTATAGTATCTACCATATGAAGTGTCACTCCAGACTCCACTCTAGGATGAAACAGGTGCAGGCCCTAAGAGCTCATCCCAGCTGTGGTGCATCGCAGTATCTTTACAAGAAAGGTTGCATACTAATCACGTCACTGCTTTGGAGTAACTTTATTCAAGGTCTGTTCGCTGACAGTCTCCCCGCTAGTCACATCCCACTGACGCGTTTCGCCTCGATTGAGCTTTGCTGTAGAGATTCCACGCTCCAATCAGGGTGAGGCATGGCTACAGATGAGGACTGTCAGCAAACAGACCTTGAATAAGACCTAGTTTACACTTGTAGTTGGTTGTGTTTAAAATTGCGTGGTTGAGCTGCATTTAAATTGTCCCCCAGATGCTTCTTCATAACACTTGACCTCCAGAAGGTTTTACCTCCTTCATGACCAGAGCAATGTTTGCTATTCAGCACTGTGCTTATTTAACTAGCAATTGCGTGGTCATGCAACACTGTACACAAATTAATTCTTTATTATTTTTTTTTACACAAATAGAGCTTCCTTTTGGTGGTATTTGGTCACCACAGTTTTTTTTATTTTCTGCGATATAAATAAAAAAAGATGGAAAACTTTGACACTGGGCAAGAAGGGGAACCGACGGTCGGCTTTCTTGTAATAACAACGAATGCGGTTAAACAGCTGCTCGGCCGTTATTAAAAGCAGTGGAAGGAGACTTCCCCCCCCTCCCGCCGCTTTCTGCGGCTCGCCCCAGCCTCTCCCATCCCACCGGGAGACCTGAGCAACCAGTCGGCATGTCCCCCGGCTGGCAGGAGACCTGAACAAAGCTGGAATCGGCAATAAAAGTAAAACATTTTTTTTTTTTAAAGCGTCAGTTTCAAAATGAAAAAAAAAAATATTATAAATTAATAAATGAAAAAAAAAAATTAAAGGGGTTGTAAACCCTTGTGGTTTTTCACCTTAACGCATTCTATGCGTTAAGGTGAAAAGCCTTCTGTAGTGCTGCAGCCCCCCAGTGCCCCCCTTATACTTACCTGAACCCGGTTTTCTTCTCCCCAGGGATGAGCACACCAGCTCTAGCTGGTGTCTCGTGTCCTGATTGGATAGATTGTCAATCAAATCCAATGACGCGGGCGCCGGGGGGCGGGGCCGAGTCCTGCTTTCTGTGTCAATAGACGCAGAAGCAGGACTCGGGAGCGCACCCGCACAGGTGTCCCATAGGAGAGCGCTTTTCTGACGGGGCACTCGATGCAGGAAGGAGCTACTAGCGCGGGAATTGCACAGTGGAGGTAAGTAGGACAAGTTTGTTATTTAAAAAAAAAAAACACGAGGGTTTAGTAACCCTTTAAGTGCCCTCGCCCCCTCCCCATGCTAACGATCCTGAAGGCATGCAAACTGCAAACACACATGTGAGGTATCACCACGAACGTCAGATCATGGGCAGCAATTCTAGCACTAGACCTCTGTACATCTAAAGTGGTAACCTGTAAAGGCGTTTAAAGCGTTGCCTATGGACAGTAAAATTTACATTGTTTTTCGCTGATTTGCGGGTGTGCACAACTTTAAAGTGTGACATGTTTGGTATCTATTTACTCAGCGTGACATTATGACATTATGGGCTATGTATTGTGTTTTTTTTGCATTAAAAAGTGTTGTTTTTTAAAATTTTTCCCCCAAAAAAACGCATTTGAAAAACCACTGCGCAAATTCCCGTGTGATATATACAATTGTAAAACCCACCAATTTATTCTCTAGGGCCTCTGCTTTAAAAATATATATATAATGTTTGGGGGTTCTAACTAATTTTCTAGCAAAAGAAACAGATTTTTACATGTAAACAAAAAGTGCCAGAAAATGCCTGGTGTTCAAGTGGTTAATGGGTTAAAGCAGGTGGTGAGGAGGCAAAGCCCTCTGAAGAGCGATCCAATACAATGCATGTGTAAACAAGGCCTAAAGTTGTTCCAAAGGAATGAGGTGATTAGTGTGCAGCCTTTCTTGAGATACAGAAACAAATGATGTCACAGATTTTGTGATTTTGCACTGGCCAAAACAAAAATGCCTCAAAAATGTACATGAAAAATGCTTTAAAAAAAAAACAACGCGTATCACGTACAACAAAAGCTTCAAAATCACCTAAAAATGCTCACACTCAAGTGTGAATAGGGACCAAAAACAATAAAAGCCAACTGGTCTCCATAGCAACACAGGCCCATTTCCCTTCCTTTGATCTTCAAACATTTTGCATACCTCATCCTTGCCCCTTGTTACCCGCCAACCGCCTCACAAAATGGCCACCAACCGCAGTCTCCCCGTTTTATACACTCAGCACCCTTACTATGCCCTGCACACAATACCGAGCATCGAGGGAGTTTGCAATAATAAGTGTGCGTGAGTGCGTGCGTGTCTTAGCGTGGTTACGTGTAGAAGTGCACGCGTGTGCATGTGTCCAGCTGCCTGTTGTGTGCATGCAGAGAACTAAAAAGAGTTCTTCGAATAGGCAAATAACTGTACATATCTAATTTTATATGGGAAAAAAAACCCTGCTGACAGCGCAGGGCGTTTATGAGAGAAAAACAAAAAAACGATCTATGTGAAAACCTATTTTCTGTTACATTATTTAGTAGTTTATGCCGTATGAACTATTGTCGGTGATTTACTGGTGAAGAGGTATACTATGATATCACCCAAGTTTATTGTTGAATGTTTCACCTTTGAACACAATGCTGTATGCCATGGCTCACATACACATGTATATTTGATGTATATGGGGGTTGTGATCAATCACAGTGCATGTGTGACCTTCACAGAGGGTCGGCGGCCATTTTGTAGGCTGAAGCACTTGCAACAGGCTTTTAGTCATTCGCTAGGCCTCAATATCCTTGACAACAGTGGAGCTCATAAAATGGCCACCGAGCTGTGCTACGAGGACCCGTGCACTTTAAATACATTTAAAAAAAAAATAAAAAGGAATAAAAAAGAACTTTAAACAAGGAATCACTGGAAGTTTTAAATATGTGACCTGGTTCCAGAGTTGAATAGAATTTTATTCTTATTTGATATGCTGCTAAGTTATATATATAAAAAAAAATCAAGTGTACTTTGATATAAATAGGACTATTTCTGTATATAAAGTATGTACACGTATATGTTAGCAATACTAACATGGAGTGTATGTTTCTATAAGGATTTACAGCGAGATTTGCGACAAGAAATTAAGAAAGCCGGTATTAAAATAAAGTCAAGTCATTTTGGGAAACGGTTGTGATGTGTTTTTTTTTTCTCTTTCTTCTCAATTTAATCCAATAAAAACATAGAATATAGTTTTCTACATCTCAGTTTCTCGAGGAGTTTGGGAATTTGGGGGCCCATTTTACACTCGCTGGCCACTTTATTAGGTACACCTTGCTAATACCGGTTTGGACCTCCTTTTGCCTTCAGAACTGCCTTAATTCTTCATGGCATGGATTCAACAACATTCATCAGAGATTTTGGTCCATACTGACATGATAGCATCACGCACTTCATCCATGATGCATACTTGCCAACAGTCCCGATTTTCCCGGAACAATCCCAATTTTGGGACCCTGGTCCCGATTGGAGCTCTTCCCAATTAATTTCCCGGGATTTTGCTTTTGTCCTGGAAAAATCGGAAATGTTTTAGGGAAAAAACAGCCGACGGGCTACAAAAAAATGGCCTGCGTCGCCTCTGCCTCTTCCCCTTGTGTTCAATGGAGAGAGGAGGGGCAGCCAATAGTCTTCTCTCTTCAGTGTACAAGTATTCTCTTGTACACGGAAGCCTATTGGCTGCACGGATCGATCGGAGGCCCCTCCTCTCTCCACTGAACACACGTGGAAGCCGGGAACTGTGTAGCTGCCGCTGCACATGAAGGAGATGATTGCCGCTGCTGGGGACAAGGAAGGCTCTGCTGCACTGGGGACACAGATGTAAAGGAGGGCTCTGCTGCACTGGGGACACGGATGTAAAGGAGGGCTCTGCTGCACTGGGGACACAGATGTAAAGGAGGGCTCTGCTGCACTGAGGACACAGATGTAAAGGAGGGCTCTGCTGCACAACACAGATGTAAAGGAGGGCTCTGCTGCACTGGGGACACGGAGGTAAAGGAGGGCACTACTGCACTGGAGACACGGATGTAAAGGAGGGCTCTTCTGCACTGGGGACACGGATGTAAAGGTGGGCTCTGCTGCACTGGGGACAGGGATGTAAAGGAGGGCTCTGCTGCACTGGGGACACAGATGTAAAGGAGGGCTCTGCTGCACTGGGGACACAGATGTAAAGGAGGGCTCTACTACACAACACAGATGTAAAGGTGGGCTCTGCTGCACTGGGTACACAGATGTAAATCTGCTGCACAACACAGATGTAAAGGAGGGCTCTGCTGCACTGGGGACACGGATGTAAAGGAGGGCTCTACTGCACTGTGAACATGAATGTAAAGGAGGGACTCCACTGCCTGGGGACACCTGATATAAGGAGGGGCTCCACTGCTGGGGACACCAGATGTATAAAGGGGCTCCGCTGCTGGGGACACCAGATGTATGAAGGGGCTCCGCTGCTGGGGACACCTGATTTAAGAAGGGGCTCCGCTGCTGAGGATACCTGATGTAAGACGGGGCTGCGCTGCTGGGGACCCCAGATGTAAGAAGGGGCTCCGCTGCTGGAGACACCTGATGTAAGGATGGATTTTTCTGGGGGCACCTGATGTAAGGACGGACTCTGCTGGGGGCACCTGATTGCATCTGGTGGCAGGCGACGTGGCAGGTAACACACTCAGGGGTCCCACTGATTCTGCATTATGGTGAGAATGCGCTTCAATCATCCTGACACCATTACAACTATGGTGCCGGGATGATTGAAGTGCTAACACCAGGTGTTTGGAGTATCTTTATCTGCTGATTGTTAAACTCTGGAATACACATATTTCTAATGTGGTGTAGGACCTGGGGCTGCTGTCCCTCCATCCCTCTTCCCCCCTTTCCCCCTTTCCCTCTCCATCCCTCATTCATCTCAGACTCTAACTACACCCCCTTTGAGCCATGCCCATTTAAGCCATGCCCACTATTCCACATAAACCACGCCCATTTTTCAGCGTGGCGCACATTTTTGTTTTTTCCCTATGCCACGCCCACAAATGCATGCCCCGCCCCCTAATTATAATGCGACTCCGCATACAGCCAAAAAAGTGTCCCTAAATTTTTTTTTACGATGTTGTGTTGGCAACTATGCATGATGCCAATTACCCGTTTCACTACATCCCGAAGGTGCTCTATTGGATTGAGATCTGGTGACTGTGAAGGTCACTGGAGTACTGAACATTGTCATGTTCAAGAAACCAGTGGTGAGATGATTGGAGCTTTGTGACATGGTGCATTATCCTGCTGGAAGGAGCTATCAGAAGATGGGTACACTGTAGTCATAAAGGGATGGACATGGTCAGCAACAATACTCAGGTAGGCCGTGGCATTTAAACCATGCTCAATTGGTACTAAGGTTCCCAAAGTGTGCCAAGAATATATCCTCCACACCATTACACCACCACCACCACCAGCCTGAACCGTTGATACAAGGCAGGATGGATCCATGCTTTCATGTTGTTTAAGCCAAATTCTGACCCTACCATTTGAATGTCGAGACTCATCAGACCAGGCAACGTGTTTCCAATCTTCTAATGTCCAATTTTGGTGAGGCTATGCGAATTGTAGCCTTAGTTTTCTGTTCTTAGCTAACAGGGGTGGCACCCGGTGTGGTCTTCTGCTGCTGTAGCCCATCTGCTTCAAGGTTTGATGTGTTGTGTGTTCAGAGATGGTATTCTGCATACCTTGGTTGTAACGAGTGGTTATTTGAGCTACTGTTGCCTTTCAATCATCTCAAGCCAGTCTGCCCATTCTCCTCTGACATCAACAAGGCATTTTCCTCCACACAACTGCTGCTCACTGAATATTTTCTCTTTTTCGGACCATTCTCTGTAAACCCGAGAGATGGTTGTGTGTGAAAATCCCAGACTTTTCTGCCGTAGAACAGGGTTCTGGAAAAAATGAAGGCAGAACAATATCCTGGTTTAGATGAAACCACTGAAACCACCTTTGGTAGAAAGCTAGGACGAGGACGCAATACTACTCTATCCTTGTGAATAGTTAAATATGGCTCTTTACAAGAAAGAGCCGCTAATTCTGATACCCTTCTTGCAGAGGAAATGGCTACCAGAAAAACAAGCTTCCTTGTCAAAAGGACCAAGGGAATATGCCATATCGGCTCAAAAGGCTTTTTCTGTAATGCCAACAGAACTAAATTCAAGTCCCAAGGGTTAAGGGGTGCTCTAACCGGAGGATTAAGCCGCGTTACCCCTGTATAAAGCTTGGGACCAAAGAATGTGAAGCAAGCGGACATTGAAACAATACCGATAAGGCCGAGACCTGGCCCTTGATAGTACTCAAGGCCAGCTTCATCTCTAATCCCATTTGCAGAAAAGCAAGGATTCTACCTATGACATACTTTCTGGGATGCCAACCCCTGGATTCACACCAGGAAACATATGCCTTCCAGACTCTATAATAAATGACTCTGGAAGCTAGCTTCCTTGCATTAATCGAGGTAGATATCACTGAACCTGAAAGCCAGCTATTCTTCAGAATGTGGGTTTCAATAGCCAAACCGTTAAATTTAGCATGTGTAAGGTAGAATGGAACACTGGTCCCTGCAATAGCAGGTCTGGACATGGTGGTAGTTCCATGGGGGCCCTACCGCCATCTTTACTATTTCTGAATACCAAGATCTTCTGGGCCACGCTGGGGCCACCAGAAGCACCGACTTCTTTTCCTGCTTGATCCTGCGAAGAAGTTGTGGTAGCAGCAGAATAGGAAGGAATGCATAAATCAGTGAGAACTGATCCCACGGGGTCACCAACAAATCTGTCCCGCATGCAAGTGGATCCCTTGTTCTTGACACAAAGTTGTCGATCTTGTTGTTGAACCTGGACGCAAACAGATCTACGTCCGGGATCCCCCATCTTTGGCATATAGCCAGGAAGATGTCAGGGTGAAGAGACCATTCCCCCGGGAACAACTGCTGGCGACTTAAGTAGTCTGCCTGCCAGTTCTTTACCCCTGGAATGAAGATTGCCAATATGCACGGCACATGTTTTTCTGCCCAGGTTAGGCTACTTCTCCCTGGGCTGCACGACTCCTGGTGCCCCCTTGGTGATTGATATAAGCCACTGCTGTGGCATTGTCAGATTGGATCCTGACAGGACAACCCTGGAACCTGAATGTTCAGGCCCTTAGGGCTATGTACGCTGCCGGAATCTCTAGAATGTTGATGGGTAAGGTCCTCTCGGTCTTGGAGCATTTCCCTTGGACAGTTGTCTCTTTCAGAACTGCTCCCCAACCCGAAAGGCTGGCATCTGTTGTTACCACCTTCCAGGTAACTGGTAAGAAGGATTTCCCTTTCCGCAGATTCTCAGGTACCAACCACCAACTGAGGTTCTGACGCACTATTGGCGACAAACGCATCGGAAAATCTAGCGCTTGGACTTTCTTGTTCCAGGCAGACAGGATACTGTTTTGCAGCTGAAACTGAGCATAGGGAACTGCTTCGAGCGAAGCCACCATTTTTCCCAACAACCTCATGCAAAGGTGAATAGAAGGACCCTTCTCCGCCCTGACTACCTGAACCAGCTCCTTTATGGTCGTCTAGGTAAGCTATAATCGTTATACCCTGGGCCCTTAATCTGGCCAGAGGAGGGGCCAGGACCTTTGTAAACATCCGAGGTGCAGTAGCTAGATTGAAAGGTAGAGCTACAAACTGAAAATTACGTTTTTCCACTTCGAAACGCAGATATTTCTGATGAGCGGGGAAAATAGGTACATGCAGATATGCATCCTTGATGTCGATTGATGCCAGAAGTTCTCCTCCTTGTAGGATGGAGACTACCGATCGGATTGATTCCATGCGAAAATATCGAATTTATAGGAACCGGTTTGGATCTTTGAGATCTAGGATGGGTCTGACATCTCCATTTAGTTTTGGCACCATGAAAAAGTTTGAATAAAACCCCACCCCTGCTCTTCCATGGGAACCACCATGATCACTTTTTGCGACAAAAGTCGGTCTAACGCTTGAAGGAGAGACTTCTTTTTCTCTGGGCCTTTGGGGACATTTGATCTGAGGAAATGAAGAGACGGGAATTCTCGAAACTCTAGTTTGTAACCTAGAGTTATTGTGAAGACCACTTATCTGTCCTGAAGATCCTCCTGCCAGACCTTTGAGAACTGTAGCAGTCTTCCCCCCACTCGAACGAGCGGGGGTGCCCCTTCATAAAGAGGCTTTAGCGTTCTGTCTTGTAGGTTCCCTCCATCAGGACTTCTTTTGTCCCTGGGGTTGACTCTGAGTTTTACTTCTTGAACCTGACGGTGGAGGCCGTCGTGACTGCCTGGACGCATATGCCCCTGGCACTGGAGAAAGAGGCCGTTTAAATGAGGGAGCTTTACTCCTTTTCTTAACTGGCAAAAGGGTACTTTTGCCACTTGAAATCTTTTGGATATAATTGTCCAAGTCATCCCCAAACAGCCTTACACCGCGAAAGGGAAAACCAGCCAGGAGCTTTTTGCACGGCGCTTTGGCCGACCAATTTTTCAACCATAAGATTCTACGCATATGCACCAACCCAAGCGCAAGACGTGAGGTTTGAAGGATAGAATCTCTGATTGCGTCAACTGCAAAACACAAAGCTGCTGGCAGCTCGGCTAACTCCTGGGCCTGCTGTTAAGGGAAAACCTTGGGGACCTGTTTCAAGTGGTCTCTCAAGGACTGGCATACCCCAATTGCCGCCACTGCAGGTTGAGCTACTGAACCTGCCAAGGAAAAAAATTTTTTTAACAGGAATTGCAACTTTTTATCGGTTGGATCCCTAAGCATTTGAGCGTTGTCAACAGGACAAGTCAAACTTTTATTTACAGAGGATATAGCAGCGTCAATTGCTGGTATACCCCACATCTTTGTACATTTTTTCTCCATAGGATAAAGTGTTGAAAACTTTTTAGGACGGAAAAAATGTTTATCTGGGAGATCCCACTCAGAATAAATAAGCTTTTTCAGCAAACAATGATCAGGAAAAGCATGCATAGCTTGAGAAGGCCTCAGTGAACCCAAAGAAGAAGTGGGCTTTTCAACCGACTCAGTTACAGGTAACTTAAATGTGGAGCAGACCATTTCAGTAAGAGAATGCACCAGCAATTTCTCAGCCTGTGAAGCTGAAGAGGATCCTTCCCCACTGGATTCTTTAGAAGAGGAGTCATCTGTCTCTTCTTGATCCCCTGAGGGGGATTTGTCTCCCCTTTCCCAGAGTTCCTCTGTTTGAGGGTCCTGGGTGGTAGAAGGGGACCTAATGCATTTTCTTCCATTTTGTGAAGATGCGATTAAGGCCACTAACTGTCAGGGGTCTGCCAGAACAGGCGAACATGCGTGCGCGCATGCGCACGGGTGCCCCTGGCCGGTTTGAACACCAGCGCTTGTCTCCCTGTGTGCGCCAGCACGCCCCTCAGGCGCGCACGCATGTGTGTGCACAACGGGCACGCGTGCATTCGTGCTAGCGCCGTTTGGCGCCAAGAGGACTTTAAAAGAATTGCAGCTGCACTTGTGCAGCGCTGTTTCGTCTGCAGCTCTGAGTCTTGTAATCTGAAACCTGTTTGCTGATCCTATCTACTGACCCGGCTCCTGTTTGACCTCCCTGCTCTCTCCTAAGCCGACCTCGGCTTGCTTAACCCTGTTTGTGGACTTCTGCCTGATACCTGTTGCCGAACCTCTGCTTGTTATCTGATCCTGCTTAAAGCCTGCTGAATCTGCCTGCCTGATTACCCGTTCTTGACCCGGCTTGTCTGACCTCTCTACTGCTTTATCCAGTGTGTGTATGTGCCACATCCTCTGGCTTATCTCATCCAGTTCCAGTTGCAGCTGCCTCCGCATCCACCAGCTCTTCAAGTCGCTGACCTGCTACTGCCTCAGCTGTCTCCGCAGTTCCAGCCATCCCTGAAGGATTTCCATCTTGCTACAGTTCCAGCTACCAAGGCACTCCTACCCCGCTATGCTCTTGAGACCACTGAGAACACACCAAAGAGGTCTTCTCCTACCAGCTGAGCTCTACTACCAGGTACCTAACACTAACCTTTCCTTTAATCCACTCATGGCTGAGGAAAAAACCTGAGTAATATATACAGGGGCTGAAATGCCAGAAGCAGTTGCAGCTCCTAACCCCGACAGCTCACTCTGACCAGCCTCCCTAGGTCTTTCAGGGGGGAATGGTGTTGCAGAGGAGGAGTCCTCAGAGCCTGAGGGAGATCCTTTTGAGCCCCTATTTTTGGGGTATTTGTACCTCCCCTTCTGCCCATACTGCTAAGCACAAATGCAGAGGTACTACCAGAAATGCACCCACTGCTGAGCAAAATAGTTCAGCAACTGCCGCTGCTATCAAGGCTCAGTCTGGTGCTAAGTAAACGTGCCTGGGAATGCCTGTGTCACCCACACTCACATGCCATCCATCTGCTCTGTGTCCCTCCTTTAACTGTGTGCCCCTGCAAAAAGTGCACCTTTATAGCTATGCATGGCCCACGTTGTGGGCATTGAACCGTGCTGATGCCGCGCTGATGCTCCGCCCACCCTCCTCCAAGCACTCCTTCCGCCCCTCATCTTTTTTCAAAAAAGACTGCTTTTCCACGTGAGCGGGGGTTCCGATCCGACCAGAAAGCACGTGGAGGGGAGGCTGGGGGCGGAGGAGAGAGGAGGGCAGGTGGATGGAGAGCCGCCGTAATGGCGGTGGCAGCGGGAGCGGTGCAGCATACCGCCGACTGACCCATGGCCTCCAGCCTGGAAGTAAAGCTGTTGGGGGATATTCCTGAAAAATAAAAAAACCCCTTCCCACATCCTACCTGGAGCTTGTGATACTGAGCAAAACTGACAAGCATGGAACAGGTACGTGCTCTTGACAGCCCCCGGTGGCAACTTTAGGCAACATTTACTTAAAGGGGAAAACCTACAATAATTAGAACAATTTTTTAGGAATCTCCCTTACCTTATTCGGCTGCAGGGTTCTGTGGTAAACCAAACAGACCCAATCTTCACAACTCACGGTGGGCTCCGTTAAAAAACCTTCAGGAACCGGGGCCCCTTGTTATCGGGGGATCCACACTCCTGGGCCTGTAAAGCACCCCGCCAGGAAAATATGGCTAAAAAAACCAAACACTGGATCCCGGGGTCCAGCTCTCTAAAAAGAGAAACCTTACATGCAAAACCTTGTTTCTTCGGACACGACGCCCGGGTACCATTCAATTCGACCTGGAAAAGACACTTTGAATAGATCCCGTTGCATGGCTTGCCCCAGCAAAGATTTCTCCAGTGGAGCTCAACACAGCACGTCTTTATTCATGACCAACACCTAAGACACTGGCGAAAAAACTGAGATACTCCCAGTAAGGGGAGGGGTTATATAGGGAGCTAAACTTCCTGTCTAGGGTGTGCCAGTGTCCATCACCTAGAGGTGCCTATATAACCCATACAGTAAACACTGTGGCTCTGTGTCCCGAGATGTAAGAAAAAGAAAACTGCCTATGCCGGTAAGGGGTGCCTGTAGATAAAAACAAACTGTGTAGCTTTGACCAACAACATCATCCCATCCTGCCTTGCTGTGGGACATTGGTAAGACACTCCCAGATGATTCAAAGCTCTTCACATGCACTCTCTCTCCCCTGTCACATTAGCTTTGAGCTCAGCCATGTTGCAATGGAGTAGTAGTAGTAGAGAGATACATAAATGGTAGGGATGCACCGATACCATTTTTTTTACAGCGAGTACAAGTACTGATACTTTAGTATTTGCCGATACCAATTACTGATACCTGCTGGCAACTGTTTTGTTTACACTTCAGCTGTCAGCAATGGTACAAAGCATTGAAAAGTTATGTACAAATTTTTTTTATTTTGCTTTTTTTTATTTATTTTTTATGTGAAACATGTAAATATATGTAGAAGGTGTAAAAACATTAATGAATAAAGCAAACAAAAAAAAGTTTTAATTATCAATAATTTCATTTAAAAAATAGAAGTGAACAAAAAAATCAGCAGGAAAATACTACATTAAATGGAGAAGGAGAATATGCAGTTATTTAAGGCTGATTAGAGTAAATTAAGGGTTAATAAGAGGTTAACCACATCAGCCCTGGAAAAATTTGCCCCCTTAATGCCCAGGCCATTTTTTGCAATAGCTGTGCAGTTTGTTTTTCTCTACAGTTGCCTCTTACCTACATAGGCATCATTTTTTATAAAGCTGAACTAACCCTTAAACACAGTACAGAGAACTTCATGATTGGAGAAGAGGCCAATTACATGATTTTGACATGTCACTTGACTGTCTTCAAATTTTTTCCTGTTCACTCTGAAGCCAGCAGAGGGCTGCTGATCATCAGCTCCACCTAGTGATCGTAATGCAGTATTTTCCCAATTGCAGAGTTTCTGGGAAATACCTCATTGTGGCCATTAGATGGAGTTGACGAACGATCCTATTAAAAAAACACTTTAAGCAAAATACAGTAAGAATTTGTGACAGTTGGGCGAATGCTTCAGCAATTAAAAAAAAAAAAAATACCCAATAGTGTTGGCAGTTTTTAAAGAAGAGGGGAGGGGGAAGGCCAGCTTTAGGCAGGCAGAAGAAATGGATGGCATCATCTGCACTGTCCTCTAGGCACTGAACAACAGGAATCTGATGGAAGAATCCACCTCCTTCTTCAAGGTAGTTTTCTTACCGATCTCTTTCTTGCCAGCCTCTCTTGGAGAACATTCCTCCCTCCTAATGTCCCACACACTCTGCAGGCTGGCACATGTGTCTTGCCTTTTTGGTAGCCATCCTATAGAGGTAAATTGTGGTGGCCTTTTCTGTTTCAAATGACACTTTATGCATTGACATGAGTTGAGTTGAGTTGAATATTAATATAGAGCGTCTATATATATATATATATAATATAGAGGGTCCCGACGAGCATAGCAAAGATCCTGGAAAGAGAGGGCCCAGGGACCAGAAGCAGCACAGAGCGGCAGAAGGGTAGAAGAGAGAGAGACTACGCAGCAGTGCTGTATTTTGGCCTAGGCCAACAAGGCCCAGGCCTAGGGCGGCACTTTGTGGGGGGGCGGCGGCCGCGCCCCCCCCCCGCACGAAAAAAGCCCCCCCTCTGCTTCCAGAGTCAGTCCATTGCTTTGCTGGCTGAGCGTCTCTTACATGGAGCACACACAGCGTGTGCTCACAGTTCCCCCCTCCCCCTCCCCTCTGCATAGACAGGAGAGAGAACTTGTCAGCGTCTCCTCCAGTGTTGTGATTCCTGGGGTCGGATTGTGTCTTCAGTGGACAGACTCAGACACAGTCTGCATATCCTGGAGGGTGAGAATAAAATCCCCATCTTCTTCACTGTCTCTCCTTAAACCTCACACAGGGCTTATCTGTGCTTTGACTTTGTTTCTCTTATCATCTCCCTGTGATCTGAAATACAGACTCTGTGATATTTAACCCTTTGTGTCCTTGCTGTGCTTTACTACTCTGCTTCAATGGGCACATGTACACTGCTGCTTACATATATGATTAACTTTTTACAGCTCAATATCTGCAGTCTGGTGCTTCTGGAATCAATGGCATTTCACACCTTAGTATCTGCTTGTATATGTGGTTAACCTTTCATAGCTCCTTGTATTTCTAAGCCCCGGTTCACATTGATGCTACTTTGAAATCACTAGGTTCACTTGAAGTAGTGCGATTTCAAAGTAGCAAGGTCAGCGCGATTTCAAGTGCTAGTTGATAGACATTTGTGTGTCTTCATTCACAGATGTCTATTGAAGTCGCACCTGAAATCGGCAAAAGTAGTACAGAAACTACTTTTGCAAATCGGTGCGACGCTGCAAAATCGCACTGATTGGAACAGTGCCATTGCCTCCAATAGCCTGCGACTTTTCATGCGATTTGATCTCTCAAATCGCATGACAAATTGCTCCAATGTAAACCTAGGCTTAGGCTCAGTTCACACTGGCTTTGATGGGCACTGACGAGGCTGCACTGATGAGCACTAATGAGACAGCTTTGATGGGCACTAATGAGACAGCTTTGATGGGCACTGATAAGGCAGCTTTGATGGGGACTGATGAGGCAGCTTTGATGGGCACTGATGAGGCAGCTTTGATGGGCACTGATGAGGCTGCTTTGATGGGCACTGATGAGGCTGCTTTAATGGGCACTGATGAGGCTGCTTTGATGGGCACTGACGAGGCTGCATTGCTGGGCACCGATGAGGCTGCATTGCTGGGCACCGATGAGGCTGCATTGATGGGCACTGATGAGGCTGCATTGATGGGCACTGATGAGGCTGCATTGATGGGCACTGACGAGACTGCTTTGATGGGCCCTGACGAGGCTGCTTTGATGGGCACTGACGAGGCTGCTTTGATGGGCACTGATGAGGCTGCTTTGATGGGAACTGACGAGGCTGCTTTGATGGGCACCAATGAGGCTGGTTTAATGAGCACCGATGAGGCTGCTTTGATGGGCACTGATGAGGCTGCACTTGGTACCCACTTTTAACCACTTCAATACTGGGCCCTTTCACCCCCCTCCTTCCCAGACCAATTTTTAGCTTTCAGCGCTGTCACATTTTGAATGACAATTGCACGGTCATGCAACACTGTACTCAAATTACATTTTTATGTTTTTTTTCACACAAATAGAGCTTTTCTTTGGTGGTATTTAATCACCGCTGGGATTTTTATTTTTTACGCTACAAATAAAAAAAGACTGAACATTTAAAAAAAAAAAAAGCATTTTTCTTAGTTTCTGTTATAAAATTTTGCAAATAAGTATTTTCTTTTGATAAATTTTGACCAAAAATGATGCTGCTACATTTCTTTGGTAAAAAAAACCCAAATCAGTTTTTATTTGGTGTTGGCAGTGATGGGGGACAGACAGATGTTTTATGGGGACACAGACATGTGTATGGGGACAGTGGTGCTTGGTGTACTGTTTGTGGGGTGATCTCTGACAGCTCTCTGTGTAAAATCATTCTCGCACAGAGAGCTGTCACAGATCTGCAGTCCCCCCCCCCCTGCACTGAGCTTGGCGGGGAGAACTGTCACAGGACATGCGTCTCTGTTTATATTGTGACGGCTGTGATTGGACACAGCCGTCACGTAATCGGGAGGGCCGATCACAGCGCCCATATCCCGATCTCTGCTCAGCTGGATTCTGTGATCATAATGATCACAGGACCAAGCAGCAGCGCGCCTTGTGGCCGTGCTGCGAGCACTCGCTCTGAGGAACGTTCCTGAACGTCCACTCAGGACAAGGAAATGACCACCCGGCCGTTTATGTGCAGTGGCCGGGTGGGAGGTGGTTAATGTACAGAGAAAAAGAGGTGGAGCTCTAAAAAGAAAAGGTGGGGCCTAAAGAGGAAAGGGTGTGGTTTACAGATGACAGGGTGGGTCTTAAACAGGAAGGGGCTTGGCATTGACAGGAAAGGGTGGGTCGTGTTTAAATCAGGGGGTGCACAAGTTTAGTCAGGCCTAGGGCAGCACAAAACCTAAATACACCTCTGCTACGCAGGAAACACCTGCGTGAAAAGCCATAACTCCTTAGACCCAGTCTGTCCAGACAATATGGTCACCTGCTGAGTCTGCATCAGCCAAAGGCAGCTTTTGGCTGGTGCAGTCTTTTGAAGTATAAGAAGAAAATTACTTTCCTGAGCCCTGTCTTTGTGAATAAATAACATTGAGGGAACATGGAGGAAGTGAGGAGGGTCTAGCTAAGACTAAACTAGCTAAGCCTTAAAAAGGAGGGGAGGACAGAGGAAGATACCAGAAACCGCCACTAGATTATTATTATTATTATTCAGGATTTATATAGCGCCAACAGTTTACGCAGCGCTTTACAATATAAAAGGGAGACAATACAGTTATAATACAATAAAATACAAGAGGATTAAGAGGGTACTGTTCAGAAGAGCTTACAATCTAATAGGGTGGAGGCACCTTTCTGGGGCAAGCGTCATGTGTTGTGTACTTATGCCCCCTGGGCATTCCCATATATGGATGTGTGTATATGTGTACACAGGTGCTTTCCATGGTGCAGTATCAGGGTCCGCCTCTGGACTGCCCACCTACATGGGAGTGGCATCTGAGTCAGTCTGACTTGTACCTCCCTGATGAGCACATATATTTAAAGTAGCTGTAAGAGATGAACACTGTTAGGCTCTGAAGAAGAAGGTGCTACCTTCGAAGCGCATCAGCCAGCAGCGGTCTGCGCGTCTTCTCCGTAGGATCTGGAGACTGCCATCAGTGGATAGATCACCACTAGCCTAAAGATCATTCAAGCGTGATTTTCATCTACCCTTGTGAGTAGTGGTTTTTATGTCTTCTTTTTTAATAATAATAATTATTATTATTTTTATAATAATAATACATTGTAAAGCACTGCGTAAACTGTTTAGCGCTATATAAATATTGTATAATAATAATAATAATAAACTTTTTTAACTACTTTCTGCCCGCCCGCCGTCATATGACGGCGGGACGGTGCAGCTGTTATCCTGGGCCGCCGTCATATGACGGCGCAGCCTTCCAGGCAGCCCAGGGGGCGCGCGCGCGCCCGCCGCATTGCTCGGGTCCCGGTGCGCGTGCCCGGCGGCCGCGATGTCCGCCGGGCACCCGCGACTGCCCGGTTACCGAGCAGGACCGTGGATCTGTGTGTGTAAACACACAGATCTACGTCCTGTCAGATGGGAGGAGACGGATGGTGTGTTCCTTGTACAGAGGAACACCGATCGGTCTCCTCCCCTTGTGAATCCCCTCCCCACACAGTTAGAATCACTCCCTAGCAACACATTAACCCCTACAGCGCCCCCTGCTGGTTAACCCCTTCATTGCCAGTCACATTTATACAGTAATCAACGCATTTTTAAAGCACGGATCGCTGTATAAATGTGAATGGTCCCAAAAATGTGTCAAAATTGTCCGATGTGTCCGCCGCAATATCGCAGTCACAATAAAAATCGCAGATCGCCGCCATTACTAGTAAAAAAAAAAAATAATAATAAAAATGCTATAAATCTATCCCCTTATTTTGTAGACGCTATAACTTTTGCGCAAACCAATAAATATACGCTTATTGCGATATTTTTTTACCAAAAATATGTAGAAGAATACGTATCGGCCTAAACTGAGGAAAAAATTTGTTTAAAAAAAAAAAAAAAATTTGGATAATTATTATAGCAAAAAGTAAAAAATATTGTGTTTTTTCAAACTTGTCACTCTTGTTTTGTTTATAGCACAAGAAATAAAAACCGCAGGGGTGATCAAATACCACCAAAAGAAAGCTCCATTAGTGGGGGAAAAATGATAAAAATTTCATTTGGGTACAGTGTTGTATGACCGCGCAATTGTTATTCAAAGTGCGACAGTGCTGAAAGCTGAAAATAGGCTTGGGCAGGAAGGGGGTGAAAATGCCCAGTATGGAAGTAGTTAAGGATAATGCACAAGGCCGGTGCTCTCTCTTTTGTTTTTTTGTATGAACACATGATTACCCAACCACCAGGCTTTTCAAATCAAACAGAGTTGACCATCATGAATCATGTAAAGTGGGCATCAGTACAAAATGTATAAACACCACGGCAGGGTGGGCGGGCGTTAAATTTGCAACTTGCTGTTGTAGATAAAACCGATACAAACCCTCACTGAAAGCTCCGTGTAAAGGTAAGGCAACTTTATCATTGGATGTTGATTTTCCTGCCAACATATCAGCCACCCATCCAGTGATCATCTCTACCTACTCTGTTCAGCACAGCTGCATCCGCTTTCACCTTCTCCCCAGCAACTTCACCCTGAAAAAAAAAACAAAAAAAAAATGAAGAAAGCCAGTAGACCATCCCAAATTCCTAACGTTTTCTTTTATAAAAGGCCAAAATCCTTTTTCATATGATATAAACCTGCTGAAGAAGCTCATCAGAGAGCGTAACACGTACAGGTGTGAGGTGCCGCCATTCAGGACGTTTTTCTCCGTTTACATCAAAGTTGATGATATGCATGTTTTATATATTTTTATAGAGCATTATGGTTTGCTTTTGTCATTATATGGCCACACATGACTGGATGAGATCCGGGGAGGAGGTCTGAGCTGCCCAGGGACACTAGGTGGAGGATTCGTGTTCCTGAGGTATCCTGAGAAATATAACACCAGGCGTGTGTGACTCTGTGGTGGAATCAACTTTTGGGGGTGAGCAGGCATTCCAGCTAGAGGTAGTTGTTACTGAAGTCACTGGATATTAAGAACTGTCACTGAAAGTTGCACAACGGTGGAATTTCTATAATATTTGGACTTGATTTATTCCTTTTTGGTTGCGCTACACTATATTATGTTTGGAAGTATGTTAAAATAAGGTTAAAGAATGAAATGGGTGGGATAAATGGGTTCTGATCCCATGGAGGCTACATCTTTATTTGGTGGCTCTGACATTATGCTTTGCTGTTGCAAATTATATTTTGACCACTAGATGGAGACAAATATTAACAAATCACACATAAACCTTAAAGGCTAAAGTCACCTTTTCCAAAGAATAATCTATGCAGTGAAGGGGCCCCTGTAAATATTGAAAAAATGTGCAGCTTTGTAAAATGTTCCTTCATTTTATGGTCATTATATAGGCCATTTGGTCCCCTCTGGAAGCCTGGCCAAAAACTCCCATTTAGCAATCCCTATGTCCCTAGCAGTGGCGTCACTAGGGTTGGTGTCACCTTGTGCTGTAAAACATGGTGTCGTGTATCCTGCCCAGTACCCTGCAGGCGCTGCACAGTCACGGGGCGCACCCCAAACCAGTCCCTATAAATGATAGTATAGGGTGGTATAGTGGCAGTTTAGGGTAGTATAGGGCAGGTTACATACCTCCCAATTTTTTGAGATGAGAATGAGGGACACCTATTAGCAAAATTATGTAGGCACAGGACGCACCCCCTGCCACACCCCCTTAAAGGAGAATTGTACAAAAAAATGCATTATTTAAACACACAAGTGCTTTTTTTACCATTACTATTCATTTACATTGGCTTTTGAAATTTACAAATGCAGCAAATTAGAAATTGGATGAAAGGTTTAGCACTGGGAAACACTTTTATGAACGATAAAAAGTGCATTTTGTATACAACTATATAGATCAGACCAAAATGAGGAACAAATGAGGAGGAACGAGGGACAGAGGGACATTGTTCCAAATCTGGGGTGGAATAGGGCAGGTTGGGGTGATATAGGGCAGTTTGGGGTGTTATAGGGCAGTTTAGGGTGGTATGGGGGGTATAGGTCAATTTGGGGTGGTATAGGACAGTTTGGGGTGGTATAGGTCAGTTTGGGGTACTATAGGGGTGGTATAGGTCAGTTTTGGGTGGTATAGGGCAGTTTGGGGTGCTATAGGGCAGGTTAGTGAGGTATAGGGCAGTTTATGGTGGTATAGGACAGTTTGGGGTAGTATAAGTCAGTTTGGGGTACTATAGGGGTGGTACAGTTCAGTTTGGGGTGGTATAGGTCAGTTTGGGGTACTATAGGGGTGGTATAGGTCAGCTTGGGGGTGGTATAGGTCAGTTTGGGGTGGTATAGGTCAGTTTGAGGTACTATAGTGGTGGTATAGGTCCGTTTGGGGTGGTATAGGGCAGTTTTGGGGTGGTATAGGGCAGGTTAGTGAGGTATAGGGCAGTTTAGGGTGGTATAGGACAGTTTGGGGTGGTATAGGTCAGTTTGGGGGACTATAGGGGTGGCATAGGTCAGTTTGGGGTGGTATAGGTCAGTTTGGGGTACTATAGGGGTGGTATAGGTCAGTTTGGGGTGGTATAGAGCAGTTTTGGGGTGGTATAGGGCAGGTATAGGTCAGTTTGGGGTGGTATAGGTCAGTTTGAGGTACTATAGTGGTGGTATAGGTCAGTTTGGGGTGGTATAGGGCAGTTTTGGGGTGGTATAGGGCAGGTTAGTGAGGTATAGGGCAGGTTAGTGAGGTATAGGGCAGTTTGGGGTGGTATAGGGCAGTTTGGGGTGGCATAGGGCAGGTTCTTTCTCCTCCTTCAGCCGCTGAATCAGCTAGAGTAAAGAAGTTTGTGGGAGGAGTGGAGGAGGCAGCCACACCCCCAGCTCTACCCACCAACCCCAATTGAAGGAGATATTGGAGATCCCCGAGGGTTAGCGTCACTGACTGGGGAGTGTTATAGGCAGCCTGCCCCGCACAGCTACGTATCCTGCTCGCTCTGCTCCACTGCAGCTCTGCATTGCAAGCAATATATCACACTATGTAGGGGCGGGCCCGGTGTCACCCCTCTAACAGGTGTCACCTGGTGCGGTCTGCACCCCCCCGCCCCCCCCATAGCGACACCACTGGCTTCTAGATATTCTCCCCCAGCATTGCTGGAGTGAAAATCACAAATGCGTCTCCCCAGCCTGAAATAATTTTTTTTTTAACTTGAACACTAAGCTACACATGCACAGCTCAGTGTACAAACCGGGGGGGCCGGGACGACGCAACTCCCAAGCACAAGCCATATAAATAGCTTTGGAAAGGAGCCACCAGTGATCATCATGACCAGATACTACAAGATTGTAGGCTATAAGGTTTTATCTTTTATGGGAGGTGCAGGAGAGCAAAGGTGTAAGGCTTTTGAGATTACTCGCATCCCCTGTCTAAGGTTGTAGGGAGTGGATCAGGGCAGTGGCGGCTGGTGAACTTTTAAGGTGGGGGGGCGCCAGACCCACCCTTCATTTTTGACACCTCCCACTTCTCATAAGCCCCACCCCTTATAGAATCCACCGACTTCGTCCCCTGTATTCCACTTGCTTCCACCCATAATGTCAGGAGTATATAGCTCAGCATCACAAATCAGAGTATACAGCTCAGCATTACAGATCAGGGTATATAGCTCAGCATTACAGATCAGGGCATATAGCTCAGAATTACAGATCAGGGTATATAGCTCAGCATTACTGATCAGGGTATATAGCTCAGCATTACTGATCAGGGTATTATTCAAATGGAAAGCCCCAATGCATCCTTTTTCTAAATAAAGTCCCACACGATAGCCAAAGTAATGTCAGATGGCCGCTTACCAGAACCGTGGGACCCCTGTTACGGAGGTCTAGTAGGCACAGATAGGAGGGAACACTCACTCAAGGGCGGCAATTCCAAACGTCCGTCAAGGTCCCCTCCTCCATCAATAACTCCAGGCTCCGATACGTTCCGTGGGACCCGCGTTTAGCGAATGGAAAAGGGGCTTCCAAAAGGAGGATCATAGAAACAAGAAGGAAGGCTTCATGGCGCAATACGTTTTAAAATGTCTCCTTTATTGCAACACTGACAAGCAAAAAGAAGCCGGTAATACAAAGCAAAAAATACACACAGCCACGGCTCACGCCAGCTGGCTGATACACGGTGACGTCTAATCCTCTAGCTAACCCCTGTCAGGTTTTTTTGTTGCCACCTCTGTCCCATTGGAGAGATTTCCCCTCACTTCCTGTCCCATTACCAAAAAAGAAAGTGAGAGGAAATCCCTGCAAATTAAGGGAATCCCTTGGGAGCCCCCCTAGGTCACTAGAACTAGTGTCCCCATTGGAAGAGTCCCCCTCAATTACTGTTCTGGGGACAAACAAAAGTTTTGGATTTTCTTTTACGTTCACTTTTAATGATAGTAATAAACATTATAAACAAAGAGGGAGAATCTCCCTAATTTGGACACTCTGTCCAAAACTAAAAAAAAAAAAATATATTTTTAGCTTTCTAGTTGTAATGTAATATAATTTATATATAATTAGAAATGCCTGCTGCCTTCTATCCCATGTAAGGAAAAAGGGGGGGGGCCTATTTCTAGGCTCCCCTTTACTTATGGGATCTGAAGGAGCGGCAGTTGTGTAAATCTATCACAAAGTTTGGAAAATGGGGTAATTTAATTTGCCAGCAAAGTTATCCAATTAAAACAAATTGTAAAGTTAGTATAAGATAGGTTAGTTAAGTCATGTACCCCCCGCCCCCCCCCCACCACCACCACCAATGAACGCATTAGAACAGCAGGGTACCCCCTATAAATAAGGACTAATGGTTATGGACCGTTGACAGTTGCCAGAAAGAAAGTATAGAGGACAGCTCTCCTACAGCCTGATTTTCAATGGCTTCAGACTACTCGTCTGGCACTGTGCGGTCTCTGCTGCAAAAACTGCTTGAAAGGGCCGGAACCGAAGATGTAGATTGGTTGAGAAATTGCCTTTTCTTTACCTTCCAGTATGGTGGCACGGGAGATCAAGGGTGTCAACTCCATGAATGACGTCTCTTCTGTTCCGGGTTCTGAGCAGCGTCATCCGAAAATAAACAGAGACCAGAGACATCCCTACTTCGTCTTTTCAGCATATTCCTGTGGTATTGACACAACAGCAGACTGTACCAGCTGAAAATCCTCAATCTGCTTTGCGAGTTGAGTCTCATACTCTACATTTATTGACCGAACTGTCTTCCTCGTTAAGTAACACTATTGCCGGTATTGCAGTTACATAGTTACATAGTAGGTGAGGTTGAAAAAAGACACAAGTCTATCAAGTCCAACCTATGTGTGTGATTATATGTCAGTATTACATTGTATATCCCTGTATATTGTGGTCCTTCAGGTGCTTATCTAATAGTTTTTTTAACCAGTTGCCGACCGCCTAACGCAGATATACTGCGGCAGAATAGCACGGGCAGGCAAAATCACGTACCTGGTACGTGATCTGCCTCCGGTGCCCGAGGCGGTCGGCTTCTGTCTGGGAGCGATGAGAGGTGAGGGGGAGACCATCCATTCGTGGCCCCCCCCTCGCGATCGCTCCCAGCCAATGAGATTCTTCCTCTGCTGCTGTATGGTAAACAGCAGCAGAGGAAATGATGTCATCTCTCCTCGGCTCGGTATTTTCCGTTCCGGCGCCGAGGAGAGAAGACATCGATGTGAGTGCACAACACACACACAGAAGAACATGCCAGGCACACATTACACACCCCATCACACCCCCAACTAACCCCCCCCCCCCCGTCACACTGACACCAAACAGTTTTTTTTTTCTGATTACTGCATGGTGTCAGTTTGTGACAGTTAGTGTGGTGGGGCAGTTAGTGTTAGCCCCTTTAGGTCTAGGGTACCCCCCTAACCCCTCCTAATAAAGTTTTAACCCCTTGATAACCCCCCATCGCCAGTGTCACTAAGCGATCATTTTTCTGATCGCTGTATTAGTGTCACTGGTGATGCTAGTTAGGGAGGTATATATTTAGGTTCGCGGTCAGCGTTTTATAGCGTCAGGGACCCCCATATACTACCGAATAAATGTTTTCCCCCCTGCTTGCCCCCTAGTTAACCCTTTCACCACTGATCACCGTATAACTGTTACGGGTGACGCTAGTTAGTTAGTTTATTTTTTATAGTGTCAGGGCACCCGCGGTTTATTATCTAATAAAGGTTTAGCCCCCTGATCGCCCGGCGGTGATATAACTTAGGTTTTAGGGTTAGATAGGGTCTGCGTCGCCCCAGGCAGCGTCAGGTTAGTGCCAGTAGCGCTAACACCCACGCACGCAGCATACGCCTCCCTTAGTGGTATAGTATCTGTACGGATCAATATCTGATCCGATCAGATCTATACTAGCGTCCCCAGCAGTTTAGGGTTCCCAAAAACGCAGTGTTAGCGGGATCAGCCCAGATACCTGCTAGCACCTGCATTTGCTCCTCCGCCCGGCCCAGCCCAGCCCACCCAAGTGCAGTATCGATCGATCTCTGTCACTTACAAAACACTAAACACACATAACTGCAGTGTTCGCAGAGTCAGGCGTGATCCCTGCGATCGCTAACAGTTTTTTTGGTAGGGTTTTGGTGAACTGGCAAGCACCAGCCCCAGGCAGCGTCAGATTAGCGCCAGTACCGCTAACACCCACGCACGCACCGTACACCTCCCTTAGTGGTATAGTATCTGAACAGATCAATATCTGATCCGATCAGATCTATACTAGCGTCCCCAGCAGTTTAGGGTTTCCAAAAACGCAGTGTTAGTGGGATCAGCCCAGATACCTGCTAGCACCTGCGTTTTGCCCCTCCGCCCGGCCCAGCCCAGCCCACCCAAGTGCAGTATCGATCGATCACTGTCACTTACAAAACACTAAACGCATAACTGCAGCGTTCGCAGAGTCAGGCCTGATCCCTGCGATCGCTAACAGTTTTTTTTTGTAGCATTTTGGTGAACTGGCAAGCACCAGCCCCAGGCAGCGTCAGGTTAGTGCTAGTAGCGCTAACACCCACGCACGCACCGCACACCTCCCTTAGTGGTATAGTATCTGAACGGATCAATATATGATACAATCAGATCTATACTAGTGTCCCCAGCAGTTTAGGGTTCCCAAAAACGCAGTGTTAGCGGGATCAGCCCAGATACCTGCTAGCACCTGCGTTTTGCCCCTCCGCCCGGCCCAGCCCACCACCCAAGTGCAGTATCGATCGATCACTGTCACTTACAGAACACTAAACGCATAACTGCAGCGTTCGCAGAGTCAGGCCTGAACCCTGCGATCACTAACAGTTTTTTTGGTAGCATTTTGGTGAACTGGCAAGCACCAGCGGCCTAGTACACCCCGGTCATAGTCAAACCAGCACTGCAGTAACACTTGGTGACGTGGCGAGTCCCATAAGTGCAGTTCAATCTGGTGAGGTGGCAAGCACAAGTAGTGTCCTGCTGCCACCAAGAAGACGAACACAGGCCCGTCGTGCCCATTATGCCCTTCCTGCTGCATTTGCCAATCCCAATTGGGAGCCCACCACTTCTGCAGCGCCCGTACTTCCCCCATTCACATCCCCAACCAAATGCAGTCGGCTGCATGAGAGGCATTTTCTTTATGTCCTCCCGAGTACCCCTACCCAACGAACCCCCCCAAAAAAGATGTTGTGTCTGCAGCAAGCGCGGATATAGGCGTGACACCCGCTATTATTGTCCCTCCTGTCCTGACAATCCTGGTCTTTGCATTGGTGAATGTTTTGAACGCTACCATGCACTAGTTGAGTATTAGCGTAGGGTACAGCATTGCACAGACTAGGCACACTTTCACAGGGTCTCCCAAGATGCCATCGCATTCTGAGAGACCCGAACCTGGAACCGGTTACAGTTATAAAAGTTACAGTTACAAAAAACAGTGTAAAAACACAAAAAAACAAAAAAATATATAAAATAAAAAAAAAATAGTTGGCGTTTTATTGTTCTCTCTCTCTCTATTCTCTCTCTATTGTTCTGCTCTTTTTTACTCTATTCTATTCTGCAATGTTTTATTGTTATTATGTTTTATCATGTTTGCTTTTCAGGTATGCAATTTTTTATAATTTACTGTTTACTGTGTTTTATTGTTAACCATTTTTTACGCCATTCATGACTTTGAGTGGTTATACCAGAATGATGCCTGCAGGTTTAGGTATCATCTTGGCATTATTCTTTTCAGCCACCGGTCGGCTTACATGTAAAAGCAATCCTAGCGACTAATTAGCCTCTAGACTGCTTTTACAAGCAGTGGGATGGAATGCCCCCCCCAACGTCTTCCGTGTTTTTCTCTGGCTCTCCTGTCTCAACAGGGAACCTGAGAATGCAGCCGGTGATTCGTTCAGCTGACCATGGAGCTGATCAAAGACCAGAATGGCTCCAATCATCTTTATAGCCTAAGAAAAGGGAAGCTACGAGCATTTCATGACCTAGATTTCGCCGGATGTAAACAGCTTCATTGGGAAATTGGGAAAGCATTTTATCACACCGATCTTGGTGTGGTCAGATGCTTTGAGGGCAGAGGAGAGATCTAGGGTCTAATAGACCCCATTTTTTTCAAAAAAAGAGTACCTGTCGCTACCTATTGCTATCATAGGGGATATTTACATTCCCTGAGATAACAATAAAAATGATTAAAAAAAAATGAAAGGAACAGTTTAAAAATAAGATAAAAAAGCAAAAAAATAATAAAGAAAAAAAAAAAGCACCCCTGTCCCCCCCTGCTCTCGCGCAAAGGCGAACGCAAGCGTCGGTCTGGCATCAAATGTAAGCAGCAATTGCACCATGCATGTGAGGTATCACCGTGAAGGTCAGATCGAGGGCAGTATTTTTAGCAGTAGACCTCCTCTGTAAATCTAAAGTGGTAACCTGTAAAGGCTTTTAAAGGCTATTAAAAATGTATTTAGTCTGTCGCCACTGCACGTTTGTGCGCAATTTTAAAGCATGTCATGTTTGGTATCCATGTACTCGACCTAAGATCATCTATTTTATCTCATCAAACATTTGGGCAATTTAGTGCATTAAAATTTAAAAAAGTGTGTTTTTCCCAAAAAAAATCGCTGTGAAAATACTGTGTGAAAAAAAAATGAAACACACACCATTTTAATCTTTAGGGCCTTTGCTTTAAAAAAAATATATAATGTTTAGGGGGTTCAAAGTAATTTTCTTGCAAAAAAAAAATAATTTTTTCATGTAAACAAAAAGTGTCAGAAAGGGCTTTGTCTTCACGTGGTTAGAAGAGTGGGTGATGTGTGACATAAGCATCTAAATGTTGTGCATAAAATGCCAGGACAGTTTAAAACCCCCCCCCCCCAAATGACCCCATTTTGGAAAGTAGACACCCCAAGCTATTTGCTGAGAGGCATGTCGAGTCCATGGAATATTTTATATTGTGACACAAGTTGCGGGAAAAAGACACATTTGTTTTTTTGCACAAAGTTGTCACTAAATGATATATTGCTCAAACATGCCATGGAAATATGTGAAATTACACCCCAAAATACATTCTGTTGCTTCTCCTGAGTATGGGGATACCACATGTGTGAGACTTTTTGGGAGCCTAGCCGCGTACGGGACCCCGAAACCAAGCACTGCCTTCAGGCTTTCTAAGGGCGTAAGTGTTTGATTTCACTCTTCACTGCCTATCACAGTTTCGGAGGCCATGGAATGCCCAGGTGGCACAAAACCCCCCCAAATGACCCTATTTTGGAAAGTAGACACCCCAAGCTATTTGCTGAGCGGTATAGTGAGTATTTTGCAGACCTCACTTTTTGTCACAAAGTTTTGAAAATTGAAAAAAGAAAAACATTTTTTTTTTTCTTGTCTTTCTTCATTTACAAAAACAAATGAGAGCTGCAAAATACTCACCATGCCTCTCAGCAAATAGCTTGGGGTGTCTACTTTCCAAAATGGGGTCATTTGGGGGGGGGGGGGGTTGTGCCATCTGGGCATTTTATGGCCTTCTAAACTGTGATAGGTAGTGAGGAGTGAAATAAAAAATTTACGCCCTTAGAAAACCTGAAGGCGGCGATTGGTTTTCGGGGCCCCGTACGCGGCTAGGCTCCCAAAAAGTCCCACACATGTGGTATCCCCATACTCAGGAGAAGCAGCTGAATGTATTTTGGGGTGCAATTCCACATAAGCCCATGGCCTGTGTGAGCAATATATCATTTAGTGACAACTTTTTGTAAGTTTTTTTTTTTTGTCATTATTCAATCACTTGGGACAAAAAAAATTAATATTCAATGGGCTCAACATGCCTCTCAGCAATTTCCTTGGGGTGTCTACTTTCCAAAATGGGGTCATTTGGGGGGGTTTTGTACTGCCCTGCCATTTTAGCACCTCAAGAAATGACATAGGCAATCATAAACTAAAAGCTGTGTAAATTCCAGAAAATGTACCCTAGTTTGTAGACGGTATAACGTTTGCGCAAACCAATAGATATACGCTTATTAACATTTTTTTTTACCAAAGAAATGTGGCCGAGTACATTTTGGCCTAAATGTATGACTAAAATTGAGTCTATTGGATTTTTTTATAACAAAAAGTAGAAAATATAATTTTTTTAAAAATTTTCGGTCTTTTTCCATTTATAGCGCAAAAAATAAAAACCGCAGAGGTGATCAAATACCATCAAAAGAAAGCTCTATTTGTGGGAAGAAAAGGACGCAAATTTCGTTTGGGTACAGCATTGCATGACTGCGCAATTAGCAGTTAAAGCGACGCAGTGCCGAATTGTAAAAAGTGCTCTGGTCAGGAAGGGGGTAAATCCTTCAGGGGCTGAAGTGGTTAAAACCATCGATGCCCCCCGCTGAAACCACCGCCTGTGGAAAGGAATTCCACATCCTTGCCGCTCTTATGCCGCGTACACAAGATTGCACATTCCGACAACAAAATCCATGTTTTTTTTTCCGATGGATGTTGGCTCTAACTTGTCTTGCATACACACGGTCACACAAATCTTGTCGGAAATTCGCTTGATTCCGAGCATGCATGGAACTTTTTGCGTCGGAATTGTGTACACACGATCGGAATTTATGACAACGGATTTTGTTGTCGGAAAATTTGAGATCCAGATCTCAAATTTTGTTTGTCGGAAATTCTGACGGAAAATGTCCGATAGAGCCTACACGCGGTCGGAATTTCCGACAACAAGCCCCCATCGAACATTTCCCGTCGGAAAATCTGAGCGTGTGTCTGCAGCATTACATTAAAGAACCCTCTACGCAGTTTAAGGTTAAACCTCTTTTCTTCTAATTTTAATGAGTGGCCACGTGTCTTATTAAACTCCCTTCCACGAAAAAGTTTTATCCCTATTGTGGGGTCACCAGTACAGTATTTGTAAATTGAAATCATATTCCCTCTCAAGCCTCTCTTCTCCAGAGAGAATAAGTTCAGTGCTTGCAACCTTTCTTCATAACTAATATCCTCCAGACCCTTTATTAGCTTTGTTGCCCTTCTTTGTACTCGCCCCATTAACAGTACATCCTTAGTGAAGACTGGTGCCCAGAACTGGACAGCATACTCTAGGTGTGGCCGGACCAGAGTCTTGTAGAGCGGAAGAATTATCTCCTTTTTAATGCATGCCAATATGCTGTTTGCTTTGTTAGCAGCAGCTTGGCATTGCATGCCATTGTTGAGCCTATCATCTACTAGGACCCCCAGGTCATTTTCCATCCTAGATTCCCCCAGAGGTTCATCCCCTAGTGTATAGATTGCATTCATATTTTTGCCACCCAAATGCATTATTTTACATTTTAATTAATGAAACCCATTTACCATGTAGTTGCCCACCCCATTAATTTGTTCAGATCTTCTTGCAAGGTTTCCACATCCTGCAGATAAGTTATTGCCCTGCTTAGCTTAGTGTCATCCGCAAATACAGAGGTTGAACTGTTTATCCCATCCTCCAGGTCGTTTATGAACAAATTAAACAGGATTGGTCCCAGCACAGAACCCTGGGGGACCCCACTTCCCACCCCTGACCATTCAGAATATTCCCCATTTATCACCACCCTCTGAACTCGCTCTTGTAGCCAGTTTTCAATCCATGTACTTACCCTATGGTCCATGCCAATTGACCTTACTTTGTACAGTAAACGTTTATGGGGAACTGTGTCAAATGCTTTTGCAAAATCCAGATACGCCACGTATACGGCTTTCCTTTATCTAGATGGCAGCTCACCTCCTCATAGAAGGTTAATAGATTGGTTTGGCAAAAACGATTCTTCATGAATCCATGCTGAATACAGCTAATGATACAGTTTTTATTACAACAATCTTGTATATAGTCCCTTATCATCCCCTCCAAGAGCTTGCATACTATTGATGTTAGGCTAACTGATCTGTAATTCCCAGGGATGTATTTTGGCCCTTTTTTAAATATTCTAACATCTGACCCATGAAATTGTCCTGCAAGATATTTAAGAACTGGCGAGCCTTAGACGAATGTGTTGTTCCCTCCGCCCAGTCTATTTCTGGATAATTAAAATCCCCCATTATAATAACACTTCCCATCCTTGCTGCTAATCCAAATTGTGATAGGAGGTCCGTCTTCCCCTCCTCCCTCAGGTTAGGGGGCCTATAGCATACTCCCAGCATTATTTTCCCCTTAGCTTCATCCCTTTGGAGCTCTACCCATAAGGATTCCACCTCCTCCCTAGCTCCCTTATTGATGTCATCTCTCACATTCACTTGTACATTATTCTTGATATATAGGCATTCCCTTCCCCCTTTTCTTTCTATCCCTGCGATAAAGAGAATACCCTTAAATGGTTGCCAGCCAATCATGAGAGCTGTTGAACCAGGTCTCTGAAATTCCCACAAAATCTAAATCCTCCTCATTCAACAGTATCACTAGCTCACCCATCTTCTCCGCCAGGCTCCTGGCATTGGTGAACATGCCACATAGTTTGAATTGGTTGCATACTGTCCTCTTATTGGGTGTTTTGAGATTGCAAATAGGACTTGTTACTATACTTACCTCGGGTTTATGTGCTTTAGTCAACCTGCCACTAATGCCCCCAATACTGTTCATTGCTGACTATCTCTACCTCTGGACCCCCCCCCCCCGTCGCCTAGTTTAAAAACCCCTCTAAATTTTCAGCCATCTTCACTCCCAGCTGATCTGCACCCTCCTCATTTAGGTGCAGTCCATCCCTTCTATAGATCTGGTGACCGACTGAGAAGTCGGCCAAGTTCTCCAGAAACCCAAACCCCTTCTTACTACACCATCTCCTCAGCCACTTCTTTACTTCCCTAATCTTCCTCTGCCTTTCTGGTGTGGCTTGAGGTACCGGTAGTATTCCTGAGAATACTACCTTGGAGGTCCTTTTCCTCAATTTAGCTCCTAAGTCCCTAAAATCGTTCTTTAGGACACTCCATCTGCCTCTGACTTTGTCATTGGTGCCAACTTACACCATGACAGCCGGATCTTCCCCAACCCTTCCCAGTAATCTGTCCATCAGTTCCCGGAAATGCTACAGCATAAGACCGATGGGGAGCAAAGATTGCATAACTCTACAGGTTCTTTTGTTTCGCTTACAAACGCCTCTTCAAGCAAGTCAGAATTATATGGTAAAGAAGTCATGCCTTGTATACTAACACCGTAGTTTTTCATTTACCTATGGATGTCAAGGAAAAGATTTGAAATGGAGCATACATAGATTTGTTAACATTATTACAGTCTTCTAAAGAATTCCTTTTTAAAATGGATAAAAAAGATAAAAAGATTGAAGATGAAGGAAGAAAGCCTATTACTAAATCGATTTTTAATTGGCTTCAAGCTTTCTCTATTTTTTCTAGTGTTCTTTGCGAGAAGTTTCCGAATAAAAGTCCTGGACTTTTCCAACATATGGACATCATTATGGAAGCTTGTCGTAACTTCGGAGGATATTCATGGTTTACTTATGATGAGGCATTCATACATAAATTGAGTGTTCATCCTGCTTTACAATGGGGTGTAAAAGATGTAGGTCTATGGCTGAATTTATTCCTCCCACCTAGACCTATTCCGCCTCGTCTGTCCAATAGTTCTTCTACTGCTTACGCTAACCCATCTTATGAAAAAGGGATTTGTTTTGTGTATAATGATAGCCAGTGTAAATGGCTCCATTCCTGTAGGTACAAATAGGAATGTGCATTTTGCTCAGGTGCGCATCCGGTAGTAAAATGTTTTCGTAAATTATCGTCCCATTCTCAACAGCAACCTAGAGAATTAACAGGTAAAAGCCAGATTGCCAGTGAACATGGAAAAAATGTTACCTTGGCTAACAATTTACCCAGATCGGCAGAAAGCAATGCTTTTAACCACTTCAGCCCTGGAAGAATTTACCCCCTTCCTGACCAGAGCACTTTTTGAGATTCGGCACTGCAACGCTTTAACTGACAATTGCGCGGTCGTGTGACGTTGTACCCAAACAAAATTGACGTCCTTTTTTTCCCACAAATGGAGCTTTCTTTTGATGGTATTTGATCGCCTCTGCGGTTTTTATTTTTCACGCTATAAACAAAAAAGGAGCGACAATTTTGAAAAAAACTTATTATTTTTTACTTTTTGCTATAATAAATATCCCACAAAAATATATAAAAAAGCTATTTTTTTCCTCAGGTTAGGCTGATATGTATTCTTCTATATTTTTTTGGTAAAAAAAAATTGCAATAAGCGTATATTTATTGGTTTGCGCAAAAGTTATAGCGTCTACAAATTAGGGGATAGATTTATAGCATTTTTATTTATTTATTTTTTTTACTAGTAATGGCGGCGATCTGCAATTTTAATCGTGACTGCGACATTATGGCGGACACATCAGACAATTTTGACACATTTTTGGAACCACTGGCATTAATACAACGATCAGTGCGATTAAAAATGCATTGATTACTGTAAAAAATGTCAATGGCAGTGAAGGGGTTAACACTAGGGGCGGTGAAGGGGTTAACTGTGTTTCCTGGGAGGTGATTCTAACTGAAGGGGGAGGGACTAACTACAGAAAGTGACAGATCAGGGTTTATAGCTAATAGGAACACACGATCTGTCACTCCTGTCAAAACAGAACAGGGAAGTGTGTGTTTACACACACTCATCCCTGTTCTGTGTCTCCTGGTCACGATCGCTCGTGGCCGGAGGTCATCGCGAGCGTCGGCCACGAGCATCGGCACCCCCCGCTGTGCAGCGGTGATTTCGCACAGGGGAGCCAGCCTGCTGCAGTAAAACTGCGGTAGCTGGTCTGGAAGCGGTTAATTAAAGGTTTTCGGCTTCCTAAGTTCGATGGATTTGGTTGTGCGTAATGTGCCTTCTGTAGCCAACCTAGTTTCTATTGTTAAAACTAAATTACTTAAAGAAATTAAGGGAGGATGGCGGGCCCTTTTGAGCAATCTCCTTTATTTAATTTAGGCGAAGGTGCGTTATTAGCAAAAGTGGACATTAAATCTGCTTTTAGGCTTCTTCCCATACACTCTGATTGTTTTTGCTCTTTAGGTATTTATTTTCAAGGAAAATATTATATTGATAAGTGTCTGCCCATGAGGTGCTCTTTAGCTTGCTATTATTTTGAGGCTTTTTCCACTTTTTTGGAATGGGTTGTTAAAACTGTAACTAATTCGGATTTAATAATACATTATTTTGATGCTTTTTGGTTATGGGTAGAAAGGATTCTGACGAGTGCAATTATTTGATAAATAATTTTTTTGCAATTTGTAAATATTTTAATATTCCTTTAGCAGAAGAAAAAACTGTTGGTCCAGTTTCTTGTTTAGATTTCTTAGGAGTGACTATCGTTTCGTTAAATATGGAATTTAGACTTCCTTTAGATAAAATAGAAAACATTTCTCAGTTATTGCTTAAATTTATTAGGACGTAAGTGTTTTGGATTCAGAACAAAAGTCTGATAATATTATATCTATCCACTATCAAATTGAATGTAAAAGCATGCTTTGAAGTAATCAAGCTGACTCTTATGCCGCGTACACACGGTCGGACTTTTCGGCTACAAAAGTCCCACAGCCCGTCCGACAGACTTTCGACAGACTTTCGACGGACTTTTGGCGGACTTGCGGCGGACTTTCTAACGAACGGACTTAGCTACATACGATCACACAAAAGTCCGACGGATTCGTATGTGATGACGTACACCAGACTAAAATAAGGAAGTTGATAGCCAGTAGCCAATAGCTGCCCTAGCGTCGGTTTTTGTCTGTCGGACTAGCATACAGACGAGCGGATTTCTGGGTCCGGTGGAGTTACGACGTAAAGATTTGAAGCAAGTTCCAAATCTAAAGTCCGTCAGATTTGCGACTGGAAAAGTCCGCTAAAGGTCTGGTGGAGCCCACAAACGATCGGATTGTTTGCCGGTTTGGTCCGTCGTCGTCCGTCGGACCAGTCCAGTCGAAAAGTCCAACCGTGTGTACGCGGCATAAGTTCAGAATAAAAAAACTTCTGTCTAGGAGAAAGGAGCAACAAGCAACAGTATTTTCATTCAGGTATTTTAGTCCAGATTCCTCTTTCATCTTCAACACTGCTACATTCTTTCCTTCTTTTCTGTCACCATCACTCTCACTTCGTTCACCTACATACCACTCTTCACCTCTCTGGCCTGGCCAAATTTTGATTTTTCAAATTTTCACTCCCCACTTCAGGTTTGCTTCGTGGGTTCATGGGTTCGTGGGTGGTGCCTCCGAATGTCGGGCGGTGCATGGCCTTCAGCCGCCATCTTACGAACCATCGTGCGTAAGCATGCACATTGTGTGGGGCTCTTTTAATCACCCCACTTCTGTTTCATGTCTTTATTTACTAGACCATTTTTTATATCTTTTACCCTAGATAAGACACGCGCTTGCTCCTGACGAGTGGCATCCAGCCACGAAACGCGTAGAGCTACCATTGTCGCGTTTTTCACCAGTGTCATGCAATTCTATTTTTTGAGGTTTTGGAGGCTTATTTTGTAGGCAATACCCCATATCATATGGTTGTATATTAACATCTAGTTGATGTACCATGGAAAATTGTTGTATTCATATCATTATGTATAATTGCTGCTATTATTGCCAATATTTCTTTCTATTTGTGATTGATATTTTTACTATATGCATGTTATATTTTTATGAATCAAATAAAATTTTCCCAGTTGTTCATCAATTTCGTTTTTTGGCATTCACGCATTTCATTTAAAGTCCCGCCCTTGTTGCTCCTTTCTCCTAGACTAGTATAGGGATGGAAACACATGAACCCCATCAGGTCATGGTTTCATTTAAAGTCCCATGGGATGTTAAGTCCCAAACCCTCCTTTAATATTTAAAAAAACTTCTGTTCAATATTTCAGCTTCTTAAGATTTTTATACAATACCACTAAAGATTGAGACAGGTCAGATAGACATCAACAAGACTGGCGCGTACAAACCACAGATCCAAAAATACAAATGTGACAAAGTTTTGGCTTTCACATTTGAGGACATTTGTTTTTTGCAACACTTTTGCAGCATTTCTTGCTTCTCTTGCTTCATTGTGTTATGCTGTTATATTCTGAATGTATTTTGGGAAGCAGGCGCAAACTTTTTGTTAACTCTTTGCAGTCAGTCCAGTTCCTAAACAAGCTTTGAGCTTTGCAGAATATCTGTAAATGTTTTAAAGCTTAACCACTTGACAACTGGGCACTTAAACCCCCTTCCTAACCAGACCAATTTTCAGCTTTTGGTGCTCTCACATTTTGAATGACAATTACTCAGTCATGCAACACTGTATCTATATGAAATTTTTGTCCTTTTTTTCACACAAATGGAGCTTTCTTTTGGTGGTATTTAATCACCGCTGGGTTCTTTATTTTTTGCGCCGTAAAAGAAAAAAGACAGAAAAATCTGTAAAAAAATAAATTTTTCTTCATTTCTGTTATAATATTTTGCAAATTAGTAATTTTTCTTCATATATTTTTGCCAAAATTTATACCGCTACATATCTTTGGTAAAAATAACCCAAATCGGTGGATATTATTTGATCTTTTTGAAAGTTATAGAGTCCAAAAGCTATGGTGTGAATATCTTAAAATTGATCACACCCGAAGTACTGATGGCCTATCTTATTTCTTGAGACCCTAACATGCCAGAAAAGTACAAATACCCCCAAATGACCCATTTTTGGAAAGAAGACATTCCAAGGTATTTAGAAAGATGCATGGTGAGTTTTTTGAAGTTGTCATTTTTTCCCACAATTCTTTGCAAAATCAAGGTTTTTTTTTAACTTTTTTTTTTTCCACAAAATTGTCATATTAGCAGGTTATTTCTCACACACCACATATGCATACCACAAATTACACCCCAAAACACATTCTGCTATTACTCCCGAGTACAGCGATACCACATGTGTGAGACTTTTACACAGCGTGGCCACATACAGAGGCCCAACATGCAGGGAGCACCATCAGGCATTCTAGGAGCACCCAGGCCAATTCTGACATTTCTCTCCTACATGTAAAAATCATCATTTATTAGCTAGAAAATTACATAGAACCCCAAAACATTATATATGTTTTTTGAGCAAAGACCCTAAAGAATACAATGGTGGTCGTTGCAACTTTTTATCTCGCACGGTATTTGCGCAGCAATTTTTTTAACGCGTTTTTTTTGGAAAAAAAAACTGTTTTGTGCTTCACTAAAACCAAAACAGTAAAGTTAGCCCAATGTTTTTGCATAATGTGAAAGATGAAGTTATGCCGAGTAAATAGATACCCAACATGTAACCAAAATTGCACGCGCTTGTGGAATGGCGCCAAACTTTGCTACTCAAAAATCCCCATAGGTGACGCTTTAAAATTTTTTACTGGTTACATGTTTTGAGTTACAGAGGAGGTCTAGGGCCAAAATTATTGCTCTCACTCTACCGATTGCAGCGATAACTCACATGTGTGGTTTGAATACCGTTTTCATATGTGGGCGGGACTTACGTATGCGTTCGCTTCTGCATGCGAGCACACAGGGACAGGGGCGCTTTAAACATTTTTTTTTTTTTTTTTTATTGTTCATTTTACTTTATTTATTTTAGTTTGATGCTTTTTTCCCCAAAAAATTTTTTTGAACACTTTTATTCCTATTACAAGGAATGTAAACATCCTTGTAATAGGAATATGGCATGACAGGTCCTCTTTACAGTGAGATATGGGGTCAATAAGACCCCACATCTCACCTCTAGGCTGGGAAGCCTGAAATAAAAAAAAAAAACGATCCTGGCTTCGATCGTAGCGGTGAGTCGGTAGAAGCGCGGGAGGGGGGGACATCCCCTCTCACCTCCCGTAAGAACGATCAAGCAGTGGAACAGCCGCAATGAACATTCTAATGGTGTAGGGAATCGCCGGCTGAAAAAGCTGATATCTGAATGATGCCTGTAGCTGCAGGCATCATTCAGATATCCCCGCACAAAGTCAAGGACGTTGTATGACGGCCGGCGGGCGGGAAGTGGTTAAAACGCATTTTTTTTTTAACACAAAGTTGTCCATTTATACAATATTTCTACCACATAACATGTACATTCCAAAAATGACACCCCAAAATAGATTCTCCTGCTCCTCCTGAGTACGGCGATACCACATGTGTGAGACTTCCACAGCCTGGCCACATACAGAGGCCGAGTACAGCCGAGCATGGCTCAGCATGGCAGGGTATAGTTGGGTATGGCTGGGTATTGCAGAGTATGGTGGGGTATTGCGGAGTATGGCGGAGTATGGCGGGGTATGGCGGAGTATGGCGGGGTATGGCGGGGTATGGCGGAGTATGGCGGGGTATGGCGGGGTATGGCGAGGTATGTTGGGGTATGGCGGGGTATGTCGGGGCTTTGCAGAGTAATATGGGGCTTTGCAGAGTAATGTGGGGCTTTGCAGAGTAATGTGGGGGCTTTGCAGAGTAATGTGGGGGCTTTGCAGAGTAATGTGGGGGCTTTGCAGAGTAATGTGGGGGCTTTGCAGAGTAATGTGGGGGCTTTGCAGAGTAATGTGGGGACTTTGCAGAGTAATGTGGGGCTTTGCAGAGTAATGTGGGGGCTTTGCAGAGTAATGTGGGGCTTTGCAGAGTAGTGGGGATGGCTGAGCATGGATGGATGGATGACTGGATGTCTCTGTGCAGCGCTGTGGGCACTACACATCCAGCCCACAGCGCTGCAGCCAGCCATCCATCCCCCTCTCCACTCACAGTGTACCGATCATTTGACGGCGCAATCACATGGTAAACGGCCGCGATCAGCGGCCATTTACCGGGATCTGTGATGCGACGGGTCCTCTGGACCCGGCGGTCACGGATGTGTTCGGGTGCGCGCCCCAGGGGGCGCGCGAGAGGGGAATTCTGGGAGGACGTCATAGTACGCCCTCCCAGAGTCATCCAACCACCCTGCAGCCGTCATTTGGCTATGGGCCAGTTGGTAAGTGGTTAAGAAGCTGAGTTTATATTTGTTAGGTATATAAAGCAGGTATTGGAATAGACAATTCACCATGATCACATCCATTACAGTCCCCCCTTAAAGCTGTCTATTTCAAACTGTCCCTCATACTAACATACTAAAAGTCCTACTCACTACCCTGGCCTTCTCCTCTGCAACTCTTTTCAGCTGTATATAGAGAAGAGCAGTGACTAACTCACTAACTCACTACCCCCCTCGATACAGCTTGGAGGGGCAATCAGGTGCTGTCTGTCCCTGTAATCCTATGCATCTCGGGAGGAGATGACTGTAATGGAGCGTAACACATAATCATCATCAAGTCTTACATAATCTTCATCATCATCTGGTATTTTCCTGGTTCACAAACATGGGAGTAGATTGGGCAACAGCTTTTTCTACACACTTCTTAAAGCAGGGAAGAACACAGCAGACCATGACAGCTAGGGTCACTAGAATTATCAGAATGGATATTTCAATCAGTGTTAAAATTCCCTGCCACCCCCCTTTATCCAGGAGAAGTACTGATCCCAGGGGTTGGAGAGCCCTGAATTCTTCTTTAATTCTTTGGACAAATCCTCAAGCTTCTGGATGGCTAAAGTCACTTTACCATTTGGGCCTGTGTTATCTGGGATATAAGTACAGCATGTACTCATTTCAGGTAACATCTTACACACACCCCCCTTTTTAGCTAGGACCATGTCTAAGGTCATACGGTTTTGGAAGGTCATATGTGAAGCGGCTTCTAGTTGTTCGGCTAAACCTCGGAGTGCATCTCTGGTGTAATTAACAAACCTTTGTTGGTTGTAGTAGATGTAATTTATCCAGTCTACATTCTTGTTTATAGTGATGATGGGGATCAGGGACTCAAATCCTGCTGCTACTTGGTCTCTTGCTTTGAACTGGGACTCCTCTAGGGACAGCTATGGCATCTATGTATACATGAGGGTCAAAGCTTCCTGCTGTGGCACTCCTATGCCTCCTGTTAGGTTGGGGTGTGTTGTTTGTATTTTACCACCAAAAAAGTAGTAGAAACTGTACTACGGCTGCACTGTATTGTGTACTGTGTACACCACCAAAAGTGTAGTAGAAACTTTACACATTGTATTAGATACGCTTTATACCGCCTGCACTTTATTAGCAACTGTACTACAGCTGCACTGTATTGTATACTGTGTACACAACCAGAAGTGTAGTAGAAACTTTACACAATGTATTAGATACTGTGTACACCGCCTGCACTTTATAAGCAACTGTACTACGGCTGCACTGTATTGTGTACTGTGTACACCACTAAAAGTGTAGTAGAAACTGTACACCAGAGGTGGGGAACTCGAGTCACATGACTTGACTCGAGTCAGACTCGAGTCACCTGTTTGAGGACTGTGACTTGCTTGACAAAATTAAATAAATGACTCGACTTGACTTGTCACTAATGACTTGTGACTTGACTTTGACTTGGGCTATTTGACTTGCAATGACTTGGCACCACCAGTGTGTCTTGGCCTAGGCAAAGGCCGCCCCCCCCCACAAAAGAAAGCTCCCCCCGAGTCCCGGCTTCGGGGTAGATCAGTATTTTGACTTAATTTGTGACTTGACCAAAATAAATGACTTGACTTGACTTGCTTGACTTCTAGCAGGGACTCCACTTGACTTGCTTGCTTTTCGCCACAGTAACTTGGGACTTGCTTGTGACTTGAAGGTTAAGACTTGAGACTTGCTTGTGACTTGCGCATGTGTGACTTACTCCCATCACTGCTGTACACACTGTATTAGATACTGTGTACACTGCCTACACTGTATTAGCAACTGTACTATGGCTGCACTGTATTTTATACTGTTTACATACACCACCAGAAGTGTATTAGAAACAGTACACCATGTAATGCACTGTAAATACAGGCTACACTGGATGCAGAGTAAATATATATATATATATATATATATATATATATATATATATATATACACAAAACTGTATATATTAATATATATATTATATTAATTATATATATTATATAATATATATTAATACACTGCCTGTACTGACTGAATATAGAGTAAACACTGAATTTATAGGCTATGCTAAATGCAGAGTCTTTTTTTAGATACTGTGTATATATATATATATATATATATATATATATATATACAGTGGGGACGAAAAGTATTCAGACTCCCTTAAATTTTTCACTCTTTGTTTATATTGCAGCCATTTGCTAAAATCATTTAAGTTCATTTTTTTCCTCATTAATGTACACACAGAAAAACACAGAATTGTTGACATTTTTTCAGATTTATTAAAAAAGAAAAACTGAAATATCACATGGTCCTAAGTATTCAGACCCTTTGCTCAGTATTTAGTAGAAGCACCCTTTTTATTTAATACAGCCATGAGTCTTTTTGGGAAAGATGCAACAAGTTTTTCACACCTGGATTTGGGGATCCTCTGCCATTCCTCCTTGCAGATCCTCTCCAGTTCTGTCAGGCTGGATGGTAAACGTTGGTGGACAGCCATTTTTAGGTCTCTCCAGAGGCGCTCAATTGGGTTTAAGTCAGGGCTCTGGCTGGGCCATTCAAGAACAGTCACGGAGTTGTTGTGAAGCCACTCCTTCCTTATTTTAGCTGTGTGCTTAGGGTCATTGTCTTGTTGGAAGGTAAACCTTCAGCCCAGTCAGCACTCTGGGGAAGGTTTTCATCCAGGATATCCCTGTACTTGACCGCATTCATCTTTCCCTCGATTGCAACCAGTCGTTCTGTTCTGCCCTGCAGCTGAAAAACACCCCCACAGCATGATGCTGCCACCACCATGCTTCACTGTTGGGACTGTATTGGACAGGTGATGAGCAGTGCCTGGTTTTCTTCACACATAACGCTTAGAATTAAGGCCAAAAAGTTCTATCTTGGACTCATCAGACCAGAGAATCTTATTTCTCACCATCTTGGAGTCCTTCAGGTGTTTTTTAGCATACTCCATGCGGGCTTTCATGTGTCTTACACTGAGGAGAGACTTCCATCGGGCCATTCTGCCATAAAGCCCCAACTGGTGGAGGGCTGCAGTGATGGTTGACTTTCTACAACTTTCTCCCATCTCCCAACTGCATCTCTGGAGCTCAGCCACAGTGATCTTTGGGTTCTTTTTTACCTCTCTCACCAAGGCTCTTCTCCCCTGATAGCTCAGTTTGGCCGGACGGCCAGCTCTAGGAAGGGTTTTGGTCATCCCAAATGTCTTCCATTTAAGGATTATGGAGGCCACTGTGCACTTAGGAACCTTAAGTGCAGCAGAATTTTTTTGTAACCTTGGCCAGATCTGTGCCTTGCCACAATTCTGTCTTTGAGCTCTTCTTCGGGCAGTTCCTTTGACCTCATGATTCTCATTTGCTCTGACATGCACTGTGAGCTGTAAGGTCTTATATAGACAGGTGTGTGGCTTTCCTAATCAAGTCCAATCAGTATAATCAAACACAGCTGGAATCAAATGAAGGTGTAGAACCATCTCAAGGATGATCAGAAGAAATGGACAGCACATGAGTTAAATATATGAGTGTCACAGCAAAGGGTCTGAATACTTAGGACCATGTGATACTTCAGTTTTTCTTTTTTAATAAATCTGCAAAAATGTCAACAATTCTGTGTTTTTCTGTCAATATGGGGTGCTGTGTGTACATTAATGAGGAAAAAAATGAACTTAAATGATTTTAGCAAATGGCTGCAATATAACAAAGAGTGAAACATTTAAGGGGGGTCTGAATACTTTCTGTCCCCACTGTATATATATATATATATATATATATATATATACAGTATCTCACAAAAGTAAGTGCACCCCTCACATTTTTGTAAGTATTTTATTATATATTTTCATGTGACAACACTGAAGAAATGACACTATGCTACAATGTAAAGTAGTGAGTGTAAAGCTTGTATAACAGTGTAAATTTGCTGTCCCCTGAAAATAACTCAACACACAGCCATTGATGTCTAAACCGCTGGCAACAAAAGTGAGTACACCCCTAAGTGAAAATGTCCACATTGGGCCCAATTAGCCATTTTCCCTCCCCGGTGTCATGTGACTCATTAGTTTTACAAGGTCTCAGGTGTGAATGGGGAGCAAGTGTGTTTGGTGTTATCGCTCTCACTTTCTCATACTGGTCACTGGAAGTTCAACATGGCACCTCATGGCAAAAAACTCTCTGAGAATCTGAAAAAGAGAAAAAGAGAATTATAGCCTAGGCTATAAGAAGATTGCCAAGACCCTAAAACTGAGATGCAGCATGGTGGCCAAGACCATACAGCGGTTTAATGGGACAGGTTCCACTCAGAACAGGCCTCGCCATGGTTGACTAAAGAAGTTGGGTGCACATTCTCAGCATTATATCCAGAGGTTGTCTTTGGGAAATTGACGTATGAGTACTGCCAGCATTGCTGCAGAGGTTGAAGGGGTGAGGGGTCAGCCTGTCAGTGCTCAGACCATATGCCGCACACTGCATCAAATTGGTCTGGATGGCTGTCGTCCCAGAAGGAAGCCTCTTCTAAAGATGATGCACAAGAAAGCCCACAAACAGTTTGCTGAAGACAAGCAGACTAAGGATATGTCCTGTGGTCTGATGAGACCAAGATAAACTTATTTGGTTCAGATGGTGTCAAGCATGTGTGGCAGCAACCAGGTGAGGAATACAAAGACAAGTGTGTCTTGCCTACAGTCAAGCATAGTGGTGAGAGTGTCATGGTCTGGGGCTGCATGAGTGCTACCGGCACTGGAGAGCTCCAGTTCATTGAGGGAACCATGTACTGTGACATACTGAAGCAGAACATGATCCCCTCCCTTCGGAGACTGGGCCGCTGGGCAGTATTTCAACATGATAACGACCCCAAACACACCTCCAAGACAACCACTGCCTTGCTAAAGAAGCTGAGGGTAAAGGTGATGGACTGGCCAAGCATGTCTCCAGACCTAAACCCTATTGAGCATCTGTGGAGCATCCTCAAGCGGAAGGTGGAGGAGCTCAAGGTCTTCAACATCCACAAGCTCCGTGATGTCCTCATGGAGGAGTGGAAGAGGACTCCAGTGGCAACCTGTGAAGCTCTAGTAAACTCCATTCCCAAGAGGGTTAAGGCAGTGCTGGAAAATAATGGTGGCGTATCACAATATTTCCAATTTGGACATTTTCTCTTAGGGGTGTACTCACTTGTTGCCAGTGGTTTAGACATTAATGGCTGTGTGTTGAGTTATTTTAAGGGGACAGCAAATTTACACTGTTATACAAGCTGTACACTCACTACTTTACATTGTAGCAAAGTGTAATTTCTTCAGTGTTGTCACATGAAAATGTATAATAAAATATTTACAAAAATGTGAGGGGGTGTACTCACTTTTGTGAGATACTGTATATATATATATATACTAGACTGACTGTGTATATATATATCAAATACACTTCCACTAACTGAATAACCTGCCTGCTTAATCTAACTCAAGCTATCTCTCTGTCCACACCAACAACACTACACAGGGCCGCCGTGTAAGCTGACGTATATAGTGTAGGGCGTGGACTTAGTCCCCCTGAGCCATGATTGGCCAAATGCACCCTGCATTTGGCCAATTATGGCTCTCTTAGCAGAGGGCGCTGTGATTGGCCAATGCATGCAGGTCAGGTGCATGCTTAGGCCAATCATCATACAGCAATGCACTGTAATCTCGCAGTGTATTATGGGGCATTCTGCAGCGCTCGAATTTGCCACGAACACCCCATAATGTTCGCTATTCTGCGAACGGGCGAACACCCGATGTGTGAGTCGAACTTATGTTCGACGTGAACATCAAGCTCATCACTAGTTAGGGTATAAGGCCACTGATTATATTTTTACCCTCAGTTTTTTTTGTGGTACACCACACATAAATTGTATATAGTGTTTAATATTTATCTGCCCTGTGTGAACTGTCATTTGCTCTTCTATATGTTATATATGTTTACTCCATGTGATACGCTAGGTGTATTGTTTGTTATTATTATTCTTTTCCTGTTTCCCCATCCATCCCAGTTTTTGCTAGGACAATCACTCAAATAATTTTTCTGCAAACTCGGAGACATAGTTTCAAAGGCAGGGGGAGGATGTAGCACCCTGATGTTTAGGCAGGGTGGCTATTAAATTTATCTGCCAAGTGATAGTTGCCTTGGCCTATTGATAGGAGATCAATTAATTTCACCCTATTTCTGGAATTGCTGCACTTCTCTCTTCTGTCACTAGATGGCCAGGTATCTGGTGGCATTAGATAAGACAAGGGCATTGCAAGGACAGATTAGGAATGAATGGGGTGTCTCAGCCAATGGCAGGGATTTTCTTGGGTCCCTTGGGAGAGCCTATTTATTTGGGTGGAGTCAGGTGATCGGGGTTCTGTGCCACCTGGATGGGTGGATGTGTGTTGTAATGCCCTGGGTTGCTAGGCCATAAGTCTTGGGCTTATCCTAGGGACATCTGGCTGCTAGGCTGTCTGAGGGCCTATCCAGAAGCAAGAGAGCAGCATAGGGTTGGGCCTGCGGCTTGCAGTCCAACCAGAAGTAACGGTTCTGCCGGCCAGGGAACCAGTTGTGGTCAGAGGTAGAAGGAAAGCTGTTGCCACTAAGGGACCATCCACCTTGTTGCCAGAGAGCACTGTGAGTAAGCTGAGGCTAGTACCAGAGAAGACTTCTCGTGCCAAGCCAGGGACCCAGCAGTGAAGCAGGGGTAACACTTGAGGAAGATACTGAGTGCTAGATTGGAAAAGCTCAGGGGATCCAGTGGCAGTAGATCAGTAAGTCTAGTGAAAGACTGAGGGCTCAGTGGAAGTGAAGTTCTACAATAGGAGATTGTAGAAGAAGTGAAAGAGTTCATTGCAACCTGTTAGAAACTGTTATAAGACTATTGCCATAGGAGACAGTGTTCCCACGCATGCAGATGTGGTGGTCTAGCTAGATACCTTTCCCTGCATGGCTGTCTGCCTATAGAAATCTCGGAGTCTGCCAATTAACATTGCATCTACTTAAGGGTATCCTGGCCCCAACCCTCTCTCCCTCAGTTCTGTTTAAGAGAAAATAAATCTCTTTGCATTCAAGAACTGTCTGGTGCCCATCAATCTATTTTGCATTACACCCACCATGCCTTATAACCCACTCTACACAGAAGGATGTCAGTTGTCCCTAACCCTGGAGGTCACCATCAGGTTGAGAGGGACCCGGGACTTTGCTACACAACATTAACACTGGAGCTCATAAATGTGGCTGCCGCTTCTGTGGCACCGCACATACTGTATGTGTGAGTTCAGCATTAATGGGTTAAAACAGAATCGGTTGTTCAAAAACGTTTAGAAACAGTTGGAATCTGGTAATGAATTTAGAACTAAAGCCATTTTTAACATTTTGGACAGTTTAGTGGAGGAATATAACCCTTGTCAGGTTTTTTTTCCCTTGCCATCTGTGTTCCATTGGGGAGATTTTCTTTCACTTCCTTTCCCATAGCCGCACCAAGAAGCTGTTTCCAGAGTGAGGGCAACCTCCTCTTAGTTGTCACCAGCACTAGTGTCCCCACTAGAAAATTTCCTCTCTATTCCTGGGGGGACAAATCTCCCCAACGGCACTCCCTAGTGCGTTTTCAGTTTTGCAGAAAAACACTACAGTCCATTTAACATGGTTTCCTATGGGTCATGTTCACATCTGTAACATACAAAAAAAGGGGTGAAGGGAAGAACAGAATTTCCAAAAAAGAATTCTTTAAAGAGGAACTGTCGGTATTCACAAGTATAAGTTTACTTTTATTGAAAAAACTCCACATAATGACATAAATAATATAAAAAAGAAACCAACCTCCACCACATTCATAACAAATTAGACAATTATCTAAGGATACAGGTGGCCACCACACACAGACATACAAGCCTCTCTGTTATCATGCGCAGTTAGATCTCTGTGTTAAGTACTATTTCAAACAGGGGAAAAGCTTGAAGGGAACAAAATAGCCCATTTAGTAATTCTAGCAGATTGCTAGTAATTGTAAAGTCAGACCTCCAGGACATCCATCCAGTAACTAAAAGGTTAATAAAGTCCGTTTGATGTATCAAGTGATGCCCCTAATAGCATAGTCCACTTTGGTTTTGACAGTAGGTTAACATAAATGCATCCCCCTACAATAACAGACGTAGATTAGCCATGGACTGGCTAATGGATCCTATAGGAGAAATGTGGGAGTAATAAGATATTTGGATAACTCCAGGTATCCAAATAACTTATTACTCCCACATTTCTCCTATAGGATCCATTAGCCAGTCCATAGCTGCTAGTGCTAACTGGCTAATCTACGTCTGTTATTGTAGGGGGATGCATTTATGTTAACCTACTGTCTACTGTCTGACTTTACAATTACTAGCAATCTGCTAGAATTACTAAATGGGCTATTTTGTTCCCTTCAAGCTTTTCCCTTGTTTGGAATAGTACTTAACACAGAGATCTAGCTGCACATGATAACAGAGAGGCTTGTATGTCTGTGTGTGGTGGCCACCTGTATCCTTAGACAGTTTACATTTATATGAATGTGGTGGAGGTTGGTTTCTTTTTTATTAATTATGTCATTATGTGGAATTTTTTCAACAAAAGTAAATTTATACTCGTGAATACCGACAGTTCTTCTCTGAAAAATTCTTTTTGGGAAATGTCTTTTCTTCCCTTCCCCCCTTTTTTTGTATGCCTAGTTGAATTCAGAGGAACACACCTAGTTGGTCGATTATATTTACCCTAGGTGATGGTATCTTATGACTACTATTGGGACTATTTTACTGATAAAAGTCCCCACTATAGTCTTCTTCACTGGGATGTAGCAGGATTGTCTTCTTTAAGGCTTCATTCTCACGAGGCGGATCCGTTACCACGGAGTCAGCCTCTGTCCGCCAGCTCAGCGGGAGATCTCTCCGTTGATTTCTGCTAAGCCGGAGGATGACAGGTCCCTCTCTGCTTACTGAGAGGGGAGGGGCTTGTCGAGCACCGCTGGTTGCTATGGAGAGATCGGACGAAAACGGACAGCATGTCCGTTTTCATCAGATCGCACCCAATCCGATCCGCCAGGGACGGATGAGAACGTAGGGCCCTCCATCTGATTTTAGCGGATCGGACCGGGTCAGATGTCAGCCGACATGTCACCGCTGACATCCGTCGCTCCATAGACTAACATGGAGCGCCCGTTCAGGTCCGCGGACAAAACTGAGGGTCCGATAGTGTGAAAGGGGCCTTACATGTTTTTGTTTTGTTGGTTATGTTCACATATGTGCATTTTATGGAAAGGGCCAGGGACTTTTTTCTGGTTTTTGATACCATAGACTTCAATGGATCAAAAATGTGTGTTGAAAAAACGCAAAATGCACCTGGAATATGCAAACTGCAACCTGCATAGGTGTGAATCAGGCCTAAGATTAGGCAACCCACACCAAAAAGCTATTCGGTGACTGTTAGCTTTTATTCGTGCCTAAGGGTAAAACAAATCTAAATGCCTAAGCACAATTTTGCAACTTTGACATGTATTAGTAAAACCGTACTTATCACAAGTACTTTTTGCATACAGGTGGATTATACCTTTTTTTTTTCAGGACAAATTGGACTTTCATTTGGTGGTAAATGATAATGGATATCTCCTGATTTTTTTTTTTATTATCAAAGAAAAAATGGCCAAAATAGGAAAAAAAAAAGTTTTTTTAAATGTACCTGTATATTTCTTGGTACTACCATAACCTTCCGCCAAAGAACAACCCAAATTAAATGATCCTGCTTCTGGCGATCACATTGATACCACATATGTGTATGTTAGTTGTTGTATGTACACATAGTACAGCCAAAAATCAATAGTGCCCATTTTGCTTTTTTTATCCTACCTAAAACACACTAACACTAATTAAAAAAAAAATACTGACACTGAACTTTGACCCTAACCCAAACATTACTCTTGGTACCGACCTAGATCAAACCTTGATTTTTTTATATTTTATATATGAGGTTTATATAAATATATATTTTATATTTATATTTTTATTATTTTTTATTATTATTATCAAATATATATATATATATATATATATATATATATATATATATATATATATATATACACTTTTATTTACACACACTTTTTTTCTCTCTGCAAGGAGAGAGAGAGAGAGATACGATGTATCTCTCTCCTCCATTCAGGCTCGGTTCACATTGGAGCAATGCGGGAAACCCTGCGAATCCACTGCCGGTTCCCGCATCGCACCTGACTCTCAGACAGTTCACACTGCTATACGCGAACCATTGCGGGTGTCAATACAAGGTCAATGACACCCCCAAATCGATTTGCATTTGCAGTGTGAACTGTCGATTCGGACAGGAATCAGATTGCATGGGTGTGAACAGGGGGCACATTTGCAACTGGGGCCCTTTCTCAAAGTGGGGCTATTTCTACAAGTGGGAGCACTTCTGACTCTGCACTCATCATTATCGGATTGTCTCATCTGTAATTCTCTTCTCTCTTTCTAAAGGTATGTGCTAACTGAACCATCTCCACCCAAAAACTGAAACACTGCTATCTGCTTTGCTTATGTGTCTTTAATAATTGCTGGTATGTTATTTTTGCTTAACCGTCTGTAGACCTGTCTACATTACAATGCTTTATTATCTTTCTTGTCTTACCCAGAATTATGGCCCGTTAACTTTAGTGCCCTCTTGCTAGTCTGTTTCTGAAGTAAGAATTTTGCCCTGTTAACCAGCCAACCTTTATTACCTCTTGATTGCTAATTGAAATCCACCCACCCCTATCAGCATAAATATAAGCTTCTTTTGGGGGAAGCATTTGCAGGGGGCACATTTGCAACTGTGGCCCTTTCTGAAATTGGGGCTATTTCTATAAGTGGGAACACTTCTGACTCTGCACTCATCATTATCTGATTGTTTCATCTGTAAATCTCTTCTCTCTTTCTAAAGGTATGTGCTAACTGAACCATCTCCACACAAAAACTGAAACACTGCTATCTGCTTTGCTTATGTGTCTTTAATAATTGCTGGTATGTTATTTTTGCTTAACTGTCTGTAGACCTGTCCACATTACAATGATTTATTATCTCCCTTGTCTTATCCAGAATTATGTCCTGTTAACTTTACTGCCCTCTTGCTGGTCTGTTTCTGAAGTAAGACTTTTGCTCTGTTAACCAGCCAACCTTTATCACCTCTTGATTGCTAATTGAAATCCACCCCTATCAGCATAAATATAAGCTTCTTTTGGGGGAAGAATTTGCAGGGGGCACATTTACAACTGGGGCCCTTTCTCAAAGTGGGGCTTACTTCTATAAGTGGGAGCACTTCTGACTCTGCACTTCAGCGAATGCACAAAGCGAAGGTACACAAGAAAACACTTTGAAAAAAACCACACAGACATCAGGTGACCTTGTTTACCCCTTCAGCTCTTTCTTCTTGTAACATACACTCTCTACCACACCTTTTGACAGCTCTGTCCTCTATCCTTAAACCCTCCTGCTTCTCCTAACCTCTAGAGATATATCCCCAAATCTCGGGCTTCCAACATTTAACTGTACCCCATGCACCCATCAACCTGCACCCTCTGGTAGCAGCCGCAATCAACACAATTTAGTTCCCATTTTTATTCTTCCCAAGGCCAGACTCCCTTTCTCTTGTGCCCTTTGGAACGCCCTCTCTGTCTGCAACAAACTCGTGTCTCTCCATGACCTCTTTATCGCCAACTCATTTAACCTACTCGCCATTACCGAAACCTGGCTCCACAAATCCGACACTGCGTCTTCTGCTACTCTATCCCATGGTGGTCTTCTCTGGACTCACTCCCCCAGATCCAGTGGACGTAAGGGAGGAGGTGTTGGAATCCTTCTAGCCCCACATAGCACCTTTCAGGTACTTCACCCATCTCCCTCTCTGTCACTCTCCTCTTTTGAAGCACACTGCATTTGTCTTTTCACTCCAGTTTCTCTAAGGATAGCTGTGATCTACAGGCCCCCTGGACCAGTATCAACCTTTCTTGATGACTTCTCTGCCTGGATACCCTACTTTCTTTCTTCTGAAATCCCCACAATCATTCTCGGGGACTTTAACATCCCTATTAATACTAACACTCCTGCCACTTCCAAACTTCTCAGCCTAACATCCTCCTTTGACCTGAAGCAGTGGATACACACTCCTACTCACTCTGAAGGCAATACCCTTGACCTTGTTTTCTCTCATCTTTGTACTCCATGCAACCTATCTAACTATCCATTCCCTCTCTCTGATCACCACCTTATTAGTTTCACTCTCTCCCTCTCCTCCACCTCCTCTCCTTCCAACCGCCTAAACGTTACCCGCAGAAACCTATGTCATCTCAACCCTTCTCTTCTCTACTCTGCTATCGACAACCTCTATGACAAAATCTTACCCCTATCCTGCACCAAGTTAAGTAAGGAGCCATTTGGCTATTCTTTTCAACATGCTATTTCAATAAACATTATTACGCTATGGATATTCTTTGATTGTTTTTGCATATCCTGCCCTATATTCTGAAGAGGAGGTTCCCTGTGCATCTCTCAGCTTCCCCATATGCGAGCAGGCATTATCCTGCCAAAGAGATATTTGACTTTCTTTTTCATTAAAGAAGTCAAATACGTCTGGTAAGCAGCCCATTTATCTGCTCACGTTGGGTGTATTTTGTGTGGTGAAGGATTGGTCATTATCCCACGTAAAGAAAGTTTTGGAATTAAGATCACCATTTCCATCGATTCTGGATCTGAATAATTGTTATATATTTTTGTTTTTGGGACTTTTCTTTCAAAGCACACATTTATTAACTCATTTTTCTCACTTCTAAGGACTTATCACTAAGTTGTTTGCTGTGGTATAACATGTCATAATTATTCACAATATTTTTGTATTTTATATTTTGTATTTTTTGATATTCCAATGTTGAATATTCAATTAGCGATTCCTAACTTACATATCCACATAATTTAGAGTGTTTTTCACTTTTCTAGGAGAGCAGCTCTTTTGTATTAATTTTCTACATTAATTTATATATGCAATCAGCGGCGCAGAGTTTTTTTCTTTTTCTTTTTTGCACCTATCCTGCACCAATCTAGCCACTTCTGTCTACAACGCCTCACTTCTAGCCTCACTGGACTTACTGGCCCCCCTCATTACACACAGAATCAGTCCTAGACCCCTCCAACCTTGGCAAACAGATGATACTAGAAGCCTGAAAAAACGTAGTCGTGCTCATGAGCGCCTGTGGCGTAAGACTAATGCCCCGTACACACGGTCGGATTTTCCGATGAAAAATGTGTGATAGGACCTTGTTGTCGGAAATTCCAATCGTGTGTGGGCTCCATCACACATTTTCCATTGGATTTTCAGACACACAAAGTTTGAGAGCAGGATATAAAATTTTCCGACAACAAAATCCGTTGTCGGAAATTCCGATCGTGTGTACACAAATCCGATGGACAAAGTGCCACGCATGCTCAGAATAAATACAGAGATGAAAGCTATTGGCCACTGCCCCGTTTATAGTCCCGACGTACGTGTTTTACGTCACCGCGTTTAGAACTATCGGATTTTCCGACAACTTTGTGTGACCGTGTGTATGCAAGACAAGTTTTAGCCAACATCCGTTGGAAAAAATCCATGGATTTTGTTGTCGGAATGTCCGAACAAAGTCCGACCGTGTGTACGGGGCATTAGTCTCAGAGATTTCTACCAATATAAATCTGCCCTCCAAAAATACAATTCCAGCCTCCTCACTGCCAAGCAGACCTATTTTATCACTCTCATTAGCAACTTATCATGCCGTCCCCGTCAACTCTTCTCTACCTTTAACTCTCTACTTCATCCTCCACCACCTCCACCCGCCAACTCACTCACTGCCCAAGAGATCGCCAATCACTTCAAACAGAAGATTGATACAATTCACGAGGAGATCTCTACTGTTCCGATACCCTCCACGCTTTACACTTCATGCCCACAGGTACAACCATTACTTCCCTCTTTCAACCCCACCACTATAGAAGAGGTTACTAAACTACTTGCTAATGTCCACCTTACCACCTGCCCACTAGATCCTGTTCCCTCACAAATGCTACGTTCACCCTCTGGCTCTATGCTACACTCTCTAACCCACATCTTCAATCTCTCCCTTTCTTCTGGCATCTTCCCCAACTCTCTAAAACATGCACTTGTCAGACCCATACTTAAAAAGCCCTCACTGGACCCATCCAATCTTAACAAACCCATCTCCTTGCTCCCCTTCTTATTCAAACTCCCTAAACATCTAGTCTACAACCAACTGAGTGTCCACCTCACTGATAATAGCCTTCTTGATCCCCTTCAGTCTGCATTTCGTCCTCAACACTCCACAGAAACTGCTCTCCTAAAACTAACAAATGATCTACTAACAGCTAAAACCAATCAACACTATTCTGTACTCCTACTCCTGGACTTCTCTGCTGCCTTTGATATGGTTGACCACCCCTCCTCCTCAAAAAACTCCACGCCTTTGGTCTCTGTGACTGTACTCTTCTCTGGTTCTCTTCCTACTTATCCAACCGCACCTTTAGCGTTTCTTACAACTCTACTTCCTCCTCTCCTCTTCCTTTCTCGGTTGGGGTCCCCCAAAGTTCTGTTCTTGGACCTTTCCTATTTTCAATCTACACCTCCTCCCTGGGTCAGCTGATAGCCTCCCATGGCTTCCAATACCACCTCTATGCTGACAACACTCAAATCTATTTCTCTATCCCTCAGCTCGCTCCCTCTGTCTCCTCTCGTATTACTAATTTACTTTCAGATATATCAGTCTATACCCAGTGAAGTGACTGGCCTCAGGTGATACACAGAGATGAAGAAAATCCTCCTACATAAGTTGTACCTGTTTATCTGCAGTCTTCTCTTCTTTATATCCATTCAAAGTGCAGATTTGATATAGCTTGCCTGAGCTTTTAGAAAGCAGTGGGTGGAGAGCTGACGTTACACTCTGCAGAGCTCAGTAAGAGCTGATTGGAGGGAAGGGACACCCCCCCTTCAAACAGCACACAGGAACAGAGCTGAGGCTGTCAATCACAGGCTGTGTGCTAGAGCTCCCTCTCCTGTCACCATTTTGTTCTTGGTGTCATGCTAATAGCAGAAGAACAAGGCAGCAGACAGAAATTACACTTAGTGCTCTGGATTGAGAGAAGTACACACTATAGAGGGATATGTTTTGTTCTTATTTCATGTCTGAGGTTTACATCCAAGTGAAACTAAACCTATTGATTTAACTGTTTCCCAAAACAGTTACATGCAAAGCATGCCGTCAATGATACCTGCCACAGTTGCTTGTGCTCTTAACTGAACGGTCAAGCCAATAAATGGCTGTTGTCATGACTGGTTACATGTGCAGCACCATGGTCACTGCAGATCAATCAGAGGCTAAGATGGCAGCTTCCTTGGGGTTAAGGATAGGGTTTAATTACGCTTTATGTAACTCAGGTTAACCAATGTCCAAGTAATTAGAGAGCAGACTTGTGTACATTGTTATCAGATACTTTATTTATCATACAGTACATCTATACTCAGGCTGTTTGTATCCTGCTCAATGTGTTGGTACCATCTTGCTGAGATGTTCTTGGTAGGTTTGCACTGGATGAAACATCTGGTTTGTATGTACACGGTCTAGGAAAATACAGAGTCTTGTTCACAGGCCGGGTCCACGGTACAGCTTTCTGCAGGTGAAACAAAGGGTAGGTTTAGTCTACAGCAGTAGTTTTCAACTATCGGGCAGTGGCCCACTGCCAAGTGCAGCCTCCCTCCTCACAGGCCTCCAGCCAGCTGCAGATCCCTCGACCTCCCACAGTGCCTCCCAGCTCCCATAGTGCCCCTCAACCTCCCATAGTGCCCCTCAACCTTCCACAGTGCTCCCCCAGCTCCCATAGTACCCTTTAACCTCCCACAGTGCCTCCCAGCTCCCATAGTACCCCTCAACCTCCCACAGTGCCCCTCAACCTCCCGCAGTGCCTCCCAGCTCCCATAGTACCCCTTAACCCCCCACATTGCTTCCAACTCCCATAGAGCCCCTCAACCTCCCACAGTGCTCCCCAGCTCCCATAGTGCCCCTAAACCTCCCACAGTGCCCCCCAGCTCCCATAGTGCTCCTAAACCTCTCACAGTGCTCCCCAGCTCCCATAGTGCTCCTAAACTTCTCACAGTGCTCCCCAGCTCCCATAGTGCCTTTCAACCTCCCACAGTGCCCCTCAGCCAACTAGGAGCTTTTAGTCCAACCTCCCACTGTGCCTCATAGCCTCTCACGGTGCCCCCTAGCTTGCTTCAGAGCCTCCAGTCCCCTATAATGCCACCATAAGTTTAGGAAAAAGTACTTAGATGTTTTTTTTTATTAAAATAATTACGGCAAGATCATCTATATACAGAAATAGAAGGGACAATGTCAATTAAACAGTGTGTGTTTAGTATCACATTAAGGTTTTGAATAGAGCTGAAGTAGAAGCAGAGGACCCGACTTAACCAGCGGCTTCTACAGGGGTGACGCTAAACACTGTTTGTCCTAGGGTAACAGCATTCACTCTTCTGCATATATGGAAAACCAGCTCAGTCATCTTAGAACAGCACTACAGAACACCTTCCGCTCTCCTTATCCTTCAGTGATGTAGGGAGAGTGCTCTGTAGTTCACAGATATAACAAAATGCTTTTAACTGTGCATTTAAAGAGGAAGTAAACAGTGATGGGTTTTACTTCCTCTTTGTTCCCCTGCAAAGTAAAAGCATAATGGGCTAGTATGCATCACATACTAGCCCATTATGTGGCACTCACCTGCAAACGAAACCCACGTTATCCCCGCTGGTGGCTGCATCCATCTTCGCCCCTCTTCCTTCTGGGGCCACGTACTCCGGCTCTGTGCCGGAGCCATCAGTCAAGGAACTTTCGCCTGAAGAAAAGGCACGGAGAGCTGTTTCTTCACAGCGCATGCGCCGATGACATCATCAGCGCAGTATAAAGCAAATATCTTGTATACGGCACACGTTTAGGAGATATTTCCACTACCTATGGGTAAGCCGTTTCTTTAATCGCAAGAGCCGTGACTGACGGCTCCCACGTGCAAAAAAGTCAACGAAATTGTTAGGGTTTACATACACTATAGGTAATTGACTGTGTGATTCCTTGAGCAATGAAAGTCATCTCCGCAGTCACAGTCAATTGACAGTGGCTTTTCAATGTTGAGAGATGAAAAATTACCCAAAAACCCAAAACTATCAAAGCAACATAGCCACCCATGAAAAATGCTCAACCTCCTAACAGCTCTGGCTATCGCACAGCAGGGCCACATCTCTTATTGATCAGTTGGTCGGCTGTCATACTGACTTACCTGCAGACCTTTCTAAATCACTGAACAAGAAATGGACATAGCATTTAAAGTCAAAACTCTGGTCTGCATACTAGTTCTGGGTCAGTGGGTCAACATATTGAAACCAGCAGTTGACATCCAGACTTATAAAACTTTCAAAAGGAGACCATCAATGACAGCCTATGGTGCCAGAGATGTTACATGCACCCTCTTTGCACTTTAACGCAATGCACATTAATGCATGGCATAGCACGTGATAAAGTAACAATGGGCTCTAAAAACATGGCCGGTTGCAAGTATTTTTTAGGAATGGGTTTAGAAACATTGTCCTAGAACATCAACCATCCAAGTGCATTGCCAGCAGCCCTGCTAGCGAACACTCTTTCTTGGCGGGCCCCTTCCTGTTTTCACCCAATTACTGAATTGGTTCTGGACAGTTCTGAGTGCTATACAAAGCAGTGGTTATGTCTGTGCATTTCCTGCAGAATCTCACCGTGGTTACAGCAGATGCCAGAAGCCGCACAGTTGCCACCATTGTTTCCACATGGTTTTCTCCCGGATTCACAGGGTGAGGGCAGATAATTTTCCTCCTGGCATCTAAGTGTTTCTGAAGTACCAAAGTAGCAGCCCAGCTCCTCACCGCAGCAGATACTTGGCCCGAAGCAGTGACCTTTGTTTCTTGGACCACAGGGAATGCACTAGAGTAAACAGAGCAGAACATGGTTAAAGCTAGCGGGGACACAGAGGAATGCACAAAAATCTTTTCACTCTTTGAAACCTTTTCCCTCCTGGGGAACTTGCTCTCACAGATATAATCAGTGGAGATATTGGATTCTGCTTGAACTAAGGCTGCAAACAGCAGTTGCACACTTTTATTCCTAAACACCTCTATTGTTACAATGAACAGTATATTGCCTAGAGGTGGGCCACTGGCCTGGGTGCAGTCCATGAAAAGAATACATACAATATGAATCAGGCAGTAGGTGACTGTACTCAACGGGAGGAATTTTCCAACATAGTTCAATCCAAGTCAACTTTCCGGCAGGGCACATCCTACCTTTCTGAAGAGTTAAGAAAGGCGGGCTGCACAACGCCAAAACGTTGACATTGATTAAACTACATTGGAAGTCCCATTGAGTGCCACTATTGCCTCCTCCCCTTTTACCCTTACCCAATACTGTCAACAGAAAGCCTTATTATATACATAATATTTTGGTGTCATAAGACATGACAAGATTACTGCTATAACTAAAGTGTCAAAAATGATCTGGTTCATTGGGGGGTGTGGGAGCTCTGAGGCCATACAAGTGTGGCAGACTGAGGCCAGAGGGAGTAGAAATGTCCTGGTGTCAGTGGTAGGAATAGTGCTCCATCGTTGGTATCATTAGGAGGAATTTTGCCCCTTCATTGGTGTCAGTGTGAGGACATATGCTCAATTGTTGGTGTCAGTTAGAAGAATTGTGTCCCATTGTTGGTGTCAGTGGAAGAATTGTTGATGTCATTGGGACGAATTGTGCAACATTCATTGGTATCAGTGTGAGGACATATGCTCAATTGTTGGTGTCAGTGAGAAGAATTGTGTCCCATTGTTGGTGTCAGTGAGAAGAATTGTCTCCCATTGTTGCTGTCAGTGGAAGAATTGTTTACCATTGTTGATGTCATTGGGACGAATTGTGCCCCTTCATTGGCGTCAGTGGGAGGACATATGCCCAATTGCAGTGGATGGAATAGTGCCCCAAGGGCCGGATAAAAGCAAGCAAAAGGCCAGATCCAGCCCCCAGGCTGCAGTTTGGAGACCACTGTGATTGTAGATCAGGTTCAAAACAGCCCAAAGATGTTAGATTGTTTTAACATTAAAGTCATTGTAAACAATCACCCTCTAAAACAACCTATTACGTTTGAAATAGAAATAAAAGGCAAAATATTTGTGTATAGATATAAAAAACACATTATAAATACCTTTTTTTCCCTTTTTTTATAAGTGACCACATTCCCTCTGTTCTCAGCTGCATAAGAGCTGGGGGAGGAGAAGTAGCAGCACACTGACCTGTCAGGGCAAGCCTGATCATTGGAGGAGAGCAGACTGAGCTTCCCAGTGAATGGCTGTACGGGGGGGCATATCAGGACAAGTCTGATCATTGGAGGAGAGCACACGGCGTTCCCAGCATAGCTAGAATAGTTAGTGCTGTCCTGCTTAGTGTGGTCAGTTTTTAATAGAAAAGCAGGGGGAATAGCAGGAACACAGGGATTTCACAAAAAGGAGGCAACACAAAGAGAACAGGAAACATTCTCATACAAGTACATGGTACAGCAGGCACATATCAACAATATGAAGTGTTGGGGTACCAAATGCTTTAAAAAGGTAAAGAGGACCCCCAAGGCAGTTTCACAGGACTTCCTTTGGTACCAAACTCCCATGTACTTTCCACTCAAACTGGGAAGAAAGAACTAAATTGCACACCAGGCACTGGTAAGCAATAGATTTCTTCCTTCCCAGTTTTGCTAAATTCAAGATTCAGCAAAACCGTGAAGAATGAGATTGAGATCATCAGATAGACTTTGAGTGGACATTGTTTCACTTTTATATGTTTTGTATCTTGTAATTTATTATATATTTTTTGATATCTCACTATTCTTTGCACTATATTCACTTTGTTCAGCGCAGCACAATATTCTCTAGTTTTTACATTTATATTCACATTTCTATATTTTTTTGTTTATTTGACCACTTGCGCGGTCTACTACCTTTGGTTATAATGACTGCTGCCTGTATTAAATAATATATTTTTTTTTCAATCAGTCTATGCTTTTTTTTTTAACACCAGTAAATTTTTTCCTAAGGAAAGTGGAATCTACAAGCATTTTCAAAATTGTTCTTCAACTTCACAGAAAAGAGAATATAAAGCATCACGCTTCTCTTCATGCAAGACATAAAGAAAACAGCTGCTTTATGCAGATCACTTACCAGGATGTTCAATGTGCTTAGCAAATTATAATATAAAATCAATCGCTTTCAAGTACCTATTGAAAGGTTTGAACAACATTACTGTATACTGGTTGCTGAACTGCACTACAAAACTACATTCCAAGAATATCAGTATTCATACATTCTGTATAAAGTATACACAATACACCTTCACTGATGTCCTTCACATGCTCATAGTATGAAAGACTCAGCAGTGCTCCGCATTCATACTTGTATCTTTATTCTTTCTTATGAATATTGCTAGAAGCTGGAAGGCAATCAGTAAAAAGTGATTTTTGTGTAAAAGTGGATACTTGTCACAAACACAAAAATGATTTATTATCTATACCAGTGATGGCGAACCTTGGCACCCCAGATGTTTTGGAACTACATTTCCCATGATGCTCATGCACTCTGCAGTGTAGTTGAGCAGCATGGGAAATGTAGTTCCAAAACATCTGGGGTGCCAAGGTTCGCCATCACTGATCTATACTCATAAGATAAAGCCATGATAACAGTCATGCTTGGTGGCTAAATAAAGAGTACTGAAATGCAACACAAAATATTTTCATTTCCTGGAGAAAATGGTGCTCCAAATTCCCTTCAGTGGCTGGCAGCCAACAAAGGGAATCTGGGTCAGTGTCTAGTAAGGCATATGAAAAATGCCCACACATGCAATTTTTTTTTGTAATCCTATTGGACTATTCTTTCTGTTGGAAAATTGTACAAAATCAAAAACTTTGCTGAAATATGCGTGGCTACCATAAGTCCCACTTATTTCTTTATCAGAAATTATGCTCTTTAAAATGATGACTTTAAAGAGTCAGCCAACCCAAAAATGACATTTTAGTTATAGGTGGGTTCAGCCCTTGGGTTTTAATATGTCTTGGATATTACAAAAGTGAAATCTCCACACTATAGCTTTTGAGTCAGTATACAAGTATAGGCACAGTAAACTGGAAAAATGGGTGAAAAAAACCATAGCACACAGACAATATGTATATGTAAGAAAATTCATATGTATATCTAAATTAAACGTTTAAAAACACACAAAATAAAGTCCATGATGATAAATATATATTAAAAGTCCAGAGATCCAAATGAGGGAGGATGAAATCCACATACAGGGCTGCCTTCAAAAGGGAACTGAAACCAGGTTCCAAGATTCTGAGGAGAAGCACAAAGAGAGAGGCGCCTCTGGGTGCAGATATAAAAACAGTTTATTTGTAAATCACATGTATAAACAACTCACATTTTAGAAGTCATAGCATATGTGTATAGAACATACATCAGAGGGGTTACCATCAGATCAGTTAAGAGCTCTTCCTGCCTGCTAGGTGCTCAGCCGCGTGTGGAGGACACCGCTAGATGGTAAGCTGGCCACGGTGGAGAAGAAAACCAGAACGAGGCCTGGAGCACAGACGGACAGCGGGCAAGGGGAGATGACGTCACCGGCAAGCGACGCGTTTCACGAGCGTATGGGCTGCAATCATGTGACAGCTGCGCTCCCTCATCAAGCTTCAGAGCTTACCATCTAGCGGTGTCCTCCACACGCGGCTGAACACCTAGCAGGCAGGAAGAGCTCTTGACTGATCTGATGGTCACCCCTCTGATGGATGTTCTATACACATATGCTGTTTGATGACTTCTAAAATGTGAGTTGTTTATACATGTGATTTACGAATAAACTGTTTTTACGTCTGCACCCAGAGGCGCCTCTCTCTTTGTGCTTCTCCTTAGTTTTTGACTCAGTTCCTGTTCACCTGGAAATTTTGAGTGTTCCCAACTTTGTGTGCTCTAGCTTCTCCTGTTACATTCTCCATAATATAAAATAAATAAAAAGCAGCAGAGGGAGTGAGAACCATAATGGTCACCATAGTTGTGAAGACTTGGGAATTCACACCAGAGATCACACCAGTAGAGTTCCCCGAGGCCAGAAAAGTAAAAGATCAATGTGAACTGAGTTTAAATTGTCAGATCTTTGTTGGTGAACAATTTGATATTTTAGTTTTTCCTGAAGACTGGACAGTATGTACAGAAACAAAAACAATTGCCTTGGTGCTAAAGGAGTTCTAGATAGACAGAATAAGATTGTATCCCCCAAATCGGCCTTTCTCTAACTTTTCAACACAAAGGAACCCTTGAGTTAACTTTCTGGTCTCGGGGAACCCCTGCTAGAAATTATTATATCTACCACTATCTACCACTGATATATTAGTGTGATGCTCAGTGGGAAGAATATACTTACACTTGTGGTCATTTGGAAGAATTACCCCCTTACAGATAGCTTAAAAGATCAATGGTGTCAGTGGGAACTTATCTGAGAGGCAAAATTGCTCATTGCTCAAGGAACTCCTAGCAACCTCTGGAGGAACCCTGTTTGAGAAACCCTGCTCTAAATGAAGGATTGAATTTTCATTCCTCTAGTTACAATGAGGAGTCTCAATCTTCCTACTACAGTCTTCATAATGTGATGATGACCAAAACTTCAGCATAAAAATTACCAGATGTAGTCCCATGTCTATTACATAAGTAGATACTTTCATGGAAGCATTTTCTGAGAGGAACCATCTTTTTTAAAACCCTCATCAGGTCACTATGCGTCCACTAAAAATAAAGGCAGGCTCTGGCCAAGGTGTAGGAAGAAGAGTGGCCACTTTGGGCACTTCAGGAGGAGGAGGGGTGGAGGCTTTGGTAAAAGGACGGGAACAGCAAGCTATGCTGTTGTAGCTGTTCACGGCTCATCGAGGAGGAGTTGGGGTTGGAGCATGCTTTGGCCTTTTCGTCTTGGATGCTAAATAATCTTGTCCCAGCACTGGAAAAACAAACCTGGAAGTGTCTTCCCTTGTCCCCCTTCTCTATAGGCAAAAACCTTTACACTCATGCAGTTTAAAAATGTATGGTATATGCCTACATTACAAGATATTTCATGATGACTACATCACATCTACACATCTGTACAATTTCTGAGATCTACAGCCTGCTTTAAAAATCCTTCAGGAAGATGGCATAATTTGTAATGACTGATCATGGTTGGTGGGAGAAGCTTTGCTTCTTTAATTTCTCCCAAGAGATATATAAACTTTGTGGCTGATTCTTAGTTACATAGTTGGTAAGGTTGAATAAAGACACTGGTCCATCCAGTTCAATCTACGAGTGTGTGTGTAACTGTTGTTTTCCATATCTCTGAACATTGTGTTCACTAAACACATCTAAATGTTTTTGAACTTATCTACACCCTCTGCTGACACCACCAATGGGGGAAGGGAGTTCTGCATGCTTACTGCCCTAACATTAAAGAGCCCCTTACGCATTTTCAAACTAAAACCGCTTCTCTCTGTGGCTGCATCTTTCTTTGAGATCTAAAATTTAAAAAAATTCTCCCAATGCTTGAGTCACCATTCGATGATTTGTATATCACTATCATATCCTCTCTTAAGTGTCTCTTCTCCAGGGAGAATACGTTTAATGTTTGCAGTCGTTCCTCATAACTGAGGTCCTCCAGTCCCACTTATTAGTTTTGTTGCCCTTCTCTGGACTCTCTCCACTTCCAGCACATCCTCCCTGAGGATTGGTGACCAGAACTGGATGGCATACTCCAAATGTGGCCAAACCAGTGGTTTGTTAAGTGGTAAAATGATAGTTTTATCTCTTGAGTAGATACACTTTTTAATGTATGCCAATAGTCTGCTGGCCTTGCTTGCTGCAGTTTGGCATTGCACATTATTGCTGAGTCTGTGATCTAGAAGGACCCCATGATATGATGGACACTATGTTATTTTATATTTTATATTTTAACACTTGAAATGCATAGTTCTGCTTTTCAAATAGTGTGTAATGTTGGAGTAAATCACTACAGCCGGCTAAGATGTCTTGGGAAACTGAGATTTAGGACTACTTGTAAGGACTATGCTGTACACAGTCAACACTCATGTGTTGACTCGCTGTTTGTGCAGTTACATCACGTTATTGTGTGTTATATGGAATCTATAGTGCTTTGAATGTCTTTAGAACATTTTTTTTGTGTTGAAGATGTGCATTCCTTTATTTCAGAAAAAGGAATGCTGTGAAATTGTTTGTTTATTAAAAATCTTACAAACATAATAAAAACATATTTAAATATATACAAAATAAATAAAAATATATAAACAAAAATAGCGTGCATCAGCATAGAAACAGAAAATTTTCCCCATAAAAAAAACTTAAAGAAACCAAAATATACCAACCAAGATGCATTTTCATATTAATATTATTATAACGATTCAACTAAACAAAGCCCTAACCTTCACCTAAACACCCCCTCAGGCTAAGAAATGGTTACACATTTAACCCATGCATACAGCCTTTTTTCAAAAATCCAATCTTATATAAAAATCTAGGGGACGTGAAAGGATTCAACAACCCTCCTCTCCGGGGCCTTCCTAGGAAGAGACCTAATGCTATGCTGTGTATTCTCCCTCGCTCCAATTGGAAATTAATTAACACTTTGCTAAATAAACCTGGCAGTGTTCTTCTTAAAGAGTTAAGAAGAAGAAGAAGATTGATAGCAAAACGATTATGGAACCATAACCAATCACACATTGTGGCCCCACAAATAGGTTTTTCCTGTATTTCTGTGCCCACATCACCCCATCTGATGATATTTCAATGGCTTACAACTATAACAGAGAACTGTTTCTTTGCCATGTGCTTTTATCTCTTTGATTGCTTTTATGAGGCTTTGCTCCTGGGTCAAGAGAATTGCAGTGATGTTCAAAGGGCCACCATATTTGAACCCAGGTCTTTTACAAGCTTTAACAGCTAAACAGAGCAGCAAATTGGCAAAAAACAGGTTTGCTTCAAAGTCCTTCCCCAAGCAAATACTCTTCCACTCTCAATACCTCCGAACCACCCCACTCCCACCCATTCACAAACGTATTAAAAAAAATAACTCAAATTAATTTTTTATTTACCTGAATCCGCTGTCACGTGACCCTCCATGGCGGCTCTTCCAAGATTTAAGACCAGTGATCCACCGCTGCAGTCCAGGCTCGCTGTTGGCTGGTCTTGTTACCGCCCCTCTTCGCGATATCATCACACCACTGCCAGAGTCTTCAGGAACCTGAGAGGACCCCACCGATGAACAGCCAATGAGAAGCGTCTACTTCACAAGGTAGCAAAATTGGCACAAACTAAAAGGAAAAGACCTGTTGCACTCTGAGAGCGTCTTCCTGCTTTTTCAGGGGACACCTCTAAGATCACCTGGAACCTTCTTTCAGCCAGGAACTTTCTTTTCATGCTGTCAAAATGAATAAATTACCAATGTTCACTTTTTTTCTTTGGATGTGCAGCCGGTCTTTTTCTTTGGATTTGTGCAGTCTGTGGAGCATAGGAATAGGACAAGCCCCCACTGGCGTTCAACGTGGGGGTGATTCAATTCAGGGCTTTGGAGCAGCATACTCCATACTTTTGTCTAGGGACATTGGCAACAGAAGAAGAGCCTTCCGACCATGCATTCCCAAAGAAAGATAACTCAAGCCCTGGTACCTCACATGACCACAAATTCAGGTAAGTGTTTGTGCCATTTTGTCTCTCTTTTTGTGTTATTACTGGGGTAAATAGCTGGGGGTGAACAGCTGACCAGTTTTAAGGTTCCTATAAACAGACTCCTGTGCATTAGCCCCATTCCTTGTGTAGCAGAAAGTGAAAGTAATGCATTAGGAGCTTATTGAGTCTTTAGAGCCTGGATAAAAATCATAGTTGTACTGTATGTAGCACCCTCCTAGCCTAAGGAAGCTAGATAAATTTAGTGTGGCTTACTCTGTAGCCAGAAAAGCTGTGATCTGTTGTTTTGGTATGTTCTGGCTCCACAGTCTGGGCATTTGATTGATTTCCCCTGAGCCTGTTGAGAACTTTCCAGAGGTCAGGGAGAGGAAATTCAAATGCCCAGGCTGAGCTCTTACCTTGCCACAGCCAATTCCTGAAGAGGTGTGCCCAGATGGTGGGTGGGAGGCAGCTGCAGAAAACATAGGCTTTTCCAGTCTACTTTATGCCCTACCCATGTGTTCTCCTGGCCTACAGCTGGGAGTGAAAGACTGTTGCTACTACCTAGTGGAGGGGTTCTCTGCTAATTCTGTGCCTAATATTGTAGTGGTCCATAGCTGGGAGTGAAATACTGTGTTGCTATCACCTAGAGAAAGTGTCCTCTGCAAAATCTGTGCTTTGAAGTTTTTGAGTATCTCATACGCCATTGTCCTCCCCAGTTACAAGTTTTCAACAATAAATCTAAAAAAGTCTTCCCCTAGACTGGTTATTAAGCCGCAGTGAGGGAATTGTTGCTGTTTGCCTGGCTGCCTCTGCAGTAATGCTGTAAAAAAATCCCATGGAAATCAGTGCCCTTTCGGGGGTGAGCGGTACATGTAATAATGGGCAATAGTAAATCAAAATGTTGTTTATTTGAGCTCAGGCTATTAATGAATGTGATTGTAAAGTCTCATTTTTTTCTCCATAAAAAAAACAAACATGTTATAATTGGCTGCTCGTGTTTAGCACAGAGCATCCCAGATCATCCTCTTCTCAGGCCCTCTTCAGTGCTCCTGGCCCCTCCCTTTTGTTGAGTGCCCCCACAGCAAGTAGCCTGCTATGGGGGCACCCGAGCTGGAGTTGTAGCTCCGTGTATCCAATAGACACGGAGCCACGGTTCGGCCCTGCCCCCTCTCTCTCCTCATTGGCTAACTGACTTTGACTGACAGCAGCGGGAGCCAATGGCACTGCTGCTATGTCTCAGCCAATCAGGAGGGACCAACCAGACGTCCGAGGCACTCGATGACATTGCTGGATCAAGAGGGGGCTCAGGTAAGTATTAGAGGGGTTTCTGCACACAGAAGGCTTGTCATCTTAATGCATAGAGCACATTAAGATGAAAAACCTGTGTTTACAACCACTTTAATAATAAATGTCAGGAATTGTTACACAAACATGGTATGCATCTGTTGGGGCCATTATGAGTGATTCCCATTCACAGCTGTATTTTTTAATTTATTTTATACATATGGTATTTATAAGTTTATAAATCATTTTATAATATGGAGAATGTAGCAAGAAGAGCTGGAACACACAAACGTGGATGGGAACACCCAAAACCCCCAGGTGGACAGAAACAAGAGTCAAGAGATATGGCTTGGAGATCCGTTGGATTATTCAAGACATACACTATATTACCAGAAGTATTGGGACACCCCTCCAAATCATTGGATTCAGGTGTTCCAATCACCTTCGTGGCTACAGGTGTACAAAAGGTGTAAAAAAACAAGCACCTAGGCATGCAGACTTCTTCTACAAATATTTGTGAAAGAATGGGTCTCTCAGGAGCTCAGTGATTTCAAGCGTGGTACGGTGATAGCTTACCACCTGTGCAATAAGTCAATCTGTGAAATTTCCCTGCTACTAAATATCCCACAGTCAACTGTTATGCCGTGTACACAGGACCGGAATAAACTCTGAAGGTTTTTCTGACATAGTTCCAACGGAGTTCCGCTGAAACTGTCTTGCCTACACCCGATCACACCAAAGTCCGACCGTCTAGAACGCGGTGACGTACAACACGTACTACGGGACTAGAAAAAGGAAGTTCAATAGCGAGTAGCCAATAGCTGCCATCTCGTACTTGCTTCAGAGCATGCGCCGTTTTTGGTCCGTCAGAACAGAATACAGACGAGCGGTTTTCCCGATAGGAACTGATTCAGTCGGAAAGATTTAAAACATGTTCTATTTCTAGGTCCGTCAGAATTTTCGGAAAAAAAAGTCCGATGAGGCCCACCCATGATCGGAATGTCCGATGAAAAGATTCCATCGGACTTTTACTGCCGGAAAGTCCGACCGTGTGTACGTGGCATTAGTGGTATTATAACAAGGTGGAAGCAACTGGGAACAACGTGTGTCTTGCCTACACACGATCACACCAAAGTCCGACTGTCCAGAACGCGGTGACGTACAACACGTACGACGGGCCTAGAAAAAGGAAGTTCAATAGCGAGTAGCCAATAGCTGCCATCTCGTACCTGCTTCAGAGCATGCGCCGTTTTTGGTCCGTCGGAACAGCATACAGACGAGCAGTTTTCCCAATAGGAACTGATTTCGTCAGAAAGATTTAAAACATGTTCTATTTCGAGGTCCGTCAGAATTTTCGAAAAAAAAAAGTCAGATGAAGCCCACACACAATCGGAATGTCCGATGAAAAGATTCCGTCTGCCTTTTCCTGCCGGAAAGTCCAACCGTGTGCATGCGGCATTAGTGGTATTATAACAAGGTGGAAGCAACTGGGAACAACAGCAACTCAGCCACGAAGTGGTAGGCCACGTAAAATGACAGAGCCGGGTCAGCACGTGCTGAAAGGCACAGTGCGCATAAGTCGCAGACTGTCTGCAGAGTCATTAGCTACAGACCTCCAGACTAGATTAGCACAACAACAGTGCGTAGAGAGCTTTATGGAATGGGTTTCCATGGCCAAACAGCAACATCCAAGCCTTGCATCACCAAGTGCAATGCCAAGCGTCGGATGCAGTGGTGTAAAGAACGCCGCCACTGGACCCTAGAGCAGTGAAGATGTGTTTTCTGGAGTGACGACTCATGCTTCTCTGTCTGGCAATCCGATGGACGTGTCTGAGTTTGGCAGGTGCCAGGAGAACGGTACGTGCCTGACTGCATTGTGTCAAGTGTAAAGTTTGGTGGACGGGGGATTATGGTGTGGGGTTGTTTTTCAGGGGTTGGGCTGAAAAAAGTTTTTTTGTTGCTCTACATAAAGATGGCCTAGGCTAAAAGAGGATTGCTGAGACCCTGAAACTGAGCTGCAGCACGGTGGCCAAGACTATACAGTGGTTTAACAGGACAGGTTCCACTCAGAACAGGCCTTGCCATGGTCAAGGTTGAGTGCACATGCTCAGCATCATATCCCGAAGTTGTGTTTGGGAAATAGATGTATGAGTGCTGCCAGCATTGCTGCAGAGGTTGAAGGGGTGGTGGGGGTCAGCCTGTCAGTGCTCAGACCATATGCCGCACACTGCATCAAACTGGTCCGCAGGGCTCTCGTCCCCGAAGGAAGCCTCTTCTAAAGATGAAGCACAAGAAAGCCTGCAAACAGTTTGCTGAAGACAAGCAGACTAAGGACATGGATTACTGGAACCATGTCCTGTGGTCTGATGAAGCCAAGATAAACGTATTTGGTTCAGATGGTGTCAAGTGTGTGTGGCGGCAACCAGGTAAGGAGTACAAAGACAAGTGTGTCTTGCCTACAGTCAAGCTTAGTGGTGGGAGTGTCATGGTCTGGGGCTGCATGAGTGCCGTCGGCACTGGGGAGCTACAGTTCATTGAGGGAACCATGAATGCCAACATGTACTGTGACATACTGAAGCCAAGCATGATCCCCTCCCTTCGGAGACTGGGCCACAGGGCAGTGTTTCAACATGATAACAACCCCAAACACACCTCCAAGACAACCACTGCCTTGCTAAAGAAGCTGAGGGTAAAGTTGATGGACTGTCAAGCATGTCTCCAGACCTAAACCCTATTGAGCATCTGTGGGGCATCCTCAAATGGAAGGTGGAGGAGCGCAAAGGTCTCTAACATCCACCAGCTCTGTGATGTCGTCATAGAGGAATGGAAGAGGACTCCAGTGGCAACCTGTGAAGCTCTTGGGAACTCCATGCCCAAGAGGGTTAAAGGCAGTGCTGGAAAATAATGGTGGCCACACAAAATATTGACACTTTGGGCACAATTTGGACATTTTCACTTAAGGGTGTACTCACTTTTGTTTCCAGCGGTTTAGAGATTAATGGCTGTGTGTTGATTTATTTTGAGGGGACAGCAAATTTACACTGTTATACAAGCTGTACACTCACTACTTTACATTGTAGCAAAGTGTCATTTCTTCAGTTCTGTCACATGAAAAGATACAGTAATACCTCGGATTGCGAGTAACGAGGTTTATGAACATTTCACAATACGAGCTATTATTTTTTTTAAATCCTGACTTAATTTGCGAGCGTTGTCTCGCAAGACGAGCAGGATTCAAGCCTCTGGGGTGTGCAGTACCGCATTTGGCCAGAGGTGCGGGGGTGCCGGTGACACTCTGAGCCACTCAGAGGCCGCTCACAGGCGCTCAGAGACACACAGAAACACTCGTAAACTTTCGGAAACTGTCTCTGAGTGCATCCGAGCAGTCTCCGAGTATTTCCGAGTGTCTCCCGCACCCCCCCACCTCTGGCCACATGCGGTACTGCATACAATAGCAGTCACTGTGGAACAAATTATCTGGAGTTTCCATTGACTCCTATGGGGAAACTCACTTTGATACACGAGTGCTTTGGATTACAAGCATTCTTCTGGAACCAATTATCCTCGTAATCCAAGGCACCACTGTATAATAAAATATTCACAAAAATGTGAGATACTGTACATCTGTCACATATATTGAGATTAATGTATTTGATTAGGAGTGACAGCTTTTGCGTCTTCAAAAAGTAAAATAAAACTTGTTTTCTAAATGGTAAAACAAACCCATGCCCAGACTATGAATTATAAAGTATTAACATATTTGGAACAAGCAGTAAAAGTTTAAAACAAGCACTTATTCACCTCTGTATCTATGTGCATCATGGAGGAATTCACCTGCAAAGTTCACAACAGAGACACTGAAATCTTTTCCTATTGTTTTCTACTGCAACAGGATGTTGGCAGCATGCCAGCCCTCTAATGTAAGCTGTTAGAAACCAAATAAACCAGATTCTAGAGTATTTGTTGATTATTATTATTATATGTATTATTTTACAGAACATGCAGTTACAGAGATCAAGGATGGTTTGTTTTCGGAGCTCTTCCGCTGTTTGGAATATGTAAATACGTTAATGTAAACGTTAAAAATATGTAAATATGAGGGTTCTTTAAAGAGTTTACACACTTTTTTAAAATTTGAACTTTTATTAAGTATTTCTAAAACAAATTACATCACTTTTCTACACTGTCACTTTCCTTGGCGATACATTTTTCCCAGTCACAGGACACTCTCAGACATGACCAATTACTTCTCCTCTCACCCTCACCATTTCCAACGAAAATATAAAAAAGTGTGGAAACTTTTTGAAGACCCCCTCGCATTTCAATTTCCATAGTCTTAGCACCATTGCACTTTTATTCAATTCTGCTCGTAATATTTTAGTTAGATTACATTATTTACAGTATATATGGTTATGTTAAAACATCATAACTAGACATCTAAATTATATATATATATATATATATATATATATATATATATATATATATATATATATATATATATATATATATATATATATATATATATACACACACACATATATATATATATATATATATATATATATATATATATATATATATATATATATCAGAAATGTTCTTTAAATTTTATATTGAGTAGGGAATAGTTTAAAACCCTGTAAACCTCCCTAAAGACAAGCAAATCATCACCCAAAAATGTTCTTATTGGAAGATTTCCCCTCTATTCCTGTTTCAGTGAAAGCTTGACATTTGGGATTTCCCCTCACTTCCTGTCCCCATGTCAATGGTCACCAGGACAAAAGAAAGGTTTATTCTCCTTAGCAGGTACCAAGACAGCAATAATAATCTGAACAGTACAAAACTAAAAGAAACAAATATTATCAAAATATTCCTTTACTACAATCCAGACAGACCCATTGAATTTGAAATAGATTTCAGTGAGCCTGTATGGATTTTAGTAGCCTAAGCGATATTTTAATAATATTGTGTGTTTATGGAGGATGTAACTCTATGTATATAAGTTTAACTAAATTATAGGAAACCTGTCTAAAATATTTATTTTTCTTACATTTCAAAAACAAAAAACCCAACAAGAGTTATAACATTTTCATACCATGTCCTTTGTTTACTATCTTCAGTGGGGAACCTTTTAAAATGCAAAAAAAAGTTTTTATTCATATTTTTAAAGCATCAAAGTTAGATATTTCATGGTTGAACCACTAAAGGAGTTGAGAATCTTCACCCAAAGGGATCGATTTGCTAAAAAGCAAATAGGCTGTTCATCTGCACACTATTAATATGAACAGAAATGTACTTTTCTTATGGCTGGATAACTGAACTGTACTCTATGCAAGAGCACGCCTGCCTAGCTAAGATGCAAAGACTCCACAACAAAGAGATTAGGAAAAGTATTTTGAAGGGTTGGCAACTTACCTTTCGGACGTCCATGATGTCCAGCACTGATCTCTTCCCTCCGATCGGACAATTTTGGATGTAGCATGCTGAGGAAAGGGCTAACAAGCAGAAGAAGCTGACAGCCAGGGAGCTATAAGTCATGGCTATCATGTTGCAAGTGTCAAGATTATTGACTGTATTTGAAAGTTCTCCTATCAGCTGGTCCTATAGCACTTGCTATATATCTCCCTGCAACTCCTCCCAGCCACCCCCTTCACCAGCCACGTCATGGACTCTGTTAGAGGAGCACGTTGACTGTGACACCAAATTCCTCCATTATTAACCCAAGGTTGAGTATGTGAGATTTCCAAAGAACACATCATTTTGTCAGAAGATTTCTGAAACGTGTTAAGAAATAATGTAAGGCTGTGCGAGACATTCCTTTTAATTATTACCGTCCTCAAGGTCAGTCGGCGGTGGGCAGGAATTTTATGAGCGGTCACAACCTTTTTAAGCCTTATAATAGGCAAATGGTTGCGCTTCTTCCAAATATAGAATGCGGGTGGATTAAATATTCTTTCAAAAAAATATTTTTTTTTCCCTCCTAAATTAAAAATAGTGTGCAGAAAATAGAACTCAAGGAAATGACGCATAACTTCCATCCACAAGACACAAAGGTACATTATATGTATTGTCATGGGAAGAAAGAAAGAAAGAAAGAAAGAAAGAAAGAAAGAAAGAAAGAAAGAAAGAAAGAAAGAAAGAAAGAAAGAAAGAAAGAAAGAAAGAAAGAAAGAAAGAAAGAAAGAAAGAAAAAGAAAAATATCCACAGAGCCTCAACCTTTTTGGCACCAGAGACCGGCTGCATGGTAGAAAATTGTGGGGGGGGGGGGTGAACGGCACCATGCTTGATATGGTCAGGGTAAATGAAGTGTATTATTTCTATTATTACATTGTAGTAATAAATGAAATCTCACCTTAATGCAGAATCAGTGGGATCCCTGAGCATGTCATTTTCCACATTACCTGTCACCAGAAAGAAAGAAAATAAACATAGAACAAGAAAGAAAGAAAGAAAGAAAGAAAGAAAGAAAGAAAGAAAGAAAGAAAGAAAGAAAGAAAGAAAGAAAGAAAGAAAGAAAGAAAGAAAGAAAGAAAGAAAGAAAGAAAGAAAGAAAGAAAGAAAGAAAGAAAGAAAGAAAGAGAAAGAAAATACTAAAACATGAAAGAAAGAAAGAAAGAAAGAAAGAAAGAAAGAAAGAAAGAAAGAAAGAAAGAAAGAAAGAAAGAGAAAGAAAATACTAAAACATGAAAGAAGATAGAAAGAAAGAAAAAAAATATCCACAGTTGAGCTAGAGGAAGGTGACAAAAACCCTATAAAGCAGCGTTCCCCAACCTTTTTGGCACCAGAGACCGGCTGCATGGAAGAAATTTGCGCGGGGGTAAACGGCACCATGCTTGATATGGTGTCAGGGTAAATGAAGTGCATTATTTCTATTATTACATTGGGACAGGAGCCAGCACTACAGAGGAGGCATCGGCTTATGTGGCTCTTGCTCCCTACTACATCTCCAAGTTTACAAGTAGTCCTTCTGAATTGCCCTCTGATGCTCTGGAATGGCGGGTCAGCAAGCCCAGGCCGCGATCTACCAGTCACCTGCCCACGATCTACAGAGAGAGAGAGAGAGAAAGAGAGAAAGAAAGAAAGAAAGAAAGAAAGAAAGAAAGAAAGAAAGAAAGAAAGAAAGAAAGAAAGAAAGAAAGAAAGAAAGAAAGAGAAATGATAGCTGATAGCTAATTACATAGTCAATTTTGTTCAACCAATAGAAAAATGTAAAAGATAAAAAAAAAATTATCCACAGTTGATACAGAGGAACGCAACAAAAACCCTATAAAGCATGGTTAGAAAAAGATAGATAGATAGATAGATAGATAGATAGATAGATAGATAGATAGATAGATAGATAGATAGATAGATAGATAGATAGATAGATAGATAGATAGATAGATAGATAGATAGATAGATAGATAGATAGATAGATAGATTAAAATCAATTTAAATTTACATATATATCACCTTGTTAATCAAGTTACTTTTTGGAACTACTGGTCATTTGCACTATACTTCCCTTAGGTGTGTATCAAAATTGATTTCATTGATTAGATTTCATCATTGCTGAGGCAAATCTAATTGACGGACCAATAAGAAGGAGGGACACAGGGGTAATTATCCATATTCATTGCTCTGTGGATTATTGAGTGTTCATAGACTCCTTGTCTCAGTAGAGATGGTAGAGATGGGAAGTAAATTGGTAATAAGTAAGCTGTTGATGTTTGTAGCTTGAAGGATTCTTTTGGACTGTCAGAGGCCAATTCTAGAAATGTGGCTGTGCCCTTTCTTTCTTAATATGCCTGATCAGGTCCGTCATTAGAAAACGTGAAGCCCCTTTAGCTTTTGGCACTGAGACTTTGGTACCAATCAAAAGTAGATATAAATGTCCCCTAAGTATCGTTAACTATTGCTAACTTTAGAGCACCTTCTAAAAAACTTAAAGTGACCCTGTTGTCAATCTCAAATTCTGAACAAACAGCTCCCTGTAAAGAAAAATATAAACAGTTGCCTCTTCTGCTGCCCATGTCTCAGATTTGCACTCCTTTAAAACTAAATGCAGTTTCTTCTAAAACTGACACTTCTAGGAGTGTCTATCTCCTGTGTCTCCCACGGAGGTCAGGGAAGAGTTTGGCAAAGCTGATACCACTGCCTGATATAATACTAGGGTCTTTTAAAAATGCAACTTTCCTCTGGGATTCACACAATTTCCCTAATTTATTCCAATTACAAAAAATTTTGAATCTTGTGTAGGGCTACCTCTGGAGGAGCTGAAGGATTTGTTGGGTCCCTCTCCCTGCCCTCCAGTGTTGATCTGACACTATACCTGTTGATTAGGCAACAAAGAGTAGCAGTAGTCCCAGTTTTATCGAGCTGTTTGTTTCCCTCTGGTCAAAACACCCCAGGTTAAAGTAAAGGAATGAGACTATCCCAGCAGTGACAACAGAAAATAGCAACACTACTACATCACAGGCTGTCAGGACATTAGCCGGAGTAGAGTTGCCTGTAGGCCTGACGCAGTGGCCAATTTCCAATATGGCCGCACCCATTTGCGCAGGAATGCGTTTACATGTATTGGAGATGAACGTGCACATGCAAGTGCACCACGGCGTATACGTGTGCTTGCCGGTGAACGTAGAGCGCAACAGATTTAGGCCTTTAAAAGACTGACTGTTGCACATGGACATTGCTGACTGGTCTTCAGCTTCTTACTCTCCTGTTTATCTTAGCCTCCTGGATTACCCGTTATCGACTCAGCTTGCCCTTGGATACCTCTTGTCTCTCTCCTGGCTCTGACCTCAGCTTGCTCACGGATCTGCTCTTGTCTTGGCTTCAGGACCAGGTATGTGACACAGGCCCTACCTAGCCATTGGCCAGGGAACTTGCTAGTTAAAGTCCTTCAGTGGATCAGGGCCTTTACTTGTGGTGGAGTACTCTCTCCTCAACAAGAGATCTGTGATCCACAGGGTAAATAAAGCAGTCACCACTTGGCAGGTATTAACAGTAGAAACCTTTGCACATAAATACTTTAAAATGACCTCCCACCAATCCGGCACTATGGAGTCCATGGAGTCCTTCCAGTTCCCATATGGTTCTAAAACACTCAACCACATCCAACATTTCCCATCGGAAAATCCCACCGTGTGTACGCGGCATAAGGCCTCACTGTTTATCCACACAGGCTGGTCGGGAGCAGCGACAATCATTCGTGCACATTTGTTTGCTTTCTGGATTAGTATTAGGATATCCCGGCACCCTGTCTTCTGGGATCCAGGGATACATTCCTGTCTCTGCTTCGAGCGGCGCAGCAGGTATCATTCTATAGACCACAATCAGAATTCTTTTTTAATGTTTCCCCAAAATAAACTCTCAAATCTGATTGGTCACAAATCCAGTACTGCTTATTTTCAATTCTCCTTTTGAATATAATGTTAAAGAAGAATTCCCTAGCATGGTACAGTATATTTTTATACAATTACATTGCTCCAGCTTGGACCCAGGTAGCTATATACACTATATTACCAAAAGTATTGGGACGTCTGCCTTTACACTCACATGAATTTTAATGGCATCCCAGTCTTATGCCGCGTACACACGGTCGGACTTTTCGGCTACAAAAGTCCGACAGCCTGTCCGACAGACTTTCGACGGACTTTTGTCAGACTTTTGGCGGACTTTTGGCGGATTTGCGGCAGACTTATGCCGCGTACACACGGTCGGACTTTTCGGCTACAAAAGTCCAACAGCCTGTCCGACAGACTTTCGACGGACTTTTGTCAGACTTTTGGCGGACTTTTGGCGGATTTGCGGCAGACTTTCTTACGAACGGACTTGCCTACATACGATCACACAAAAGTCCGACGGATTCATACGTGATGACGTACACCGGACTAAAATAAGGAAGTTGATAGCCAGTAGCCAATAGCTGCCCTAGCGTGGGTTTTTGTCCGTCGGACTAGCACACAGACGAGCGGCTTTCTGGGTCCGGCGTAGTTACGGCGTAAAGATTTGAAGCATGTTTCAACTCTAAAGTCCGTCAGATATGCGGCTGGAAAAGTCAGCTGCAAGTCCGCTGAAAGTCCGGGGAAGCCCACACACGATCGGATTGTCAGCCAGCTTTAGTCCGTCGGACTTTTGTAGATGAAAAGTCTGACCATGTGTATGCGGCATTAGTCTATAGTGTTCTATCTTTAGTTGGCCCACCCTTTGCAGCTATAACACAAAGTTTACAAAGCAAGGTCCATAAAGACATGGATGAGCCAATTTGGGGTGGAGGAACTTGACTGGCCTGCACAGAGTCCTGACATCAACCCGATAGAACACCTTTGGGATGAATTAGAGTGTAGACTGCGAGCCGGGGCTTCTCGTCCAACATCAGTGTCTGACCTCATAAATGCGCTTCTGGAAGATTGATCAAACATTCACATAGACACACTCCTAAATCTTGTGGACAGCGTTGCTTTCTTACATTTTCCTGGATGTCAGATATTGTACCCCCCACCTTCCACCAATCCCTAAATTACTAAAGAACACAGAAGACGATGACCTCACTAAAAGTTTGCCCTGACCTCCATGATATTTTTTACGTTCCTGTCATCCAAATGCCTATCTGGGATTCCAATGACAGTGTATTTCGTGGGGAACAAGGCTATGAAACACTGATTGATAATTATTTCCTATTAAGGTCCAGGATGTAATGGATGGCTGCTTCTTTTTTTCCTGTCTTCCCTTAACAATAGCCAATAAGTGTCAGTCATTATATTAATGCACTTCAGGATCTTGGAGTTTAAATATCAGACACTTAAACAGTAATGTGTGACAATGACAGGTCATATAATTGAAGAGAAGTCGGAGCTGAGGCCTAATTACAGCACTTAAGCTGGAGCGTGGACCTGCTTAGCCAATGAATTGCCCTCACATGAAGTATCTAATATCCCTGGAAATTAAGCCATTAAGAGGAAAGCAGACTGACATCTCTAGAGTTTGTCAATGTAAAAATTAAGGATTAGCGCTGGCCTTAATCTTTTAAAAGATTTCGCTAACCCCTTCGCTCCCTAATGATAAAGACAATTTTTTCATTTTCTTGAATTAAATAAACCAATGCCATCACAGTTCAGTTCCCTGCTTGAAGTCCACGTGTGTGCCACCATGGTTAGCTGCAAGCTTGTGGCAGATGGATGTTCTACTGTAGTGGCCTCCAAAGTGTGGCCCATGGGCAGGGACGTCTTTAATATTGATTGGACCCTGGGCACACTTTTTCTTTGGGCCCCCATGCAATTTCGCTCTCCACTCCCAACATCCTATAGCACATAGACTTAGCTCAAAAAAACTTGAATAATGTATTTAAAGAGCTGGTCCACACTCACTGATTGGTTGCTAGAGGTTACTGCACATTATTACTGCTCACTGATTGGTTGCTAGACATTACTATACATCATTACTGCTCACCCATTGGTTGCTAGAGGTTACTGCTTATCATTACCATTCACTCATTGGTTGCTAGAGGTTACAGCATATCAATACAGCTCACTGTCTTCAGCCCTGCAGAACATCTGTCATGGAAAAACCACTATACTCTTTTGCGCTATTAAGCGCCCTTTCAGTATAATGCATCTTTAAGCAACCTGTGTCTCCCGCTTTTCCCCAAACAAACCGACATAGTCACCTTTCTGATGTTCTTAGCTCCATCGCTCAAACCAACTGATCTGATCCCCGGAGCAATCTTTATTCTAACAAATAGAGCCTCATGGTTTCACAATCGACCAATCATGCACAGGCATTCCTTCAAACAGGAAGGGTTATACAACAAACAATGAACAATGATTAGGGGAGTCTTATGGGCGTGTCTGGGCGGGGGCAGCGTGTACGATCTCCCGCCCCCTGTTTCTGTAAGCTATCTTCAGCTACACAAAGGAAGCTTGAGATCATGAACACTGTCCCCGACCATAACGATTCAAAGACTATGTTTTTTTTTTTGTTCGCGAATCCTTATTCTGCTTTGTTCAGAGAATCGTTCTGTGCATCGCACAGGGGCCCTTCGCTGACGGAACATCCCCACTCTGCAAACACTTCTCTACATCCCCAAGGAGCTTTTCACTATAAAACGGATCTCAACCAGCGTCAGTCTGCCCCAGTCAGCTCCTTAGAGCGGGTTGCGGGATAACTAACGCTGGGAGACACTATCACAATACATATTAAATACATCTTCATAAAATTTCCACAACGGTTCCTCCTCTTGTCATATGCTCCCATGTGTCCCTCAAATCTTGATCTTCTTCTTAATCAGTCCTTAAGTCCATAAAAAGGAAAACACGGCTTGACTTGTAGACTCTGTTCTTCAGGAGGGATGACTTAGAGGAGGACATGAAGGCCGATTGACAAAAAGGTTCTTAGCATCTGGGTTCTTAGCATCATGAGGGCGGCACAGTGGTGTAGTGGATAGCACCAAAAAGGGTCGCTGGTTCGAATCCCAACCACGACTACTACCTCCCTGTGCCTGCGTGGGTTTCCTCCGGGTACTCCGGTTTCCTCCCACACTCCAAAGACATGCTGGTAGGCTAATTGGCTTCTGTCTAAATTGGCCCAAGTATATGAATGTGAGTTAGGGACCTTAGATTGTAAGTTCCTTGAAGGTTAGGGACCGATGTGAATGTACAATATATATGTAAAGCGCTGCGTAAATTGACAGCGCTATATAAGTACCTTAAATAATAAATAATAATAATAATCTGGGATGGGAGCTTCCTTCACCAGATTGCTGCTTGCTGATTCAAATTCCATCAAAGAAAGACAGTCATGGAACATGTCATCCTACTAGGTCACAAACTTGGCCAGAATTAGAGCAGTTAGTATTATTGGTTTGAAAATTGTCACTTACCATTATCTCCCCATTTTCTTCCTCATTACAAACTGGGGGAAAACATGCAGGGTTTAGAATGGTGCAGAAAAAAAACAATGAAATGAAATAGACTATGATACTTTTACCTTCTTAGGCGTGTGTATTTATGCATGTGTACAGCTATCTACATACACCTGCTTTCTATGTACATACACTTTCAGAAACTCCTTGGACCTGAAAATATACTTATAAACAAAAGTTATTACTCTATCCTTCATATTTAACCTGCAAAGAAGGATAAACAATACAACATTTGTGTACATTGGTAAATTGTCACTGACATTCCTCAAAACCGACAACAACTAAACCCTCTGTAACCCTTACTTTTAACATTCCTACTAAAATACAACAGCCGCGATGTGTAAGAGGGCTGTCACGGTAGGTTTAAACATATTCATGTTACTACATACAAACAATGAGAAAACTAAAACATGAGACAAACTTTTAGATACAAAACGTGAGGGAGATATTTCATAGTTTCCAAAACAAGAATAAAAAATAAAACAACCAGAGAGAATGTTGCCTTCACTCTTTTAGCAATAGAAAAAAATACAATGGGAAAAACAAGAGAGCAGCTCGAAATCTTGCATGGGCCAGCCACACAAAGTTCAAAACAGGCATGAGATTTTAAATCACACAAGCGTGTACTACACATCCATCAACTCACTCGTCATCATTTTAGATTTATCAAGCCACAGCCGATCTACTTCCAAGGTATTTTTATTCTGGGGTCTCGTACCTCAGGACATCAAAAATACCTTCCAAAGGAATACACCTTACTGTACCCTCTGACCATACATGCCAATCTTTAAAGGGGTCTAATGGCCTTTTCCCCAAAACTAGACTTCATGTACTGTGCAACCGTCTGACTGTGGGAGGCCTCACATTGCTTCCCTTGTATGGACTGCTCATTACCCATGGCGATTCGAATGGGCTTATCGTCTTACCTCTGCATGCAGGGAAACCATTGCACCCATTTAGGAGAGCACCGCCCGGTGCCTTCTTCTACGGTGGATTGACGGACTACAACCACTATATCTGGTCCACTCCCCCAACTAGAAACCCTAACTGAGGCGTTATAACTCTATGGCTTGTTGTTCCAACACTTTTGGCACAGAACTACAGAGTACCACCCTGTTACACTGCAATACTCGTTATAACAACCAACTATTACTATGCCAAATGATTAGTCAACAACCACAGATCAACCCCCGAATTATGACTCTACCCCTTGCAGTGTATGCATACACAAGCACATTGCGCTGTACGACCGTACACTGCGTCGCCAGTAGGGATGAGCTTCGTGTTCGAGTCGAACCCATGTTCGACTCGAACATCGGCTGTTCGACCGTCCGTCGAATTGCGAACGTTATGGCCCGTTCGCGCCAAATTCGTGTGGCGCGTCACGGCCCATAATTCACTGCGGCATCGCAGTGCATTGCTGGCTGATGATTGGCCAAGCATGCACTATGACCCGCATGCTTGGCCAATCACAGCGCCGTCAGTAGAGAGAGCTGTAATTGGCCAAAGCCAGGGTGGCTTTGGCCAATTATGGCTCAGGGGATTTAGTACACGCCCCACACTATATAAGGCCGCCTGCACGGCGGCCCTGTGTAGTGTGTTCCGGTGTGCTGATAGAGAGAGAGACAGACAGTGTCATTTGATTTGAGTTAGCTAGATTAGGCTAGATCTGTTCCTGCTATTTACATTTAATGCAGTGCGTCCTGCTCACAGTGTTCAGCTAGATCCGTTCCTGCTATTTACATTTAGTGCAGTCAGTGCGTCCTGCTCACAGTGTTCAGCTAGATCCGTTCCTGCTATTTACATTTAGTGCAGTGCGTCCTGCTCACAGTGTTCAGCTAGATCTGTTCCTGCTATTTACATTTAGTGCAGTTCGTCCTGCTCACAGTGTTCAGCTAGATCCGTTCCTGCTATTTACATTGAGTGCAGTGCGTCCTGCTCACAGTGTTCAGCTAGATCTGTTCCTGCTATTTACATTTAGTGCAGTCAGTGCGTCCTGCTCACAGTGTTCAGCTAGATCTGTTCCTGCTATTTACATTTAGTGCAGTCAGTGCGTCCTGCTCACAGTGTTCAGCTAGATCCGTTCCTGCTATTTACATTTAGTGCAGTGCGTCCTGCTCACAGTGTTCAGCTAGATCTGTTCCTGCTATTTACATTTAGTGCAGTGCGTCCTGCTCACAGTGTTCAGCTAGATCCGTTCCTGCTATTTACATTTAGTGCAGTGCGTCCTGCTCACAGTGTTCAGCTAGATCTGTTCCTGCTATTTACATTTAGTGCAGTTCGTCCTGCTCACAGTGTTCAGCTAGATCCGTTCCTGCTATTTACATTGAGTGCAGTGCGTCCTGCTCACAGTGTTCAGCTAGATCCGTTCCTGCTATTTACATTTAGTGCAGTGCGTCCTGCTCACAGTGTTCAGCTAGATCTGTTCCTGCTATTTACATTTAGTGCAGTGCGTCCTGCTCACAGTGTTCAGCTAGATCCGTTCCTGCTATTTACATTTAGTGCAGTGCGTCCTGCTCACAGTGTTCAGCTAGATCTGTTCCTGCTATTTACATTTAGTGCAGTGCGTCCTGCTCACAGTGTTCAGCTAGATCCGTTCCTGCTATTTACATTTAGTGCAGTGCGTCCTGCTCACAGTGTTCAGCTAGATCTGTTCCTGCTATTTACATTTAGTGCAGTGCGTCCTGCTCACAGTGTTCAGCTAGATCCGTTCCTGCTATTTACATTTAGTGCAGTGCGTCCTGCTCACAGTGTTCAGCTAGATCTGTTCCTGCTATTTACATTTAGTGCAGTTCGTCCTGCTCACAGTGTTCAGCTAGATCCGTTCCTGCTATTTACATTTAGTGCAGTGCGTCCTGCTCACAGTGTTCAGCTAGATCCGTTCCTGCTATTTACATTTAGTGCAGTGCGTCCTGCTCACAGTGTTCAGCTAGATCTGTTCCTGCTATTTACATTTAGTGCAGTGCGTCCTGCTCACAGTGTTCAGCTAGATCTGTTCCTGCTATTTACATTTAGTGCAGTCAGTGCGTCCTGCTCACAGTGTTCAGCTAGATCTGTTCCTGCTATTTACATTTAGTGCAGTGCGTCCTGCTCACAGTGTTCAGCTAGATCTGTTCCTGCTATTTACATTTAGTGCAGTGCGTCCTGCTCACAGTGTTCAGCTAGATCTGTTCCTGCTATTTACATTTAGTGCAGTGCGTCCTGCTCACAGTGTTCAGCTAGATCTGTTCCTGCTATTTACATTTAGTGCAGTGCGTCCTGCTCACAGTGTTCAGCTAGATCTGTTCCTGCTATTTACATTTAGTGCAGTGCGTCCTGCTCACAGTGTTCAGCTAGATCCGTTCCTGCTATTTACATTTAGTGCAGTCAGTGCGTCCTGCTCACAGTGTTCAGCTAGATCCGTTCCTGCTATTTACATTTAGTGCAGTCAGTGCGTCCTGCTCACAGTGTTCAGCTAGATCCGTTCCCGCTATTTACATTTAGTGCAGTCAGTGCGTCCTGCTCACAGTGTTCAGCTAGATCCGTTCCTGCTATTTACATTTAGTGCAGTCAGTGCGTCCTGCTCACAGTGTTCAGCTAGATCTGTTCCTGCTATTTACATTTAGTGCAGTCAGTGCGTCCTGCTCACAGTGTTCAGCTAGATCCGTTCCTGCTATTTACATTTAGTGCAGTGCGTCCTGCTCACAGTGTTCAGCTAGATCTGTTCCTGCTATTTACATTTAGTGCAGTGCGTCCTGCTCACAGTGTTCAGCTAGATCCGTTCCTGCTATTTACATTTAGTGCAGTGCGTCCTGCTCACAGTGTTCAGCTAGATCTGTTCCTGCTATTTACATTTAGTGCAGTGCGTCCTGCTCACAGTGTTCAGCTAGATCCGTTCCTGCTATTTACATTTAGTGCAGTGCGTCCTGCTCACAGTGTTCAGCTAGATCTGTTCCTGCTATTTACATTTAGTGCAGTTCGTCCTGCTCACAGTGTTCAGCTAGATCCGTTCCTGCTATTTACATTTAGTGCAGTGCGTCCTGCTCACAGTGTTCAGCTAGATCCGTTCCTGCTATTTACATTTAGTGCAGTGCGTCCTGCTCACAGTGTTCAGCTAGATCTGTTCCTGCTATTTACATTTAGTGCAGTGCGTCCTGCTCACAGTGTTCAGCTAGATCTGTTCCTGCTATTTACATTTAGTGCAGTGCATCCTGCTCACAGTGTTCAGCTAGATCTGTTCCTGCTATTTACATTTAGTGCAGTGCGTCCTGCTCACAGTGTTCAGCTAGATCCATTCCTGCTATTTACATTTAGTGCAGTGCGTCCTGCTCACAGTGTTCAGCTAGATCCGTTCCTGCTATTTACATTTAGTGCAGTGCGTTCTGCTCACAGTGTTCAGCTAGATCTGTTCCTGCTATTTACATTTAGTGCAGTGCGTCCTGCTCACAGTGTTCAGCTAGATCTGTTCCTGCTATTTACATTTAGTGCAGTCAGTGCGTCCTGCTCACAGTGTTCAGCTAGATCTGTTCCTGCTATTTACATTTAGTGCAGTGCGTCCTGCTCACAGTGTTCAGCTAGATCCGTTCCTGCTATTTACATTTAGTGCAGTGCGTCCTGCTCACAGTGTTCAGCTAGATCTGTTCCTGCTATTTACATTTAGTGCAGTTCGTCCTGCTCACAGTGTTCAGCTAGATCCGTTCCTGCTATTTACATTTAGTGCAGTGCGTCCTGCTCACAGTGTTCAGCTAGATCCGTTCCTGCTATTTACATTTAGTGCAGTGCGTCCTGCTCACAGTGTTCAGCTAGATCTGTTCCTGCTATTTACATTTAGTGCAGTGCGTCCTGCTCACAGTGTTCAGCTAGATCCGTTCCTGCTATTTACATTTAGTGCAGTCAGTGCGTCCTGCTCACAGTGTTCAGCTAGATCCGTTCCTGCTATTTACATTTAGTGCAGTCAGTGCGTCCTGCTCACAGTGTTCCGCTAGATCTGTTCCTGCTATTTACATTTAGTGCAGTCAGTGCGTCCTGCTCACAGTGTTCAGCTAGATCCGTTCCTGTTATCTTCCTACTGACAGGCAGGCTTGTCTGGTTACAGTATATAAAGCTACCTGAAGAAAATTACAGGTGTTCTATCCCAGCTTAGTGCAGCTACAGGCCATTAGTATGTCTGGAAGGCCAAGAAGGAGAGGCAGACAGTCACAAGCCAATAAGAGAGGGCAAGCAGGCTCTGTGTCTAGTGCTGGTCGTGGAGACGGTGCATCCTTATCAGCCCGTGGCCATGGGACACGCTTGGCCTTTTTTTCGGCAGCTGGCCGTGTTGAGCCGCAACATGCAGAAAACTTGGTCGAGTGGATGACCAAGCCGTCCTCATCCTCCTCATCCTCTCTCACCCATGCCCAGGGTGCTTTGTCTGGCAAAGCAGCGGCCTCTTCCCTCAGCTCAATGTCATCAGTGACTCCTTCCCTAGCTCCACCATATCCTCCTGAGGATTCCCTCGAACTGTTTGACCACAGTGTTGGGTACATGCTCCAGGAGGATGCCCAGCGTTTGGAAGGCTCTGATGATGATACTGAGCTCGATGAAGGCAGTAACATGAGCACGGACAGAGGGGGTGCCCAAGAAGGACAGCAATCTGGCAGTCATGCTCCCCCTGCTGCAGCATACTGCCAGGTTTGCTCCAGTGATGAGGAGGGAGGGGATGATGAGGTCACTGACTCAACGTGGGTTCCTGATAGGAGAGAGGAGGAGGAGGAGGAGGAGGAGGCGGCACATCACCAACGAGGCAGGATGCCCTCCAGGGGCCAGCCTAAGGGCAGCACATTGACTGCATCACACCCCAAAGCTCCACATGTGCAGGGCGCTGCAGTCTCTGCGCGTTATTCAAAAAGTTCTTTGGTGTGGGCCTTTTTTGAGACGAGTGCATCAGATCGCACCGCTGCTATTTGCAACATATGTCTCAAGCGTATCTCGCGTGGCCAAAACATCTCCCGCTTGGGTACCACATGCTTGACCAGACATATGTTGACCTGCCATGCAGTTCATTGGCAAGCATATCTAAAAGACCCACACCAAAGAACAAAGAGGATCTCTCCTTGCTCCTCATCAGCTGAGATTTCCAACCCCACTAGACCTTCAGTCCTCTCTGAGACCTGCAGTGAGAGGAATGAAGGTGTAGAATTAGGTGTGTCACAGCCAAGTACTTGTGGGCAATCTGCTTTTGGTACACCGACGTCAGATTGTACCAGGCAAATTTCCCTGCCCCAGCTGCTGCACCGCCGAAAGAAGTTTGCTCCCAGCCATCCACATGCCCAGCGGTTGAATGCTAGCTTGGCAAAATTGCTAGCACTTCAACTGCTGCCTTTTCAGTTGGTAGACTCTGCCCCCTTCCGTGAGTTTGTGGAATGTGCGGTTCCTCAGTGGCAGGTACCCAAACGCCACTTTTTCTCACGGAAGGCGATTCCGGCTCTCTACCGGCATGTGGAAGGCAATGTCCATGCCTCGCTGGACAGGGCGGTCAGCGGTAAGGTGCATATTACCGCTGACTCATGGTCCAGCAGGCATGGACAGGGACGTTACTTAAGTTTCACGGCGCATTGGGTGACTCTGCTGGCAGCTGGGAAGGATGCAGGACAAGGTGCAGTAGTGTTGGAGGTTGTTCCGCCACCACGCCTCCAAAATGCTGATTGTGACACACCTCTCTCCTCCACCCCCTCCTCTTCTTCTTCCTCCATGGCCTCTTCCTCGGAACCAGCGGTGCTCCGTAGGCGTTCAAGGGGCTACGCAAGTACGCAGGCCAAAAGATGCCATGCGGTGCTTGAGCTGGTGTGCTTGGGGGACAGGAGCCACACTGGGGCAGAGGTTCTGTCAGCTCTGCAGGGGCAGGTTCAGAGGTGGTTGATGCCACGCCAACTTAAGGCAGGAATGGTGGTTTGCGACAATGGCACCAACCTCCTCTCTGCCCTCCGACAGGGACAACTGACCCATGTGCCCTGTTTGGCTCACGTCCTTAACTTGGTGGTGCAGCGGTTCTTGGGCAGGTACCCGGGCTTACAGGATGTCCTGAGGCAGGCCAGGAAAGTCTGTGTGCATTTCCGCCGGTCATATAATGCCAGTGCTCGGCTGACGGACCTCCAAAAGGAGTTTAACCTGCCCAAGAACCGCCTAATCTGTGACATGCCCACCAGGTGGAACTCGACATTGGCCATGCTGCAGCGGCTGCACACACAGCAGAGGGCCATCAATGAGTACCTGTGCGACTATGGCACCAGGACAGGGTCAGGGGACCTTGGTTTTTTTTCCCCACGCCAGTGGGCCATGATCAGGGATGCATGCACTGTCCTGTCACCATTCGAGGAGGCCACGAGGATGGTGAGCACTGACAGTGCATGCATCAGTGACACTGTCCCCCTTGTCCACCTGTTGGAGCACACGCTGCGTGGAATAATGGACAGGGCACTTGAGGCAGAACAGAGGCAGGAAGAGGAGGACTTCCTTAGCTCTCAAGGCCCCCTTTATCCAGACAGTGTTCCTGCGTGCCCGCCGATCACACAGGAAGAGGACGAGGAGGAGGAGGAGGAGGAAGATTGTGTCAGTATGGAGGTGGAGCCTGGCACTCAGCATCAGCAGTCTTTAAGGGATCAGTCCCAAGGAACACATGGGCTTGTACGTGGCTGGGAGGAGGTGGCTGCGGACGTTGTTGTCCTTAGTGACCCAGAGGACTCCGGACCGAATGCCTCAGCAAACCTACGCTGCATGGCCTCCCTGATCCTGCAAAGCCTGCGTAAGGATCCTCGTATTCGTGGTATCAAGGAGAAGGACCAATACTGGCTGGCAACCCTCCTTGATCCACGTTACAAGGGTAAGGTTGCGGACCTTATCTTGCCATCGCAGAGGGAGCAGAGGATGAAACATCTTCGGGAGGCCTTGCAGAAAGGTCTGTGCAACACGTTCCCAGAGACTGGGAGGTTACAAACTCCTGTTTCTGGACAACGTGTTGCTGAGGCTTCGGTCAGTCAAAGAAGGAGCGGTGGAGAAGGTGGCCGTCTGACCGATGCGTTCAGACAATTTTTTGGTCCGCAGCCCCAAGGTATGATCGGTTCCAGCAACCATCGCCAGCGTCTGTTTTACATGGTGCAGGAATACCTAGGGGCAAGATCAGACTTGGACACCTTTCCCACCGAAAATCCTCTGGGTTACTGGGTCTTGAGGATGGATCACTGGCCAGAGCTTGCACAGTATGCAATTGAGCTACTGGCCTGTCCTGCATCCAGCGTTCTTTCGGAACGCACATTCAGTGCTGCTGGAGGCGTGGTAACTGATCACAGGGTGCGTCTGTCCACTGACTCGGTCGATCGGCTGACCTTCATAAAAATGAATCAGTCTTGGATCACCACCAGCTACCAAGCACCTGATGCTGATGTAACTGAATAATTTTTTTCAGATCCCTTCAAAGATTGCCTATGCTGATGCTGAGTGACTATCCCTGAGTAATTATCCTCTTCCTCCTCAATCATCACGCTGATAGCTTGTAAGAACATTTTTGGTTCTGGGCGCCACCACCAGTGCCTAAGGCACAATTTTTCAGCCCCTGTTTAACAGGGGCGTGTAATTACAATTTTTGATGTAATACTTTGCAGCAGGGCTCGTTCCTGCATTCCAACTAGATTGTCTGTGAGGGGTTGCAGTGTTGTGGCACCAGCACCAGTGCCTAAGGCCCAATTTTTCTGCCCCTGTCTAACAGGGGCGTGTAATTACAATTTTTGATGCAATACTTTGCAGCAGGGCTCGTTCCTGCGTTCCAACTAGAGTGTCTGTGAGGGGTTGCAGTGTTGTGGCACCAGCACCAGTGCCTAAGACCCAATTTTTCTGCCCCTGTCTAACAGGGGCGTGTAATTACAATTTTTGATGCAATTCTTTGCAGCAGGGCTCGTTCCTGCGTTCCAACTAGAGTGTCTGTGAGGGGTTGCAGTGTTGTGGCACCAGCACCAGTGCCTAAGGCCCAATTTTTCTGCCCCTGTCTAACAGGGGCGTGTAATTACAATTTTTGATGCAATACTTTGCAGCAGGGCTCGTTCCTGCGTTCCAACTAGAGTGTCTGTGAGGGGTTGCAGTGTTGTGGCACCAGCACCAGTGCCTAAGGCCTAATTTTTCAGCTCCTGTTCAACAGGGGCATGTAATTACAATTCTTGATCTAATATTTCACAGCAGGGCCCTGTGAGGGCTTACAGTGTTTTGGCCACAGCAACACCTAAGGCCCAAATTTCTGCTGAGTATATAGGGCAGGACCCTACTTTCAAACATCTAACTTACAAACGACTCCTACTTGCAAACGGAAGGAGACAACAGGAAGTGAGATAAAATCTACCCCTAGGAAGGGAAATTCTCTCCTGTAAGAGTTAATATGGGAAAACAATTTCTCCTTTCCACTGATGCTTTCCAATCCTTGTTCCACAAAAAAACCCAAATTTTCAAAAAACATTTTTCATTGGGACAAAAAAGTGAGGTGAAATCTTCTGAAGAGGAGGAAAGACGCAAAACAAATGTCACAGGGGTGATAACCCTTCCCTATGTTTTCCAAAAAGCTTAGAAAAGATTTTTTGGCTGGAGCTAAACACGTTAAAAATGTTCAAAATTACAAACAGATTCTACTTAACAACAAACCTACAGTCCCTGTCTTGTTTGCACCGCCTGTATACTGCTGTTCAGAGTATATAGGGACCTTTCCTTATTTTAATTTGGGTGCGGGGTTCCCCTTAATATCCATACAAGACCCAAAGGGCCTGGTAATGGACTGGGGGGTACCCATGCCGTTTGTCTCACTGATTTTCATCCATATTGCCATGACCCGACATGACATTAAACCCGCAAGCAGTTTTAAATGAGATTTTTTCCTTTAAAAATGACATTTGGTGCAGGGACTGTTCTAAACATGGGAAACACGCGTCACTTTACAGGCATACTATAGACACCCCCCAGGTACGATATTTAAAGGAATATTTCACTTTTTTTTTTTACTTTAAGCATCATTAAAATCACTGCTCCCGAAAAAACGGCCGTTTTTAAAAGTTTTTTTTGCATTGATACATGTCCCCTGGGGTAGGACCCGGGTCCCCACACCCTTTTTAGGACAATACCATGCAAATTAGCCTTTAAAATGAGCACTTTTGATTTCGAACGTTCGAGTCCCATAGACGTCAATGGGGTTCTAACGTTCGTGCGAACTTGCGGTCCGTTCGCGGGTTCTGGTGCGAACCGAACCGGGGGGTGTTCGGCTCATCCCTAGTCGCCAGACTAAACTGCACAGCGCACCTACGCCTGCTTTCTCTTCAGAACAATGTGGCTTCTCTCTATACCTAGATATTACAACAATAACATGGATGCCTCCTGTTTACTCTCTACCCAAAACTGTATTACAGTATACAAATTCACAAAACAACTGGAATTAAAATTAAAAATCAAAATGGTTTAGTCCTTCCAAACACAAGTCCCTTTGTCCACATGTTTGTTTCAAATGACCCCAAGCTCCTCCCACCAACTTCCTGTTGTATCAATGGACAGGAAGCGGGAGGGGCAGGGGAAGCCTGGAATAGCTTCATATTATGTCTATCAAGACATTTAAAAAATCATTAGCTATTATACTTCAACAATTTTAAAAACCTTTTGTCCAGGAAAGCGTGGAATAAACCCCCATTTTGCAAATGGGAGGGAATCCCCCTCGACTCACATATCCCCTGGGCAGTCAGACCACAAGTTTTGAGACAGAAATACCACACAACAACAACGCAACTAAAGCCAAAAACTGAAACTCCTGCAAAAAGATGACTCAAGGAGGTCAGCCAAAGCCTTTCTTTTCTACTGCAGGCTATACAATACAAACCTCAAAACCCAAGACAATGGGTGGACGGGGGCATGAATTGAGAAACTCAAAGAAAACACCCAAACAATTAAAAATTAAAAATAAGACACACCGCTAAAAGTACAAAAGCTCAGTTAGAGTTAGTCTTACTATTTAATTCAGTGCAAAGTAGAGATTTCACTTAAAACCAAAATTCAATACGAAAAAAATGCAATAGTTTAACTGAAAAGTATGTAAGAAGTACAAAAATAGCTTAACCTGAAAAGATTGAATTCACTTAAAAGGAAATGGTGCCTACACCATTTGCAATGACAAAATGGTGTCTTTGAAATCCAACAGTGGAAAATCAAGCCACGGCCACATGGTGACTACAAGAAAATGGCCGACGACACATGGTAGATAGCAAAATGGCTGACAACAATAGGACCACATGGTGACTATTAACACATGAAATGCAGTTGATGATCCTGCCAAAACCAGTACAAACGAGATTTCTTCACTAGAAAACCAAATTCACTTTCTCCACAAAAACTGACTAAAACAATTGAGAATGCACACTTAAAAGTAGACACAGGCTTTGGGCTACATAAAACACAAAATAACATGAATTCAAACTTACACTCTGGTTCCCAAAGAAAGGTCATATACTTAACTCTGGCATCAGCTTCAACAAGAACAAGACAACAAGAGAAATACAAACAGCGATGAATGCATGCTTGATCTTTTCATCTCAAAACAAAAGTACTCCTCCATGCTATTGCCTAGCTTTCAGCATTGCATGGCCGCTTTACCCCTCTCAGCCACATGGCCACTTGAACATGCGGCAGCCATTTTCAGAGGCAGCTTCAAAACAAATCCTTTACTAAAAAATATTATTACACTTATGGGGACATGTGTCTTAAAACAATATACACTACTGGCTTGATCCCATACAAAGGTAATAATCAAAATTCATACATTTCTATTTCACATATACTTATTATACAACATACAGTTACTTACACAAACATTTTAGGTTGTATTAAATGGGTCCTATAGAGGAGATAAGTAGGGCTGGGAAAAAAATTGATTTGAATCTTGAATCGAGTTAAGTGGTCAAATCGATTAAAAAATTCTGCAAATCGATCTTTTTAGATTTTTTTTTTCACCGCGCCGGTTCTGAGGAGCTTTGGGCAGGAGTTTTTAGGCGAGGCCGCTGCTTCGGCCTAGTCCGTGAGGCCAGATGCCGCGGACTAGGCCGAAGCCGTGGCCTCGCCTGAAAACTCCTGCCTGCAGCTCCCCAGGACTGGCGCTGACACTGCGCCGGTCCTGAGGAACTGTGGGCAGGAGTTTTTATGTAAGGCTGCGGCTTCGGCCTAGTCCGCGAGGCCAGATGCCTCGGACTAGGCCAAAGCCGCAGCCTTGCCTAAAAACTCCTGCCCACAGCTCCTCAGGACCAGCGCGGTGTCCAAAAAAAAAATAACTCGATTCGAATGGTGAATAAAGTTTTTTTTTTTAAAAATCGAGGATTTTTTTTTTTTTTTGGAGAAAATCGCCCAGCTCTAAAGATAAGTATCCCAGACAATAGACCTATCATTACTGACAAACATACAATTAAAATCCCGGCATTATACCAAAAGATGAAAAATGTGTTCTTTTGCGAAGCAGAACCTACCTAAAGCATTGGACAGAGAATGATCCAGGCATTCCTTCAAACAGGAAGGGTTATACAACAACCAATGAACAATGATTAGGGGAGTCTTATGGGCATGTCTGGGTGGGGGCAGCGTCTACGATCTCCCGACCCCTGTCTCTGTAAGCCATCTTCAGCTACACAAAGGAAGCCTATGATCACAAATGCTGTCCCCGACCATAATGATTCAAAGACTCCCGCGTTTTTACCGTTGTTTGTGAATCCTTATTCTGCTTTGTTCAGAGAAGATGGGAGATTATCTGCAGGTGCACGCCACGGCCCCCCAAATGTGTTGATGAGGCACACAGGGGTGACACGAGTGTACATCCCCTAAACCAATAATGTCTTTGCAGTGCGAACACATCCCCCCCCCAGACAATCGTTCTGTGCATCGCACAGGGACCCTTCGCTGGTGAACACTCTGCAAACACTTCTCTACATCCCCAAGGAGCTTTTCGCTACTAAACGGATCTCAACCAGCGTCAGTCTGCCCCCGTCAGCTCTTCAGGGGCCTTTCACACTGGGGCGGTTTGCAGTCGCTATTGCGCTAATAATAGCGCCTGCAAACCGACTCGGAAGTGCCGCTGCTTTGTCTCCAGTGTGAAAGCCCCGAGGGCCTTCACACTGGAGCGGTGCGCTGGCAGGACGGTAAAAAAAGTCCTGCTAGCAGCATCTTCGGAGCAGTGAAGGAGCGGAGTGTATACCGCTCCTTCACCGCTCCTGCTTATTGAAATCAATGGGACAGCACGGCTATACCGCCGGTAAGGCGCCTCTGCAGAGGCGCTTTGCAGGGGTTTTTAACCATTTCTCAGCCGCTAGCGGGGGGTAAAACCACCCTGCTAGCGGCCGCTTACCAACGGTAAAGCGCCGCTTACAATAGCAACGCTTTACCGCCGACGCCGCCCCCGCCCCAGTGTGAAAGGGCCCTTAGAGCGGGTTGCGGGAGAACTAACGCTGGGAGACACTATGACAATACATATTAAATACATCTTCATAACATTTCCACAACACATCACACCTGTGTCCCCTCTCCCAGCTCTGCAGAACATCACATGTCTCCTCTCTCCCTGCCCCACAGACCATCACACTTTCTTTCCCTGCCCTGCAGATCATCACAGATGTCTCCTTTCTCCCTGCCCTGCAGAAGATCACACATTGCCCCCCCCCCGCCCTGCAGATCATCATACATGTCTCCTCTCTCCCTGCAGATCATCACACATGTCTCCTCTCCCTCTGCCAATGATGGGGTGTCAATGATGGGGCACTATTCCTCCCACTGATATCAATGATGGGGCACTATTACTCCCAATGATACCAATGATGGGGCACTATTCCTCTCACTGATACCAATGATGGGGCACTATTCCTTCCACTGATACCAATGATGGGGCACTATTCCTTTCACTGATACCAATGATGGGGCACTATTCCTTCCACTGATACCAATGATGGGGCACTATTCCTCTCACTGATACCAATGATGGGGTACTATTCCTCCCATTGATACCAATGATGGGGCACTATTTCTCCCACTGATAACAATGATGGGGCACTATTCCCTCCACTGATACCAATGATGGGGCACTATTCCTCCCACTTATACCAATGATTGGGCACTATTGCTCCCACTGATACCAGTGATGGGGCCCTATTACTCCCGCTAATAACAGTGATGGGGTACTATTCCTCCCACTGATACAAATGACGGGGCACTATTCCACCCACTGGTACCAATGATTGGACACTATTACTCATACTGATACCAATAATGGGACGCTATTCCTCCCACTGATACCAAAGATGGGGCACTATTCCTCCCACGGTGACCAAGTATGGGGCACTATTCCTCCCAATGATACCAATGAAGGGGCACCATTCCTTGCACTGATATCAATGATGGCGCACTATTCCTACCACTGATACCAATGATGGGGCACTATTCCTCCCACTGATACCAATGATTGGCCACTATTCCTCCCACAGATATCAATGATTGGGCACTATTCCTCCCACTGATACCAATGATGGGGTATCATCAATGTTACCAACCATGTGTATAATTAGCCGCCATGCCAAGGTGGGTGCAGGTAATGGGGGCTCTGATATCTTATGGAAGTGTGATGTGTGTCTGGGGAAGGGCTAGGGTCCAGTCAGTAACATGGAAAGGTGTATCTCTTTTTCTTTATGAAGTAGAACTACTACATTTTTTTACTGCTAGATATTTTGATATTTTCAAAATAAACTGAAAAGTGTACAGGCCATAGCAGGAATATAAAAAAATGAAACAAATTTGAGTTTTTTTAACCTGCTGATGTGCTGGCAGATAAACTTGGGGGTTGTGAAACCTGTGGTTCAGCTGCATTTTTACCACCTCCCCAACTGCTCCCCTTTAGACATAGGGACAGTGGCCAAGAGTGTACACATGCCATGGTCATAAATATTTGATTAGCAGCCACAGAAGGAATTATACCCCCTGTCACTTTTGGCAGGCTTACCACACACTGAATGTGACCCATTCAAGAGAATGGGGCTGCTCTGCAAGTGCCCTGCAACTGACCCTGCACGCCGGGTGTGGGGTTCAAGGGGTTAAAGCAGATAGTGAGGCAGCAATAAAACCTGTTTTACCACCTGTCAAATGCTCTCTGAAGAGTAATCCAAATGTGAAATACTCTTCAGAGGGCATTTGACAGGTGATGAAGAAGTATTGTTTCGCCTCCTCACTGCCTCCTATAACCCCGCACCGGCATGCTGCAACCGCATGTATTGCACCATTCCTCCCACTGATACCAGTGATGGGTCACTATTTCTCCCACTGACACCAACAATGGGGTATTATTCCTTATCCTATTGACCACAGACACAATGTAATTTTTTTACTTCCAATGACAACCAAACCTGAGACATTGCTTACTTCCCCTGATGGAAAGTTGCACATTTTCTACCCCTTCTGGCCACAATCCGACCCTTCCTAAAATCTGAAGGACAGTAAACTGGCCCTTTGTTTAGAAAGTTTGAAGACCCCAGAGCTAGATAAGCAGCAAAATCTAAGAGTTAGCCAAGGGTTCAAGAGAGATTAAAGTTTGGGTTACAGAGAGGTTTAGGGGTCTATGTATAAAACTGTTGCATGGATATGATGAACAGGCACACAATCAGGATGAAAATTGCTGTACTTCCTCTAATATGTGTAGTTCCTATATCATCAGAGCCATCTAGTGGCCAAGTTTTTTTCCCCTGATTTGGGGGGGAACTTTAATGGCCACTAGTTGGCGTGGATGATATAGGAACTACAATAGAGAAAGTATGGCAATATTGTTCCTGATTGTGCAGATGTTTGTCACATCCACACAGTGAACTTATTATGCATATGTAGAACCCTGGTGTTTAGGCAGGGTTGCTAACAAATTTAGTGAAGACACGTGACTCCCTGTGTCGAAGACGCGTAGGGGAGGGGCCAGGACGGAGCGATCAGCACAGAGCTGGGTTGTGGAGCTCTCACACCCCGCCGCACAGCCGTTTTTTCCTATGTTATGTTTGGTGCACATGAGCACCTTATAAATGTGAGTACCCCATGTGGGGATTGGATGTGATTTTAATAAAAGTATCCTACGGTATTATACTATATTAGCCTTTTTCTTTTATATGGTCTGATGTGAGTGGAGCCATAAAGAATCTAGTGTGGGAATCAGCTGTACCTAATACTGAGCCCAGGGGTGGCTCCAAAAGCGTGTATTGACACAATTAAAACCTGTGTCACACGCTCCAAGGTGAGCGCAATCACATTGGGGGTCACCAAGGCACTTCACAGCATGTTTTTCTTTGGGCACGTTTGATTCAAAACCGGAACTTTTTCTTTGAACCATCACCATTACACTGACTTTTATTTGAACTTGGTCACTTTATGTTACTGGATTGGAAGATTCTTTCACGGATGTGATTTGAACACCTTTATTAGGGCGATTATAGTTTCAATTCGCCCATGCATGTGATTGATTTACTCTGTTTGTGTTTTACGAATATATATATTGTTTTATTTAATTTTTTTTCTTTTTCATTTTAATCACAGTGGATCTACATATGTGTAACATTTTTTAGCATATACACCTTATTAGGAATGATTATATTTTAATCACTGTGGATTGTATATTTATCTTATTACGTTTTTCTATGCACATTGCACTTTGTGTTTTATTGCACTAGTTATTTTTTAGTGTGTTTGGTCATAGGATTCACACAGCAGGTGATCTTAGTAAGTGATCAGAGCTTTAGGATTCACACAGCAGGTGATCTTAGTAAGTGATCAGAGCTTTAGGCTCTATTTGATTTGCACGCTTTATTATCTATGATTTGTACTTAGATTTACAGTTATTCAGTTACACCCCTAGGCGCGGCGCATTTTTTTCATATATCATTTATCGCACGGTCATGAATACGTGATCTGCGCCTGCAGCCGGGTAGCTGTTTGGTTGAATTTCCATTAAGGCACTGGATAATTGTGGCTCGCAGGATTTTTTTCCATAACAAATTTAGTTTGCCAGGTAGTAATTGTCCTGACTAATTGTTAGGAGATCCACTGATTTCCCCCTTATTCTGGAATTACTGCACTTTTCTCTTCTGTCACTAGGTGGCATTGCAGCTGGTGACATTAGATAGACAAGGGCATAGCAAGGACAGATCGTGAATGGATGGGGTGTCTTAGCCAATAGGCAAGGTTTTCTTTAAGTCCCTTGGCCTGCTTTGGATGGAGTCAGGTGATCGGGGTTCTGTGCCACCTGGACAGCTGTCCAGGTGGACGCTGCTACGCCAGAAGCCTGAGGCCTATCCCGGGGACACCTGGTTGCTAGGCTGCTTGAGGCCTATCCAGGAGCAGGGGAAGCAGCATAGGGTTGGAACTGCAGGATTGGGGTACCAACCGAGTTGTGAAGGTTCAGCCGGACAGGGAACCAGTTGTGGTCGGAGGTAAAGGGGAAGCAGTTGCCACTAAGGAACCATCCACCTTATTACCGGAGACTACAGTGAGTAAGCTTGAGCAAGTACCAGAGCAGTCTTCTCATCAGCCGGAGATGGTGAAGAAGTGGGAAAGCTTCAGCAAGTGCCAAGCCAGAGACTCAGCAGGTTAGCGGGGGTGACGCTTGAGTAGTATACAGCAGGATAGCTGTGGAAGAGCTCAGGAGATCCAGTGATGACTGGGATCTGGAATTCTAGTGAGAGACTGGGTGTCCAGTAATTGAAGACCTACAGTGGGATATTGTGAGATAAGTAACGGACTGTTCTGTGTTACCAAGAGTTATGTGCAAATACCTTTAGTGACTGTTACAAGTTCAGTGCCATAAGAGACAGCGGTCCTACCTATACAGACGTGGCATCCGGCTGGAGGCCTTTGCCTGTATAGCTGTCTTCCTATAGTGTTTCGGAGTCTGCCAGTTAACATTGCATCTACCTAATTGTGTCCTGGACCTAACCCGCTCTCCCCAGTTCTTGTTAAGAGACAAGAAATCTCTTGTTCGCATTCAAAAGGGACTGGCGCCCATCATTTCATCTTGCATTACACCCACCATGCCTGGTAACCAACTTTACAAGGAAGGATGTCAGCTCTCCCTAACTCTGGAGGTCATCATTAGGCCTCTAGGGGTCGGGGCCCTTGCTACATTTGGCGCCCAACATGGGGCAAAGGCGTTATTCCAGCAGCAGTCACCCCTAGCAACCAGCTACATCTACATTGGGATTTCGCCTGGCTCCGTGGGAGGTTGACAAGTAGCATCTTTACTTTGTATAGACTGTGTTACTGTGCATTCCAACAATGTGGGGAAGAACCAACATGTCTCATTGCTCATGGGAGAGTGTCAGCCTGGTCTTTTGTCACTTTACGCCAGCGCTGCAGGGGTTAAACTGGACTCCATTAAAGTTTTGGCGCACTGCAAAGTGAAAGAGATGGGCGCTGAAGTTTGCAGAAAGTGTGCGCACCAATCCCTTGGCAGTGGGAGGAGATACCTCTCTGCAGAGGAGGACGCACTGCAGCAGGCATCACCATCTTGGGTCCACACGTTGAAACACCATTGCCTAAAAGGATACATGGCACATCTGGGAGCCCCCAGGTTTGAGACCCCACATCCCGTCTCCGCTGAGTATGACTCACGGGACGTTGCCAGTTTCTTCGCCTCCAGGAGACAATTACTGACACGAGGGGAGATAGCGTTGAACATCTCCCAAAGTTCTGCGGCCATGGGAATTGTCTGCCGATGATGTTCCGGCTTTGCTGTGTTCCTGTGTCCGTAGAGTCGGTGTTACCACTGGGGAGAACTGTTACTGGTGGCTGCTTGCCCACCACTACCCTCTCAAGTGATGAAAGCCGATTTCGCCCGGAGGTATGCCACGGTGGAGGAAACTAAGTCTGCTATTTATGTAGTGTTATCCCTTGCGCTATTGTGAGTATAAGAAGTGTGATGACTACAAAATATCAATTCTATAAATAGTGCCAACGTGAGTAAATAGTGATGATGTCTGTGTAAACTGCTGAAAAATCAAAAAGTGTTCACATTGCACTCTACAAAACTATAACAATAAGAAGATTTTGCGCTTCAAATCTATCACATACTCAATATAGTGTAGTATTTTGAATAAAAGTAATTTATTAGGTACTACAAATGGTCTCTTACATTTAAAAAGCCTTTAAAACAGCATAAAACAGCATAAAAACTTCAGGAGCGGCGTCAGAGGCGCCTCCTTACTTGACTTCCGGTTACATCTGCTCTCTGCCACGCCCTACGCGTTACGTCACCGCTCGTGACTTCTTCTGGGGACCGCTCCTGAAGTTTTTATGCTGTTTTATGCTGTTTTAAAGGCTTTTTAAATGTAAGAGACCATTTGTAGTACCTAATAAATTACTTTTATTCAAAATACTACACTATTGGAGGCCTTTCTCTCTCCCTTCCCCCTTGCATCCCACCGGATCGGTGGAGCCCAGGTGGGCAACCTCCTCTTTATTTGATAGGTATCCATATACTGAGAAGATAACACAGCCATCACAGATGCCAAACTTGGATAACCAACATGGCACAACACACAGCATTCATTAAAGAATCCTTTTGATGCCTGTATTCGCTTTAATTAAGGTGAGAGTTCTGAGAGCCTGGTTTGACCGGCTCTCTCCACAGGAAGATTATCACCATTATTTCTCTCTCCCCCCACATCTGATCCCAGTTGATGTGACACATTCATCATTAACTTTCTCACTGCATGATGGGAATATATTAATCAGTTCACTTGGACTATTTTGTTGAGATTGTTTTCATATATTAACATTATTTTTGCACAGCCAAGTTATAACTTCACATATATGTTCACATATATGATATTTTAATTTCTTGAGTATGTGATAGATTTGATTTATTGTTATAAATTATAATGCCCCGTACACACGGTCGGATTTTCCGACGGAAAATGTGTGATAGGACCTTGTTGTCGGAAATTCCGACCGTGCGTGGGCTCCATCACACATTTTCCATCGGATTTTCCGACACACAAAGTTTGAGAGCAGGCTATAAAATTTTCCGACAACAAAATCCGTTGTCGGAAATTCCGATCGTGTGTACACAAATCCGACGGACAAAGTGCCACGCATGCTCAGAATAAATAAAGAGATGAAAGCTATTGGCCACTGCCCTGTTTATAGTTCCGATGTACGTGTTTTACGTCACCGCGTTTAGAACGATCGGATTTTCCGACAACTTTGTGTGACCGTGTGTATGGAAGACAAGTTTGAGCCAACATCCGTCGGAAAAAATCCTAGTATTTTGTTGTCGGAATGTCCGATCAATGTCCGACCGTGTGTACGGGGCATAAGTCTGCTATTGCCACCGCTGACTCCAGTGGGCTTACCCCTGCTGGGGCAGATTCTTCTTCATCAGAGACCACTACACGTAACGACAGTGCCGTGCCCGCAATGGAAGTGTTAGTTCCCACTGCCACCTTTCATTCTGAGTTTTTGGCAGCAGTGGTAAGTTTGGATCAAGTAGTACCAGCACCTCTTCCTCCTTCTAAGGAAACTCCTGTGTCTGCCCCTGCCTCTACTATAGATACAGCCGCCTCCGAGGATCGTAACCATCCGATTACCACTCGTCGGGCTAAGTATGCGTGTTTGTCTCGTGCCTGGAGAAGCAGTCGATCCTGCCTCCAGCCCCGACGGTACCTGAAGCTGGTAAGTCAAATGGGGATGGAGGATACGTGGAGCGAGTAATGACTGTTGTACAAGTTTGTTAAGATGTGCTGGGTCGCAAAATGCTTGAACTGCTATGATTATCCCCCTCGCCCTAAGAGAAGGAAAGTGTTTGTGCTGGTGAAAGTCGCTGATCCAGCCTTGCTTACAGTGTTCATGGAAGTGGCCGTTGCTGCTTCATATGCGACCAAGAAATCCACTGTTATCCACACCTGAATATGACTAAAATTAATCCGGATTGTGTCATTATTTGCAGGCCTAATAAGAAAGACAGCCAGCGTTATATTACCATTGCAAATGCTTAAGAGGTAACCCTACAGTTACCAGATCCCAGGTATTACTGGTGAATACTTTGAACTGTGTCAAGTACAGAAATCATTGTGGATTACAAATGTGTGCTCAGTGGAGTCCAGATGTTTGATAAAAGCTACTCCATCTTCAAGAAAGTTGCTTGTGGGGACATTCCTGTTACTGCTGGACAGCATTCTGTTGGCAGTGGCTAGGAGTGCCCACTTGAGTCATACTGGCCTGTGTTCGGAAATAGCCAGTGTGCCTCCCTATAAAAAGTGACATGCTGATTTGCAGCCGAGAGACTTCAGTGTGTCTGGTTCTTCAATAGTGAGGAAAACTATTCTCAGTCCCTGGCTGTGTTGTGAACAGACTGAGATTTCATCTGCAAAGGAACCTGTTGAGGGACATTGCCTTCAGGAAGTACGGTTCCTTGCAACCTGGTATGGCTTATTGCTGTTGATTGCAGCCATGTCTCTTGTCCCCAGGGTTATCCCTATGAAGAAGGGAGACTGCAGAGAATATTGTTAATCCCTGCCTTCACCTCCAGGAAGAAGATTGATGGACTTGGGGCTCCAAGGACACTGGGGGGTGTTTAGTTAGTCAGATAGGATATGCTGTGGCAAAAAGGACAAATTCTCACCTTAAACTTGGAAATGGACTGGAAAAAAATAATTGATACATACCCTGTTTCCCTGAAAATAAGACCTAGCGTGATTGTCGGTGATGGCTGCAATTTAAGCCCTACCCCCCAAATAAGCCCTAGTTAAAGTCCCTGTAGGTCTTATTTTCAGGGTAGGGCTTATTTTCAGGGAAACAGGGTAGGGCTTATTTGGGGCGTAGGGCTTATATTGCAGCCATCACTGACAATCACGCTAGGTCTTATTTTCGGGGAAACAGGGTACACAAGGACTGTTTCTGATTATGCTGACCACCAGGTGGCGTGAGAGTGCCAGCCTGAGTGAGTCCTGGTTCACATTATGTGTAGAATGTTCAATAGGAATTACTAAGTTTTCCTCTAGGATTGTCATAAAAAGGTTGGCACCCTCGAGGGGTGGGGCTAAATTTTCACCAATATTTGTGCTTAGATATAGTCATGGTTAATATATAGATAGATTAAGATGTGTCTTAGTGTGTATTTGCACTGTTTTGCTGCTCTCGGCTGAGAGTAATGCCCCGTTCACACGGTCGGACTTTGTTCAGACATTCCGACAACAAAATCCTAGGATTTTTTCCGACGGATGTTGGCTCAAACTTGTCTTGCATACACACGCTCACACAAAGTTGTCGGAAAATCCGATCGTTCTGAACGCGTTGACGTAAAACACGTACGTCGGGACTATAAACGGGGCAGTAGCCAATAGCTTTCATCTCTTTATTTATTCTGAGCATGCGTGGCTTTTTGTCCGTCGGATTTGTGTACACACGATCGGAATTTCCGACAACGGATTTTGTTGTCGGAAAATTTTATAGCCTGCTCTCAAACTTTGTGTGTCGGAAAATCCGATGGAAAATGTGTGATGGACCCTACACGCGGTCGGAATTTCCGACAACAAGGTTCTATCACACATTTTCCATTGGAAAATTCGACCGTGTGTACGGGGCATAACTAGTATTCACTCATGTATATAATGCACTGTGTTATTATAGGAATAGAATGTGTTTCTATGCTCTCTGTTTTCTCCTCTTTCAGGTGTTCCAGCACCCATCGCGTCTTCCTTGGCTAAGGAGAGCAAATAACTGCAGCTTGTATAACAATGCTAATCTTTCTGTTCTTTTTCAGGTGTATATAGTAGATAGATAGTTAGGATATAAGACTGCTGTTATTGTTTTTTTTATTCCCTCATTTGTTCGGGTGGTACGTAAAATGTCTTCTATTTATCTGCCCTTATGTGAACTGCCACTTGCCTATGTACATATGTTATGCATACCTACTTCATGTGGTCCGTCACATGTATTGTTACCTTGTTTATCCTTCCCTGTTACCCTACCTATCCCAGTTTTTGCCAGGACATCCACTCTCAGGCTTGAGAGTTTACATTTTTTTTTCTTGCAAACTCCGAGATGTAGTTTCCTAGGCAGGGGGAAGATGTAGCACCCTGCTGTTTAGGCAGCGTTGCTAACAAATTTAGTTTGCCAGGTAGTAATTGTCCTGGCTAATTGTTAGGAGATCCACTGATTTCCCCCTAATTCTGGAATCGCTGCACTTTTCTATTCTGTCACTAGGTGGCATTGTAGTTGGTGACAATAGATAGACAATCTCTTTCTTCGCATTCAAAAAGTGACTGCCGCACATCATTTAATTTTGCATTACACCCACCATGACTGGTAAACCACTTTACAAGGAAGGATGTCAGCTCTCCCTAACTCTGGAGGTCATCATTAGAACTCTAGGGGTCGGGGCCCTTGATATACATAGACCCTTATGTGATAAGGTTAAAGGGAGGGTTAAGCTGGCCATATATGGTTAGATGTTTGTTGGAATGTTCATAGAAAAATCATTAGTCAGAACATTCTTTCTGGCCAGCTAATTTTGTTTGAAGCCCCTAATATTTGGTCCAGCTATTTAAATGGAATTCCAGACATAATAAATAGGTTTTCTTACTATATGTATGATTTTTCTGGAACAAAAGCCACATTCACATTTAGAATTCAGTTAATTCTTTGTGGCATAGATTCAACAAGGCGTTGGAAACATTCCTCAGAGATTTTGGTCCATAGTGAGATGATAGCATCACGCAGTTGCTGCAGAATTGTCGACTGCACATCCATGATGCGAATCTCCCATTCTACCACATCCCAAAGGTGCTCTATTGGATTGAGATCTGGTGACCGTGGGGGCCATTGGAGTAGAGTGACCTCATTATCATGTTCAAGAAACCAGTGGTGAGATGATTTGAGCTTTGTGACATGGTACATTATCCTGGTGGAAGTAGCTATCAGAAGATGGGTACACTGTAGTCATAAAGGGATGGACATGGTCAACAATACTAAGGTAGGTTGTGGCCTTTAAACAATGCTCAATTGGTACTAAAGAGCCCAAAATGTGCCAAGAAAATATCCCCCACACCATTACATAAGCATCCTGAATCGTTGATACAAGGCAGGATTTATCCATACTTTCATGTTGGTTACGCCAAATTCTGACCATCTGAATGTTGCAGCTGAACTCGAGACTCATCAGACAAGGCATCATTTTTCTAATCTTCTTTTGTCCGATTTTGGCGAGCCTGTGCGAATTGTAGCCTCAGTTTCCTGTTCTTTGCTGACAGGAGTGGCACCCAGTGTGGTCTTCTGCTGCTGTAGCTCATCTGCTTCAAGGTTTGATGTGTTATGCATTCAGGGATGGTATTCTGTATACCTTGGATGTAACGAGTGGTTATTTATGTTGCTGTTGCCTTTCTATCAACTCGAACCAGTCTACCCATTCTTCCCTGACCTCTGACTTCAACAAGGCATTTACTTCCACTCACTGGATATTTTCTCTGTTTCGGACCATTCTCCGTAAATCCTAGAGATGGTTGTGTGTGAAAATCCCAGTAGATCAGCAGTTTTTTTAATTATTCGGACCAGCCCGTCTGGCACCAACAACCATGCCACGTTCAAAGTCACTTAAATCCCCTTTCTTCCTCATTTTGATGCTCAGTTTGAACTTCAGCAAGTTGTCTTCACCACGTCTAGACATTGAGTTGCTGCCATGTTATTGGCTGATTAGCAATTTGTGTTACCAAGTGTAGCAAGGTCCCAGGCCTCCTTTAGTCTAATGAGAACCTCCAGAGCCAAGAGCTGCTGACATCCAGAGTGGGTTGTAAGGCATAGTTGTAAGGCATAGTGGGTGTAGAGTTATGCCGTGTACACACGGTTGGACTTGCCAACAGGATAACCTCCGTCGGCATTTCCGACTGAAAAATTTAGAACATGTTCTCTATCTAAGTCCGTTGGAAATGCCAACAGAAAAAGTCAGATGGGGCATACACATGGTCGGAATATCCGACCAAAAGCTCCCATCGGACTTTTTCTGTTAGAAATTCCGACCGTGTGTACGGAGCATAAGGTATATTCATGGGCTCCACACACTTCTTGAATGCAAACAGAATTTATTTCTCTTGAACAGAACTTTGGGAGAGAGGGTTTAAGGCTAGGACACCCTTAAGGTAGTTGCAATATTAATTGGCACACTCTGAGACTTCTACAGGTAGACAGCCATGCAGGGAAAGGCATCCAGCAAGACACCACATCTGCATGTGTAGGAATGCTGTATCCTATGGCAATAGTCTTAGAACAGTTCCTAACACACGTTGTAGCAAACTCCTTCACTTCCTTTACAATCACTTCTTGTAGGTTCTCAACCCACTGTGCTCCCAGTCTCTCTCAATAGACTTGCTGATTCACTGCCACCAAATCCCTTGAGCTCTTCCAATCTGCACTTTAGTATCTTCCCTCGCTTCTCTGCTGGGTCCCTAGCTTGGCACTCCAGATATTTCTCAAGCTTCACCCCACTGGCCTGCTTTTGGTCCCTGGCTTGACACACAAGGCTGCTCTGCAAACATCACCTCCGCTGGCTGAGTCCCTGGCTTTTCACCTGCTGAAGTTTCCCAATTCTTCACCGTCCCCGTTTGGTGAGAATACTGCTCCGGTACTTGCTTCAGCTACTCACTGTGGTCCCTGTTAATAAGGTTTTTGGACCCTTAGTGGCGACAGCTTCCCCTCTACCTCCGACGACTACAGGTTCTCCAGCCGGCAAAACCGTCACTGCTGCTTGGACTGCAAGCCCCAGTCCCAACCGTTTGCTGCTCTCTTGCTTCTGGATAGGCCCTCAGACAGCCTAGCCGCTAGATGTGCTCGGGATATGCCCAAACTATGGCCTAGTAGCCCTTGCAATACAACACACATCCACCCAGACAACCGTCCAAGTGGCACAGAACACTGATCACCTGACTCCACCCAAATATTTAGGTTCTCCCAGCAGGCCAAGGGATTTAGGAAGACCCTTTTTGCCAACCGCTACATATATCTGGTACCTTAATAGGGCAGCTATACTTTATCTGAATTATATCATTTAGCTCATTATACCTTATTCATTATTTAGAGATATGTATGATGTATATGAGTGGATGTGAAGCCGCGGCTCCCACATGTTTTTAATCACCCCTTGTGACAACGTTGTCCCATTTTAATTGGTTTGTGTTAACCGTCAGTCACTATTGCTGGTTTTTTTCACTTTTTTCTGTATTTAAATTGGTATACTATTTGGTAATCAATAAAGCTGATTTGTATCAATATTAGTGTTCCTTGCTGACCCTCTTTTTGAGAACTCTTTCTCTTATGTTTTTGTTATATGATTCATAGGGCACCTTGGAACTGCATGCAGACTTTTGCTTGCATGAATTTTTGATACTTATCTGTTAAACAACCATCTATATAATTAACCTATCGGTTGATCCAGGCAATAATCCCCTATTTTTTGCTTAGGAAGACCCTTGCCCATTGGCTGAGATTGCCCATATACTCCTAATCTGTCCTTGCTTTGCCCTTATCTTATCTAATGTCACCAGGTACCCGGCCACCTAGCGGCAGAACAGAGAAGTGTAGCAATTACAGACTAATTCCCTGTACACACGATAGGATTTTCCGACAACAAAATCCATGTTTTTTTTCAGATGGATGTTGGCTCAAACTTGTCTTGCATACACACGGTCACACAAAGTTGGTCGGAAATTTCCGAAAGTCAAGAATGTGGTGACGTACAACACGTACAACGAGCCGAGAAAAATGAAGTTCAATAGCCAGTGCTGCTCTTCTGCTTGATTCCGAGCATGTGTGGAACTTTGTGCGTCGGAATTGTGTACACACGATCGGAATTTCCGACAACGGATTTTGTTGTCGGAAAATTTGAGAACCAGCTCTCAAATTTTGTGTGATAAAAATTCCAATGGAAAATGTCCGATGGAGCCTACACACGGTCGGAATTTCCGACAACAAGCTCCTATCAAACATTTTCCGTTGGAAAATCCTATCATGTGTACGGGGCATAAGGGTGAACTCACTTAACAATGAGCCAAGGTAACTACACCTTGAGGTAAATTTAGGAGCAACCCTGCCTAAACATCAGGGTGCTACATCCTCCCCCTGCCTGCAAAACTACGTCTCGGAGTTTGCAGAAAAAATGATTTGAGCTCTCAAGCCTGAGAGCAAGTGTCTTGGCAAAAACTGGGATGAGTGGGTAAACAAGGAAAGAATAACAATAACGACAGTACATGTGGTGTACCACATGAAACAAACATGAGTATGAAACACATGAGAAATGGTAGGTCATATATGACAAATAAATATAAAAAATGATGTACAATTTTAAAGGTGAGGTGCCACCCAATTATTTAGGGCAGACATAGGCAATGACCTTACTTCCTAACTACCTATCTAATATATACAGTAATAAGAAGATATAAAAGGGCTAGTGTTGTTGTCAGGTTAGATCCCCTGTCTCTCCTTGTCCAAGAAAGACGTACCAATACAGCAACACCTGAAAGAGAAATAAACAGCAATGCAAATGCATCCTATCCTATAATAACAGCGCAATATGTACATACGTGATTAAGTGATTTGGAATTGTCAGCCAAGAACAGCATAGCAGTGTAAGTTCATCCTATAATGCAGTTATATCTTATATATAATTAAAGCGAATCCCATTCTCAGCCGAGAATGCCACCCCATTTTTTTAAAAAAACTTTTTTAACCACTTGCCGACTGGCTCACGCTGTTATACATGGGCAAAGTGGCACGGGTGCACAAAATGACGTACCCATACGTCACTCCGTCAATGGCAGGCTAATGTACGAGCGCGCGCTGCCGCTGGTGCAGGAGCGAGCCCGTGGGTCTTGTCCGCCGGTGGCCTGCAATCGTGGCATGGAGAGGCAGAACGGGGAGATGCCTATGTAAACGAGGCATTTCCCTGTTCTGCCTAGCAACATGACAGGGATCTACTGCTCCCAGTGATCAGGAGCAGTAATCTCTGTCATGTTCTAGTGAGCCCATCCCCCCTACAGTCAGAACACGCTGAGGGAACACACTTAACCCCTTGATCGCTCCCTAGTGTTTAACCCCTTCCCTGCCATTGACATTTACACAGTAATCAGTGCATTTTTATAGCACTCATCGCTGTATAAATGTCAATGGTCCCAAAATAGTGTCGAAGTGTCCAATCTGTCCGCCGGAATGTCGCAGTCACAATAAAAATCGCAGATCGCCGCCGATGCTAATAAAAAATGAATAAAAAATGCCATAAATCTATTCTCTACTTTGTAGACGCGATAACTTTTGCGATAACTTTTGCGCAAACCAATCAATATATGCTTATTGCGATTTTTTTACCAAAAATATGTAAAAGAATACATATTGGCCCAAACTGAGGAAGAAATTCGCTTTTTTTATATATTTTTTGGGGATATTTATCATAGCAAAAAGTAAAAAATATTGCTTTTTTTTCAAAATTGTCGCAGATCAAATACCACCAAAAGAAAGCTCTATTTTTGGGAAAAAAAGGACGTCAATTTTGTTTAGGTAAAACGTTGCACAACCGCGCAATTGTCAGTTAAAGCGACGCAGTGCCGTATCGCAAAAAAGGGCTTGGTCAGCAAGGGGGTAAATCCTTCCGGGGCTGAAGTGGTTAATGTTTTGTATCAAGAGAACAGTCCTGATGCATGAGTTAGTCCATTATTCACACCAATGGTAAGAATTTGCCCCTTTTATTCTACCTAACTAAATACACACCGCCAGTGTCCTTGACATGTTACAGTCCATCAGATTTTCACTTAGGGCAAACAACACTTCCCAGCAGTTTCCCTTCTTATTTAGGGGCAACTCCGGGGACAAAGAGGCACAGTTGCATTCAGACAACAAGCAGCTAGGCCATGGTGCAAGGGACTACACTTTGGGACCTAGGTCCCCTTGCAATGATGTCCTCATTCTGTCCATATAACAGCCAGGGACTAAGAACTAAGAAGATTATCTTCATCATTTGAGGAAACAACAACCTGTGGGGGATCACAGGTCACTTTTCAGGGTGAAGCACCCCAACAGCTTCCATCACTAGCCAACGTGACTCAGGTGGGCACTCCTTGTATCTGGCGGCAGCATTCAGTCCAGCACAATCCTAGCAGTATAGTCCTCCAGAATTCTCTACTAGCAACAACTTGTATGTGAGTGTGAAGTGGCTCTCAGCATAGCGTCCTTGACATCACACAACACATATTTGTAATCCACAGGGTAAAGAATATATACATTTTCATGGAATTCACCAGTAGTACCCGGGATCGGGCAAGATTAAGGACTCTCCTTTGGCATTCACCATAGTGACAAAGCGCTTAATGTCCTTTTTGTCTGGCCTGCAGATTACTACACTGTCCAGATTTATTTTACAGCCATAGCTCCAGGTGTTTAGCACTGAGAGGTATCTTTCAGCCACCTTGGGTGACAATTTTGAAAAGTCCACCTGGAGAGGGATCCGGAGTAAACTGCGCACAGCTTCATCCACCCACTGAACCTCTTTATCCAAGATTTCTTCTTCCAGGTGGGCCAGTATATAGGGGTATAGATACCCAAATTTTTCCACTACTTTCTTTATATTGATCCACTCCACTTTAGACAGCCAAGGCAGAGTTCTAGGGTCTCTGTACCCGGGGGGAACCCATGCATCTGGAGCACGCTGAACCGAGCACCCAGCAACCACATCTGGCTTATAATCAGGCTTGGTTATAGGTATTGGCTTAGTAGGGCAAACTTTGGGGACTCATCGGGCCCAACGGTCCTCCTCATTAGCAGACAGCTCAATTTTCACACTAGTGGCCGTGGCAATGGGAACTGCATCCTCCTCTACTTCACTCATCTGCTCCTCATCACTTTCGTTTCACTTCCCTGTCCAAGATAGAGTGCCCGAGAACAGTTCAGATAATCCATCGGATGCCTGAATTGGTTATGGTGGAGCACTCTTCGGCCAGGATATAGTTGCGCTTGGCACTTGCTTTAACTGGCACAACTGTGTTATCCCTCTTAACGCCCACAGGTATCACCTCCCCTACAGGCATACTGTTTTCACCCCTTGCAGGCTTACCCGACTCCGGTACTCTTTTTCCCGGTGGCTCCGACATTAGAGTGAGCAGATGGGCCAGACTGAGGCCTCCAGTAGCAACCGGAGCGCTGGGTCCTGGGGCAGCCCCCGAGACAGGAGGAGCAGCTTCCTGCAAGACTCAGGTGGCAGGATCTAATCGGCCTGTAGTATCCACAGAGGTTGCACTGGTTTGACTACCTGGAGCAGGTGTTCCCCGCAACATCCGCAGACGATCCAAGGCCTCAGCTGCATGGCCAGACTGGAACACTTCCCGCAGATCAGTCCCATGGCCTCATAGCCCTCCGCCATGTACAGGGAAAGATTACCCTTCGGTATGTACCGCACTCCGGCGTCAGTCAGAACAGGTTAACCTCACTCAGGCTGAAACCAATACCCGGAGCATACTTTCTCCAATCCGCCATCTCGCTCACAAACTGCGCCATCTTTCTCTCCAACCCACAACCAAACACACATGGCAGGACTTCCTTATCCTCCTCTGCAGAACGGGAACTCCTCCCCCTGCCAACGGATTGGTGCAGATACTTTATGGAAAATTCCCTGGCGGGTAGTGTCAAAAGACCAGGCTGATCCTCTCCTATGAGCAATGAGACTTGTTGGATCTTTCCCACGTTGTCAGTATGCACAATAACACAGTCTATGAGAAGTACAGATCTTACTTGCCACAGTCTTACGGAGCCAGATGAAATCCAGATGGAGCTGCTGCCAATTGCTATGGGTGACTGCTGCAAGGATAATGCCTTTGCCCCATGTTGGGCGCCAAATGCCTCCTTTAGTCTAATGAGAACCTCCAGAGCCAAGACCTGCTGACATCCTTCCATATAGAGTGGGTTGTAAGGCATAGTGGGTGTAGTGTAAGGAATATTCATGGGCGCCAGACACTTCTTGAATGCAAAGAGATTTTATTTCTCTTAAACAGAACTTTGGGAGAAAGGGTTTAGGGTCAGGACACCCTTAAGGTAGTTGCAATGTTAATTGGCAGATTCCGAGACTTCTACAGGTAGACAGCCGTGCAGGGACACAAAAATCTGCATGTGTAGGAATGCTGTTTCCTATGGCAAAAGTCTTAGAACAGTTCCTAACACAAGTTGTAAAGAACTCCCTCACTTTCTTTACAATTACTTCTTGTAGGTTCTCAACCCACTGAGCTCCCAGTCTCTCTCAATAGACTTGCTGATTCACTGCCACCGAAACCCTTGAGCTCTTCCAATCTGCACTTTGGCATCTTCCTCAAGCGTCACCCAGCTTCTCTGCTGGGTCCCTAGCTTGGCACTCCAGGTACTTCTCAAGCTTCACCCCACTGGCCTGCTCGGTCCCTGGCTTGACACACAAGGCTGCTCTGCAAGCGTCACTTCCGCTGGCTGGGTCCCTGGCTTGACACCTGCTGAAGTTTCCAAATTCTTCACCGTCCCCGGTTGGTGAGAATACTGCTCTGGTACTTGCTTCAGCTACTCACTGTGGTCCCTGGTAATAAGGTGTTTGGTCCCTTAGTGGCGACAGCTTCCCCTCTACCTCCGACCACAACCACGGTTCTCTGGCCGGCAGAACCGTCACTTCTGGTTGGACTGCAAGCCCCAATCCCAACCCTCTGCTGCTCTTTTGCTTCTGGATAGGCCCTCAGACAGCCTACCAGCCAGATGTGCCCAGGATAGGCCAAAACTCCGGCCTTGCAACCCGGGCAATACAACACGCGTCCACCCAGACAGCCGTCCAGGTGGCACAGAACACTGATCACCTGACTCCACCCAAATATATAGGTTCTCCCAGCAGGCCAAGGGATTTAGGAAAACTCCTGCCCATTGGCTGAGATGCCCCATATACTCCTAATCTGTCCTTGCTTTGCCCTTATCTTATCTAATGTCGCCAGGTACCTGGCCACCTAGCAGCAGAAGAGAGAAGTGTAGCAATTCCAGACTTAGGGTGAATTCAGTTGATCCCTAACAATGAGCCAAGGTAACTACACCTGGCAGGTAAATTTAGGAGCGACCCTGCCTAAACATCAGGGTGCTACACCCAGCAATTGAATAGGTGTACCTAATAAAGTGGCCAGGGAGTGAGTGGTAATTGGTTGATTGATTACAATGCCCCATTGACAGCTCTGGACACAACTCTTCTCCTTTTTCAGCACAGGGGGAAAGCTTGCACTGGCAAAGTAGGGAATTCTGGCATTCTTTAGATCCCAGTTCACCTACCAATATTTTTTGGCCTGCAGGAGAAAACACACAAATTCCATATATACAGCAAGCCAAGGAGAACTTAATGCAGGATCCTAGAGCAAAGAAGGTGGGAGTGTGAACCACTACATCGACAATGAATGAACAAAATATTGTCACATCCCATCCTTCTGATCAGATGTTAGCACGCACATGCACAATCTGATAATTGTCTGAAATTATCATAATTGCTGCAACCACTGACAGCATGAATGAGAACCTTGAGAGCCTGACCTATGACTGTAAGGTCTGAAGAGTAGACTTGTTGTTCTCGTCCTGCTCTATCTATTAAATTTAATGATCTGAATTGTAATAAGACTGCCAAGCATCCTCCTCCGAAGTGTTTATAAAGATGGTTACTTATGTCACTCCCTCCCTCCAGAAGACGGAGGAGCCAAGACTCGGCCAACTCCGATATTCACCTTCTTATACAAGATGAACACTGCTGAGCTCTCTGTGCAAGACCTGAAGGTAAGAGAGAGAAATAGAGAGAGTCTGCAGAGGAAAGTAGAAGTATAGAGAGGAGGGGGGAAGGTGTAAGGGAGATATAGAGAGTCAGCAGAGGAAATGAGATATAGAGAGAGGAGGAGGCAAGGTGTAAGAAAGAGAAAGACAAATAGAAAGTCTGCAGAGGAAAGGAGAGAAAGAGAGAGAGAGAGAAAGAGAGGAGGATGTAGAGAAGAGAGCTGTAGAGGTGTAGAGGAGAGAGAGAGTCAGCAGAGGAAATGAGATATAGAGAGAGGAGGAGGCAAGGTGTAGGAAAGAGAGAGAGAACTAGAAAGTCTGCAGAGGAAAGAAGAGACAGAGACAGAGAGAGAGAGAAAGAGAGAGAGAGAGAAAGAGAGGAGGATGTAGAGTAGAGAGCTATAGAGGTGTAGAGGAGAGGGAGAGTCAGCAGAGGAAATGAGATATAGAGAGAGGAGGAGGCAAGGTGTAAGAAAGAGAAAGAGAAATAGAAAGTCTGCAGAGGAAAGGAGAGAAAGAGAGAGAGAGAGAGAAAGAGAGGAGGATGTAAAGAAGAGAGCTATAGAGGTGTAGAGGAGAGAGAGAGTCAGCAGAGGAAAGTAGAAGTATAGAGATGAGGAGGGAAGGTTTAAGGGAGATATAGAGAGTCGGGCAAGGTGTAGGAAAGAGAGAGAGAACTAGAAAGTCTGCAGAGGAAAGGAGAGACAGAGAGAGAGAGAAAGAGAGGAGGGTGTAGAGAAGAGAGCTATAGAGGTGTAGATGAGAGAGAGAGTCAGCAGAGGAAATGAGATATAGAGAGAGGAGGAGGCAAGGTGTAGGAAAGAGAGAGAGAACTAGAAAGTCTGCAGAGGAAAGAAGAGACAGAGACAGAGAGAGAGAGAAAGAGAGGAGGATGTAGAGAAGAGAGCTATAGAGATGTAGAGGAGAGAGAGAGAGAGTCAGCAGAGGAAATGAGATATAGAGAGAGGAGGAGGCAAGGTGTAGGAAAGAGAGAGAGAGAGAGAGAGAGAGCAGGATGTAGAGAAGAGAGCTATGGAGGTGTAGAGGAGAGAGAAAGAGAGTCAGCAGAGGAAATGAGATATAGAGAGAGGAGGAGGCAAGGTGTAGGGGAGAGAGAAATAAAGAGTCTGCGGAGGAAAGGAGAGAAAAAGAAAGTGAGGAGGATGGAAGCTGAAGAGAAAAGACCCATAGAGGGAAGTGAAAAAAAGCTATGGAGGGAGAGAGAGAAAAAAATTGAGAGTCTGCAGAGCAAAGGAGAGAGCGAGGGAGGAGGGTGGAAGATGTAGAGAAGAGAGTTATAGAGGGAAAGAGAGTCTGCAGAGGAAAGGAGAGAGACAGAGAGAGAAAGAGAAAGGTGGGAGGATGGAAGGTGTAGGGAAGAGAGTTATAATGGGAAAGAAAGTCTGCAGAGGAAAGGAGAGAGAGACGGAGGAAGATGGAAGGTGTAGAGAAGACAGCTATAATGGGATAGAAAGTCTGCAGAGGTAAGGAGACAGAGAGAGAGAAAGAGGAGGATGCAAGGTGTAGAAACGAGAGCTATAATGGGAAAAAAAGTCTGCACAGGAAAGGAGAGAGAGAGAGAGGGAGAGAGAGAGAGAGAGAGAGAGAGAGAGGATGGAAGGTGTAGAGACAAGAGCTATAATGGGAAAGAAAATCTGCAGAGGAAAGGAGAGAGAAAGCGACGAGAGAGCATGGAAGGTGTAGAGAATAGTGCTATAGTAGCAAAAAAAGTCTGCAGAGGAAAGGAGAGACAGAGAGAGTAGAATAGAATCTGTAGAGAAGAGACCTATAGACAGAAAAAGAAAGTGCAGAGGAAAGGAGAGACAGAGCAAAAGAGAGGAGGCTGGTAGATGTAGAGAAGAGATCTATAGAGGGAAAGAGAGTCTGCAGAGGAAAAGAGAGACAGTTAGAAAAGAGGAGGGAAGGTAGGGGGAGAAAGCTGTGGAGGGAAATAAAGAGAAAAATAGAGAGTTTACAGAGAAAAGGAGAGACAAAGAGAGAGAGAAAGAAACAGAGGAGGATGTAAGGTGTAGAGAAGAGAGCTTTAGAGGGAAAGGAAGTCTGCAGCAGTAAGAAGAGACAGAGAGCGAGAGAGAGGGCAGAGGATGCAAGGTGTAGAGAAGAGAGCTATAGTGAGGAAGAAAGTCTGCAGAGCAAAGGAGAGACAGAGATAAAGGAGAATAGAAGCTGGAGAGAAGAGACCTATAGACAGAAAGAGAACCTGCAGAAAAAAGGAGAGACAGAGCGAAAGAGAGGCGGATGGAAGATGTAGAGAAGAGAGCTATAGAGGGAAAAAGAGTCTGCAGAGGAAAAGAGAGACAGCGATAAAAGAGGAGGGAAGGTATGGGGATGGAGTTATGGAGGGAAAGAGAGGGAAAAATAGAGAGTCTGCAAAGGAGAAGCATACAGAAAGATGGAGGAAAGATGTAGAGGTGTGGAAGTGAGTGCTATAGAGGGAAAGAGCGTGAAAAATAGAGAGAGTGTAAAGCGAAAAGAGGAAACCAAGAGAGAGGAGGAGAGAACGTGTAGAAAATTCCTTTGGAGTTTAAGAGAGAGAAAGAAGTAGAGAAAGTCCACAGAGGAAAGGAGAGACAGAGGAAGAAGAAAGGAGGGTGTAGGGGAGAGAGCTATGGAGGAAAATAGAGTGAGATGAATAGAGAGGGAGCATGCAGAGGAAAGAAGTAACAGAGAGAGGAGGAAAGGAGACCCGTGGATGAAAAAAAAAAGAGCAATAAAGAAAGTTTGCAGAGAAAAAGAGAGAGAGAGGAAGAGAAAATGAAGGCAGGAAGGTGTAGGGTAGAGAACTTTGAAAGAAAAGAGAAAGAGAGAGAGATCAATGAATAGAGGGAAAGAAAGGGAGACATATAATAGAGTGGGATAGACAGAAGGAAAGACAAAGATAGAAAGAGTAAAGCAGAACAGAAGAAAGTGAGACGGAGACATTGGAGAGAGCAATAGACAGAAAGAAAGAGAGATAGAGAATAATAGAAAAGAAGGTACAAAAGTAAGGAGAACTATGAAGAGAAAGAGAGAGATACTGATACAGGACTAGATGAAAAGAGAGAGAGAGAGTCTGAAGGAAAACAGTAAGGGGAGAGAGAGAGAGAGAGAGAGAGAGAGAGAGAGAGAGAGAGAGAGAGAGAGAGAGAGAGAGAGAGAGAGAACAGGTGGGAAGGGGAGTAAACAATAGACAGAAAGACTGGGATTGAGGGAAAGAGGGGGAGTGAGTGACAAGCAAGAGAGAGTTATAGATGGAAAGACACAGAGAGGCATATGAAAAGATATACAGAGAGAGTAAGAGAGTGAACAGTATGGAGAGGAGGAGAGCGAGAGAAGTAAAGATACTGATAAAAAGGGAGATGCGGTGGGAGAGAGAGAGGGGGAAGGGGAGAAGAAGCCATAGTTAAAGAGACAGAGAGACAGAAGGCAGAAGAGAAAGGAAAAATGAAAAAATAAATATAGGAGGAAAGGAGAGCACTAGGAAAAGAAAGAGACAGTTATAATCATAGAAAGAAAGAGAGAGAGCGGGAGAAACAGACAATAAGTGGAAAGAAAAGGGTGCAAAGGAAAAAAGGGAGCAATTGGCAGAGATGGAGGGAAAGAAAGTTATAGAGTGAAGGAGAGAGTGGGGAGGAGAGGGAGGTTTGAGATAGAGAGTAGAAATGAAAGAAATTCCACAAAGAAAATAAGACACGGTCACTGGAAAATAAAAAGGAGGGCAGGAGCTGGAAAAGGACCAGTAAAAATGATTGAAAACAATCATCACCAACCCCCCCCCCCCAAAAAAAAAACAAGTTTTTCATTTTATTGGTCGCAGATGGTAAGTTTGCCATGTTGAACAACACAACTACCATTAGGACTGTAAGTTAAAGCAAAACTTTACCCATAACAACTTGATAAAAAATATTGTTCTTTAGCAAGGTACATACATTCCACATTAATAATTATGCTACCAACATTAGCGAGTGCTGTAAATCACCTCTAGCATTGCTCCTGTTGCTTCTTGCCAGGGGCTGCCATTTTGCTGAAGCCCAGAGCCCCTGAGCAGCAGTAAAATATAAAGCGGAACTAAACCCAACGGTTTAATGGTTTCAAAAAACAGTTACATTCCTGGAATGTCGGGATTGCTAACTGTCACATTTGCTTCCTGTCCTCAACCAAACTGTCAAAACATTAAATGGCTGGTGTCATAACTGATCAAATGTGCAGCATTATGGCAGTTGTAGATCAAACAGAAGCAGCTTCTTTAACTGTAAAGGATAGGAGGGTTTAGTTCCGCTTTAAGGCTGTCAGCAGATCGGCCTTTACAAACTCCGCAGTGCCTAAAAATGTAGAGCAGCTAAACAGGGTAAGACAGTGTATTATTGGATTTTAAACATTATAGGCACTTATTTTTAATGTTTCATATACTGTAGCTATACCTGAAGTCATCTATCAGGACTTCATTTTCTGACTAAAGTTCAACTTTAATTTACAAAAAATATAGATTTTTTTTTGGCTGTCCCTGGTTGCCTACTCTAATGCTAAAATTGCATTTGAAGTATATCTAAAGCCCAAAATGTTTTTTTTTTATTATTATGGTTAGAGAGGGAAGGGTTGAAGCTCTTGTCAGATTTTTGTTTATGGGGTCCATATATAAAACCCCACTGTGCCAATGCCTCATCATTCACACAGCTGTTGCAAGTATTCCCCATAATGTGAGTAGCATCCCCCATGGGGACTACTGATGAACTTGTATCCCCCCACTCCTGCACAGCCAGGAACACCACATTTTCACAAGCACCCAGTGTCAGAGAACAGTCTTTTTGTTGTTTATTAAGGGTTATAACTTGGATAGGGATGGGAGGTTATGAGATGCCCACTTGACTTCAGCAATCTTCAGGAACATCTTCCTATATACATAATACTGTATATACACTCTATATACAGTCTCCTTCACTTGCCTCCTGCACACATTTGCTTGCTCCAGCTGAATCACTGTAGAATGATCTGTGGCTACTGATCCCAACACTACCTTTTCAGGCACTGCCAACCCACCTGGCTGCATCTGCCTCTTTCACTAGCCTTCCAGGCTAACTCTTACACCATTCCTCCGGACTGACTCTTCACCAGCCCACCCGGCTGACTCTTCACCAGCCCACCCGGCTGACTCACAGGAGATCTTTCAGGGAAGGATTGAGACTTAAGTGCACCTCTGTCTTCAGGGAGACTGACTACATGTGGCAGTCTCCCCCCCTTGTTAGTCCCCAACAGTGCTGATCTACTCACTCTGTCCTCTCTTGCTCCCGTGCCTCCAAGAAGGGCTTCCTCCCACGTGTTAATGCAGGATCCTTCCAGCACTCGAATCCCAACCCAAGGCAGGACATCCCTCCCCCCCAGACTAGGGGGCACCCCTGAGGACCAACGACAGCCTCCTCAGCACTGTATCTCCATTTTCCACCCAACTGCAGTTATCAAAGCGAGCAAAGTTCTTTCTTGTATTAAGAGAGCTATGGACTGCAGAGAGAAAGAGATATAATTTTGCCCCTCTACAGTTGCAGTAAGACCTCATCTGGAATATGCAGTTTAGTTTTAGACACCAGTTCACAAAAAGGATATCAAGGAACTAGAGAAAGTGCAGAGAAGGGCAATCAGCTATAAGGAAAGATTAGAGAATTGAATTTATTCTCTCTTGAGAAGAGAAGATTAGGGGGGATATATTCAACATGTACAAATACATAAGGGGTCCATATAGTGAACTTGGTGTTGAATTATTCACTTTAAAGGTCATCACAGAGGACAAGGGGGCACTCTTTACGTCTAGAGGAAAAGAGATTTCATCTCTAAATACGGAAAGGTTTCTACACAGTAAGAGCAGTGAAAATGTAGAATAGACTCCCTCCGGAGGTGGTTCTGGCCAGCTCAGTAGATTGCTTTAAAAAGGCCTGGATTCTTTCCTAAATGTACATAATATAACTGGGTACTAATATTTATAGCTAAAGTTGATCCAGGGAATATCTGATTGCCTCTCGGGGATCAGGAAGGATTTTTTCCCCTGCTGTAGCAAATTGGATCATACTTTGCTGGGATTTTTTGCGTACCTCTGGATAGACTGTGGGTATAGGATTACATATATGGGATTGTATGGTTGTGTTTTTTTTTTTGTTTCATTTTTTATTGGTTGAGCTAGATGTGTCTTTTTTCAAACTAACTAACTATGACTGCCCCTGCTGGCATGGCCCAAGTCTATTTGTGGAATGGGCTCAGCCCCCTGCCAGCCTAACTTTGAGGATTGGCTGAGGCTCCATAAATATTCAAGGCAGCTCCTTCTATCTTCCACCCGCAAATTCTAGAAGATTCTCCAACCTTCTAGACCAGAGGGAGGCACCAGAGAGCTGCCAGGATGAGTCCCCCAGTCCTGAACTTCACTGAACCCTGACTCAGATTCCATGGCTCAGACTTAGCTCTGAGCCAAACTATATTTTACCTACTCGAAATTCTAACACACCCTGTACTAACTTCTAGCACACACTAGAGGGTGCTACATTCACCCCCCAAACAGAAGCCATGTTCCCATCAGCTGGGAGAAAACAACTCCCGAGCCCAGGAGAAAGAAACAGGGCATCCCATTCAAAAAAGAAAGGGGGGAAGGGAAACAACTTGGAAGGGGCTTGTTACAAATAAATGAATGGTATAAAAAATATACACATTTTCTCAAAGAACCATATACATCACATATGTACATCCTGACTACAGACCCCTGTAGCTAGCAAAGTAATGCAATTACCAGCATATAGCCGTCCACGATGAACATGCAGGAAACAGAAAAAAAAAATACATCCTCATGCTCAACTAAATATCTGTACATTCTGTCAGCAAGGGGTTATAGGCCTGCTAACAGAAACAAACAAAGCAACAGACTTTTTCAAAGAGTCTCTTGTAGGTGGAGCCCCTCCCTAACAGCAACAGCATGACACTAGGCCTCACCCATTCTTCATCTGGAACAGGATAACCCATGTGGAAATGGATCAGGGTGTTAGGCCGACCTAGTCCATGAAGAAAGGAACAAACATAGGCAGCAGTCCTGTCTTTGCTGTCCATTTCTGTAACCTTTGAGCTTAACAACTCACTACAGTCCCTTCACAAGTGGAACTGAGGATTTGGCAGTCTTGAAATCAGCCATCAGCTCTTCTTGACAACCACCACCCTGTCCTTGTAGATGGCTCTTCCCAGCCACCATTCATGCCATATGTCTTGGAACCAGGTCCAGGCCTCCTCATTATGAGATCCCTGCAATGGCTTAGGGGTGTGCATAAATTCCCACACCATGTCATCCTCCCACTGTGCACAAGAGTCCTCTATGATGTCCATGATGTCTTGTGAGGACATACGGGTAGTCCAACCCGCACTCGAGTGCTGTGCCCAGCTGCAACTCCCACTGGAACCTGGAGAATTTTGGCAGTTCCCTTGGCTTGCCTTTCCAGGGAGGACACAGGACTTTTGTGACCTCACTACTCACTGCCTGTACTCCACATCTGGTCTGGGTCATGGAAGGTTGGTTCTGGAACTTCTGCCCGACACAGATAGGCATCTGCGGGGATCTTTCAGCCCTCTCAGCTGACTCTGGGGCCTCAAGCACTTCTGGCAGTCCTTCACCCCTTCCTGGGATCCCCCCCCCACTCCCATTCCTCCTCAGAACCACTGTGAGATATCCACTCTTCCCAGTCATAATCTATGGGCCCGGATTCTGCTTGCAGCCTGGGTGACCCCCAATCCATTGCCCTACCACTGAAACTCCCCTCTGCACTGGCTCCTTCCAGGTGGGGCTGCCAGGGTGGGCGGTTGCAGCCGGCCTTCCGGGAACAGCTTCTAGTTCCTGCTGGGCAGCACTTACAGGTATCAGCTCCCTGACTGGACTGCAGGCCGAGGCAGACTTCCAGCTTTCTTCCCCGATGTTGCTTGTCTTCACAGGGGTGTCACCAACCTTCTAGACAAGGGGGAGGCACCAGAGAGCTGCCAGGATGAGCCACCCAACCCTGAACTTCACTAAACCCTGAACCAGATTCCATGGCTCAGACTTAGCTCTGAGCCAAACTATATTTTACCTACTCTAAATTCTAACACATCCTGTACTAACTTCTAGCACACACTAGAGGGGGCTACATGTGTCTAATATGTGTGTCTCCTATGATCATCAGTTCCAACTAGTGGCCATATTACAGTGTTTTCCTGAAATACTGCAATCAGGAAAATACCGTAATATGCCTGCAAGATGCAGCTGATGCTCATAAAAAATATGCATATTAAACACATTAAAGGGATTATATGTGGCAGTTGTGTGAATGTTAAGACATTTGCGCAGTATTTTTTTTTTATAAAGAGGCCCCTGTGTGACCTGGTGACTTTTTTCACTGGAACTGAAAGTGAGTGAAAATACAGAATTTGGGGATGTCACTGGAACATTAATAGGGTGTAAATGTTTTAATGGGGACACCTTTTCTGGAGATACCTTTCCTTTCATTACTCAGAACTGAAATTGAAGGAAAATCGCCCCCTAAAAAAAACAAACAGGGGTTGTAGCAATTTCCTAGTCTATTCAAGTTGTGGTTTTAAACACCATTTAAAGTATAAAATACTGGTTTACTAATTATTCTCACATATTACACATCCCATCAGAAGAAGAAGCCATCACATCTATAAGACACAGGCTCAATTCACAATTTTTAATACAGGTAATAGTGAGTGGTGATTGGTCAACCCAGCCACTTTACCTCTCATAGGTGCATGGGGGGGGGGGGGGGGGGGGTAGTTCTCCTTTTCATTTTTTATGACAGCTAAACTTACCCTTTAAGGCGGCAGAATTGTTTTGCCAGGAAAGGGATCAATGTATGAAAATAGAGTGGGACAGAAAAGGCTGGCTAATAGGAGGAGTTCTGTGGTCCAGAAAGCAGGGATGACAACCCTAGCTGGGATTTCAGTGCAGCAGAGACATTGGGTTGTCCGACCAAACAGGAAGTTAGGCGTGTCCTGGATTTCTGGTGGATCAGTGGGTGTTTTTTGTACTTGCAGCATTAAAAGGAATAAAACACAGAAAATGTGCATGTACTGCAAAGATGTACTGAATATGGTTTTATTAATTTTGCCCTAACATCAGCTTTAAACTTCTATAATTTAAAACACTATTTTTCATATTGTAAATATTTGAAAGCACTATTACAAAGTTCCTATAATTCCCTGCAGAACAAATGACATTCTGTATCAAGCTAACACTAGATACACACATTAACTGCTTGCCGACCGGCCCACCGCGATATACGTCGGCAGAAGGGCGCGTACAGGCAAATTAACGTACCTGTATGTTGCCCTTTAAGAAGCGATTTGCGGGCGCGAACTAGGTGAGTGTGATCGTGGGTCCCGCGGACTCGATGTCCACAGGGATACCCGCGATCGTCTCACAGAGAGGAAGAACGGGGAGATGCTGATGAACAAGCATTTCCCCGTTCTGCCTAGTGACAGGACACTGATCACAGCTCCCTGTAATCGGGAGCGGTGATCAGTGATGTGTCACACATAGCCACGCCCCCCCACAGTTAGAATCACTCCCTAGGACACACTTAACCCCTACAGCGTCACCTAGTGGTTAACACCTTCACTGCCAGTCACATTTACACAGTAATCAATGCATTTTTAACCACTTGCCGCCCGCCCTATTACCAAACGACGGTGGCAAAGTGGTTTGATATTCCTGACCGGACGTCATATGACGTGATCAGGAATATCGAGCCGCTGCGCGCCCCCGGGGGCGCGCATCACGGCGATCGTTGTTGCGGGGTGTCAGTCTGATCACGATGTAAATAGAAAGAGCCGGTGATCGGCTTTTCCTCACTCGCGTCTGACAGACGCGAGTAGAGGAGAGCCGATCGGCTGCTCTCCTGACAGGGGGGGTCTGTGCTGATTGTTTATCAGCACAGTCCCCCCTCGGATCCTACCCAGGACCACCAGGGAAGCCGCCCAGGACCACCAGGGAAGCGATCCACACTGGACCACCAGGTATGCCCCTAGATCCCCAGGGAAATGCCACTGTGTGCCCAGGCAGCTGCCAATCTGTGCCCAGGCAGCTGCCAATCAGTGCCCACTTCAATGCCTACCACTGCCAGTGCCACCAGGGATGCCCATCAGTGCCTCATATCAGTGCCGCGTATCAGTGCCCATTAGTGCCACGTATCAGTGCCCATTAGTGCCCATCAGTGTCGCCTATCAGTGCCCAGCAGTGGCGCCTATTAGTGCCGCCTATCAGCGCCACCCTATCAGTGCCCAGCAGTGCCGCCTTTCATTGCCCATCAGTGTCGCCTATCAGTGCCCACCAGTGCCACCCAGTGCCACCCATCAGTGCCCATCAGTGCCGCCTATCAATGCCCATCAGTGCTGCATATGAGTACCACCCATCAGTGCCGCCTACCAGTGCCCATCAGTCCCGCATATCAGTGCCCATCGTCAGTGCCCGTCAGTGCCCGCTCATTGGTGCCACCTCATCGGTGCCGCCGTATCAGTGCCTGTCAGTGCCGCCTTATCAGTGCCCATCAGTGAAAGAGAAAACTTACTTATTTACAATTTCTTTTAACAGAAACAAAAGCAAAACTTTTATTTTTTTCAAAATTTTCGGTCTTTTTTTATTTGTTTAGCAAAAAATAAAAACCACAGAGGTCATCAAATACCACCAAAAGAAAGCTCTATTTGTGGGAACAAAATGATAAAAATTTAGTTTGGGTACAGTGTAGCATGACCGCGCAATTGTCATTTAAACTGCGACAGCGCTGAAAGCTGAAAATTGGTCTTGGCAGGAAGGTGTCTAAGTGCCCTGTATTGAAGTGGTTAATTGCACTGATCGCTGTATAAATGTGATTGGTCCTAAAATCGCGCCAAAAGTGTCCGATCTGTCCGCCATAATGTCGCAGTCACGATAAAAATCGCTGATCGCCGCCATTACTAGTAAAAAATAAAATTATTAATAAAAATGCCATAGAACTATCCCCTATTCTGTAGACACTATAACTTTTGCGCAAACCAGTCAATAAACGCTTATTGACATTTTTTTGCCAAAAATAAGTAGAAGAATACATATCGGCCTAAACTGAGGAATAAAAATGTTTTTTTAAATATTTTTGGGGGATATTTATTATAGCAAAAAGTAAAAAATAATGCGTTTTTTTTTCAAAATTGTCGCTATTTTTTTGTTTATAGCGCAAAAAATAAAAACCACAGAGGTGATCAAATACCACCAAAAGAACGCTCTATTTGTGGGAAAAAAAGGAAGTTGATTTTGTTTGGGAGCCACGTCGCACGACCGCGCAATTTTCAGTTAAAGCGCCGCAGTGCCGAATCGCAAAAAGTGCTCTGGTCTTTGGGCAGCCAAATGGTCCGGGGCTTAAGTGGTTAAACATCTAATACATGTGAGGCAGGGCTGGGGCAAGGGGTGGGCAAGAGGGGCGGCTGCCCTGGGCACTGTGGTTCCATGTGAGGTGGGGGGGGGACGCTGGGAGGAGGTTGAAGGGGAGGGGACTTGTTTTTTGTTTTGGGAGGAGCAATTTGGAGGGGGCAGAAGGGTGTAAGAATTGCTAGGAGTGGTGATTTGGGGGGATTTGTGTTGGGAGGGGGGATGGGGGAAGATGATTTGTGCTGGGAGGAGGGATTTCAGCAGGGGGCAGATTTGTACACAGGGGATTTATGCTTATGGGGTAAGCATGCAGATTACTGCTCAATTTTTTGGGGGTAATTTTTGCGAACACATAGTGCTCATACATGTTGAGGGAGGTGGGGGCGCAGTTTGGCATGTTCGCCCTGGGCTCTAGATGACCTTGTCCCGGCACTAGACATGTGCGCTTTGTTTCATTGCGAATTGAAATTTGTACGAATTTTAGTTTTTCCGAAATTCGGAAGTATCCAAATTTCCAAATTACACATAGAACCGAATTTAAACGAATCCGAAATAACAAAAAAAAAATTCGGATGAAATTCTAATTTAAATCGTTTTCCAAAACTTTTCGAATTCTAAAACTTTTCAAATTCGAATAGTTTTCAAATTTGAAACGTTTTCGAATTCAAATGGTTTTCCAATTTCCAAAGAGAATAAAATAGAATAGAAAAAAAAATAGACTAGAAAAGAATATAACAGAAAATAAAAGAATAGACTATAATAGAGTAAAACAGAATAAAACAAAATAGAAAATAAAAGAACAAAATAGACTAGAATATAATAGCAACGAATAGAATAACATAGAAAGACTATAACCATCTTCTGAAATTCGAATTTCAAATAGAATACATTTGAATTTGAATACATAAGAAAATAATAGACTAGAAAAGAATAGAATAGAATAGAAAAAAAGACTAGAATAGAATAGAATAGACTATAATAGATTAGAAAAGAATAGAAAAAAAAAATAGAATAGGGTAATAAGAATATAACCATTTCCCAACATTCAAATAGAATCAATTCGAATTTGAATAGAATAGAAAATAATAGACTAGATTAGAAGAGAAAATAACAGAATAGTATAGAAAAAACTGAATAGAATAGAATAGAAAGAATATAAACATCTTCCGAAAATCAAATTTCAAATAAATTTGAATTTGAATACAAAAGAATAGAATAGGAAATAAAAGAAATTCAAATAATAGAATAGAAAATAATAGAATAGACTAAACAAATAAAAAACAATATAATTTAAAAACAATAGAATGGAATAGATTAAAATAGAAAGAATATAACCATTTCCTAAAATTAAAATAGAATCAATTTGAATTTGAATAGAATAGAAAAGAATAGATTAGAATAGGAAGTTGTTATACACATTCTATTCTATTCTGTTGTTTTTTTTCTATACTATTGTGTTATTTTCTATTCTACTCTATTATTTTCTATTCTATTCAAATTCGAATTGATTCTATTTGAATTTTGAAAAATTGTTATATTATTTCTATTCTATCCTATTGTTTTTTAATTCTATTCTTTTCTATTCTATTCAAATTTCAGAAGGTGGTTATAATCTTTCTATTTTATTTTATTCTTTTATTTTTTATTCTGTTCCTTTCTATTCTATTCTATTCTGTTCTTTTACTCTCTATACTATTTTGTTACGTTTTAATCTATTATATTATATTCTTTTATTTTCTGTTATATCCTTTTCTATTCTATGCTATTTTTTTCTATTCTTTTCTTTTATTTTCTATTCTATTTTATTCTCTTTGGAACTTTGGAAAACTATTCGAATTGGAAAACTTTTCCAATTCGAAAAACATTTTTCAAATTGGAAAACTATTCGAAAACTTTCTGAATTGATCCAAATTCGAATTAGGAAAATTTGAATGGATTTGAAAACGAATAAACAAAACAAATTCCGAAAACGAATGAAAGGAATAAAACAAATTTAACTAAACTAATTTATGTAAATAACAAATCGAAATGAAACAAAACAAAACAAATTTTTTTCGTTCTGCACATGTCTACCCGGCACTGCTGTAAATGCAATATAATGAAAATTTGAAAAAGAAAGCAGATAAAGTCGCAGACCATGCCTTGGTGTCTTTCTGTTTTTCTGAAGTCTGCTCTGGTTCTATGTTCTGTTTTGTTTTCTCTTTTCTGGAAATAGAGATGAAAGAGACCAATGGCTGCCTGCACCGAGCCTAATAGTGAAAATCTGCTTAAAGTGTATGTAAACCATAGCAAGGAACTTTGGTCTCTTTTGTTAGACATGCAATTCTTAACGTTTTATTATAATGTTTCAATAAGTGTTTAATTAGTAAAAAAAAAAAAAAAATGTAATTCTCCTAGAAACCTTTTGTGCAAATAACTTCCTGTGCTCGCTGCCTCAGCGGCACCGTTAATCATTCATGATTGAGATTATATAAAAATCAGCATATTTAGTCTTAAAAAATATGTAAACTCAACATTTCATATTCCTGATATGTGCCTGCTGTACCATGTACTTGTATGAAAAAGTATCAGGTTCTCTTTGTATTGCTTCCTTTGTGTGAAATCCCTGGTGTAATGCCAGTCCTTCTGCTTTCCTATTTAAAAAACTGACCACACTAAGCATGAGGGCACAGTGTGGTCAGTTTTCTAGCTGTGCTGGTAACTCAGCCTGCTCTCTACCTCTCTACCAATGATCAGACTTCTGCTGACAGCTCTCCTCCAATGATCAGAATGGTGCTGACCAGTGGCGGCGGGTGGTTCCTCCCCCCCGTTACAGTTGGTCGTTCAGGTCAATCGCACACATCAGCAACCCCCCACCCCCCTCCACCGGTCAGTCGAGTTACCAGCCTGGCACTTACCCTATCAGTGGCAAGGTCAGCGCTTCACTCCAGGCGACGGGCGGGGGCTTCCCCTGCATGCCGGCGGCCGTGCGTCTCCTCCCTCCTCCTTGTCCAATAGGATCGCTTCTCCTTTCAGCCACTTAGGAAACGGGTCTCAAGACCTGCTTTTTGATTAGCCGGGAGGAGAATCGGTGTGATAATGAATATTCATTTGCTATTGTCACACAATAGAGCCTCTGGCTCTAATCACGTGCTTCAAAAAGAAAAAACCCCATTGGAATTCATGCATCCGGCGCCCCACATGTAGATTAGGGGATGGATGGGAGGGGAGGTGGCGCCCCTGCGCCCTGTATTACAGGCCGCCACTGGTGCTGACACACCCCCTTCACAGCAATTTGCGTGGGTTTCCTCCGGGTACTCCAGTTTCTTCCCACACTCCAAAGACATGCTGGTAGGTTAATTGGCTTCTGTCCAAATAAATAAAAATAAAAATGCGAGTTGGGGACCTTGGATTGTGGACTCGATGTGAGTGTGCGATGTATGTGTAGAGCGCTGCGTAAATTGACGGCGCTATATGGGTACCTTAAATAAATAATAATAGATGAGCATCTTAATGTCATCAATGTATAGGGGTAGGGACAATTGTAGACATGCAACCACACTCGCTCAGGCTGAACTGGATGGACTGGTGTCTTTATTCAACCTTAATAACTATGTAATTTACTGGGAAGAACACTGTGCTGCTGTTTCTCCTCTCCCAGTTCTTATGCAACTGAGAACAGAGGGAATGTGATCACTTATAAAAAAAGGAAAAAGGTGTTTATAATTGATAATTTGATTGTAAAGTCTATTTTTTTTTTATTTTACATTAAAAAAAGAGGTTTTATACTTACCTGCTTTGTGCAATATGATTGTATTGCACAGAGCAGTCCCTTATCTCTTCTGGAGTCCCCCACCAGTGTTCTCTGCTCCTTGCTCCAGTTGCCTCCTTAGCCACGTGCCAAGGGGTTAGTATGCTCCTGACCCAGGCTGTGTGCTTCCATAGAAACACACAGTGTTGGTAAGCCACGCCCCCTCACAAGAGCTTGACTGACAGCAGCAGTGACCTATGACTCTCTATGAGACCAGAAAGACGGGAGAGCGGTGCTGCAGCCAGGACAGCGCTGGATCAGTGAGCGGAGTCGGGTAAGTGTTAGGGGAGGTGGGAAGGACCACTTAAAAAAAGTTTAGACTTTAGAGCCACTTTAATCTATCCTGGCGCCAAGGCATATTAAGAATTTACACTGAGCAGAACATTAAAGGTAAAGTTCTGCTTTAAATTAGTAGAGCTCAGTGGCGTCGCTAGGTGGTGGCTTTTGGGGCTATAGCCCTGAATCTGGGGCCCATAGCCCTGAGTCTCTGCAGGGGTCCCCAAGGGGAGGGGAGGCTCTCTGGGGACCCTGATGTAAGTTGGGGGCTCTCTGGGGACCCTGATTTAAGGGGGAGGCTCTCTGGGGACCCTGATGTAAGTTGAGGGCTCTCTGGGGACCCTGATGTAAGTTGGGGGCTCTCTGGGGACCTTGATGCAAGGCGGAGGCTCTCTGGGGACCTTGATGTATGGGGGGCTCTCTGGGGATATATATATACACACACGTATATTATATACATGTGTATGCCCGCCCAAGCGTATGACTTTCTTTACTACGCTGCTATGGGCTCTAGCCCCAGATCTTTTGTAGACCTAGCAACGCCCCTGGTAGAGCTGTATAGTCTTACTCACAAAATTCCCCCCGTTATTTATTTAACTTATTCTTCCTCTAATGGTAACTAAGGTGCAAAGAAAAAGTCAATACAATTATAATAGTTTTGATTATTTTGACTCCAATTGTTGTGCTATTGACGTACCCTTTCCTGACACCTCTTTGCCTGGCCTGAATGTGGCAGAGACCATCACAGAAGACAATCTTCATCAGAAAGCTGAACTTACTAAACACTTGGCATCCACAAATACTTTGTTACTTTGATCAGTATTTGAACGTCAAAAGGAATATTTCTTTCTAAAGCCTCGTACACACAATCGGATTTTCCGATGGGCATTGTGTGATGAATGGCTGTTGGCGGAAAATCCGACCGTTTCTACGCTCTATCGGACAATTGTTGGCGGATTTTCCCCGGACAAATGTTGGATAGCAGGCTTTAAAATTTTCCGTGGACAAATGTCTGTTGTCGTATTTTTCACGGAAAATGTTGGATGGCAGGCTTTAAAAATTTCTGTAGACTTTTTCCCCTTTTTCACGTACTTTTTAAACCAGCTATGACCTGCTATGGCTGTGGGTGTGGAAGGGGTTGGAGGACTCTGAAGCAGGCTTAGATTGCTGTTTTCTACTCTACAAGGGGTTGGGGAACACACTAGAAAGTTGGTAGGCACTATGGGAGTTGGGAGGGCGGGGGGTAGGGTTCTATGCGGGGACTTGGGGATTTTGGAAGAAACTGGGAGCTCTTCAAGGGGCTCAGAGGGGGACTTTGCAGGCCTTTTCAGCTATTTCCACCCCCTCTCCCACTTACTTTTCCCCTTTTTCCACTTACTTTTTAGACACCGGCTATCAGGGGTGGACTGATAACTCGTGGGGCCCCCGGGCAATAGGAGATTATGGGGCCCCCAGGCAATCAGAGATTATGGGGCCCCCAGGCAATCAGAGATTATGGGGCCACACAGTATACACACACACAACATACAATCACACAGTATACACATACATGTACACACAGTATACACAGACAGATGTAAAAAAAACACAGATTTATACATACTATCCCTGGCTTTACTGAGGCTGGCAACCCTGATGGGGCCCACTAGTGGCCAGGGCCCTCGGGCAGTGCCCGAGTGGCTCAATGGTCAGAAACTACCAAAATGGCCCTGATCAAAAGTTTACATACCCTGGTGATTTTGGCCTGATAACACGCACACAAGTTGACACAAAGGGGTTTGAATGGCTATTAAAGGTAACCATCCTCACCTGTGATCTGTTTCCTTGTAATTAGTGTGTGTGTATAAAAGGTCAATGAGTTTCTGGACTCCTGACAGACCCTTGCATCTTTCATCCAGTGCTGCACTGACGTTTCTGGATTCTGAGTTATGGGGAAAGCAAAAGAATTGTCAAAGGATCTGTGGGAAAAGGTATGAACTGTATAAAACAGGAAAGGGATATAAAAAGATATCTAAGGAATTGAGAATGCCAATCAGCAGTGTTCAAACTCTAACCAAGAAGTGAAAAATGAGGGGTTCTGTTGAAACCAAACCACGGTCAGGTAGACCAACTAAAATTTCAGCCACAACTGCCAGGAAAATTGTTCGGGATGCAAAGAAAAACCCACAAATATCTTCAGGTGAAATACAGGACTCTCTGAAAACATGTGGTGTGGCTGTTTCCATGCACAATAAGGAGACACTTGAAGAAAGATGGGCTGCATGGTCGAGTCGCCAGAAGAAAGCCAAATGCCACAAAGTATCCCACTTACAATACGCCAAACAGTGCAGAGACAAGCCTCAAACCTTCTGGCACAAAGTCATTTGGAGTGGTGAGACCAAAATTTAGCTTTTTGGCCACAACCATAACCGCTACATTTGGAGAGGAGTCAAAAAGGCCTATAATCAGGGCCGGATTAAGAACATCATGGGCCTGGTGCTGAGGATTTTGATGGGGCTTTTTATAAAACAAATAATTAAATACCGTATTTATCGGTGTATAACACGCACTTTTTTCCCCTTAAACTCAGGGGAAAGTCGTGGGTGCGTGTTATACGCCGATCCCCGCTATCGCTATGTGAATGTCGGCGATCGCTGCTGACATTCACATAGCGAGTAGTTTCAAATATGGCGCCGCGGAGTTCGGAGGGGCTCGGCGGTGCTGAACGAGCGCCGCCAAAATCACAGAGCCGAGATACACATAGTCGGGTGTATTCGGCTCTTTCCGGCGCCGCTCACAGCCCCCAGTCCCGCCATTGGACCTGTGTTATGTCCATCATAGGGCGGGACTGGGCGGGACTGTGAGCGGCGCCGGAAAGAGCCGAGAACCCTCGGCTATTTGTATCTCGGCGCCGTTCGTTCACTTCCGCCGGCGCCGAGTCCCTCCGAACTCCGCGGCGCCATATTTAAAACTACTACCATGTGTATGGCGGTGGCAGCGGCGGCAGGAGGCATGGACACTGGGGTCAAGGCTGCCCTGGGGACAAGGCCGCACTGACAAGGCTGCACTGGGGACAAGGCTGCACTGGGGACAAGGCTGCACTGGGGCCAAGGCTGCACTGGGGCAAGGCTGCACTGACAAGGCTGCACTGACAAGGCTGCACTGGGGCAAAGCTGCACTGACAAGGCTGCACTGGGGCAAAGCTGCACTGACAAGGCTGCACTGGGGCAAAGCTGACACTGAAAAGGCTGCAATGACACTAACAAGGCTGCAGATGAACACTGATGAGGCTGCATTGATGGGCATTTTAATCTAAGTTTCTTTTATTTAAACTTCCCTCCTAAAAGTTTTTTTCCTTAAAATTCTCTCCTAAACTTGGGGTGCGTGTTATACGCCGGCGCGTGTTATACGCCGATAAATACGGTAAATATGCAAACATTTTTTGTTTTGTTATTACAAATTAAATTAATTAAAGAGAGGGAGGATGAGAGAGAGATAAAGGGGATGAGAGAGGGGTGAGGGGTAAGGGAGGGAGGATGAGAGAGAAAGGGGGGGTGAGAGAGAGAGAGGATGTGCATGAGCATGCGTGAGAGTGACATCAATGTAGCCCGGCCAAGGCAAGTGACCGAAGACACAGAATCCAGAAGGAAGACCGGGTGAAGATGGAAGGGCCCGGGACCCGCCGGATTGATCGCAGCACTGGAGGGCTCAGTCTGACAGGTAAGTGTACCCTAATGTGCTAATATGCTGTTCATACTAGTACATTATGGCATAACCTACCTCAGAGTCTCTAAAAAGTAGTAATGTTAGCAAAGTTTACTACCGCTTTAATATCACAGGATCCCAGGAGCCTCTCATGGGCCCCCCTACTGACCCAGGGGCCCTTGGGAAAGTGCCTAAGTGCATAGTTGCCGACATTTCAAAAATATTTTCAGGGACACTTTTTTTACCAGTGGTATATTTAGAGTAGCTGACATCTCCTATGTTCCTCTATACATCACAGTAGTAATCACAAAATTAAATGAGTACCAATAATGGGCAGAACAAATATGAGGACTGAGATTTCCTTTAGTTGAACTAACAAAAGTGTTCCCATTCTAGAGCTAGTAACATTGAGGATATTCAATATTATTTTAAAGAATTGTTTTTGTGGGTAAGAGGCATAGGGGAGGAGTATGGATGGTATAAACGTGAGAAGTATGTGCAGGTGAGGGAGAGGAATGTGGAGGGTATAACAGTGGGCACTATGTACAGGAGAGGAGTGTGGGGGGTATGACAGTGGGCAGTATGTACAGGAGAGTTGTGTGGAGGGTATGGCAGTGGGCACTAAGTACAGGAGAGGAGCGTGGGGGGTATGACAGTGGGCACTATGTACAGGAGAGAAGTGTGGAGGGTATGGCAGTGGGCACTATGTACAGGAGAGAGGTGTGGAGGGTATGACAGTGGGCAGTATGCACAGCAAAGGAGTGTGGGGGTATGACAGTGGGCAGTATGTACAGGAGAGAAGTGTGGAGGGTATGACAGTGGGCAGTATGTACAGGATTTGCTATTTTTGGAATAAAATCATTGGAACTTTCCTGTGGTGTGCAGTCGTTCTTTTCTTCCTAGTAAAAAGGGAGGACAGACCATATTGGCACCATAAAGAATGAGGAAGGACATCTGGTTACATAGGATTGGGAAATGGCGAAGGTATTGCATTTATTCTTCTCCTCAGTCTTTACAAGGGAATTGGGGGCTTCAGTAACCAAAACTGCAGTGTCATGACACATCACAGGAAGCACCCTCATGGCTAACAGAGAACAGAATTAGAAATAGACTTGGGAATCTTAACATTATTAAATCACCGGGACCAGATGGCTTGCACCCGAGGGTACTTAGGGAACTCAGTCAAGTAATTGCCAGACCGTTGTTCCTAATTTTTACTGACAGTCTACGAAATGGTACCAGCTGATTGGAGAAAAGCTAATGTAGCACCAATATTTTAAAAAGGGCCAAAATATATCCCTGGGAATTACAGACCAGTTAGCCTAACATCCATAGTATGTAAGCTCTTGGAGGGGATGATAAGGGACTATGCACAAGATTTTAGTAATGAAAACGGTATCATTAGCAATTTAGCAGTAATCAGCATGGATTCATGAAGAATCGTTCTTGCCAAACCAATCTATTAGCCTTCTATGAGGAGGTGAGCTGCCATCTAGATAAAGGAAGGCCCGTAGACGTGGTGTATGTGGACTTTGCAAAAGCATTTGACACAGTTCCCCATAAACGTTTATTGTACAAAATAAGGTCCGTTGGCATGGACCATAGGGTGAGTACATGGATTGAAAACTGGCTACAAGAGCGAGTTCAGGGTGGTGATAAATGGGGAGCACTCGGAATAGTCAGGGGTGGGAAGTGGGCTCCCCCAGGGTTCTGTACTGGGACCAATCCTGTTTAATGTGTTCATAAATGACCTGGAGGATGGGGTAAACAGCTCAATCTCTGTATTTGCGGACAACACTAAGCTAAGCAGGGCAATAACTTCTCCGCATGATGTGGAAACCTTGCAAGAAGATCTGAACAAATTAATGGGGTGGGCAACTACATGGCAAATGAGGTTTAATGTAGAAAAATTTTGAATAATGCATTTGAGTGGCAAAAATATGAATGCAATCTACTCACTAGGGGGTGAACCTCTGGGGGAATCTAGGATGGAAAAGGACCTGGGGGTCCTAGTAGATGATAGGCTCAGCAATGGCATGCAATGCCAAGTTGCTGCTAACAAAGAAAACAGAATATTGGCATGCATTAAAAAGGGGATTAACTCCAGGGATAAAGCAATATTTCTCCCACTCTATAAGACTCCTGGTCCAGCCTCACCTAGAGTATGCTGTGCAGTTCTGGGCACCAGTCCTCAGGAAGGATGTACTGGAAATGGAGTGAGTACAAAGAAGGACAACAAAGTTAATAAAGGGTCTGGAGGATGTTGGTTATGAAGAAAGGTTGCGAGCACTAAACGTATTCACTATGGAGAAGAGACGCTTGAGAGGGGATATGATTTCAATTTACAAATACCATACTGGTGACCCCACAATAGGGATAAAACTTTTTCACGGAAGGGAGTTTAATAAGACACGTGGCCACTCACTATAATTAGAAGAAAAGAGGTTTAACCTTAAACTGCGTAGAGGGTTCTTTACTGTAAGAGCGGCAAGGATGTGGAATTCCCTTCCAAAGGCTGTGGTTTCAGCGGGGGGCATCAATAGTTTCAAAAGATTATTAGATAAGCACCTGAACGACCGCAACATACAGGGATATACAATGTAATACTAACCTATAATCACACACATAGGTTGGACTTGATGGACTTGTGTCTTTTTTTCAACCTCACCTACTATGCAAGTCTGCCCTCAGGATGAAGTTATCTGGATATAGTCTTTAATATAAACCTTCGGCTGGCTAAGTTGGGGCCCTTAAAGACGTTGGTGCACAAGGGTTGGATATGCCTATGGTTAGAGTAGTTACAATACTGCACCCCATGAGTTAAAACTGAGTAATGGTAATAGGGGGTGATCCTTAGATACAGTTGCAATAATTAGATGGAAAGAACAGGTAGATTGGCCACGTTGGGCCTAGTTCAGCAGCAACAATTTAACCTTGCAGGCCTCTTCAAGTGAGTGCTAAGCTTTGCAATGACTTTGATCTCTGACCGAACTACATTTCCCAGAGTGCAAAGTTATTCTCAACAACAAGCACAACCACTGCTGCCATCTTGTGGATGAAAAGAAATCCTGCATAGTCCAGTTGCATTACCTCCTGTTACATGTGTTTGCCATGGACCCTGCCGACCAATGATATAGAGCCTTTTTTTTACTGTCCCCCTACAAAGATGCCGTACTAATATACTTCATTCCTGGTGCCAGCTTCTTCCAGTGCCTTCATTATTGATACCACAACAAAACAACAATGTCATTCAGAAATTCATATACCCCCCCCCCCACCCCAAAGCAATGAGAATGCAATGGGAATAATTCATGCACAATCAGATCTAATTATTAGATTTATTAGGTTTGCATAAAACATCTTGGCTTCTGTTTGTTGAAATCGTTCACAGCAATAAAAACATTGGATTATTATGATACTGGAGAATGTATAATTCAGAAGTAAGAAAAATACTTCTGACGTAGAACGGCTAACCTTTTTGTTTCTTTTAGAAAATGGTGGACTTGGAAAAGTTACAGCTGGCGACAAAATAAAACCAATCAATCAGTAAGGGCCGGTTCACACTGCTGTGTGGTGTGAGATTGCATGTGATTTGCACCGCACTGCAGTGCAAATCACATGCGATGTCCGTGCAAATCTGAATTCAGCCAAACAGATAGTATGGCTGAATTCACATCGCATTCGGACCAAACTCGCACAGGACCCTTCTTTTGGTCCACAGCAGAATTGCATGGGTGTTCACATGCATGCGATCCAATGCCTGTCCAAATTTGCAGATCGCACTGCAATATGCGAACAGATTTGGGGGTGTCATTAACTTTCAATTGACACTCCCAGCAGTTCGCATAGGGCAGTGTAAACTGCCGCCGGGAGACATGCGATGCAGGAACCTGCAGTGGATTCGCAGGGTTCCCGCATCGCTACATTGTGAACCGAGCCTAAAGCTGTCCAGGAAATGTAGCTGTGCTGAAGTCTAATGCCCTGTACACGCGATCGGACATTGATCGGACATTCCGACAACAAAATCCGTGGATTTTTTCCGACGGATGTTGGCTCAAACTTGTCTTGCATACACACGGTCACACAAAGTTGTCGGAAAATCCGATCGTTCTGAACGCGGTGACGTAAAACACGTACGTCGGGACTATAAACGGGGCAGTAGCCAATAGCTTTCATCTCTTAATTTATTCTGAGTATGCGTGGCACTTTGTGCGTCGGATTTGTGTACACACGATCGGAATTTCCGACAATGGATTTTGTTGTCGGAAAATTTTATAGCAAGCTCTCAAACTTTGTGTGTCGGAAATTCCAATGGAAAATGTGTGATGGAGCCCACACACGGTCGGAAATTCTGACAACAAGGTCCTATCACACATTTTCCATCGGAAAATCCTATCGTGTGTACGGGGCATTAGCCTCATCCTCAGTTTTATTTATTACAACTTTTTTGTTAGGCCCAGGGTCATCACAATTTTTACAGAGCTGTAGCCTCTTGTCACATGATTCTGTCCTATGCATTTTATTGCACGTATCAGTTTATGTTGGAAAGCTTGTAGTGGGTTCCGAGAGAGGGATTATTTTATAGAATTTACATGATTATTGAGAATTGTTTTATCCCAATAACACCAATGATGAGGCTTATTTTAATCCAACTGGTACCAACAATTGTAGCTTATTTTGCTCACACTGACACCAGCAGTGGGACTTAATTTATCCCCATGACATCAACAATGGGACTTTTTATTTTCCACTGACACAAATGATTGAGCTTATTGTATCCTATTGACGCTAATATAGGGCTTTTCGTTTTTACACCCACTGATACCATTGATGGGGCTGATACTCCCACTAACACCAACGATTGGGTTTATATTGCTCCCACTTATACCAACAATGGGACTTATTTTACTCACATTTTCTTCTCAGTGTACCCCAAGCTCTATTTTGTTTAAAACAGCACCAGCCTCTCAGAAGCACAGTAGCAGCACACTGCTATGAGGTATGGTGATAGGAATGATTGGGTTGGGCTACTAGGTGAGGTGTGGAAAAGGTCAGGAGAAAGGTGAAGAAAGGTTGTGAAGATGGGGGAAATCAGAAGGGGAGAAGACCCATCCCACTCTCCTCCAAGACCACCCATCACAAGTTTCATGGATACTATAGAATATTCTGGAACTCTTGGGAGCCTTTAAAAACTAATCAAGCAATCCACATCATTGTGTAGTGTTCTGTTGTATCATGTTCCTCAACAGTCAGGGTTCCATGCACATTATGGCATCAGACTCTGTAACCCATTCAGCTATGGAGGGAAACTGTTCAGTGTGCCAGTGACTGGGGATGACAGCTGTAGAGAAATGGGATAGAATATGTTTCTTTTAGAGTTTATAATACCAAATACCAGGGAGTATGGACTATAGAGAAGGGTGGTATGGGGGAATATTTGGGATGTTTGTATATCGATAGTATGATGTACGAGAATCCTTTGATTGGAGCACAGTCCCACCATATATGGTGCTTATGCCCCATACACACGAGCGGAAATTCCGCCAGCAAAAGTCCGATGAGAGCTTTTGGTCTGAAGATGCGACCGCGTGTATGCTCCATCGGACTTTTGCTGGCGGAATTCCAGCCAGCAAAAGACCGAGAGCATGTTCTCAATTTTTCAGTCAGAAAAAGTTCCAATCTCAAATTCTGATCGTCTGTACCAATTCCGACGCGCAAAATTCCTACGCATGCTCGGAAACAATTCGACGCATGCTCAGAAGCATTGAACTTCATTTTCTCAGCTCGTCTTAGTGTTGTACGTCACCGCGTTCTTGACCGTCGAATGTTCAGCAAACTTTTGTGTGACCGTGTGTATGCAAGCCAAGCTTGAGCGGAATTCCGTCGGAAAAACCATCCAAGATTTTTCCGACGGAAATTCCGCTCTTGTGTACGCGGCATAACTCTCTTTTTGAGTTTGACATCTTCAAGATGGTAAAAAATTTTTTGGTAAAGTTTTTCTCCTGTGCATTTCTAGTTGTGAATAATCTGTGGGAGATCATGATGGCTTTTTCCCAGTCACCTGGGCCAATGGTCACTCCTAAATCTTTAGACCATGACTCCATGTATTTGGGTAGGGAAGAGTAAGAAGGGTATATTAGAATGCTGTAATATTGAGAGATGGCGTAAGTGTTGCAAAAGGAGGTGGTCAAAAGAGGTAAGGGAAGGAAGTAGGGTTAGATTAGGTCTGTTTGGAAGAGTGCTTCTGAAGGATGTGCCAACCATTGTGAAATCGCAGGTGGAGAGCTCCTCATGGAGAACACCAGTGCACCATTAGATAAAATTTGTATTAGTCCCTATAATATAAGTAGCTTTTTTCCACTCCCAGAACGTGAAGCAGTTTATAGCAGTGGGGAAAGCCAGGTTATCAAATAGGGAAGTCATAGGGCCTAGGTAACCTGAAATTGAAAGACTATTTACTAAACTGTCCCGGGTATTGGGGAATTGGCATGTACGGAATGGGAGAGATAACAATGGACCATTGTCGCCAGCATATTTTATGATAGCCCATAGTTTAGCATGAGCGTCAAGTGTCCAATCTACTATTTTTGTCAAGACTGAGCCTAGATGGTACAACAGAATATGTGTGTTAATTACTCTGCCATTTTCCTTGGGAAGGTAGAGCGTTTTATAGTTGAGTCTAGGGTGGCCTGATCCCCATGTATATTAATAATTAATTCATATATATATTAATAAATGAAATAATAATATGAAGATTTGTTGTTGTTTCTGTTCGTATGGAATTCTGTTGAGTTGGATTGGAATAGGCATTTGTGCACCCCCTTTGATGGTGGATGTCTTACGGACGCCCATGCGTCACCGCCCGTACATGACGCTGGGGGCATAGCCTTCGGGCCCTTGTGGCTATATCTGGACGTTCAACACGGCTGGGATTCTGATTCACAAGTTGACGATTGGATAGAGCGGTCACATTTCTAGGAACAAACTGACAACCATTGGATATTTTTCACTCCATTGAGACATTTTCTAGACATGATTTTCAAGGGGCCAAGTGGAGACCGCAGTGAGAAATACCCCTATCCAGATACTGCTGATCCTCCGGATGTTCCCCTGTTGTGGCTTTTGTTTGTTTCGCCTCCTCAGCTCCCGAGCTGGATGCACTACACGACCGCCATCTTGATATCCAGCGTTTGGCGATTTATCTCAGCCATTTGATACAACATTCATGCATCCGCCCCTGAAGAAGCGAGCAGGGCCTCGTGAAATGCATAGGGCTTTATTGATGCTTGTTTTATGCCGGTACATGCTGGGTATTATTGATGTCTGCATTATGTCTACATACTTTCCTGTCCATATGTATGTACATTTTATTTTCTTATTGTGTATGTGCATTTACTGACCTAGCAACTTTCAATTTTTATTGTTGCTCATTGATGTATAACACTTGTAATAAATCTTTGTATATTTACTTTCATCTGTGTTGTATGCATTGGCCATTATGCCGGGGAACTCGCAATCATTGTTGTTGCCACTCCGTTACACAACACTTTGAAACAAAAAAATTGATTTTGTCTCAGTGTTTGCTGTGAACATTGGCTAAACCTCTCTCACATCATCAAAAGTCCAAGGGCTATTCCTCTTGTTTTTTTGTGCACTATTAGGGATGGAGGTGTCAGAGGGGTCACACCAGACCTTAATAACCTTTTTTTGATTGGATTGGAATAGGTATAAAAACCTCAGGACTATATCCATTTGAATTTGTTAATTCTTCCCAGTAAGAAAATTGTTTATGGTCACATTTAGTCACATAGGGAACAGTTGTGAGATGAGATTTGTATCCCCAGGTGTTTTAGAGACATGGTGCCATTTTTAAACATGCAATTATCTTTAATGGAACCTCCTTGGGTGGTGTAAGGGAGATACAGAGGAGCTCCGATTTTAAATAATCAAGGAGAAAAAATGTCTAAATTTGTTATTGATAAATGGCATAGAAATATTGGGGCTGTTTTACATGTAACAGAGATTGTCTGCAAAAAAGGATAGTTTAGTATTGGTTGGTTGGTGAGTTGAGCTGGAAATTTTCAATTTTCTTTGGTTTTGTTTTGCATGTGTTGCCCTTCCATGTGCTCTGTGCTGTGAAGGCCAATTATAGGTGGGAGCAGGGGCCATTTGTTTGTTACTGATGTAATATCGATGAGGGGACACGCTGGACTCCTTCGCTGCCATTGTGCTATATGCTGGGCATCCAGTGTGCCCCTATGCCTTTAAGAAGGGGTGGGCTCCCTCCAGGCTCACCTGCCCTCTATCCATTAGAATGCATGTGCTTCCACTGTGGAGGCTCTCATAAATTTACGAGAGTTTGGACTGCAGAAATATTGGGATGCCTTGGTGTGCTAACTAAACCCCTGTTTTTAACACATACTGTTAGACAGGATCATTTGGTTGGTAGCAGGCTGCTTGGCGAGTTGAGCTGGGAATTTCTTTGGTTTTATTTTGCATGCATTGCCCTTCCATGTGCTCCTTGCTGTGAAGGCCAGTTATAGGTGGGGGCAGGGGCCATTTGTTTAGTATTGATTTGTCCAGTTTGGATTCTGGAGATGGTTGGTTTCTACTTCAAGGCAGGGGCAAGGTGTTCCATCGTTGATACGTAGAGGAGTCAGGAAAGGGGACACCCTTGATCGGTTCCATCATTCGGGATTTTGGGTGACATAGATTTGTTTGCATGTACTCTTGTTTACGTGAAGAAATATGAGCCAGGAAAAAGGTTGGGATGAAGACCTAATTGAAGAAGAGTACAGCATGTTTGAGTTTAAAGCAACTGGCCTTATCAAATGACTTTTCCATGTATTTTAAAGGTTCTTGCTTAATGCATTAACAACGGTGTTCTCAAAGTGTTATTTCTGTCTTCACAGACTTGGATAAACCCTATTGGTGTTTGAGTTTGGGAAGAAGCGGTCACGGTCCATTAGCAATTTGTTTGGAGTATAATTCCAGATCTACCCTTATCATGGAAATTGGGCGATAACTGAGGCATAAGATGTAGTCTTTGTCAGATTTGGTTATATGAGAAATGCCTTCAGGGCCTGATCTGGGATTTTTGTTTCTGGGGATGAAAAGTTGAACACCTTAGACTGGCCATACATTACACATTTCTTTGTACAATTTTAAATTTACCAAAACCATATAATATGAGGTCAAACCTAAACACTTTCAATCTGTATGCAGTCAGGCAGGCCCTTGCACTACATAGTTAAAGGTAAATTTAAAGGAAATTAAATAAGAAACTTGTGTAATGTAGGATCAGCCTTATTCAGAAAAGATATAGGATGTTTATTTATTTTTTCAATTTATGGGCCATCATGCCTGGGAACAGACAAATACAGATTGTGGATGCAAAGCCTTTAATACATGACGCCTCCTTCTCTATGTGAAATTATGAATGACTGTGTCAGAATAAAGCAGTGCCTCCTGTGGACTGTGGACAACATTCTAGTGTGTGTGTCAGTTTCAGCTACTGAGCTCTGTATACAACAGGCCTTTTTAATTAAATGGTTAAAATGAGCAAACATATGAAAAGCAGCCTAGAGCCCCACCCGTTGGTTCAAATGTAAATATAAAATTTACATACAATATGTAATATTTCATTTTACCCCATTAAAAACATACTTTACTTTTAAAGTGGAACTTCACTCTTTCAATCAACATTAACTATTTTTAATCCTTATGCTGCTAGCATTAGTAAATAGATAGGAAAGTATATCATAATTACTTGTTTTCAACTCTATTTTACATTTCTTTAGTTAGTTCCTAGTCTCTAGGTCTAGGCAAATGATGTCATACATCCCAGGAGTCTTAAGGAGGGGAGGAGGGGTTTTCTCAGCTAAGGATACCCTCTTGCCTGCATACCTGAGCTAAGGGCACATGGATGACAGAAAGTAAATGCTACATGAATCATTTGCCCTTACTCAAGATGGCCACGGCTAGAAATGCTAAGGGGGTGTTTTTCAAAGTGATTTCTCAGCCAAATAAAGCATGGAAACATATCCCTGGGGGAGTTTGCTTTAAATATTAAAAAATAATTATATAGCATTTTTGGTTTGTGGTACTTAGATGCTCTGTAGTTCCGCTTTAAGTCCTGAATATTATAAATAAAAAAATAAAACATTTTTTTTAAAACTCTAGGGGTTCCATTGATGTCAAGAGCATTCCTGCCCCTTTGTATACGTGCATCTGTGGGCCAGGGGATCTCCTATCTCCTACTTGCAGTTTTGGACTGAACCCAAGCTCATCCATAGTCTAGATCCACTCTAAATGGAACTGGAACACTATTACCCCTATTGATACCAAAGATATGGCACTATTCTTCCCATTAGCATCAATGATGGGGCACTATTTCTCCCACTGACACTAATGATGGGGCACTATTCTTCCTACTAACACCAATGAAGTGGTACTATTCTTCCCACTGACACCAACTATTCTTCTTACTAACACCAATGAAAGGGGCACTATTCCTCTGACTGACACCAACCATTGAGCACTACTTTTCCCACTGGCACCAACGATGGGGCACTATTCTTCTTACTAATACCAGTGAAGGGGTACTGTTACTACCACAGATACCAATGATAAGGCACTATTCCTCCTAGTGAAACCACTGATGAGACACTATTCCACCTACTGACACTACCGATGGGGAACTATTGTTCCCACTGACACCAATGATGGGACATTGTCTCTTCCCCATAGGTTTTGGGTCATTTTTTACTCCCACTGACCACCAAGACTGAGACATTTTTTGCTCCCAGTAACCATCAAGCCTGGGGCATTGTTTATTGTCATTGACCACTGATATCAAGGCATTTTCTACTCCCACTGACCACAGATTGCCCCCCTAAAGTTTAAAGGTAAATAAACTTGAGTTTGAAGGTTTGTGGCCGAGATCCTCATCCTTGCACTATTTAGTGATCATTAACTGGAACATGTACACTAGTCAAGAGTTCACTGACCAGAAGGATCAGTGACTTACTAAATAGGAAAACAAGGATGAAGATATGCAATATTTGAGAATACAGCGATGGAACCTCTATTCTGAAAATTTTCTTTAGACACGTAGGAAAGGACCCAAACAAACTGGCCGGTCATTCAACTATGTTCAATAATGCACGGGCCATACGACAGTGCAATAAAAGACTTTATTGACTTTATATACAATAAGCTGTCAGCCATTTTTTTGTCAATACATTCATCATAAATAAAGGGCAGACTGTAGATATATTAAGCACATGTTACAAAGTGAGGTAACAGGAGGCGGCGCTGTGCTCAGTAGTTTTTCGTCTGCTGCTGTTGCCTGTTTGCCATATGCATGAGTCTCCGGAGGAGGTCGCTGGCTGATCCGTCCATCTGGGTCATGTTCTGATCTGGAGAAACTCGCTGCCTCTCGCTGTCTTCATCCAGGCAACTGGAATCCATAGTGCAACTGTCTGCAGTTACAGAAAAAGACAGTTAATATTACCACAAAATAAAAACATCCCATTGGATCATGTATGTCATTTAGATATACATCATATTCTGAAATTGGACATTTATTGTTTTATAATTATGTTATTCTGCATGTACTTTTTTGACCAAATATTTACCAAGAAACTTATTTTTTTTAATAGGATACTACTGATATTTTATACTTACATGGAAATAGAAATTATACGTGTGTGACTTGTATGCTCCAGTATTACTTCCCTTGTTTATTCCACTAAGGCTGTCTTTGCTTACTCTATTATGGCAGATTATGTATGATCCACTATGTCATGTCATTTGAATGGCTGGTTTAAGGACACAGAGAGCAGTGGTCCCCAATCCCTGGTGCCAGTCCGTGGCCTGTTGAGGGCTGGGCTGCATGTCTTGGGGGGGGGGGAGGATGGCGTGTACAGGTAACCAACACAACTTGCACTGCCACCTTCTAACCACCCGAGGGTGCCCACTCCTCTTCTCCCAGCACCACTACTCCCTTCCCTGCCTGTGGTCATGTCAGGAAGAAGAGAAAGAGAGATGAGGGGAAGGGGGAGGAGAAGTGGAGGAAGGAGCGTCGGACTGGGACAGGATTGTCAACATCATAGAGCACTGGTTAGGCCCATGAGCTGACTTCAGGTGGCAGGCTATACCACCCCCTCCCACGCCACCCCGTCTGTGGAGGGATTGACTTCCAGAAAGCCAGTCCCTGGTGCCGGGGTGTTTGGAGACCTCTGCCATAGAGGGTGACCTGTCTCCAATTTAAGTACAGGGCTGATAAACTGACAATCTTTCCAAGCTGAGAGATGAGGGTAGAACTGTTAATTAACAAAGCGGGTATCAGAACTGAGTTCAGGTGTCTGTAACATGGAACATGATTTGGCTTTGCTGGAAGTTTGGTCAAAGCAGTGGAGACATCAGTTCAATGATTCTAAATGTAATATAATGCACCTAGGGAAAAAGAGTCCCCTCTAGAGAGTACAACATTGGGGGTACAGTGTTGGCCAGAGGATAAAGATTTGGGGGTACTTATTTCAGTTTGGCCAGGCAGTGGGAAAAGCAAATAAAAGTTTAGGATCACTAGAGCATACCTCCCAACTTTAGAACTTGAGAATAGGGGACACTTGAGGCTGATGTAAGCATGCGGCACATCACACCAAAAAGTGGGTGTGGTCAGACTGTTAACAATGGAAGGGGCTTAAAGGGCATGGTTAAACAAAACCAACCCCCCCTACCACCATCTCTCTCCCCATCATTACACAGGACCCCTTCTGCAACAGTAACCCCCATTGTTACACAGGACCCCTCCCTCATACTAACCCTATCATTATACACAGAGGTTATTGTTTAGGGTGGAGAGACAGGAAGGACGGTGGGGTTACTGTTTAGGGTCGAGAGGCAGGGAGGGGGGTTATTGTTTGGGGTCGAGACGCAGGGAGGGGGGGTTATTGTTTTGGGTGGAGAGGCGGGGAGGGGGGGGTTATTTTTTAGGGTGGAGAGGCAGGGAAGGTTGTTTAGGATGGAGAGGCAGGAAGGGAGGTTATTGTTTAGGGTGGCGTGGCAGGGAAGGGTTTTTTTTAAGGGTGGAGAGGCAGGAAGGGGGGTTATTGTTTAGGGTGGAGTGACAGGGGGGGTCATTTTAGGGTGGTGTGGCAGGGAGGGTGTTTGATTTACGGTGGAGAGGCAGGGAGGGGAAATGCAAGAAGGGAAGGGAAGGGATTTGGGGTTTGGGAACCCCACAGATGTCAGTCACTCCCCAGCACCACAACACTCAGCAGCCCCACCCTCCCCCCCTCCATGAACTCTGCAGCAGCTGAAAAAAGTTATCAGAGGTGGGGGAGCCAGGCTCACGGCAGGACACACTACTCGGTAGCCACCCTGCAGAGGAGTCCGAGGAGGGGGAAGTATGTTTCCGGGAAGAGTCATCACCCACTGAGCAGGGGGAGGGGTAGAGCTAGTAGAGGGGAAAGTGTATGAAGGGACACCTTAACCCCGCCCTGTCATCCATGTGTGCAGACTGTTGGGAGAGGCTAGGAGGCAGTAAGCAGGAGGCAGAGTCCGGTGGCAGAGTGGACGGCTACAAAACACGTCATCAGTTGCTAGGATGTGGGCAGTTCTAACATCCAGGGACTCATAGAAAGATTGAAGCAGAGGGGGAAGATAGGAGAGCGCAGGCATGTAGGAATCCTCACTGGGTGCAATGTATGAGAGTACACATTGCATTCATTGATGATATCCCACTAAATGGGGCCACTGCTGGAACTTGCTCTGGCAGTGGGCTCCAGGAGTTCAGCTAAGATCCATGGGACCCCGGGACTTACTTGACAGCCTGGGACAGTCCCGCAGAATCCGGGACAGTTGGGAGGTATGCTAGAGGGATCATCAGCAGGAAGAAGGAGGTCCTGAATATTCTATATACATCTTTAGTTATCACTAGAGGGATCACCAGCAAAAAGAAGGAGGTCCTGAATTGTTCTATATAGATCTTTAGTTATCACTAGAGGGAGCATCACCAGGAAGAAGGAGGTCCTGATTTTTTCTATATACTGTAGATCTTTAGTTATCACTAGAGGGATCATCAGTGGGGAAGGAGATCCCGATTCCTCTATACAGATCCTAATTAGACCTTATTTAGGACACTGTGTCCAGTACTGGAGACCTCACTTACAAAACTATATTGACAAGAGTCAAGGGATGGGTAACAAAAATGATGAAAGGTCTGAGGAATAAAACATATCAGGAGAAACTTTAGCAACTAAAGGCTGTGCAGTCTAGAGGGGAGAAGGAAAAGGGGAGACATGACTGAAACCTTCAAATACATTGAGGGGGTAAATTATTACCTTTTACCAGGATTGCATTTACCTTTGGTTCACGAGGACAATATTCTCAATATGAGACTAAGATCAAAAATACAGGGACAAGACCTCAAACTAGCAGGAGGAAAGTTGAAAACTAATCTAAGAAAGTATTATTTTACCAAAAAGAGTAGTTGATGCGTGGAATAGACTTCTAGCAGAGGTAGTGAGTAAGTCAACAGTAAGGGGATTCAAACATGCTTGGGACAAACATAGATCTATACTCAGACAAAAAAGTTAAAAAAAACAAAACAAAAAAAAGTCACACATAAAAAAAAAACGGGACAGACTCGATGGACCACTTGTTTTTTGTTTTTTCTGCCATCACATTTCTGTGTTTTAGGCAAAGGACAGTCTTCCAGCCTGACTCTTCTGACAGGGAGAGAATACAAAAAAAAAAACAAGAAAAACATGAGTAAACCCTGAGAGAAGCAGCAGAACTATTATAACAGGACAAGAGTGGATCTTAACGTAGAGGTCCGCCCACCCCACAAAAAATTAAAAGTCAGCAGCTACAAATACTGCAGCTGCTGACTTTCAATACGAACACTTACCTGTCCAGGGGGCCCATGATGTCGGGTACAGCCCACCGCCATTGCCCATAAGGGAACCCGGCAGTGAAGCCTTTTGAAGCCTCGTTCGCTACTGCGGATTCCAATTGGTCCGGCGGCGGAGAAAGGAGGAGGGGGACGGACTTCTGATGTACCGCCCCCCTCCCCCTGAAAGATGCCAAATGTGGCACCCGAGGGGGGGGGGGGGCGGATAAGCGGAAGTTCCACTTTTGGGTGGAACTCTGCTTTAAGGTTTTTAAACATCCCCATTGGCCACTTGTTGTTTTATGTACACATAACCATATTAATTGCAGCATTCACCTAAATTTTAATATCATTAATATCTAGTGTCTGTACCAATGTAGAAAACTTGTTATCTCCTTACTAGGAATCTGTCAGGATGTTGGAGCTGTCAATGCTGACTTATCTTACTAGTTAGTGGCCTGGTACAAGCATGCACCGTGCATGTTATGTGTCAGGACACCTAGGATTTATATAAAAGCAAGTGTCATCAATAAACACAGTTCAATGGTAGCTTTCACATTTCCTAATAGTATCCAACGTAAGATTAGCAGGCCCAGCAAGGGAAAGCATTCAGCGAGCTACTATCGTGACCCAGCAAAGAAAGCAGCTGTGGAAAAATTCTGGAACATCCCCCAATTTCTTTTAGTCTAAGGCTGGGTTCACATATATGCAAATTGGATGTTGTTTTTAACTGCACCCAGTTCACATAACATGTGAATGTGACTGGCTGTCATGTCCGGGATGGCCGCGGTGCGGTTTTGAAAAGTTTTTGGGTCCGGTTCAGGTGCGAATTCAGGCAAAAATTTGCACCTGAACCGGTGAACAGAAACACACTGGACTCTGGGTTGCAAACCGCAGCCAGACATGTGTGAACCCAGCCTAAATCAGAATAAACACACAAAGATCCTTAGAAGGTCAGTAAGAGTGTCAAACCTGCAGGTGTGCTCCATCTACGTCAGATATGTTTCAGAATCACCAGCAGATGTACTCCAGCATCAACAGCAGGTGTTTGTTTCAGCATCACCAGCAGATGTGTTCCAGGATCACCAACATGTGTGTTATAGTATCATAAGCAGGTGTGCTCCACCATCACCAGCAGGTTTGCTCCAGAAACACCATCATGTGTATTTTAGAATCATAAGCAGGTGGGCTCCACCATCACCAGCAGGTGTGTTCCAGGATTACCAACAAGTGTGTTCCAGGATTACCAACAGGTGTGTTCCAGCATCACCAGCGGTTGTGCTCCACCATCATGAGCAGGTGTATTCTGGCATCGAGCAGGTGTGTTTTGGCATCACCAGCGGGTGTGCTCCACCATCATGCTCCACCATCATGAGCAGGTGTGTTTTGGCATCAAGCAGGTGTGTTTTGGCATCACCAGCGGGTGTGCTCCACCATCATGAGCAGGTGTATTCTGGCATCGAGCAGGTGTGTTTTGGCATCACCAGCGGGTGTGCTCCACCATCATGCTCTACCATCATGAGCAGGTGTGTTTTGGCATTAAGCAGGTGTGTTTTGGCATCACCAGCGGGTGTGCTCCACCATCATGAGCAGGTGTGTTTTGGCATCACCAGCCGATGTGCTTCATCATCATGAGCAGGTTTGTTCCAGGATCACAATCAGAAGTACTTCAGCAGTACCAGTAGTTGTGCTTCAGGATCACAAGCAGGTGTGCTTCAGCATCACCAGCAGATGGGTTCCACCATCACAAACAGGTGTGCTTCAGCATTACAAGTAGATGTACTCCAACAGCAGGTGTGTTTTGGCATCACCAGCAGGTGTGCTCCACTATCACCAGCAGGCATGTTTCTGGATCACAAGCAGGTGTGCTTCAGCATCACCAGCAGGGGTCTTCCAGGATCGCCAGCAGATTACAGACAAAATGATGCGAAGTGGACTGCTGCAGTACAGCTATGCATGGAAAGGAAATTAAATTACCATCACCAGTAGGTGTGTTTTGACATCAGCAGCAGGTGTATTCCTCCATCACCAACAGGTGTGTTTCAGCATCACAAGCAGGTGTGCTTCACCATGACCACACCAGCAGGTGTGTTTTGACATTACCAGCAAGTGTGTTTTGGCACCACCAGCAGGTGTGCTCCACCATCACTAGTAGGTGCATTTCAACATCACCAGCAGGCTGTTCCAGCATCACAAGCATATGTGCTTCAGCATCACCAGCAGGTGTGTTCCAGGATCACCAGCAGATTGTGCACCAGTCTTCAGCATTTTCACTTCAGACCCAAGCTTTTGAGCTAGGGTACGTTTTTTGCTTTTAATGCAATTAAAATGTTTCTAATCCCAGTCCAGACAATATTAAGAAATAAAGGATAAAGTGAGCTAGATGGATCAAAAGTCTGTCTCGATCTGCTACGCTTGGTGGTGACTGGACCTCTGCTTCATTAGGGCATCTACAGCTGAGCCACAACTGCAATCTCACATCACAGCAGTCTGCCTTTTCTATGCGCTTCAGTTAAAATCTCCCTAAACTATTCCCCCTCCTTTATCAGAAATAACAACCCTATGCTTTCAATGTAGTTTCACGTAGGAAGACATTGCATGCTATTCTCCACCAAACAGCTAGGATTCAGAACCAGGTTCTGAATCCAGCATTTGCCTGGCAGTAATTACTTCTATGAAGTGTATCTTTATCATTTAGGGTTAAGAAAAAATCCACTACTTCCCTCCCCTATAAGAAATTGTACTGTGAGCCCAGATCAATGAGGGGACTGAGAGAGCAGATCCATCACAGCCTGGGCAGGAAGTGGTTTTAATAAGGCTGATCACCAGTCAAGCTGCGGGAGGCGGTGCTGGAGAGAAGGTGAGTATTGCAGCAAAAGCTGCATTTTTTATTTATACAGATCTTGGGAAATGTATTTAAAATATACTGTATATTTAACTGAAAATGTGCTTTAACCCCCAGTATGGCCGCAATACAACCAAATGTAAAATGCCCCATGCTGCGAGAGCTTTAACTATGCACCAGAGAAAATAGTGATAGGGTTCTATTTACAAAAAAATTGGTTACATGTTTGCACAGCTGTCTCAAAAAAATTTTAAGATTTTTTTTTTTATCTACACTATATTACCAAATGTATTGGGACACTTGCCTTTATTTGCACATTACCTTTAATGGCATTCCAGTCTTAGTCCGTAGGGTTCAATATTGAGTTGGCCCACCCTTTGCAGCTATAACAGCTTCAACTCATTTGGGAAGGCTGTCCACAAGGTTTAGGAGTGTGTCTATGGGAATATTTGACCATTCTTCCAGAAGCACATTTTTTAGGTCAGCCACTGATGTGGACGAGAAGGCCTGGCTCGCGGTCTCCACTCCAATTCATCCTAAAGGTATTCTATTGTGTTGAGGTCAGGACTCTGTGTAGGCCAGTCAAGTTCCTCCACCCCAAATTCGCTCATCCATGTATTTATGGACCTTGCTTTGTGCTCTGGTGCGCAGTCATGTTGGAACAGGAAGGGGCCATCCCCAAACTGTTCACACAAAGTTGGGAGCATGAAATTGCCCAAAAGGTCTTGGTATGCCGACGCCTTAAGAGTTCACTTCACTGGAACTAAGGGGCCAAGCCCAACCCCTGAAAAACAACCCCACACCATAATCCCCCCTCCACCAAATGATTTGGACCAGTGCACAAAGCAAGGTCCATAAAGACATAGATGAGCGAGTTTGGAGTGGAGGAACTTGACTGGCCTGCACCTCAACCCGATAGAACACCTTTGGGATGAATTCGAGCGGAGACTGCGAGCCAGGCCTTCTCATCCAACATCAGTGCCTGACCTCACAAATGCGCTTCTGGAAGAATGGTCAAACATTCCCATAGACACACTCCTAAACCTTGTGGACAGCCTTCCCAGAAGAGTTGAAGCTGTTATAGCTGCAAAGGGTGGGCCAACTCAATACTGAACCCTACGGACTAAGACTGGGATGCCATTAAAGTTCACGGACTAAGACTGGGATGCCATTAAAGTTCATGTGCGTATGAAAGGCAGGCGTCCCAATACTTTTGGTAATCTAGCGTATTTAAAATTTACTGTATATTTAACTGAAAACGTGCTGTAACCCCCAGTATGACCACAATACAACCAAATGTAAAATGCCCCATGCTGTGAAAGCTTTAACCATGCAGCAGAGAACTAAGAAGGTGCAACCGTGTGTCTTCCTAGTTCTCCGACCCACTGTTAAACTGAAAAATTAGTCATAGGGTTCTATTTATAAAAGAAATTTGGTTGCGTGTTTGCACAGCTGTGATAATTTTTTTTTTAGGATTTTTTAAATCTGTGTTTACCCCCCTATGATTCTCAGCTCCATCTAGTGGTCATAATGTGATATTTTTCTAAAATACCCCAATCCAGAAAATACCGCATTATGGCCACTAGATAAAGCTGATGACCATAGGATACAAACAGACAAAATACGGGGATTATTTGTGACTGCTGTATGAATGCATGAGACCTTCACATGGCGAACTAGAACTACAGGCTAGAGGCATAATGATGCTGCTAATTTAGGTTCAGACATCAAAGCTTTAAAAAAAAAAAATGTACATGAAAGGCTTATTACAGTTTCTTTCTCTTTCCCGATATGCAGACTGTGCTGAGGACACATAAGCACGTTCGCTTATTATTTTTTAAGCTTTCAACCACTTGCCAACCGCCGCACGCCGATGTACGTCGGCACAATGGCAGCGGTGGGCAAATGGGCGTACCTGTACGTCCCCTTTAATTGGCGGGGTTATCGGGTGGCGCGCGCCCGCTGCTTACAGCGTGACCGCGGGACCCAAGGACTCAATGTCCACCACTCTCCTGGCGATCGTGTCACGGAGCCGCAGAACGGGGAGATGCCTATGTAAACAAGGCATTTCCCCGTTCTGCCTAGTGACATGACAGGGATCTACTGCTCCCTGTCATCGGGAGCAGTGATCGCTGTCATGTCAGTGGTAGCCCATCCCCCCCCCCCACAGATAGAATCACTCCCTAGGACACACTTAACCCCTTCATCGCCCCCTAGTGTTTAACCCCTTCCCTGCCAGTGTCATTTACACAGTAATCAATGCATTTTTATAGCACTGATCGGTGTATAAATGACAATGGTCCCAAAATAGTGTCAAAAGTGTCTGATGTGTCCGCCATAATGTCACAGTCATGATAAAAATCGCAGATCGCCGCCATTACTAATAAAAAAAAATTAATAATAAAAATGCCATAAAACTATCCCCTATGTTGTAGACGCTATAACTTTTGCGCAAACCAATCAATATACGCTTATTGCGATTTTTTTTTTTTTTTTTTTTTACCAAAAATATGTATAAGAATAATTATCGGCCTAAACTGAGGGAAAAATTTGTTTTTTTAAAATATTTTTGGGGGGATATTTATTATAGCAAAAATTAAAAAATATTGTTTTTTTTTCCCAAAATTGTCGCTCTTTTTTTGTTTATAGCGCAAAAAAATAAAAACCGCAGAGGTGATCAAATACCACCAAAAGAAAGTTCTATTTGTGGGGAAAACAAAAGGACATCAATTTTGTTTGGGTGCCATGTCGCACGACCGCGCACTTGTCAGTTAGAGCGATGCAGTGCCGAATCGTAAAACGTGCTCTGATCAGGAAGGGGGTAAAATCTTCCGGGGCTGAAGCGGTTAAAGTAGATGAATGATGTATTATTATAATAATTATAATTATTTATATAGATTTATATAGCACCATCAGTTTGCGCAGCGCTTTACAACATGAGAGCAGACAGTACAGTTATAATACAATTCAATACAGGAGGAATCCGATGCCCGCCTCACTTACCGTCATTGCAGCATACTCCTGGGGCAGCACATCGGCCTCCGGCACCGCAGGGCTTTCCACCAGCCTCGCAGGGGGAAGGTAAGTAGTTTTCTTCCACGCAACGCAGCGTCTCTGGGGTCCCAATATAACATCCTAAGTCTTCTCCGCAACAGATGTTCGGTCCGAAGCAATTGCCTCTATTCCCCGGACCGCATGGTATACACTGCAAAGAAAACCCACCGTCACTAGCGGCATTAACAGCAATCACTGCAAGCTGAAACCCAGTCCTATCCGTCCGACAAATATTCTATAAACACTGTATGGAAAACAGACATTGAGCGATTTTGTATAGATTTGCTTTTTTATCATTATGATTAGTAGTATTAAACCCAAAACAAAAAAATGTATTATTTTGCAGCTTACCGATCATTAGGTGTGGTGGCTGCATCAACCACTTAAAGTGGAGTTCCACCCACTTTTACAACTCTTCAGCATCCCTCACCAAACTGTGCACTGTAAACGAATTGGATATATATATATATATTTTTTCTCAGCACCTACTGTATATCTGCTGTATTCATTTTTCACTTCCTCCTCCCTGGCCGTGGCCTATCGCATCATTTCCTGTTTGCAATGCCTTCTGGGAAGGGGCGGAAACTTCCTCTGACACTGCCGTTGCTATGGAAACCTGACCTGAAACCTATTACACTGCTTGTGCTGCACTGAGCATATGCGAGATCAGCAAGGATGAAATCCAGGAAGAAATACAGTCTGGCTTCAGATGTCCACACTTAAGATGGCCACGGCCTGCTGTAAGTTTATAAAATAACAAACTACTGCTATAAACTAACAAAACAGACCTTAGTTTACAGACTAACTTTACTAGAATACATTAAGCTTGTGTATTATAGGGGTATTTTTATTTAAAAAGTATCATTTCGCCAGAACACCACTTTAAGGACCGAGTCTCTTTTTGTTGTTTACAAGTTAAAAACATTTTTTTTTTTTGCTAGAAAATTACTTAGAACCCCCAAACATTATACATTTTTTTCTAACACCCTAGAGAATAAAATGGCGGTCGCTGCAATACTTTCTGTCACACCGTTTTTGCGCAGCAACTTTTTTTGGAAAAAATACACTTTTTTGATAACAGCAAAGTTAGCCCAAATTTTTTTTTTATACTGTGGAAGATAATGTTACCCCGAGTAAATTGATACCCAACATGTCGCGCTTCAAAATTGCGCCCGCTCGTGGAATGGCGACAAACTTTTACCCCTAAAAATCTCCAAAGGCGATGTTTAAAAAATTCTACAGGTTGCATGTTTTGAGTTACAGAGGAGGTCTAGTGCTAGAATTATTGCTCTCGCTCTACCGATCACGGTGATACCTCACATGTGTGGTTTGAACACCGTTTTCATATGCGGCCGCTACTCACGTATGCGTTCGCTTCTGCACGCGAGCTCAGCGGGACGGGACGCGTTTAATTTTTTTTTTTCTTATTTATTTTAACTTTTATTTTTACACTGTTCTTTTTTTTTTTTAAATTGTGTTACTTTTATTCCTAATATAAGAAATGTAAGCATCCATTGTAATAGAAAAAAAGCATGACAGGTCCTCTTAAATATGAGATCTGGGGTCAAATAGACCTCACATCTCATATTGACACTAAAATGCAATTAAAAGAATTTAAAATTTTTTTTAAAAAATGGTATGGAGACGGCTGGGGGCGATCTTCCCCACACTCGTCTCCATACCCAGCATGGAACAGCATCCGATTGCCCCTGCCGCTGCCAACGGCTCCGGTAAGCGGCGGAGGGCACCGGAGAGGGGGCCTCTCCCGCCGCCTGATAAAAGTGATTTTGTGGTAAATCCGCCACAGAGACCACTATTATCGGATTCCTCTTCAAATTTAGGACGTATAACAGCGTGCGGCGGTCCGGAAGTGGTTAACACACCTCCTGTATTTGTGAGACACAACTTTGGAGGAATGAGCACAGGAGGCACAACAGACAGCAGCATTGTCAGTCTGGGGGGGGGTAGCTTTAAATGTATTAGCAGATTTAGATACATTCCAAACTCCAGTTCACACTTTATAAGCAGTTACAGCTTTATCTTTTGGGATAAAGATTTTGCATGAATAAATAAAAGCTGATCGTTGTAAGCACCCCTGTCATTGCCAAGTGGTTTGTCTCATCCATGTAAACTGATACATTCTGCTGGAGAGTTTGTGCTTTTGAAACGCAACAGACTTGCTAGATGGATCACCAGATGAAAATAGAAGAAAGAAAGCCTTAAAAAAGGAAATGAATGCAGCCATCACATCCAAGAATTGGTAAGCTGCAATATAATAAATGTTATAACATTTTTATTTTATTTTTAATATAATATCCAACTTATTGAAGCTCGGAATTGAAAAATTTACAAGCCTGAATTATTATATATTTCAGAATAAAAGCAATAAAAGCTTCTTACCCTCCTCCTCGCAAAATACTTTAGAATATACATGTACATTCTGGTAGTGTCATTCCAGCCCAGCCAATCAAAATAATTAGAAGGGGGAGGAGGAGGGGGTTGGAGTATTGGTGACAGCGAGGGAACCCATGGACATCACAGTGCTTGGGGAGAAGGGGAGTATTGGCAACTGCAAGGGAGCTCATGGACGACACATTGCTGGGCGGGGGGGGGTGAGGGGTCGTGAGTTTTGCCAACTTTAAGCTCATGGGTGTCACAAAGCTTGGGGGTGAGTATTGTTGACTTTAAGCTCATGGGCGTCACAAAGCTTGGGGGTGAGTATTGTTGACTTTAAGCTCATGGGCGTCACAATGCTTGGGGGTGAGTATTGTTGACTTTAAGCTCATGGACGTGACATTGATTGTGGGGGAGGGCAGGTAAGTGGTGACTGTGAGGGAGCTTGTGCAAGTCAAATCTCTTGCGGGAAGGTAAATATTGAACAGTTTGGTTCAGTTTAAATGTTTTGTCTTATCATTTTGTTAAAAAGTGGGAGTTTTCACGTTTACCAATCTATCGTAAACTACTTTGATGAAAAATCCTTTTGTATACAGAGCTCACTAGCTCAAATTAAAAATGTACACACACGAAAACTGGAGCTAGATGGACCTGTCTTTTTTTTTTTTTTTCAACCTCATCAACTATGCAACAAAAAATGATTAAGAGCAGTGACTCTTCCCCCTCCTTCATTTAGGTGGTCCCATACAGAGTTTCAGTCAGAGAGAAAGTCTAAAGGCAAGCAGCTTCTGCTGTTCTTTCTGAGACAATATCCATGGTGCCCAGTGAGCAATGGGTCAGGTCTCGTTGGCTCCATAGACATAGCTACATAGGTATTTGGGTTGAAAAAGACATGAATCTACATCTCATGTGAGAAAATACAAAGCTGCCATTGCTAGTCTCTCCCTTTGAAATGCTAGTTGCCTGACTCCCCTTCAGATTCTTTAGCTTCAATGCCTTCTTACCTGGAACAAGTATGCAAATCAAGATTTTGCTTTGATTGTGGCATGCTGTTTAGGTCAGATTTAGGTTTCAGATTTAATTTACACGAAATGTTTGTGTGTGTGTGTGTATTACCTAGGGAAGGTTGTATGCAAATGCATTCTGCCTAGGAACGCCCACTCCTCCAGACTGACATTCACCCGGTAATTGAATCTTCATATTTACATAACTCTTCTCAAGAGCCAGCTGATTGCCTGCATCAGGGTTGGGGACTAATGAACCGCAAGATGTATATTTAATATATTTTAGCAGGGGGTTCCCTGGAACTTGGAAATTATTTCAAAGGTTCCTCCATGGTAAAAAAATGTTTGAGAAAGCCTGTCCTGCATATTAAAGTGTATGTATCGCCAAACCCATGTTAGTGCTCCCACAAAATTGTTCCTAACACAAACTAGTACTGCAAGCGTAGCCTTTTACAGGTGATTATAATATAATTATAATGATAATTCTGATAAGAGGATCAATGACATAAGGCACAGACAGTCATCCTTCAACACATGGATAGAACTTGTAATTCTACCTAGAGCACTTGCTAATCTAAAGAAGACTGGATACATATGGCTTTTTAGTTGCTGTAAAGCAATAGTTCTAGCATGCTGTCAATTGGGGTTCCTTGGCAGTCAGGCATTGGTTTTTCATGGTTTCCATTTTTTTGGCAAAAAAAAAGAATGTCCAGCAAGCTGGAATTTAAAGTTCTGCAGCTGCTGGTGTTTATGTGGCTGTCCGGTTGTGGTAGAAATAGAAGTTTCATCTTGCTGAAACCTATAGTTCTATAACTGCTAGGCATACTGTGGTTCCTAAACTATAATGAAAATATACAGTATATCTCCTGTTTCTGAAACTTATAGTTGTACAACTTCTGGGTATCCTGTTATTCTCCAGCTGTGGTAAAAACTACAAATCTCATCTTTCTGAAACATATTATTCTACAAGTGCTAGACATCACATTTTCTCCAGCTGTAGGTGAAATACCAATTTTGTCTTTCGGAAAATTATAATTCTACGGCTGCTAGGCATCATGTGGTTCCCCAGCTAGGTTAAAGCTATAAATATTGTCTTTCTAAAACGTATAGTTCTAAAACACATGGTTCAAAAGCTATCGTAGAACTAAAAATCTTAACCTTCTGAAACATATTGTTCTAATATTGCTAAGCACCATATTTTTCCAAGCTATGGTAGAACTACAAAACTCATCTTTCTAAAACATATAGCTCTACAGGTATCACATGGTTCTCAAGCTGTGGTAGATTTACAGATCAAATTTTTCTGAAATTTATAGTTCTACATCTGCTTGGTATTATGTTGTTCCTAAACTGTAATGAAATATCAAATTTCCAGTTTCTAAAACATATAGCACTACAACTGCTAGGCATTATGTGGTTCTCCAGCTGTGGTAGCACTACAAATCTCATCTATCTGAAACATATTACTCTACACCTACTAGACATCATACTTGCTCTAGCTGTAGTTAAAATACAAACTACATCTTTCTGAAAATTCTAATTCTACAACTGCAAGGGCACCCTGTGGTTCTCAAGTTAGAACTACAAATCTCATCTTTCTTATACTTAAAGGATCTGCAACTGCTAGGATTCATGTGGTTCTCAAGCTGTGGCACAACCAAAAATCTCATATTTCTGAGACTTATAATTCTAAAACTTCAAGGCATCATGTGATATTTTAGCTGTGATGGGACCATAAATCTCATATTTTTGAAACCTATAGTTCTACAGCTGTTAGGCATCATGTGGTTCTCAAGCTGTGATGGAACAATAAATGCCTTGTTTCTAAAATTTCCAGTTCTACAACTACTGGACATCATGTGGTTCTCAAGACGTGGTGAAACCACAAATCTCTTGTTTCCAAGATTTCCATTTCTACAACTACTAGCCATCATGTGGTTGTCAAGCTGTGGTGGAACCACAATTCACACTTCTCTAAGATTTTCAGTTTTACAACTGCAAGAGGTCATATGGTTCACAACCTGTGGTGGAATTGCAAATCAAAATTTTCTGAAATTTATAGTTCTAAAACTGGTTGTATTTATGTAGCTATCCAGATGTGGTAGAACTACAAGTTTCATCTTATTGAAACGCATAGTGCTACAACTGCTAGGCATCATGTGGTTCCTCAGCTATGACGGGACCCCAAATCTCATATTTTTGAGACTTATAGCTCTACCACTGCTAGACATCATGTGGTTCTTAAGCTCTGGTGGAACCACAAATCTCATGTTTTTAAGATTTATATTTCTAAAACTGCTAGGCGTTTTGTGGTTCTCAAGCTGTGGTGAAACCACAAATCTCTTCTTTCTAAGATCTCCAGTTCTACAACTGCTAGACATCATGTGGTTCTTCAGCTGTGATAGAACCACAGATCTCATATTTTTGAGACTGTAGTTCTAACACTGCTGGGAATCATGTGATTATTAAGCTGTTGTGGAACCATAATGCTCACGTTTCTAAGCTTCTAAGCTCTCCAGTTCTTTGACTGCTAAGCACCATGTGGTCTTCAAGCTGTGGTAGAATTACAATTGTTTCTGAAATTGATGTTTCTACAACAGTTTGTGTTTATGTGGCTATCCAGCTTAATCTTTTTGAAACGTATAGTTGTACAACTGCTGGGCATCATGAAGTTTGTATACTGTAATGAAATGAAAAATCTCCTTTTGCTGAAACGCATAGTTCTACAATTGCTAGGTATCATAGTTTCTTCAGCTATAGCTGAAATATAAATGTTATCTTTCTGAAAATTATAATTCCACAACTGCTAGGTATCCTGTGGTGCTCCTGCTAGGTTTGAACTACCAATCCCATCTTTCTAATATCTATAGTTTCACACTTGCTAGGAGCCACGTGGTTCCCAAGTTATTGTAGGACCACAAACATCATATTTCTTAGACTATTACTTCCGCAAATCCTAGGCATCAAGGGGTTCTTCAGCTGTGATGGAACCACAAATATCTTTCAGAGACTTATAGTTCTACAATTGTTAGGCGTTATGTTGTTCTCAATCTGTTGTGAAATTACAAATCACATTTTTTTAAATGTTTAGTCCAACATTTGCTAGCACTAGATGTGGTGGAACTATGAATCTCTTTTTTTTTTAAACATATTGCTCTACAACTTCTAGGCATCTTCCCCAGATGACGCTGAAACACAACTTTTATCTTTCAGAAAATTGTAGTTCTACAACTAGTAGGCAACATGTGGTTCTCTCATATTTCTGAGACTTATAGTTTTACAATTGCTAGGCATCGTGTGGTTCTCAAGCTGTGGTGGAACCACAAATGTCATGCTTCTAAGATTTCCAGCTTTACAACTGCTAGGTGTCATGTGGTTCTCAAGCTGTGGTGGAAATTACAAATCACATTTTTAACCTTTAGTTCTACAATTGCTAGTGTTTATGGGGCTATCCAGTTGTGGCAGAACTGCTAGTCTCATCTGTCTAAAACTTATAGTTCTACAACTGTTAGGCATCATGTGTTTCCTAAACTGCATTGAAATTATAATTCTCCTCTTTCTGAAAATTATAGTTCAACAACTTCTAGGCATCATGTGGTTCCCCACCTGAGACAAAACTACAAGACCCAAATTTCTGGTACCTATAGTTCTACAACTGCCAGGCGTCATACTATCCAGCTGTGGTGGAACTACAAGATCTAGCATATCCTCTATCTGCAGATACAATACGGTACATTACAAAGCATTTAATGAGAAGCCTCTTGAGGAGTTTGATACTGCACCTGTCGCACTTCTGTGTCTGGGTAGGACCTCTTGCCTCCTCTTGGGCAGTTCTGGATGTAGCAGGCTGAAGATAAGGCGAGGAGGCACAGGAAGCAAGCAAGAACCGAGGTGTCAGGCATACTGACAGTCTGGAGGTGCAGCAGACGAATTGTAGGAAGAGAGACTTGTGCAAAGCTGAGGCTGAACGTACTGCTTTCTCCACCTGTCTCAGCTCCCTATTTATACCCCATTCTTTTATTCCTAATGTCGACGTAATTGTTTGTGTCCTATTGTTGTGCAGCCTGTGTTTAGCATCCAAACAATGAGTGACAAGCAATTAACAGAGTCAGGCAAGTCATCCATCTCCGTCATTAGCAGACCTCAGACTATGTGATCAAACCTCAGTAGTACTATATTCTAATGAGCTGTTAAAATAAAAAGTGTACTACAGCTGTGTAAATCAATATGCAAAAATGTTATTTTAATGCTTATGTATATAACAAAAATGCTAAAAAGATTTTTGGGGGTAAATTTTTTTGTGGTCAATGTTTGTCATAAATACGATTTAATAAAATAATTATATTTTGGAATACGCTTATATTGTGAAAAATAGAAATATTCTGATATACTGCAGAGATGATAATTCGGATCCTTTTACTGCAAGGTACCATAAAATCGGATCCTTTTACTGCAAGGTACCATAAAATCGGATCCTTTTACTGCAAGGTACCATATCAGCACAATATACTATATTATCACATCTACAATTTAATTTTAGAGCATCCACCTTGAAAGTTCCACATACTCTGTAATCCAGGGATGTGCTGGTGAATACTGAACCTTACCCCTGACATAACTTACTATTATCACAGCTACACTATAATATGTATGTATGTATGTATGTATGTATCTATCTATCTATCTATCTATCTATCTATCTATCTATCTATCTATCTATCTATCTATCTATCTATCTATCTATCTATCTATCTATCTATCTATCTATCTATCTATCTATCTATCTATCTATCTATCTATCTATCTATCAATATATATACCATCATTCATGTATTGAAAATAAGGTACACTCTGAGTTCATTCATATATAGTTGTTTAAAGGGAACCTGACACATGTGAGGAAATATTACTTCTTAGTAGAGGAGTCTGAAATATCTTTTACATTTTTAAGTCATGGTGTTATTGCTGAGTAATGAACGGTGGAAACAAGTACACTGCTCAAAAAAATGAAAGGAACACTTTTTAATCAGAGTATAGCATCAAGTCAATTAAACTCCTGGGATATTGATCTGGTCAGTTAGACCCCTTCCACACTGGCACCGCTCCGCGTTAGCGGTAAAGTGCCGCTAGTTTTAGCGGCGCTTGACCGGCATTTTAGCGGCGCTTTTTGGCCGCCAGCAGGGTACTTTTAACCCCCGCTAACGGCCGAAGAAAGGGTTAAATGCACCCGGCAGCGGTCCCCATTCATTTCAATGGGCAGGGGCAGTGGAGGAGTGGTTTATACACCGCTCCTAAACCGCTCCTAAACCGCTCCAAAGATGCTGCTTGCAGGACTTTTTCTAATGTCCTGCAAGCATACCGCTGCAGTGTGAAAGCACTCGGCCTTTCACACTGGGGCTGCAGGGGAGGCGTTTTTCAGGCGCTTTACAGACGCTATTTTTAGCGCTTTGGCGCCTGAAAAACGCCTCAGTGTGAAAGGGGTCCAAAGCAGTGGAGGGGGTTGTTAATCAGTTTCAGCTGAAATTAACAACAGGTGCACTAGATGGGCAACAATGAGACGACCTCCAAAACAGGAATGGTTTTACAAGTGGAGGCTACTGACATTTTTTTTCCCTACTCATCTTTTCTGAATGTTTTTCACTAGTTTTGCATTTGGCTAGGGTCAGGGTCACTACTGGTAGCATGAGGGCGATACCTGGACCCTATAGAGGGTGCACAAGCAGTCCAACTCCTCCAGAATGGCACATCAATATGTGCCATTGCTAGACGGTTTGCTGTGTCTCCCAGCACAGTCTCAAGAGCATGGAGGAGATTCCAGGAGACAGGCAGTTACTCTAGGAGAGCTGAACAGGGCAGTAGAAGGTCCTTAACCCATCAGCAGGACTGGTATTTGCTCATTTGTGAAAGGAGGAACAGGATGAGCACTGCCAGAGCCCTACAAAATGACTTCCAGCAGGCCACTGGTGTGAATGTCTCTGACCAAACAATCAGAAACAGACTTCATGAGGGTGGCCTGAGGGCCCGATGTCCTCTAGTAGGTCCTGTGCTCATTTCCCGTCACCATGGAGCTCGATTGGCATTTGCCATTGAACACCAGAATTGGCAGGTCAGCCACTGGCCCCCTGTGGTTTTCACAGATGAGAGCAGGTTCACCCTGAACACATGTGACAGATGTGAAAGGGTCTGGAGAAGCATGGAGAACATTATGCTGCTTGTAACATCATTCAGCATGACTGGTTTGGTGGTGGGTCAGTGATGGTCTGGGGAGGCATATCCATGGAGGGACGCACAGACCTCTACAGGCTAGACAATGGCACCCTGACTGCCATTAAGTATTGGGATGAAATCCTTGGACCCATTGCCAGACCCTACGCTGGTGCAGTGGGTCCTGGGTTCCTCCTGGTGCAAGACAATGCCCGGCGTCATGTGGCGAGAGTATGCAGCCAGTTCCTGGAGGATGAAGAAATTGATACCATTGAATGGCCCCCACGCTTGCCTGACCTAAATCCAACAGAACACCTCTAAGACATTATGGGGGTTATTTACGAAAGGCAAATCCACTTTGCACTGCAAGTGCACTTGAAAGTGCACTTGGAAGTGCAGTCGCTCTAAATCTAAGGGGTAGATCTGAAATGAGTGGAAGCTCTGCTGATTTTATCATCCAATCATGTGCAAGCTAAAATGTTGTTTTTTATTTTCCTTGCATGTCCCCCTCGGATCTACAATGACTTTACTTCCAAGTGCACTTTCAGTGCACTTTCAAGTGCACTTGCAGTGCAAAGTGGATTTTCCTTTAGTAAATAACCCCCTATGTGTCCATCCAACGCCGCCAGGTTGCACCTCAGTCTGTTCAGGAGCTCAGTGATGCCCTGGTCCAGATCTGGGAGGAAAAACCCCAGGACACCATCCATCTTCTCATTAGGAGCATGCCCCAACGTTGTCAGGCATGCATGCAAGCACATGGGGGCCATACAAACTACTGAGTACCATTTTGAGTTGCTGCAATGAAACTTCAGCAAAATGGACTAGCCTGCTGCATCATTTTTTCACATTGATTTTCGGGTGTCTTTGAATTCAGCCCTCTGTAGGTTGATAAATTTCATTTACATCAAGTGATGTGCCATCCTTTCGTTCCCAACATTACCCAGTCCACATCAGTATAGATATCCAGCATGGTATTTTTCCCCATTGAGATCTGATGTGTTTTCAAAGTGTTCCTTTCATTTTTTTGAGCAGTGTATTTCTGAAACCTGAAAAAATCTATATAGCAAAAGGCTGCATTGAACTGTGTGGCTGAATCAGCAAAGCTTAACCCCTTCCCATCCCTATGAAATGTTCTGAATGACTGGGGTGGGGAATTGGGCGAGGGTTGGCGGTATCAGGAAGGACTGTCAATCACGTGACTATTGTGTGTGTCACAGTAGTCACATGATCAGGAGTCGGTCCCGCCAGTTACTGATTGTTAGTGGGGACCGATAGCTGTCTTTATCAGCTTGGTCTCTATGCTGGGAGTGTACAGTGTGCATAGAAACATCGGCCGCCCAGTGGCGTATATGTGCGGTGTGTGGATGATAAAGTCTACCATTTTCCCACTGCACATGTGTCACGGGTTTACCTAAAAATTGATACACAAGTGAACTCCACTACTACCGTTGTAAATGAGTGAAACCAAGCTCTTATGAAAAAGTTGAATAAAAGTCAATAAATGCCACAACTTAATCTCCAAGCAATAAAGTAGATGGTTGCTGCAACACCAAATGTGTTCCTACAGTGAATAAACAATAGTGTTGTACAGCCACTCAATAATACAATAATAACAAAATAGATATAGTAGTTCAAACAATATGAATAGCCCAACAATAGTGTCACAAAATTAGATAGCTGTGTCTATATAGGAGTTTATTATTCTGTAAGAGATAGTAAAATAACAATAATTAACTAAATAGTCCTCAATATAAATACGTGATTTTTCATTGATGTTAAAATCCCACACCAGCTGCTGTACAACCTGTGAGGTTAAAAAAATCCACTCGTGTCACCTCTGTGTTCACAGCAGTGGCGGCTGGTGCTCAAAATTTTTGGGGGGCTCAAAAAAACTGAAAAATACAGCAGCCACTTGTGCCCACTATATGCAGCCACCTGTGCCCATCAAATGCAGCCACTTGTGCCCATCGTATGCAGCCATGGTGATCATCAAGCGCAGCCACTTGTGCCCATCAAACGCAGCCACTTGTGCCCATCAAATGCTGCCACTAGTGCCCATCAAATGCTGCCACTTGTGCCCATCATATGCAGCCACTTGTGCCCATCAAATGCAGCCACCTGTGCCCATCATATGCAGCCACTTGTGCCCAGTATATGCAGCCACTGAGCCCATCAAATGCAGCCACTGTGCCCACCGACCCCCCCTCGCGGGGTTTGTGGCTCTAGCAGCACCCCGACTCTGCGCCTCGAGCCCACCCTATTTTGAAGCCTATTAGAGTCTCTGGCTTTACCACCCTCCTCCCACCCCACCACAGGAATCCATGCGTTCGGCGTCCTGAAAGGGGCCGGGCGCATGGATGGGGGGGCGGCGCCCGTGTGCCCACAGTGCACGGGCCGCCACTGGTTCACAGAACTCTCACCTTCATATATACAGTGGGGAAAAAAATGATTTGATCCCCTACAGATGTGTATGTTTGCCCACTTACAAAGAAATGAAGGGTCTATCAATTTTATCATAGGTGTATGCAAAATGACAGAGACAGACTATCAACCGCAAATTCAGAAAAAACACATAATATAAATATTATAAATTGAGTTGCAGTGCAATTAGTAAAATAAGTATTTAATTCCCTACCAACCAACAATAATTCTGGCTCCCACAGACCGGCTACAGTATGTGCTCATGTGGCACACAGATTACTCCTGTCAATTTAAGAAGCTGCTCCTAACGACAACTCAGTGGGGGTTATTTACAAAAGGCAACTCCACTTTGCACTACAAGTGCACTGCAAATGCACTTGAAAGTGCACTGCAAGTGCACTTGGAAGTGCAGTGGCTGTAAATCTGTGGGGTAGATCTGAAATGAGGGGAAGCTCTGCTGATTTTGTCATCCAATCATGTGCAAGCTAAAATGCTGTTTTCTATTTTCCTTGCATGTCCTCCTCGGATCTACAGCGACTGCACTTGAAAGTGCACTAAAAGTACACTTTCAAGTGCACTTGCAGTGCAAAGTGGATTTGTCTTTAGTAAATAACCCACATTATGTGTATAAAAGACACCTGTCCACAGAATCTCTTTCTTCCATTCAAGCCTCACCATCATGGGCAAGACCAAAGAGCTGTCAAAGGACATCAGGGACAAGATTGTAGACCTGCACAAGGATAGAATGGGCTACAAGACCATCAGCAAGAAGTTTGGTGAGGAGACAACTGTTGGAGCGATTATTCACAAATGGAAGAAATACAAAATAACCAGCAATCGCCCTCGGTCTGGAGCTCCATGCAAGATTTCACCTCATGGAGTAAGGATGATCATGAGAAAAGTGAGGGACCAACCCAGAACTACACGGGAGGAGCTTGTGAATGATCTTAAAGCAGTTGGGACCACAGTCACGAAACAAATTGGTAACACAATACGCTGCCATGCATTCAAATCCTGCATTGCCCCCACGGCCCCCCTCCTCAAGAAGGCACATGTACAGGCCCGTCTGAAGTTTGCCAATGAAGATTTAAATGATTCAGAGAAGGATTGGGAGAAAGTGCTGTGGTCAGATAATACCAAGGAGCTCAATTTTGGTCTCAACTCTGCTGACTACAACCCTAAGAACACCATCCCTACAGTCAAACATGGAGGGGCTGTTTCTCTGCTAAAGGTACAGGCCAACTTTGCCACATTGAGACGGGGCCATGTATTGTAAAATCTTGGATGGGAACCTTCGTCCTTCAGCCAGAACATTGAAGATAGGTCATGTGTGTGTTTTGGAAAAATCTGGACAGCCGCACTCCGGATTGGAAAAGTGAAAAATAAAATCCTCTTTATTGAAAAAGTAATAACATGATTAAAATCCGTACATGGCTTGAAGATAGGTCATGGATGGGTCTTCCAGCATGACAATGACCCAAAACATACCACCAAGGCAACAAAGGAGTGGCTCAAGAAGAAGCACATTAAGGTGGCTTAGCCAGTCTCCTGACCTTAATCGTATAGAAAATTTATGGAGGGAGCTGAAACTTTGAGTTGCCAAGCAAAAGCCAAAAAACCTTAAGGATTTAGAGAAGACCTGTAAAGAAGAGTGGACCAAAATCCCTCCTGAGATGTGTGGAAACCTGGTCACCAACTACAAAAAACATCTTACCTCTGTGCTTGCCAACAATTGTTTCTCCACCAAGTACTAAGTCATGTTTAACTTGGGGATCAAATACTTATTTTACTCATTTTACTTTTTTTTCTGGATTTTTGGTTAATATTCTGTCTTTATAATTTAGAATACACCTATGATAAAAAAATAGACCCTTCATTTCTTTGTAAGTGGGCAAACTTACAAAATCACAGGGGATCAAATGATTATTTTCCCCACTGTAACTCTATACGCCAAATAGTAGATAAAAGATGATAGACCTGATCCAGGTCTCCTGCCATCATTTATTAAGTTAAACATGCGCTTACACAGTAAAATTCTTTAAAATGCCACAACCTCTCGTGTCACTTCAGCAGGTGACTTTTGGGTAAATATTTATATCTTGTTTTTACCGTATTTTGTATCCCAAATGTAATGTGACTTTTCTGAAAATAATACAAAATGTAAAAAAATGTACTGAAAAAAATAAATGCTTGGTGACCATGCATAGAATCTTGCAGACCCACTTGATAACCGGAGGGAGATCCTTGTTTGGTGGAGGAGGATTGAGAAGAGTGCTTGCCATTGGGTAGGTAAAACAGGGCTATAAAACAATTATCACAGCCTGCAATACTGCCAGCCACCACTAGAGGAGACTCACCCAAATCTACCTGGCTACACAGGCAGAGACAAATCTTGCATACAATCTGGTGCATGCTAAGAGTTGTGAAGCAGCTAGGTGATTTCCACACACTTTTCAGAACCCCCAAGCTATTCTATGAGCTGGAATCCTGGCACATTGTCACCTTTCCCGATGCCCACACACACCAGACCCACGGCTCAAGGTAGACTGCCACCACCTGCAGTTTGTTAACTGACTGGTCTGCTAGGCAACTCCACCCCCCCTCCGCCCCCCGCCCCCCAGTTCACCATAGGAATATGAAGTAGTATGGTCAATACAGACACTTATAGATGATCCAAGCATTTAAATCAATGTGTTTCGCTATATTTGCATCTTCAGGATTTATGCTTGAAGATGACAACTAGGAGGAAAAGGAAAACCCACGACAAAATACAAAAATACAAAAAGAATTGTATAACCATGGTAATTATATAACTACTGTTAATAATTGTTTGTGTGATATGGTTATATAATTCTTTTTGTATTTTTATTTTTGTATTTTGTCATGGGTTTTCCTTTTTCCTCCTAGTTGCCACCTTCAAGCATAAATCCTGAAGAAGCAAAAATAGCGAAACACGTTGATTCATATGCTTGGATCATCCATAAGTGTCTGTCTTGACCATATTACTTCATATTTCTACGGTGGTTTTAAACAGATGGCAGTTTTAATGTGAAATAATCCATTTTTGATTTTATATAAATTGCAAATTCTGTGTTTTCCTCTCATTTGCTTGGCACATTTAAAGTTCCTTTCCCTTGTTAGACTGAGGGTCACCTGCCCATAGGGCATAGTCCCCTCCTCTACAAGGAAAAATATTTTGGCAAGTATATGATTATCCTCCTTGGGTGATGGTGGTAGTCTCCTCCTCTTAACCTCTAGGGGGCTCTCTGTTAGGATTTCCTATGGTTTCCAGTAATGGGTGTGTGTGATTCCTTTAACCACTTCAGCCCTGGAAGGATTTACCCCCTTCCTGACCAGAGCACTTTTTACAATTTGGCACTGCGTCGCTTTAACTGCTAATTGCGCGGTCATGCAATGCTGTACCCAAACGAAATTTGTGTCCTTTTCTTCCCACAAATAGAGCTTTCTTTTGATGGTATTTGATCACCTCTGCGGTTTTTATTTTTTGCGCTATAAACGTAAAAGACCGAAAATTTTGAAAAAAAATTTCTACTTTTTGTTATAAAAAAAATCCAATAAACTCAATTTTAGTCATACATTTAGGCCAAAATGTATTCGGCCACATGTCCTTGGTAAAAAAAAATGTCAATACGTGTATATTTATTGGTTTGTGCAAAAGTTATAGCGTTTACAATCTAGGGTACATTATCTGAAATTTACACAGCTTTTAGTTTATGACTATATGACTGCCTATCTCATTTCTTGAGGTGCTAAAATGGCAGGGCAGTACAACCCCCCCCCCCCAAATGACCCCATTTTGGAAAGTAGACACCCAAAAAAAATTGCTGAGAGGCATGTTAAGCCCATTGAATATTACATTTTTTTGTCCCAAGTGATTGAATAATGATAAAAAAAAAAAAAAATTACAAAAAGTTGTCACTAAATGATATATTGCTCACACATGCCATGGTTATATGTGGAATTACACCCCAAAGTACATTTAGCTGCTTCTCCTGAGTACGGGGATACCACATGTGTGGGACTTTTTAGGAGCCTGGCCGCATACGGGGCCCTGAAAACCAAGCACCGCCTTCAGGATTTCTAAGGGCGTAAATTTTTGATTTCACTCCTCACTACCTATCACAGTTTTGAAGGCCATACAATGCCAGGATGGCACAACCCCCCCCCCCCAAATGACCCCATTTTGGAAAGTAGACACCCCAAGATATTTGCTGAGAGGCATGTTGAGTCCATGGAATATTTTATATTTTGACATAAGTTGCGGGAAAATGACAAACTTTTTTTTTTGCACAAAGTTGTTACTAAATGATATATTGCTCAAACATGCCATGGGCATATGTGGAATTACACCCCAAAATACATTTAGCTGCTTCTCCTGAGTATGGGGATACCACATGTGTGGGACTTTTTGGGAGCCTAGCCGCGTACGGGGCTTCGAAAATCAAGCACCGCCTTCAGGATTTCTAAGGGCGTAAATTTTTGATTTCACTCCTCACTACCTATCACAGTTTTGAAGGCCATAAAATGCCAAGATGGCACAACGCCCCCCCCTAAATGACCACATTTTGGAAAGTAGACACCCCAAGCTATTTGTTGAGAGGCATGTTGAGTCCATGGAATATTTTGCCACAAGTTGCAGGAAAGTGACAAACTTTTTTTTTTTTTTTTTGCACAAAGTTGTCACTAAATGATATATTGCTCAAACATGCCATGGGCATATGTGGAATTATACCCCAAAATACATTCTGCTGCTTCCCCTGAGTACGGGGATACCACATGTGTGAGACTTTTTGGGGGCCTAGCTGCATACGGGGCCTCGAAAACCAATCACTGCCTTCAGGATTTCTAAGGGCATAAATTTTTTATTTCACTCCTCACTACCTATCACAGTTTCGAAGGCCATAAAATTCCAAGATAGCACTAAACCCCCCCAAATGACCCCATTTTGGAAAGTAGACACCCCAAGCTATTTGCTGAGAGCCATGGTGAGTATTTTGCAGCTCTCATTTGTTTTCGAAAATGAAGAAAGACAAGAAAAATGTTTTTTTTTTTCTTTTTTCAATTTTCAAAACTTTGTGACAAAAAGTGAGGTCTGCAAAATACTCGCCATACCTCTCAGCAAATAGCTTGGGGTGTCTGCTTTTCAAAATGGGGTCATTTGGGGGGGTTTGTGCCATCTGGGCATTCCATGGCCTCCGAAAATGTGATAGGCAGTGAAGAGTGAAATCAAAAATTTACACCCTTAGAAAGCCTGAAGGCGGTGCTTGGTTTTCGGGGTCCCGTACAGAGCTAGGCTCCCAAAAAGTCTCACACATGTGTTATCCCCAAACTCAGGAGAAGCAACAGAATGTATTTTGGGGTGAAATTTCACATATTCCCATGGCATGTTTGAGCAATATATCTTTTAGTGAAAACTTTGTGCAAAAAAAAAAAAATGTTGTCTTTTTCCCACAACTTGTGTCACATAATAAATATTCCATGGACTCTACATGCCTCTCAACAAATAGCTTGGGGTGTCTACTTTCCAAAATGGGGTCATTTGGGGGGGGTTTTGAACTGTCCTGGCATTTTATGCACAACATTTAGAAGCTTAAGTCACACGTCACCCACTCTTCTAACCACTTGAAGACAAAGCCCTTTCTGACACTTTTTGTTTACATGAAAAAATATATTTTTTTTGCAAGAAAATTACTTTGAGCCCCCAAGCATTATATATTTTTTTAAAGCAAAGGCCCTACAGATTAAAATAGTGGGTGTTTCATTTTTTTTTTCACACAGTATTTGCGCAGCGATTTTTCAAACGCATTTTTTTGGGAAAAAACACACTTTTTTAAATTTTAATGCACTAAAACACACTATATTTCCCAAATGTTTGATGAAATAAAAAAGATGATCTTAGGCCGAGTACATGGATACCAAACATGACAGGCTTTAAAATTGCGCACAAACGTGCAGTGGTGACAAACTAAATAGATTTTTAAAAGCCTTTAAAAGCCTTTACAGGTTACCACTTTAGATTTACAGAGGAGGTCTACTGCTAAAATTACTGCCCTCGATCTGACCTTCGCGGTGATACCTCATATGCATGGTGCAATTGCTGTTTACATTTGACGCCAGACCGACGCTTGCGTTCACCTTTGTACGAGAGCTTTTTTTTTTTTGCTTTTTTATCTTATTTTTAAACTGTTCCTTTCATTATTTTTTTTTTTTAGCATTTTTATTGTTATCACAGGGAATGTAAATATCCCCTATGGTAGCAATAGGTAGTGACCTTCGCGGTGATACCTCATATGCATGGTGCAATTGCTGTTTACATTTGACGCCAGACCGACGCTTGCGTTCGCCTTTCTACGAGAGCTTTTTTTTTTTTGCTTTTTTATCTTATTTTTAAACTGTTCCTTTCATTATTTTTTTTTTTTAGCATTTTTATTGTTATCTCAGGGAATGTAAATATCCCCTATGGTAGCAATAGGTAGTGACAGGTACTCTTTTTTGAAAAAATTGGGGTCTATTAGACCCTAGATCTCTCCTCTGCCCTCAAAGCATCTGACCACACCAAGATCGGTGTGATAAAATGCTTTCCCAATTTCCAAATGGCGCTGTTTACATCCGGCGAAATCTAAGTCATAAAATGCTCGTAGCTTCAGGTTTCTTAGGCCATAGAGATGATTGGAGCCATTCTGGTCTCTGATCAGCTCTATGGTCAGCTGGCCAAATCAACGGCTGCATTCTCAGGTTCCCTGTTGGGACAGGAGAGCCAGAGAAAAACATGGAAGATGGTGGGGGGGGGGCATTCCCTCCTACTGCTTGTAAAAGCAGTCTAGAGGCTAATTAGCTGCTAGGATTGCTTTTACATGAAAGCCGACCGCTGGCTGAAAAGAATGATACCAAGATGACACCTAAACCTGCAGGCATCATTCTGGTATAACCACTCAAAGTCCAGCAACATACCAGTACGTTGCTGGTCCTTGTTAGGCATATATTGTAAACTTTTTTTTTTAATGCAGCCTGTGGGCTGAATGAAAAAAAGAGATTGATCGGTGGATATGCCCACCATTAGAATACCTCCCTTCATCCACCCACTTCTAATGATGGGCATATATCCACCGTTTATATATGCCGAAGCATGGGGGCATCCTCCCGCAAAAGGTAGGAGCAAGTCGCTCCTCCGCCCTCTGCTGCCCCCACGCTTCGGCATATATGCTGAAGTATGTAACTGTGGTGGTGAAATCACCTCCGACAGTGCTGGAGTCACGGCTTTATGTATCGTGGGAGCAAACGCTGTTGCTGTCAAGATAGATAAATCCGTGCTGCAACTGAATGGCGTACCTGCTAAGCAAATGATGGTTAACAATAAAACAAAATAACATTACAGTATAACAGTAAGACTTACCATACCTGCAAAGCAAATACAAAAAAAACATAGTAAAAAAATAAAACATTTAACGCAACCTGTGCCTAAAATATATATATGCCGAAGCATGGGGGCATCCTCCCGCAAAAGGCAGGAGCAAATCGCTCCTCCACCCACTGCTGCCCCCACACTTCGGCATATATGCTGAAGTATGTAACTGTGGTGGTGAAATCACCCCCGACAGCGCTGGAGTCACGGCTTTATGTATCGTGGGAGCAAATGCTGTTGCTGTCAAGATAAATAAATCCGCGCTGCAGCTGAATGGCGTACCTGAAAACAAAAAAATGGTTAAAACACAGTAAACTATAAAAAAATGACATACCTGAAAAGCAAACATGATAAAACATAACAACAATAAAACATTGCAGAATAGAATACAGTAAAAAAGAGCAGAACAATAGAGAGAGAATAGAGAGAGAGAGAGAGCAATAAAACGACAACTATTTTTGTTTTTTTTATTTTATATTTTTTTTGTGTATTTTTTTTTTTTACTTTTTTTTTTTTTTTTACATTTTTTTTTTATAACTCTAACTTTTAAAACTGTAATGGCTCCAGGTTTGGGTCTCTCAAAATGCGATGGCATCTTGGGAGACCCTGTGAAAGTGTGTCCTAGTCTGTGCAGTGCTGTACCCTACGCTAAAACTCAACTAGTGTATGGTAGCACTCAAAACATTCACCAATGAAAAGACCAGGATTGCCAGGACAGGAGGGACAATAATACCGGGTGTCACGCCTATATCCGCGCTTTCTGCAGACACAACATTTTCTTTGGGGGGCTCGTTGGGTAGGGTTACTCGGGAGGACATAAGGAAAATGCCTCCCATGCAGCCGGCTTACTGCATCTGGTTGGGGAAGGTGAGGTGGAGCACCATCTGGAAACAGAAGGGCTCTGACGATCTCTTCCTGGAATTTAAGGAAGGATCCAGTCCATCCTGAAGCTCTGTATAGCACATGAGCGTTCAGCAAAGCCAATTGAAATAAGTATACAGACACTTTTTTGTACCAGCGCCTGGCCTTACGGGCAACTAGGTACGGTGCCAACAACTGGTCGTTGAGGTCCACCCCTCCCATATTTTGGTTATATTCGTGGACACAGAGGGGTTTCTCCACACCAGTCGCCGTAGTAATTTGGACCGTCGTGTCTGCATGAAGGGAGGTAAGAACGAAAACATTCTTATTGTCCCTCCACTTCATAGCAAGCAAATTATTACACCACAAGCAGGCTCTCTCCCCCAGCCTAAGATGGGAATCTACAAGCCGCTGGGGAAAGCCCCGGCGATTAGATCGCATGGTGCCACATGCTCCAATTTGATGAACAAAAAGGTGACTAAAAAGTGGCACGCTCGTGTAATAATTGTCCACGTATAAATGGTACCCCTTTCCGAATAAGGGTGACACCAAGTCCCACACTATCTTGCCAGCGCTTCCTATGTAGTCAGGGCAGTTTGTCGGCTCTACGTGACTATCTTTGCCCTCGTAAACCATAAAACTACATGTATAGCCTGTGGCCCTGTCACAGAGCTTATACATCTTGACCCCGTATCTGGCACACTTACTGGGAAGGTACTGTTTGAATGACAAGCGGCCAGAAAATTTAATCAGGGACTCATCAACGCAGACAACTTGATGGGGAGTAAACAAGTCTGCAAAACGTTGGTTGAAGTGGTTTACGAGGGGCCAAATTTTGTAGAGCCGATCGTATCCAGGGTCTCCACGAGGACGACAGAGTTCATTGTCATTGAAGTGCATGAACCGCAAAATCTGCTCGTATCGTGCACTGGCCATGGAGGCAGAGAACACGGACATATGGTGAATTGGGTCAGTGGACCAATATGACCGCAACTCACTCTTTTTAGTTATGCCCATGTTGAGGGAAAGGCCCAGAAAGAGCTTAAATTCGGAGACAGTAATTGGTCTCCAATCTCTGGCAAGGGAGGACTGGGGAATAGTGGCGATGTGTTGACCAGCGTATAAATTGCTTTGGTCCACAATAGATCTATAGAGATCTTCGGTGAAAAACAGTGAATAAAAATCCAGTGGTGTAAAATCAACTGTTTCCACCTGAATTCCGGGTTGGCCAGTGAATGGGGGAAGTACGGGTGCTGGTGAAGTGGTGGGTTCCCAATTAGGGTTTGCGAATGCAGCAGGAAGGGCACGACGGGCCTGTGTTCGTCTTCTTGGTGGCAGCGGGACACTACTTGTGCTTGCCACCTCGCCAGCTTGAACTGCACTTATGGGACTCGCCACGTCACCACGTGATACTGCAGTGCTGGATGTACCCCTTTTAGACAATACAGAACCAAGTATAATTTTGTGGTGCTAAGTAATTTGTATGGAATTTGGTAATGATATCAAGAAAAGCAGTAAAATAGATCCCCTTCAGCCAGCAACAATATACCACCCACAACAAAATCCCCCTCCCCAACAACAATAGACTCTGGCAGCCATCAACAATAGACTCCTCCCCCAGCAGTAGATCTCCTTGAGCAACAACTGACCCCCCAACAACATAAGACCCACCCCTAGCAACAATAGGTCCCCCACCAGCAACAATAGACCTCCTCAGCAACAATAGACCCCCCTGCAAAAGTAGATCCCCTCCAGCTAGAATAGATCCCCCAGCAGTGAGCATCAATACCCTGCAGCACACCCCAGCACCCCTTGCCATTACATACAGTCAGTCCAGGAGGTGCCGGGACTGCGTTCCCCCGCGTTCCCACTGAAAAAAAGCCCTGGGTACAATGCAGTTTATTAAAATACAGATGCACTAACATTTAAAATGCTAAGATAGCACTGTAGTACAAAATTCACGGGCTTCACTCACGCATGATGTCTGCATCTGTTAGGACGAGCGGTGGCAGACGTGGACCAGAATTGACGTCATGCGTAAGCGAAGCCTGGGAATTTTGTAATACAGCGCTATTTTAGCATTTTAAATGGAACAAGAGTGGTTGAACATTTTGGGTCATGTTTAGTTCCACAAAGACTTTATTGAAATGAGGCAATTGCAGAAGCAAAGACCCAGAGGACCATACACAACATCACAACAAGTGAGAAGAAAGCAGAAGGGAAGGGAAGTTTTCTCAAAAATAGCATACATTGCAACTTGTCTGTAATAGAAACAATACATACAAATTACATAAGGTGACTTGGGTCTTGTTTTAACGAGTGACGTGTGTTTAGAAATGTGTCAGCCTTGTTGATTTTATTTGCATGATTTTATATAGATTTTTGTAATAAAAATATATTTTATATATACACTATATTACCAAAAGTATTGTGACACCTGCCTTTACACACACATAAACTTTAATGGCATCCCAGTCTTAGTCTGTAGGGTTCAATATTGAGTTGGCCCACCCTTTGCAGTTATAACAGCTTCAACTCTTCTGGGAAGGCTGTCCACAAGTTTTAGGAGTGTGTCTATGGGAATGTTTGACCATTCTTCCAGAAGCGCATTTGTGAGGCCAGCCACTGATGTTGGATGCTAAGGTCTGCCTCGCAGTCTCCACTCTAATTCATCCCAAAGGTGTTCTATCGGATTGGGGTCAGGACTCTATGCAGACCAGTCAAGTTCCTCCACCCCGAACTCGCTCATCCGTATCTTTATGGACCTTGCTTTGTGCACTGATCCAAATCATTTGGTGGAGGGGGGATTATAGAGTGGGGTTGTTTTTCAGGGGTTGGGCTTGGTCCCTTAGTTCCAGTGATGGGAACACTTAAGGTGTCAGCATACCAAGACATTTTGAACAATTTCATGCTCCCAACTTTGTGGGAACGGTTTGGGGATGGTCCCTTCCTGTTCCAATATGACTGTGCACCAGTGCACAAAGCAAGGTCCATAAAAATATGGATGAGCGAGTTTGGGGTGGAGGAACTCGATAGAACACCTGAGCAGAGACTGTGAGCCAGGCCTTCTCGCCCAACGTCAGTGCCTGACCTCAGAAATGCGCTTCTGGAAGAATGGTCAAAAATTCCCATAGACACACTCCTAAACCTTGTAGACAGCCTTCCCAGAAGAGTTGAAGCTGTTATAGCTGCAAAGGGTGGGCCAACTCAATATTGAACCCTACGGACTAGGACGCCATTAAAGTTCATGTGCGTGTAAAGGCAGCGACCCAATACTTTTGGTAATACAGTGTATATAGATTGTAGAGTACGGTAATATGCACAAAGGTAAAAATTGCAAAAGTCAAGAAAGAAAATGGCATACAGAAATGTGGCTATTTTCTATGAAACAAAAAGGGAGAAAAAAAAAAAAAAACACAAGATGTTGCCATCATATTCAGTGGTTCCGTTTATTTGTATAATTAGGAATGCAGTAATTTACTTTCCTTTAGATTTCATCTATTTTAGTTTTTTTTTTACCATAACTTCAATATGTATTTTTTTTTTACCTGCTGATCTCCAATGTCATTAGCAGAAAGGTAAGTACACTATCAAAGACCTTCCTTGGAAAATTGGCAAAGGAAATTAGGCAGTTCTTAAAAATAATATGAAGGATCTTAGGAACAAGGTAGGCTTAATATTGAGTATTGCGCCAGAAGACACAAAGTCGCATCTTTCATTATGCAGTATCAGCATGAGCTTGTAATCCACAGAAGCACAAGCAAAGTTAGGGTCTTCATATAAATAAATCCTCTATTTGAAATGTCACTTAAAGGATGACATCAAAAAATATCTCCAGAATCGACATTTTTTTTGCCACTGCCTGATATACTGAGATCATTTCCTCTATGGAAAAAACCTAATCAATATAAAGAAAACTTTAATGTTTTCTGGCAGGCTTACTTATGAAATATTTATGGTTGCCCCACCAAATGATCTTTTTTTTATATTGGAGCTCTAGGAATTATTATTATTATTATTACTATACAGGATTTATATAGCGCCAACAGTTTGTGCAGCGCTTTACAACATGAGGACAGACAGTACACTTACAACACAAATCAATACAGAAGGAATGAGAGGGCCCTGCTCCTTTAGAGCTTACAATCTAGAAGGGAGGGTCAAGTGATACAAAAGGTAAGAACTGTGGGGAATGAGCTGATGGAGAAAATAGACATAAGTTTGTTAGGTGTGAGTAGGATAGGCTTCTCTGAAGAGAAGGGTTTTCAGGGATTGTCTAAAAGCTTATAGGGTTGGAGATAATTGGACAGATTGGGGTAACGAGTTCCATAGGATTGGAGAGGCTCTGGAAACGTCCTGGAGGTGAGCATGGGAGGAGGTAATGAGGGAGCTAGAGAGCAGGAGGTCTTGAGAGGAACGAAGAGAACGAGTAGGTTGGTGTTTAGAGACTAGTCTAGTGATGTAGCTGGGGGCTAAATTGTGGATGGCTTTGTAAGTTGTTGTTAGTATTTTGAACTTTATTTGTTCGGTGAGCGGAAGCCAGTGGAGGGGTTGACAGAGAGGAGTAGCAGACACAGAGCTCATAGATGGTAATGAGTGTAGAAACAATGATGTCTATATACAGTGTCTATTAGACTGGGCATCGCCCACTCACCACACTGGAACAGAAGAGATTGATGATGATAAAGAGGATAATGAGGATAATTAGGATGATGATCTCTTAGGAATATGGCTCAAGGGATGACCTCTGGGCCTCCGCCGCACCGCACCACGGCCCACGCAAAATTGTGGCTGGCTTTGTAAGTATTTGTTATTATTTTGAATTTAATTTGTTGGGTGAGCGGAAGCCAGTGGAGGCATTGACAGAGAGGAGTAGCAGACACAGAGCGATTGGTAAGGTGGATGAATCTGGCAGCAGCATTCATGATGGATTGAAGGGGGGACAGACTATGTAGAGGTAGGCCAATGAGGAGGGAGTTGCAGTAGTAGAGGCAAGAGATGACCAGCAAGTGAATTAGGAGCTTTGTTGTGTGATTGGTTAGAAAGGGTGTATTTTTGACATGTTGCAGAGGTTGAGGCATCAAATTTTTGCTAATTTTGGCTGACTTTCGCAGTTGGGGGCAGGGCCGGTGCTACCACTAGGCAAACTAGGTAGCCGCTTAGGGCTCACTGCTGCCTAGGGCGCCCGGCCACTGGTGTTCCTACTCTCTTCTCTCTGCAGCAAGCAACTAAATCTCAGCATCAGCAGGCAGCCGCCACTCCATTTGCACATAGTTTTAGAGGCGCAGCAGAGGAATGGAAGCAAGCAAACCTTCATTGATGTGCGCTGGTGAGGCTGCATTTGATGGGCGCTGGTGAGGCTGCATTGATGGGCGCTGGTAAGGCTGCATTTGATGGGCGCTGGTGAAGCTGCATTTGTTGGGCGCTGGTGAGGCTGCATTGATGGGCGCTGGTGAGGCTGCATTTGATGGGCGCTGGTGAGGCTGCATTTGATGGGCGCTGGTGAGGCTTCATTTGATGGGCGCTGGTGAGGCTGCATTTGATGGGCGCTGGTGAGGCTGCATTTGATGGGCGCTGGTGAGGCTGCATTTGATGGGCGCTGGTGAGGCTGCATTTTATGGGCGCTGGTGAGGCTGCATTTGATGGACGCTTCATTAAAAAGGGTGGGTTATACATGGGCAGGGCAAAGGGGGTGGAGTCAGGGGTGGAGCCAGGGGGGGTGGCAAAATGAGGTTTCACCTAGGGTGTCAAAAATCCTTGCACCAGCCCTGGTTAGGGGTGTGGTAAAACCACATGGTCAAGCCACGTTTTTACTGCCTCCCACCCCAACTGCTCCCCCTTAAGCTGCAAAGGAAGTGGACAGAGTGTACACATGCGTGGCAAAAATTATCCCCCCTGTCACACTCACTAGGCAGTACTGCCTGCCGAATGTGACCATTTTATCTGAAGGGTGTCAAAACACATGCGTGTGGTGTCGTGTTTTTTTTGTTTTTTTTTAGAGGTTAAACCAGGTGACCGGCCTGTCAAGCAACCTCTGAAGAGCGACCCACCACAGGTAGTGGCTGCCTGTAGTCTCTATGTTAGCCTATGTGTCCAATCATACATAGGCATATACAGGCGTATTGGAAGAGGACCGTTTACAGGCTAAAAAACAAATACAAAACAATGACCAGCATGTTAAGGAAAGAAAAAAAAATCTTGACGTGCCTAAAGGCATGCAAACGCGTCTATACTCTAAACTGATTCAGCGTTTGAACGTTCATTCATTCCAATAGATAGAATAAAAAATTCTTCTGGCCCATGGAATCCACTAATGCTCAAATAATTGATGCATTTAAGTACATTTGTGTGCAAAATGCGGCTTTAGGCACCTTCTCTATGCAACTTTTCTCCTGCCAGGTTAAAAGGTGTTTAGGGGAGCTGAGAAAATGGTTAGTGTGCAAGAGCCCGTAAAGCGATTGTAAACGATCAACTTGTAAAACAAGGCAAAACATTTTTGTATAGATATAAAAAACATTATAAATATATTTTTTCCCTTTTTTTTTTATCACATTCCCTCTGTTCTCAGCTGCATAAGAGCTGGGGGAAGGAACAACAGCAGCACACTGATCATCCCAGTGAATGGCTGCGCAACAGGGAAGTGTCAGGACAAGACTGATCATTGGAGGTGAGCAGGCTGAGCTCCCAGCACAGCTAGAGAAGTGACCATGGTGTGCTCTCCTGCTTAGTGTGGCCCATTTTAATAAGAAAGTAGAGGGACTGGCAGGAACACCAGGGATTTCACACAAAGGAAACAATTAAAAGAGAACAGGATACTTTCTCATACAAGTCCATGGTACAGCAGTCACATATCAGGAATATGAAGTGTTGGAGTAACAAATGTGTTAAGTGACAGAGATTGACCTGTTTCCTCTTGTAACAGGAAGGGCCTGAACAAGGACCTGTATGGCAGGATCACCAGGTATTATTTTACTCCACTGAATAATAAAAACGATACCTTTGCAGAGGGTCCCTCTACACACTGCAAAGGATGAACTGCATGTAAACACTATTAACCACTGGACCTCCGGAAGATTTACCCCCCCTCCTTCATGACCAGGCCATTTTTTGTGATACGGCACTGCGTTACTTTAACTGACAATTGTGCGGTTATGCATCACTGAACCCAATTAAAATGTAATTTTTTTCCCCAGAAATAGAGCTTTCTTTTGGTGATATTTGATCACCTCTGCGGTTTTTTTTTTTGTTTGTTTTTTGCGCTATAAACAATAATATACCTACAATTTTGAAAGAAAAAAACAATATTTTTTACTTTCTGCTATAAAACATATCCAATTGAAAAAAAATCAAATTTTTTCATGAATTTAGGCCAATATGTATTCTGCTACATATTTTTGGTTAAAAAAAAAAAAATCCCAATATGCGTATATTGAGTGATTTGCGCAAAAGTTATAGCGTCTACAAATTATGGGACATATACTGGAATTTTTTATTGATTTATGTTTATACTAGTAATGGTGGCGATCAGCGGCACTGTGATATTGCGGCGGACAATCGGACCCTAACTGATACTTTGTGGGAACCAGTGACACTAATATAGTGATCAGTGCTAGAAATATACACTGTCACTGTACTAATGACACTGGCTGGGAAGGGGCTAAACATCAGGGGCAATTAAAGTGCTAAATGGGTGCCTAACCAGTGTTTTTGTGTGTACTGTGTGCTGCTTTCACTAAGGGAAGTGATGGATTGAATTCCCTGCTTTGCAGGGACACAAAATCCATCCCTTCCTCCTGTCAGAATGGAAATCTGCCTCATAGGGAAAGCGGAACTTTCCCCCAAGACACAAAAAGGCATGGTATATGTAGCTCTGCATGCACATACATAAAGATTATCAAGATTCTTTTTATTAAAATAACTTTTTAAAATTTACTGTTTTTCCCGCCCACTTCCTGGTTTCCCTGAGGCGCTGATGTCATAGCCCTGGCTTTTTGTGAGGTTTCCTCATCAGTACCTCAGGAAGACCTCTCGTGCATTTGCAGTACAGAAGCTTATTGTTTAATAGCAAGCTGCTCTGGGTCTTGTACTGTCGATTAAACGGCTCTGCATGCCCCTCTTTTTACTCTATATGGTCACGACTGCCGGATTAGTCCATTTCTTCCCCCCACTGACACCCAATCAATACATGGACAACTGGACTTGAAATGGCCAACTATCATCTTCAACTAACCCCCCCCCCACCCCACCCGAGCCTCAGTAAAGATAACCAGTACCAAGAGAGAGCCCCATACCACCAGATTGTTCTCACATTTTGAAACCATCCCACTATTTCACAGTTCCTCAAAGACCCCCTACTAGACAAGCTGTCGTGACAAATCTTTCTATACTCTGACCCAGTTGTTGCACAAAAAATGAGGAAGTCTGGGTGGGACAACTTTCTCTTCTAATCCACGCCTCTGAAATGATCTCCTGGCATTCACACAACTCCTACCCTTGCATTTCTTCCCAACCTTTTGATGGCCAACCTTCAATCAGGTAAGGTCTTCTTGACCTACACTTTCCACATAGATCAACTTTTTCTCGAGACTATTCCTCCACAGTCATGTAGCCCCTCTATTCATTTTATTCCTCTGGGTTTGTGTAGGGTTTGTGGACACCTGTCCATTATACCGGTATACGCTTTTTGAACATCCCATTTCAAAACGTGAGTATTAATATTAAGCCTCCCCTTCAATGGCTACAATAGTGTGCACTCTTCTGGGAAGACTTTTCATGAGATTTTGAGAGTGTGTCTTTGAGAACTTGTGCCCGTTAAGGTAAAAGAGGATTCATGAGGTCAGGAACAGGATGAGAGGATCAGGGTTACAATTAATCTCAAAAGAGTTTGATAGGGTTGAGGTCAGGGCTCTGTGCAGGCCACTCCACACCAAACTCATCAAGCCATGTCGTGCACAAAGCCACGGTCATGTTGGAACTAAAAAAGGGCTTCCCCAAAGGTCTGCCCCAAGGTTGAAGGCTCACAATTAATTATTTGGAGGGATGTCCACTTTTGGCCATATGAGTGATGGTTAGGTGTTCAAAAACATCTGGCCATATAGTGTATATCAGGGATCTTCAAACTACGGCCCTCCAGCTGTTGTGGAACTACAGGTCCCATGAGGCATTGTAAAACTCTGACATTCACAGACATGACTAGGCACGATGTGAAATTGTAGTTTCTGAACAACTGGAGGGCCAAAGTTTGAAGACCCCTGGTGTATATCAATCTTCTTGTAACTGGTACAAGCCTTGTTAAAAAAATGATGGAGAAATTGCATATTTCATATTTGCTTATTACGGTTGTCTCACAATATCTAATAAAGCCTCCAAAGTCTAGTTACTTTAGATGACTTCATGCTAAAGGAATGTCATTACAAACTGACCAGATCCTTAGAAGGTCATTTTGCTTACAAGAGGAGTTGGCTGGGTGTTGGTTAAGTCCTATATACTACAGCTATAACTTCATCTGGCCACACCACGGAAGCAGGCGGGACTCTGTGGCGAAACAGCATCTTTAGTTAAAGTTGATGTGAACCCGATTCATGAAATTTGAGCTGGGCACATACAGTATCTTACAAAAGTGAGTACACCCCTCACATATTTGTAAATATTTTATTATATCTTTTCATGTGAAAACACTGAAGAAATGACACTTTGCTGCAATGTAAAGTAGTGAGTGTACAGCTTGTAGTGTAAATAGTGAAACAGTGTAAATTTGCTGTCCCCTCAAAATAACTCAACACACAGCCATTAATGTCTAAACCGCTGGCAACAAAAGTGAGTACACCCCTAGGTGAAAATGTCCAAATTCGGCCCAAAGTGTCAATATTTTTTGTGGCCACCATTGTTTTCTAGCATTGCCTTAACCCTCTTGGGCATGGAGTTCATTAGAGCTTCACAGGTTTCCACTGGAGCAGTGGTTCGCAACCTCTCTAGTGCCGTGACCCCTTGATAAAATTTCCCAAGTTGTAGGGACCCCTAACAGTAAAATTATTTTCGTTGGTCGCGTTTGCTGGCACAGTGGCAGCGTTTGCTGGCACAGTGGGCACAGTGGTGCCAATTGATGGGCACAGTGGCTGCACAGTGGGACGTCTGCTGGCACAGTGGCGACAATTGATGGGCACAGTGGCTGCGTTTGGCACAGTGGCAACAATTAAAGGGCACAGTGGCTGCGTTTGATGGCACAGGTGGTGACGTTTGCTGGCACAGTGGCGACAATTTATGGGCACAGTGGTTGCGTTTGGCACAGTGGCAACAATTAAAGGGCACAGTTCCTGCGTTTAATGGCACAGTGGCTGCGTTTGATGGCACAGTGGCTGCCTTTGATGGCACAGTGGCTGCGTTTGATGGCACAGTGGCGACAATTGACGAGCACAGTGGCTGCATTTGATGGCACAGTGGCGGCGTTTGCTGGCACAGTGGCGACAATTGATGGGCACAATGGCTGCATTTGATGGCACAGTGGCGATGTTACTGGCAGTGGTGACAATTGATGGGCACAGTGGCTGTGTTTGATAGCACAGTGGCGACAATTGATGGGCACAGTGGCTGCACAGTGGCAACGTTTGCTGGCACAGTGGCGACAATTGATGGGCACAGTGGCTGCGTTTGGCACAGTGGCAACAATTAAAGGGCACAGTTCCTGCGTTTAATGGCACAGTGGCAGCGTTTGCTGGCACAGTGGCGACAATTGATGAGCACAGTGGCTGCATTTGATGGCACAGTGGCGGGGTTTGCTGGCACAGTGGCGACAATTGATGGGCACAGTGGCGACAATTGATGGGCACAGTGGCTGCACAGTGGCGACGTTTGCTGGCACAGTGGCGACAATTGATGGGCACAGTGGCTGCGTTTGCTGGCACAGTGGCAACAATTGATGAGCACAGTGGCTGCATTTGATGGCACAGTGGCAGCGTTTGCTGGCACAGTGGCGACAATTGATGGGCACAGTGGTGACAATTGATGGGCACAGTGGCGACAATTGATGGGCACAGTGGCTGCACAGTGGCGACGTTTGCTGGCACAGTGGCGACAATTGATGGGCACAGTGGCTGCGTTTGCTGGCACAGTGGCAACAATTGATGAGCACAGTGGCTGCATTTGATGGCACAGTGGCGACAATTGATGGGCACAGTGGCGACAATTGATGGGCACAGTGGCGACAATTGATGGGCACAGTGGCTGCACAGTGGCTGTGTTTGGCACAGTGGCGACAATTGATGGGCACAGTGGCTGTGTTTGGCACAGTGGCAACAATTAAAGGGCACAGTGGCTGCTTTTGATGGCATAGTGGCGGCGTTTGCTGGCACAGTGGCGACAATTGATGGGCACAGTGGCTGCATTTGATGGCACAGTTGCGGCGTTTTAATGGGGGTTTTTTTTCAGATTTTTTCAGTTTGTTTGTGCCCCCACCACTTATTTATATATAAACGTCCCGGTTGGTTCCTCAAAAGTGGTTATTCCGTGCCAGTGCTAGATACACAAAGTGTATAGCACCCAAACATGTATCTAGCACTGGCACGGAATAAACACTTTCGAGGAACCAACTGGGACATTTATATATATATAAATGTTAAGTAACATAATGAAAAAAATGTTATCTTGTCAGCTTCTCCTGTGTGTCTGACTTACCAGATGTCACAGTGACACAGGTGTTCTTCTTCAGGTGTTTCGTTGCCTCCCTCTTGGTACACTCATCCACAGCAAGCGGACTTCGGTGGGTGTAACAAGATGTCCGCTTGCCGACTTCTAAGTCTAAGCATTACTGTGGACGAGAGTACCAAGATGGCGGCGACGGAACGTCACTTCCGTGCAGTCTCTCCTCTGCAGGAAGTGACATCTCGGGTCCGTCTCGGCCAGCATCTCAGGCAGCATCTCGGCCTGCATCCGCGACCCCCTGGAGAATCGGCAATCGACCCCCCAGGGGGTCGCGACCCCCAGGTTGAGAACCGCTGCACTGGAGTCTTCTTCCACTCCTCCATGACGACATCATGGAGCTGGTGGATGTTACAGACCTTGCGCTCCTCCACCTTCCGTTTGAGGATGCCCCACAGATGCTCAATAGGGTTTAGGTCTGGAGACATGCTTGGCCAGTCCATCACCTTTACCCTCAGCTTCTTTAGCAAGGCAGTGGTCGTCTTTTGCTGCGTACACACGAGCGGACTTTTCGACCAGACTGGTCCGACGGTCTATCCGATGGACTTTCGGCGTACTTCCGACGGACTTTCCGAACAAACGGACTTGCCTACACACGATCACACCAAAGTCCGACAGATTTGTATGTGATGACGTACGACCGGACTAAAATAAGGAAGTTGATAGCCAGTAGCCAATAGCTGCCCTAGCGTCAGTTTTCGTCCGTCGGACTAGCATACAGACGAGCAGACTTTTCTATAGGAACTGGGTCCGTCGGTGTTCCGACGTAAAGATTTGAAACATGTTCCAAATCTAAAGTCCATCAGATTTTCGACCGAAAAAGTCTGCTGCAGGTCCGATGAAGCCCACACACGGTCGAATTGTCTGCCGGACTCGGTCCGTCGGACCAGTCCGGTCGAAAAGTCCGCTCGTGTGTACGCAGCATTAGAAGTGAGTTTGGGGTCATTATCATGTTGGAATACTGCCCTGTGGACCAGTCTCCAAAGAGAGGGGATCATGCTCTGCTTCAGTATGTCACAGTACATGTTGGCATTCATGGTTCCCTCAATGAACTGTAGCTCGAAGCACTCCTGCAGCCCCAGACCATGACCCTCTCACCAATATGCTTGACTGTAAACAAGACACACTTGTCTTTGTACTCCTCATCTGGTTGCCATCACACACGCTTGACACCATCTGAACCAAATAAGTTTATCTTGGTCTCATCAGACCACAGGACATGGTTCCAGTAATCCATGTCCTTAGTCTGCTTGACTTCAGCAAACTGTTTGCGGGCTTTCTTGTGCATCATCTTTAGAAGAGGCTCCTTCTGGGACGACAGCCATGCAGACCAATTTGATGCAGCTTGTGGCGTATGGTCTGAGAACTGTCAGGCTGACCCCCCACCACTTCAACATCTGCAACAATGCTGGCAGCACTCATATGTCTATTTCCCAAAGACAATGTTTGTTTATGACGCTGAGCAGGTGCACTCAACTCCTTTGGTCAACCATAGCGAGGCCTGTTCTGAGTGGAACCTGGCCGGTTAAATCACTGTATGGTCTTGGTCACCGTGCTGCAGCTCCGTTTCAGGGTCTTGGCAATCTTCTTATAGCCTAGGCCATCTTTATGTAGAGCAACAATTCTTTTTTTCAGATCCTTAAACAGTTCTTTGCTATGAGTTGCCATGTTGAGCTTCCAGTGACCAGTATGAGAGAGTGAGAGCGATAACACCAAATTTAACACACCTGCTCCCCATTTACACCTGAGACCTTGTAACACTAATGAGTCGCATGACTCCAGGGAGGGAAAATGGCTAATTGGGACCAATTTGGACATTTTCACTTAGGGGTGTAGTCACTTTTGTTGCCAGCGGTTTAGACATTAATGGCTGTGTGTTAAGTTATTTTGGGGGGGCAGCAAATTTACACTGTTAAATAAGCTGTACACTCACTACTTTACATTGTAGCAAAGTGTCATTTCTTCAGTGTTGTCACATGAAAAGGTATAATAAAATATTTACAAAAATGTGAGGGGTGTACTCACTTTTGTGAGATACTGTATATCTGCAGTGTTTTCTTATCTCTCTTCAAAGCACTAAGTCCTGTGTGTTTCTTCTGTTCCGTAGCTCTGTTATCAGCCTGATAACTTCTGACAAGTTCTCAAAGACGGCAGCCTGAAGTGTGTGTCATGGAAGCTTGCTATAAATTGATTATCACGATCTGAACTTTCTAAAGAATAGATAAAGCTGAAGACAGCACATATACATGTAAAAACTTATGTAGGGAGATTTGTTTCATCTCTGTGTATCATCTGAGGCCGTTCACTTCACTGGGTATATGTGAGGATTTACATCCACTTTAAGTATTCTTATATTTTCTAATACTAATACTTATCTTTATCTTTCAGTACTTAATTAAATGTTATACATACAAGTGTTTGTGTGATCTCTCTTGTGTGATCTGCACATATTGAATACAACCCCATATAAAACCTAAAGTGATATTAAAGGCAATATTTTTTAAAATAACAAACATGTTATACTTCCCTTCTTTGTTTAGTGAGGATCCTCCTCTTCCTGGGTCCCAGACTGGCGCTCCTGGCCCCTCCCTCCTGCAGAGTGCCCCCAGAGCAAGCAGCTTGCAATGGTGGCACCATAAGCGTGCCCACGGGGTGTGACGGGTATACCCAGGCACACTCTAATCATCCCTGTGCTCTGTCTGTGTTTCACACCTTTTGTTTTGTGCTGACTGCCTGCAACATGTCCCTGTGTAACTCAGTCACCAGCACTGCCTGGGATCAGGTCCGGCCGGCAAAAACAGCTGTGTGCTGCGAGTGGGAGGACTGAGCAGGGAGGGAACTAGGACCACAGCCGTGGAATAGCCCAGCCGGGAGCCGCATTTGCCGATGCAGCTTCTATAGTTCTGGCTGCAGGTCCCGCAGGCGCCGGCAGAGTGATCTACATCTGCACTCCGCCCCCCCCCCTCCAGCCTTTCTCTCCCTTAGAAGCAGCCTACTAGCCTGGATAGCGGCAGGCGAGTGGCTTCAGGCAGCCTGCTAGATCGAGGTGAGTGAGAGAGACAGCACTGAGCAGGGCAGCGGGTGGGCAAATGATGGACCAAAAAAAAAAAATAGCCAACCAATTAATGAACCTTACCTTGGCTTGTCACTATATACATACTACATGTCTTTGGTATATAAAAATAGATCCCAAGTATATATTAACCACTTCCCATATGCCCACAGGCTGGGAGATCAATTGTTGCTGGGGGGTATTTTCTTGTGGGGTGATCTATTGTTGCTGGGGAGACCTATTGTTAATGGGAGGGATCTATTGTTGCTGGTGAATCTATATTAGCCGCGAGGGATCTATTGTTGCTGGGGAGATGTCTTGTTCTTGGGGGATCTATTATTGCTGAGGGAATCTATTGTTGCTGGGGGATCTAAAAAATTTATTTAAAGCAGTAAATACAATTCAGGATATTAAAACATGACATTTTTTAACAAAAAAAATCCTATTTACCATGCGGTTTTTAAAATTGCTTATTTGATTTAGATATTTATTTAAAAGCTTTGTTTATGTTAAAAGATTATTTAATTAATAAGTTAAAAAAAATGTTTACATTGATAAATGTTTTTTTAATTAAAAATGTTTTAATACATTTTAAAACGTTTGTTAACATTTATTTATAAGAGTGTGTGTGTGTATATATATATATATATATATATATATATATATATATATATGTATACAGGACTTTTTTTCTCAAACAATAGGTGCTGGAACTTAACCACGTCCCAGCAAAACCCCTCCCCCTACACATACCCTCGAAATCACATCAAATAGTGGGTGTGGTCAGTCAAATTTCACAAAAATAGTAGGAGGGGCATTAATTACCAGGATTGCATTACATACAGAGTGCAGAGCTGACACAGAAACCAGACTTCTGTGTTTACAAGTGATTGTGGTGAGCAGGCACCAAAGGGTCTGAGCCAGAGGTGGTGGAATTGAGTTCCACCAAGTTCCCCCTGAAAAAAAGCCCTGTATATATATATATATATATATATAAATATATATATATATATATATTTATATATGTGTTTGAGTTGCACACCTTAATGCAATAGGCTGCGCACGCCAATGGGTGGCACCCAAGCAGGCTCGCTCCAGAGCCACTGCTCTGCATGCCCATTTACACACAGAGCCATGGCTCGGCTAATGTCTCAGCCAATGAGGAGAGAGAGTCCCCAGAGAGCCAAGGTTCTCGTGTACATTGATGGGTTGTGATGGGGCTCAGGTGAATCTTAGGGAGGCTGCACAGATAAGGTTTTTTACCTTCATGCATTAAAAAAACCTGCAGCCTTTACAACCACTTTAAGCTATCACCAACCCGTGATAGAGTATAAAAAAAGTGGTATACAGAACTTTTTCTGATATATAATGACATCACAACAGATATACAATTCCTGGAGACAAAAGCTGTCTTGCCACCACACACAGGATTGGTTTGTCACCTCTATGCAGGTCATGACCCGGTGTGAACCGTCCTCTACCGGCATATGTTACACCAAAGTGGCACATTAGATTCTTCAGAACGCCTGCTTTATTTTTATTATAAGAAGTAATCTGGAATAATTAATGCATGTCAAATGACTTCCTCTGTGTGCAAAGTGGTCCCTGTGGAGAAGAGACAGCCTCCCATTGCTATGCGGGGAGGTGACCCTGGCTACGTGATTAACATTCAGCCAACTATTAATGCAATAATGACAACATCAGCCTGTCCGAAGGACTGTCAGCTACTTCCATCTCCAGGTGACAATTCATATCTCAGAGATACAGAGAGCTCTACACTCATTGATCCATTGATAGATACGTCAGGGGACTCCGCCGGACTCTTCTCACGCCTTTCTGAAGGGGGGACATCTTCAATTACCAGCTGTTATGTGTTAAGTAACAAGTGGAGAGGATTCAGAAGATGGATGGGGATTTTACGGATCTGCTGTTAATGTCTATTAAAAAGTGATAAGTAGTCCTGAGTACTAAAGAATGATGTTCGTACAAATGTGTAGCACGGTATAGTTATCCTGTCCTGTTCTTACAAATACGAAATCCAAAAACAATGTAAAAAAAAACACACAAAAAGAAAAATCAAACAGGAAACTAAAATAAACCAATAAAAAAAATATGGCCTCCAACCCAAGTGCACCATTCTGCCTCACTGTTGCGAGGCGGGTTTTCGCTGTATTGAACGGCGTGTTTTCTGTCTGTTGGACGGCGGCTTGAGAGTGTTAAACGGCGGGTTTTGGCTGTGTCTTCAACACCCGCCCTTCAACACACCCACAACCCGCCCCGCGATAGCGAGGTAGAATCTGACAATTACATTCTTCCTTGGCGCTTAGCAGATCGTCAGATACTGCCTCCGAAGATCTGCGCATGCACCGTGTTGATGTCACGCCAGCTGATCAACATATCAGCTGGAGTGACGTTGCGTACTGCGCATGCGCAGATGCCTCAGGGGGCATTTTTCGACAGTGGGCATTTCTCGATAGAACACCGGCTGTGACAGCTTGTGGCTTCACGAGTCACGCTGCGCGTCCTGATTGGCCGAGCAATCTTCTGGGGCCTGTGACGTGTCCCAGAAGATTGCAGGGAGGGGGGAGTTGCCTAGGCAGAGCAGGCGGAAGTGGGAGCTGGGTACCTGTCAAAACTAGGTACCCACTCCCCCCCCCCAAAAAAACCCAAAAAACTACATGCCAAATGTGGCATGTCAGGGGGTCAGGATACCTTAAAGTGGAAGTTCTACTTTTGGGTGGAACTCTGCTTTAACAAGGTGCAGTATCTCACAAAAGTGAGTACACCCCTCACATTTTTGTAAATATTTTATTATATCTTTTCATGTGAAAACACTAAAGAAATGACACTTTGCTACAATGTAAAGTAGTGAGTGTACAGCTTGTATAACAAAATAACTCAACACACGGCCATTAATGTCTAAACCACTGGCAACAAAAGTGAGTACACCCCTAGGTGAAAATTACCAAATTGGGCCCAAAGTGTCAATATTTTGTGTGGCCACCATTATTTTCCAGCACTGCCCTTACCCTCTTGGGCATGGAGTTCACCAGAAATTCACAGGTTGCCAGTGGAGTACTCTTCCACTCCTCCATGACGACATCACAGAGCTGGTGGATGTTAGAGACCTCGCGCTCCTCAACCTTTCATTTGAGGAAGCTCAGTAGGGTTTAAGTCTGGAGACATGCTTGGCCAGTCCATCACCTTTACCCTCAGCTTCTTTAGCAAGGCAGTGGTCATCTTGTAGGTGTGTTTGGGGTCGTTATCATGTTGGAATACTGCCCTGCAACCCATTCTCCGAAGGGAGGGGATTCATGCTCTGCTTCAGTATGTCACAGTACATGTTGGCATTCATGGTTCCCTCAATGAACTGTAGCTCTCTAGTGCCAGCAGCACTCATGCAGCCCCAGACCATGACACTCTCACCACCATGCTTAACTATAGGCAAGACACACTTGTCTTTGTACTCCTCACCTGGTTGCCGCCACACACGCTTGACGCCATCAGAACCAAATACATTTATCTTGGACTCATCAGACCACAGGTCTGACCCTTAGTCTGCTTGTCTTCAGCAAACTGTTAGCGGGCTTTCTTGTGCATCATCTTTAGAAGCGGCTTCCTTCTGGGATGACAGCCATGCAGACCAATTTGATGCAATGTGCGGTGTATGGTCTGAGCACTGACAGGCTGACCTCCCACCCCTTTAACCTCTGCAGAAATGCTGGTAACACTCATACATCTAATTCCCAAAGACAACCTCGTGCACTCAACTTCTTTGGTTGACCATGGAAAGGCCTGTTCTGAGTGGAACCTGTCCTGTTAAACCTCTGTATGGTCTTGGCCACCGTGCTGCAGCTCAGTTTCAGGGTCTTGGCAATCTTCTTATAGCCTAGACCATCTTTATGTAGAGCAACAATTCTGTTTTTCAAATCCTCAGAGAGTTCTTTGCCCCATTCACACCTGAGACATTGTAACACTAACGAGTCACATGACACTGGGGAGGGAAAATGGGTAATTGGGCCCAATTTGGACATTTTCACTTAGGGGTGTACTCACTTTTGTTGCCAGTGGTTTAGACATTAATAGCTGTGTGTTGAGTTATTTTGAGGGGACAGCAAATTTACACTGTTATACAAGCTGTACACTCACTACTATACTTTACATTGTAGCAAAGTGTCATTTCTTCAGTGTTGTCACATGAAAAGATATAATAAAATATTTACAAAAAATGTGAGGGGTGTACTCACTTTTGTGAGATACTGTATATGGCATTGGCACCTTCTGAAAGATTCATTCTTTTTCATTTTTGTTTGGGTCTAAATAACAAAATTTCTGATTTTGCAGGTTTATTGAAAAGTTTTGCACAGAGAATTCTCCAATTCAAACACGGCAGAGAGAATTTCATATAGTTTAGGCACAAGGGACTGGCAGTGGGACATAAAGCAAAACTTCAAACTGTTCTCCAGATACCTTTGTCATTCGAATAGCCCTCTAAAAGGAAAATCTCCCGGTTTTTTATATTTACTTCAAGGTGAGCCTATAAGGAAATGAAAGAGAATGACAAGCAAAACACAGAGCACAGTAAAATATACACAGTAAGAATGTATATTTGTATCTGCTTGTTGTGCTTAAAGCTGAAGTTTAATCACCTGCCGACCAGCCACCGTCATTATACTGCGGCAGGTCGGCACGATCCCGCAAATCGTCGTAGGTGTACGTCGGCACCTTTAAGGGACGATAGCATGCACACACGCGGGAGTCCTGATGCGTGTGGCCGGCGGCCGCGATGTTCGCCGGCCACCCGCAATCGCTGGCACGAGAGCCAGAACGGGGATGAGTGTATGTAAACTCACAGATCCCCATTCTGACAGGAGAGGAGAGACAGATCAGCTGCTCCTAGTAATCAGGAACAGCGATCTGTCTCCTCCTCCAATCAGTCCCATCCCCCCCACAGCATTTTTATAGCACTGATCGCTGTATAGATGTCAATAGTCCCAAAAAAGTATCAAAAGTGTCTGATCTGTCTTCCGCAATTTCCCAGTCCGCTAAAAATCACAGATCGCCACCATTACTAGAAATAAAAAAATAATAATAAAAATGCCATAAATCTATCCCCTATTTTGTAGACGCTATAACTTTTGCGCAAACCAATCAATATACACTTATTGCAATTTTTTTACCAAAAATATGTAGAAGAATATAAATTGGCCTAAACTGATGAAGAAATTAATTTTTTTACATTTTATTTTTGGATATTTACTGTAGCAAAAGGTATAAAATATTGTTGTTTTTTTTTCTAAATTGTCGCTCTTTTTTTGTTTATAGCGCAAAAAATAAAAACCGCAGAGGCAGTGGCAGCTGGTGCTCAAAATTTTTGAGGGGGCGCAAACAAACTGAAAAATTCTGAAAAAACCCCATCAATTGCAGCCTCACTGTGCCCATCAAACGCTGCCACTGTGCAATCAACCGCCGCCACTGTGCCCATCAAACGCTACCACTGTGCCCATCAGATGCTGCCACTGTGCAGCCAAATGCTTTCACTGTGCATCAAATTCTGCCCCTGTGCCATCAAATGCTCCCACTGTGCCATCAAATACTTCCACTCTGCCATCAAATGCTCCCACTGTGCCCATCAAATGCTGCCACTGTGCCATCAAATGCTGCCACTGTGCCCATCAAATGCTGCCACTGTACCCAACAAATGCTTCCACTGTGCCCATCAAATGCTCCCACTGTGCCATCAAATGCTTCCACTGTGCCCATCAAATGCTGCCACTGGGCCCCCCTGCCCGCCATCTGCCTGGCACTTACCCTGTCTCGATGGGGCAGCGGGTGACGGTGGCGGGCGGTGTCCTCCATGCTGCTCCATGTCCTCAATGTATTCTCCCATCCTCTCCTATGATTGGACGCCTGATAGGCATGGGCGTAGCATAAGGGATTGCAGGGGTCACAATCACAACCCTGCCTTTAGCTCCAGGGGGCCCTGCAGCCTCCCTGTCATATTATCATATCCTCCACAAAATCCAGCTCCAATCTGCCCTAGGGCCCCACAGCCACACTCCAGTATGGGGCTTCTACTTTGCCTTTGGCTGGGGAGAAGCTGTGAGCCATTTCCTGAATGAAGAGGAGCACGAGGTGAGAACAGCCCAGGATGGGGAAGTGTCTGTGCTGTACGCTGGCAACATGGAATGGTAACCGAGCTCAGCGAGGCAAGAGGAGGAGAGTGCCGCCCTGTAGCCAAGATGGGACAGATGTCACTGGTGAGGTAAGACACCGCTCAGTGTCTCCTAGTCACCAGCTGAGATCCTCTGTACCCCCCCCCCCCCACCCAGGGATGTCTACTTACCCCACTTCTCTGACAACTGGGGAAAAGGCACACACCTCCGGGAGGTGACCTTCTCACAACACCTGCTGACACTGACAAAGAAACCTTCAGAAATTGCTAAAACAAATCCCTTAACACCTCCTCGGGGGGCCCCTTAAGGGCTGCAGGCTCCATATTTTGTGTCACATGGCTTTGCCCTTCCAGATCTAACTTGCCCCCCCAAGCCCCCTGACCACCCCCCTCCACCCTGCATGCTATGCATGCTATGCCCGGCTGCTGAGCTCCTTTCCCATTACAGCACTCTATACTGTTCCTCCTCCGCAGGGCAGAAATCACATTCCATTACAACACAGCCAGTTAGCCATGATCTGCACAGGGTGTATCTGCCTACTGCAACTACACTGCAGTTCCGACCAGAGAATTTCACAGGTCAGAAGAGCAACATAAAAGCCAGATACACCCTGTGAAGACTGACAGACTGTGTGTAAGGGAATGTGATTTCAGCCCTGTGTATTGTGAGGGGGGGGGGGGGGCTGTATACAGTGCTGGGATGGGAAGAGACCTGCCAGGTGACCTACCAGGGGTCCCTGTCCTCTGATTCTCCAGCGGTGATCCCTGTCCTCTGATTCTCCAGCGGTAATCCCTGTCCTCTGATTCTCCAGTGGTGATCCCTGTCCTCTGATGTAAAGAGGAACTCTGGGAACTCAAAACTCTTAAGCCACTTTGAGTATCTTGGCGTGCGGTGGATGTATCTGCACGCATATTGGAAGTAGTGGGGGGGGGCCAGGTCAACTATTGCCTCAGCTGATAGTCGTTCAATCACAGCGCCTGTCATTTCAGCCAATCAGGTGACAGACCCGAGCACCCGATTGGTGGAGAGGCCGCTCCGTGTTAGGAAAGCGTATGAATTTTCGCTTTCCTAACACAGCTGGGTGAACTGCGAGCGGCAGTTACCTGTTTAGTTACCTGTTTCGCTGTTTACCTTTTTTGACGCCTTCTGGAGCCTATGTCTCTACTCAGGTGCTTCAAAAACACCCCACCCCCGCTGCTGTAATTCAGGCGCCCAGCGCCCGAAAAGGGGCCAGGCGCCTGAATAGGGGGTGGCAGCGGCGGCCATGGATAGATTTATGCAATGCATGAATCTATCTATTGGTGAGAGAGGGGGCGGCGACTGTGCACCCTTGTGGACGCACCGCCACTACGCAGAGGTGATCAGATACCACCAAAAGAAAGCTATATGTGGGAAAAAAAGAAGTCAATTTTGTTTAGGTACAATGTCGCACAACCGTTGCAAATGTCAGTTAAAGCGACGCAGTGTCGTATTGCAAAAAATAGCCTGATCATTAAGGGGGCAAATCTTTTGGTCTGTAAGTGGCAGAATTTTACTCAAAAACTGAAGTCTTTCGAGTGCTGATTTTTATTGGTACCTGCTCCCACTTCCACCATCCCCGCCTAGGTGAGGACTGCGTCCTTTGCCCCAACCCCACCCTTCCCCCAGCCTTCAGGGACACATCACATGTCCCAGGAGGCTTCCGGATTATTGACAAAGTGCTGAGCGTGCATGTGTATGTGCAATGAGGAGCCGGCTGTGGTTCCCCAGGAAGCCACAGCTGGCTCCCATATCCAAGATGGCAGCACTGGGGACCCGCAGTGGTAAAATAACAGGCTGCAGGAGGACTGCACTGGACCACAGGCTCTGGCAAGTACTTGATTTTTAAATGTCAGCAGCTACAGTATTTTTAGCTACTGACTTTAAAGGATAAGTTCACTTTTGGAGCGCCTTACATGTTACACCCATATTTAGGGTGTAATATGTAACATAATCCAAGGCCCCACCCACCCTTCCTTCCTGTGACAGCAGGTGGAGGTTCCTCGCCCCGCACACGCTGTCACATCTTAAAATCTGTGCTGCTGTGTGGGGCTCTGGCTGCAGCCACATCATTCGTTCTAATGCCGCGTACACACGAGCGGACTTTACGGCGGACTTTGCCCGGCGGACTTTTCGACGTACTTTCCGACGGACTTTGTGAATGAACGGACTTGCCTACACACAATCCACCAAAGTCCGTCGAATTCGTACGTGATGACGTACGACCGGACTAAAACAAGGAAGTTCATAGCCAGTAGCCAATAGCTGCCCTAGCGTGGCTTTTTGTCCGTCGAACTAGCATACAGACGGCGGACTTTTCGACCGGACTCGATTTCAACGGATACATTTTAAACAAGTTTCAAATCTAAGTCCGTCCAACTTTTGAGAAAACAAAGTCCGCTGGAGCCCACACACATCGAATTGTCCGACGAAATCCAGTCCGCCGGGCAAAGTCCGCCGTAAAGTCCGCTCGTGTGTACGCGGCATTAGCAATCTATGAATGAGAAGACAACAAGTACTGTTCGGTCACAAGTCCTGCAGCTTTTAAACTGACAGCCCATACAGTATTATAAGCAGAAAGCTATAGGACTTGTCTGCAGGAGCCTAAAATTGTACCCGCGATCCACTGACCAGATGCAATGTTTTGTAGGCTCCTTGGGAGAAAAAAAATAAATGGACATTTTTTTCCTGCAAAAAATGTATTTTTATTAAAAAGATGAACTAAGCCTCAAGCTTAAGTTTCATTTATTAAGCAAATTAGCAACACAATTGGAATCTATTAAGACCTCTTCTCACTTATTCTTGCCTTAAACCTGTAGAATTTTGTTAAATTTATAAGATTTATAAAAAAAACACTTGTCCAACCATTCGATGGTGTCTTCATGGAGGTGAGTAATTTTTAACGACTTTTTTTTCTAAGTACCATGTCAATGTTTTGATTTTCTTAGAATGACCGTTTTACTTCCAGATTACCTTTGACAATGCAAGTGCATAAGACAATTGTTCTCATCAAGGAGCGAATTCAATGATTAGAAATTGGTTTGTTCCCATTAGATTTGCCAAAAATTTTCCATCCTTGCCCTTCAATTTTTTTCTTGCTGTGGTTGAAACCATAGTATAATTGTCTTCTTTAACTCTTAGATAATCGAACGAACATTCTGAAAATGACATTTTTCGAACAAAATTCTACAAGTGTAAGGCTTTAAGGAAAGACTATTGCCGCGTACACGCGATCGCACATTCCGGCAACAAAATCCATGTTTTTTTTTCTGAAGGATGTTGGCTCAAACTTGTCTTGCATACACACGGTCACACAAATCTTGTCGGAAATCCCGATCGCCAAGAACGAGGTGGCGTACAACACGTACGACTAGCCGAGAAAAATGAACTTCAATAGCCAGTGTGGCTCTTCTGCTTGATTCCAAGCATGCGTGGAACTTTGTGCGTCGGAATTGTGTACACACGATCGGAATTTACGACAACGGATTTTGTTGTTGGAAAATTTGAGATCCAGATCTCAAATTTTGTTTGTGGGAAATTCCGACGGAAAATGTCCGATGGAGCCTACACACGGTCGTAATTTCCGACAACAAGCTCCCATCGAACATTTCCCGTCGGAAAATCCGACCGCGTGTACGCGGCATTAGTGTATTTGCAAACCCCAGGCCTGGAATCCTGGGCAGCCAACTGCAACAGATTTGTACAATACTATGACAGATTCAGCAATAAATAAAGAAGGAAAGAGGAAGATGGTGCTAATGGAATAGCCGTAAAGACAAACAAAGTTTTGTATTGTATCTCAAAGTGCATCAAAGGAACCCATGTAAAACCCCCAATAGTCCCACTGTGCTATGTAGTTTGAAAAGACAACGTTGCCAATGTCAACACTATTGAACACATCCCCTACTTAACAAAATACTATAACATCAAGGTGAAAACAACCTTAAACTCTCCATCATTGTATTAAAGTGAATAGCACATTGTCCAAGACACTGGATCAGGCTCCACAGTTCAAACCAAGCACAATAGGCTGAATGATAAGAAGTTCCAGGTGTATTTTTGCATGGAATGGCGGTCAGTGCAGAATTACAGGGCACTTTATGGGTGTAGTATACTTAGATTGCTTTTATAGACAATCCATTTCTCAGCTGAGTGCCCAAGTGACTATCTGGTCTAATCCATAATACAAAGATGAATCTTGTAAGTGTACTTCTGCCTGCGCATATCATATGCAGTAAAACTCACCAAAATGAGTTCATGCATAGAACATTTACCAGACATAATAGATAAACTCCATGATCCTTTTTAACCAATCCACTGCAGCTTTGTAAGCTTTCTCTGCTTACTTAAAGTGGTGGTTGGGCAATAAACTGCACCTTGACTCCAGTTGCTGGTAATGTGTATACAGCTGAGCGTATCAGGACATCATTTTAGTACCACGCCATCCATACTGGACACGTGAATTAATAATAAACAAAAATCCTGCGCTTATCCACCTTAATAAATCGTGGCTACAAAACTAATATGTGACCACACCACTTCTAAATCAAAAAAAATAATGAAATAATATGTGATAATCAAAAAGTATATATATCAAAATACGAGAGTCGCTACCCAAGTCTGAATATAGGACTCAAATGGTTAACTAGAAAGTGATTAGGTGCACTTCTCATTCAATCATCAATTTCCTAATAATCACAAATAATATAACAAAGCATTGAAACCAGCTGCAGCCAGTCCATAAGGGCTTAGGGGTGCTGCCCCCCTAATCTCTATGCGCCGGCCCCTTAACTCCATGCAAGCTTTTTTTTTTTTTTTTGAAGCACATGATTAGAGCGTAAGTCTCTAATTGGCTTCAAAAAGGTTGGGCTCGGGGCACAGAGCCCACCCACCTGTGACATTAGTGAATCAACATTCGCTACTGTCTTCCTGCTTCTCCTCCCGGCCAATCAGGACAGGAAGCAGTTCATAAGACCGGATTGGCCAGAAGTCACTCGTGACCTGGATGGGGTAAGTGCGGACCGGGGGGGGGGGTTGTTTGCTGCCCCCCCCTCAAAAAAAATGGAGCACCAGGTGCCACTGAATGAAACATATAGAAAAACAATTTTCAAGTGAGTCAAAGTGAAACATACAGTATCTCCCAAAAGTAAGTACACCCCTCACATTTTTGGAAATATTTTATTATATCTTTTCATGTGACAACACTGAAGAAATGACACTTTGCTACAATGTAAAGTAGTGAGTGTACAGCTTGTATAACATTGTAAATTTGCTGTCCCCTCAAAATAAATCAACACACAGCCATTAATGTCTAAAGCGCTGGTAACAAAAGTGAGTACACCCCTAAGTAAAAATGTCCAAATTGGGCCCAAAGTGTCAATATTTTCTGTGGCCACCGTTATCTTCCAGCACTGCCTTAACCCTCTTGGGCATGGAGTTCACCAGAGCTTCACAGGTTGCCACTGGAGTCCTCTTCCACTCCTCCATGACGACATCATGGAGCTGGTGGATGTTAGAGACCTCCGAAAGGAGATCATGCTCGGCTTCAGTATGTCACAGTACATGTTGGCATTCATGGTTCCCTCAATGAACTGTAGCTCCCCAGTGCCGGCAGCAATCATGCAGCCCCAGACCATGACACTCCCACTGCTATGCTTGACTCTAGACAAGATACACTTGTCTTTGTACTCCTCACCTGGTTGCTGCCACACACGCTTGATTCCATCTGAACCAAATAAGTTTATCTTGGTCTCGTCAGACCAAGATAAAGAGTTCCAGTAATCCATGTCCTTAGTCTGCTTGTCTTCAGCAAACTGTTTGCTGGCTTACTTGTGCATCATCTTTAGAAGAGGCTTCCTTCTGGGACGACAGCCATGCAGACCAATTTGATGCAGTGTGCGGCGTAAAGTCTGAGCACTGATAGGCTGACCCCCCACCCCTTCAACCTCTGCAGCAATGCTGGCAGCACTCATATGTCTATTTCCCAAAGACAACCTCTGGATATGACACTGAGCACGTGCACTCAACTTCTTTGGTCGAACATGGCGAGGAGCCTGAACTCTGTATGGTCTTGACCACCCTGCTGCAGCTCAGTTTCAGGGTCTTGGCAATCTTCTTATAGCCTAGGCCGTCTTTATGTAGAGCAACACTTTTTTTTCCAGATCCTCAGAGAGTTCTTTGCCATGAGGTGCCATTTTCAACTTCCAGTGACCAGTATGAGAGAGTGAGAGCGATAACACCAAATTTAACACACCTGCACTAACGAGTCACATGACACCGGGGAGGGAAAATGGCTAATTGGGTCCAATTTGGACATTTTCACTTAGGGGTGTACTCACTTTTGTTGCCAGCGGTTTAGACATTAATGGCTGTGTGTTGAGTTATTTTGAGGGGACAGCAAATTTACATTGTTATACAAGCTGTACACTCACTACTTTACATTGTAGCAAAGTGCCATTTGAAATAATAAAATATTTACAAAAATGTGAGAGGTGTACTCACTTTTGTGAGATACTGTATATACAGGATCCAATAATGACAGTCCATTCAGATGATAGATATCCCAGTGATTGAATGTGCAAAAAAACAGCAAACAAAAAGTTACAGGGTGCTCCTACAAGATCGTTCCCTACATCAACTCATGCCTCTTACCAGAGACTTTGGATCTCAAATTACAGAGGTCTAAATCGCTTTTGATCTCCATACATCCCTGTGATTATCAGGAGGGATAAGGTATCATCTGAATATAGGTTCAGCCTTGTTCCCATCCAAGGATTATATCCAATGCTCAGCCCAGCATATAAAAAAAGATCCTCAGTAATTTTCATGCATATAAAGGAAGAGGGAAGCGCTTCATAGTGTAGTATTTAAAACCAGCCCATTTTATTAAAAGTATATATTGCACTTGCAGTTAAGATGATCAAAATCGTCAGGTGGAGCCACATCTGTGATGTCTGCATGCACGAGCCAGCTGGCGAGGTCCACGGGCTTGTTTGTTTACTCTGTATTCTGCTGTTTTTGATCATTTTAAAGAGGAAGTAAAGTCCAGTATTTTTTTTTCTTTTTCTGACCTGCAAAAGTAAAGGCATAATGTGCTAGTATGCATCGCATACAGTACCTATAGGTAAGCCCTAATATATGTTTACCGATTGGTACAATATATGCATGGGACTTTACTTCTATTTTAACTGTAAGTGCAATATATACAAAACCTGATTCTACTTTGGCTGCCTGTCTCCTATCTAACTGTATTTGTGATATAAAAACTTGGATGGCCCATAATTTCCTTCAGTTGAACTGTGACAAGACTGAAGTCATGCTTATTGGCACCCCCCATCAATTACGTAAGGCCACTCCTAATAGCTTATCTATAGATGGCACTGTACTTGAGCTCCAGTCTAAATTGAAAAATCTAGGGGTGATATTTGATGCTAGTAGTTTGACCTGTGAGCCACATGTAGAAATGTCATCAGAACATCTTTTTTTTCCACTTGAGAAACATTGCTCGGCTGTGTCCTATGCTATCATACACTGTAGCTGAAAAGCTGATCCGTACAATTGTGTTCTCCCGACTTGACTACTGTAATGCTCTACTCGCTGGTGTACCTAAATCTACTATATATCGACTTCAATATGTTTAAAATTCTGCAGCCAGAATCCTGACTAGGTCTGGTACAAGTGTTCATATTACCCCTATCCTGGAGTCCTTGCACTGGCTACCCGTCAGGTTTCGCATAGACTTAAAGAGTTTGTAAACCCTAGTTTGTTTTTTCTTTAAAATAACAAACATATAATACTTACCTCCACTGTGCAGTTCGCTTTTCACGGTGTGGCCCCGATCATCGTCTTCTGGGGTCCCCCGGCGGTACTCGTGGCTCCTCCTCACATAGGATGCATTAAGGTGAAAAAACACGAGGGTTTACAACCCCTTTAAAGATCCTATTGCTCACCTACAAGACTCTTCATGGCTTGGCACCCCATTATCTCCCTGAACTTTTTTCAACTAACTCCCCCCCCCCCCACGTAACATCCGCTCCTCACCTGTGTGTCCCCTCTACTCACACTCAATTGGGAACAGAGCCCTCTCCTCCTGTGTTCCAAAACTCTGGAATTCTCTTCCTAAGAACGTCAAAGAATCATCTTCTCTAAACTCATTCAAATCAAATCTAAAAACTTTTTTCTTTAGACAAACTTTGACCTAATTGTCCCCTTTTCCTTTATGTTATGTTATCCTGTGTATTTCTTGTGTTTTCCTTGTAAAGTGCTTTCAGAAGCCACCTTTAAAGGTGCTATATAAAATAAAGTTTTATTATTATTATTATTATTATTATATATGTTTAATAAAACGGGATGGTTTTAAATACTACACTATGAAGTGCTTATCTCTTCCTTTACATGCATGAAAATTACTGAGGATCATTTTATATATGCTGGGCTGAGCATTGGATATAATCTCTGGATGGTAACAAGGCTAAACCTATATGCGGATGATGCCTTATCCCTCCTGATAATCACAGGGATGTGCGGAGATCAAAAGAGATTTACAATTGATTTCTAGAATTTGAGATCCAAAGTCTCTGGTAAGAGACATGAGTTGATGTAGGGAACGGTCTTGTAGGAGCATCCTGTAACTTTTTGCTTGATGGTTTTTTGCACATTCAATCACTGGGATATCTATCATCTAAACAGACTGTCATTACTGGTTCCTGTGTATATGTATCACTTTTATGGACTCATTGAAAATAGTTTTTCCATATGTTTCAATGTTTTGTTATATTATATGTGATTATTAGGAAATTGATGATTGAATGAGAAGTGCACCTAGTCACCTTCTATATAAACGTAAACTGTTTGCAGCTCGGCCTGTGTTTCTCACCACTAACGCGTTACGTCAACAGAATGGACTGTATCAGGGCAGTGCTATGGTAATCATCCGATCAAACTCCATTTTGGACTGTCACCATTTATGAGTCCCTCCTCATAATTTCTCTTAAAAGGGAATAGGCCAGTCAGTAGTTACCACAGCTAATGTGTCAGGAAAGAAGCAAGTTGCAGCCTCGCCAATATCGCCGCTTTCCTACGCACATACGCGGTAGAGCGGCACCCCGGTGCATCCCTGGACACAAGACAGCGAAACGGCTAATGCGCGTGTGCAATTCAGATAAATGGCTAATGCGCGTTCGCAATTCAGCGAAATGGCAAATGCCGTTTTTTCATACAAATAGAGCTTTCTTTTGGTGGTGTTTATAAAAGACCGACAATTTTGAAAAAAAAAAAAAGTTTTCTTCATTTATGTATTAAAATTTTGCAAAAAAGGTTGTTTTTTTTTCTTCATTGATGTGTGGTGACGAGGCTGCACTGATGGGCACTGATGAGGCTGCACTGATGAGGCTGCACTGTTGAACAAGGATGAGGCTGCATGGGGGGGCAGGCTTTTGGGAGGGCATCTATTGGCCAGACAGCAAGTGGGTGAAGAATGCAGATGGCTGATAAAAGTCCAGGCGCCGGGACGCAATTTCTACTCCTCATGGCGACCTGACGCCTGGGATATGTCGAGCCCTGCCTTACTCTTTTGGGTAATTCACTCTTAGTTTTCCCTATATCATGTTTACTACAGGGGTAGCACATTTGGTAAATTACCCGTTATGTTCTGCAATTAACTAAAGTTGTATGTGCAAATTTTTTGCACCATCAAAATTTGAAAATACTTTTGTTTCTTTACACAGATATGCAGATAGCACAAGTCTCACAACATGGTATTTGTCTTAGCAAGCCAAGCTTCATTCCTAATAGCCACAAATTCACTGCATTCTAAATGGTCCTTTTCTTAGCTCTTTGTGCCTCCATTAATGGGTGTGGACCAACAATTTCAGTCACTTGAGAATCCATTGTAAGAACATGCCAGCGTTTTTCCAAAATATTTTTTGAAGTTTATTGTAGGGGCAGCTAAATTGGACCACTAATCTAAAGTGTCCACATGCCTCTTTAGGTTTACCTTTCCTTACCATTAGTTCGCTCCCTGTTTTTTTTTAGGGCTCTAAATCAGCTCCTTCTCAATACTCGATGTGGTTAGTCTTTCTGTCAGTAGTGCTTTGTTAGATCCTAGGCTTAATAAATTGAGCCACATACAGTATGTACAATTACGTCTCAACTGAAAGCACTGTCCAGTTGGAATTCCTTAAATAAGTGAATTTGGAAGGTGGATGGTCGCATGGAGGAGCACAAAACCATTGATGGCCTTTGTATAAGTACTTGATCAGCTTCAATTGAGATAAGTCCAGGAAGATAATACTTTCATTAACAATACAAGTTCAATTCATGTTCCTCTTATTTGTATTCAACATTCTCATGAGCAAATCCAGCTCAGCTCCAATATCTTCAATAGTGTCTTATTCTTAACCACATTTTTTGGAAAACACATAGAAAAAAAAAAAAGCATCTTATAGCAGCTACTCCAACCTCATGCAGGATAGATGTATACCATGTATATCATGCCTCTGCCCCTGGGAGTCATACCTTTTGCTGTCAGCTTTGTAGTGCTTAATGGGACTTGTAATTTCACAACAACTGGAGTGTCAACATTGCTTAACCATGATGTGTACAGAAATTCAACGTCAATACAAGCTAATAAACTCATATCTGGCACAATAAAATCATTAAGTTTGGCAGCCATAGGTCTTATTTGTGCAGATACGTATTTTCCAAGATGTTTCTTTGGTCTTTCATGGCCAAAACGATAGGTTAGCTTCAACTTTATATTACAGACTAGATCAGATAAGGGGAACTTGGCAGCAGCTGGATGGAATTGTCTATAGAGGTGTTTTAAAAAAACAAAATCCTATTTTGTTAGGGGCTAAGATGACTCTTGCCAAATCTTGGAAACATCCTACTGTGTCCCTGGAGCAGGCTAGGAAAAAAGTCACCTGGATCATGTTACGTGAGAATATTGTTAGCATCCTAAAGGACACAGTCCAAAAATTTGAAAAGATTTGGGAGCCGTGGGCTACATGTCTATATTTGACTCTCTGGTGCTTTAGCCTGTAATTCCCCTTTGGTTTTGGGGATTATATTATTCTTTCTGACACTGGTCGGGACCATTTCTCTTTACTCTATTCTTTTTCATTTCTTGTCCTTTTTCTTTCCTCTATCTTTTCTCCATTGTATGGTTGACTATCCGGTTGTCTGATGATCTAGCACTCCACATATTCGGCTTATTGATCTTGAGGTGGTTGTCAATGGGTACGTACTTATCTCACTGGTGCATCAGGTGGATCATTGAACCCTGCATAATCTCATGTTACCTCGATTGTTGTAAGTCTGGTGAATTGGGTAATAATGTATTATGCATTGCATTTCTTTTTTCTATATTTTTTTCAGCTGACGATGGTACTTTTGTATTGACGCTTGTTTTACTTCTTCAATCTTCAAAAATCTTCAATAAAACTTCAATAAATATTTTGAAAGTAAAAAACTAAACCCATTGGAGTTTTAGGCTCGGTTCACACTTGTACGATGCGGGAACCAGAGTGATTACAGTTTGAGTTCCCGCATCGCATTACACTTGCAGGCAGTTCACACTGCCCTCTCACAGATCACAGTGCAAACTGTGAAATCGGCCAGGAATCGGATTGCATGGGTGTTCACCAAAAAAGGGTCCTGCACCATTTTGGTCCGAATGCGTTGCAAATTAAGCCATGCAAACTATATGGCTGAATTTGCATCTCACAGACATTGCATGTGATGTGCACAGCAATGTGGTGTGAATCACATGCAATGTCTGTGATCGCACCAGTTTCAACCCACCCTCAAAGTACACTGTTTACTATAATCTTGAACTCACTGTCTCTCAATGCAGAAATACACTTGAAGCCCATTGTGCTTCGTTTGAACTGTGGAGCCTGATCTAGTGCTTTATTTTATTTTTTTTAATTCTTTTATTATGGCAAAGTATCTCAGATACAACAAGTCAAGTCATTTTCACAAATGAAGAAACACTTAATCGGCAAGACTTATGAAAACGTTTGTGGACAGTTTGTGTATTGCTTTGCATATACTGTAGCATCTACGATCAGTGAAGCCCAGGGGCATAAAAAGGCCCATAGGTACACGTACCGTAAGAATCAAACAATGAAGTTTCAACAAATGAAAATGAGTAAATCTAATGAAGAAAAAGAACAGATAGATTTACTAGCAATTCAACTTCTTCCATCGTTGATTCGTCTACACGTATTATCACATAACACAACGTTGTTGAGAGGTCCACCGATTTTTATGATCACTGTGATTTTATAATTGCCGTTACCACGGCTAGGTCGTAAGAGTTTAGCAGAAACAAAGGAAGAGAAAAAGGGGAGCAAAACAGAGCGGATGGGATCTAGTGCTTTAGAGAATATGCTATTTCATGTGCAGTCATTTTATTACAGTAATGGACAGGTTAGGGTTGTTTTTATCTTGATGTTAAAGCAATTTCGCTGAATCGGGTATGTGTTGCATACCTGTTATGCCGCGTACACATGAGCGGACTTTTCGAGCGGACTGGTCCGACGGACCAAGTCCGGCGGACAATGTGATCGTGTGTGGGTTTCATTGGACCTTCAGTGGACTTTTCCAGTCGAAAATCTGACAGACTTTGGATTTGAAACATGCTTCAAATCTTTCCAACTGATTCGAGTCCGGTCGAAAAGTCCACTCGTCTGTATGCTAGTCCGATGGACGAAAACCCACGCTAGGGCATCACATACGAATCCGTCAGACTTTGGTGTGATCGTTTGTAGGCAAGTCCGTTTGTGCAAAAGTCCGCCAGAAGTCTGTCAAAAGTCCGTTGAAAGTCCGTCGGAAAGTCCGTCGGACCAGTCCGGTCGAAAAGTTTGCCCGTGTGTACGCAGCATTAGTGTTTACATTGACAACATTGTCTAAATAAAGAATAAGAACCTTTTTAAAATCCCATTGTTCTATGTAGTTAAAATTAACTACATATTACAATGGGATTTTAAAAAGGTTCTTTTCATGCACTTTAGGATACAATAATAAACTTTGCTATTGTAGCACTGTCCACGTAGGGCTTGCTGAGAGTTGACTTCATAGGCCTCTCTGTAGTTAGCTGCAGCTGGTTGCTAAGAGTTTCCCTATTGGTTGCTAGGGGTTTGCACTTATTCCCCCTCACTCCCGCTTGTTCGTTACTCAATGACCAGTCTAGGGTATTTGTGTTTTTGTATTTTATTTGGAACTTGGATGGGAGAAGGGATTAGTGGGCTACCCCAACTTGAACTATTCACAGTGGATAAGAACAACTCTCACTTGGCCTCACCGGATTATTTGTGGAACCATACACACTGCTTTAACCATACAGCCACATGTATAAAGTAATTAAGTCTTCTTGCTCTCACTAGTAGCAGACTTGATGCACTACATTATCTTCAGGACACTCTCTAGCATCCACTTAAATGACACCTGTCCACTGACTCTTCTTGCTGAAGGGGGTGGCCCTCACTTGACAGACCCCAAAGACACAGATCTGTACAATGAGCAGACCTAACTAATAGATCCTGCTCCCTTGTAGGCAGAGAGCACTCTTAGTTTTCCCTAACAATCTTCCCGGTAAGCAGAAAGACCAAAAACTATACTCTCTTCTAGCACCTACCTAGGAGGGTGCTACACTATACTTTGTGGCTATCCCATTAATAGCGTTTCCTCTTTTCACCTTAATATATTGATATATGTTTATAGGTTTTGGAATTTGCTATTTTATATCATTTGAGAGAGGGATTTATGACTCAAGCTGTACCCTTGTAGTAAATCTGTGTTATCACCCTGCTCTTGTTTAGCACTGCCTTACTCTAGGACAGATATGATAAATGTCCTATTGTATGTCTCGCATGCACCACCTATGGGTAGCTCATTGTTTATTCTTGTAGGAAGGAGTGAGGGAATAGGGCGCTTCTGCCAAAAGTTCATCTAATAGGATGTACCAGGGAAAAGATCATAAGCAGTGTATATGGAAGCTGGAATACCACTTGGAGCAGCATTTCAGTGAGGAGAAGCATCTCTGGCATACACTTAAAAAGAAACAGGAAGGCGCTTCTAAGTGCAGTATTCAACAGTGTTTTTTATTGCATCAGTGGTTAAAGACACTTACAAGATCCAGGGGTAAACAGGCATATTAGTACAATAGCCTTGATTCCTGGCTCTAACCAAAGCCTCCACAGGTAGAAGCCGACCAGCAGCTGCAGAAGGAGGGGGGAGCGAGCAGGCAAGATATCCGCCATATTTCCGGAACCACAGTGGAACGCAGGTGCAGGAAGTGATGTCAGGCGGGGCGGTAACGTGTTTCGGAGCATGCGCAGATGGCTCCTTCAACAGACCTACGCCCCAGTGTGTCGGATCAGCTTAAAAGCGACCCGGGGGAACAGGAAGGGAAAATAAGAAATGCTCATTGAGCGGGGGCATGCTATGGGGGATACCAGTGAGCAAATCTGGTGCAAGGATTGATTCAATATTACAATTTAAAAACAAGCTAAATGTAGTTGGTGTCTTCAAATCACATAGGCCAGGGGTGTCCAAACTTTTTTCAAAGAGAGCCAGATTTGATGAAGTGAACATGAGTGAGGGCTGACCATTTTGCCTGACATTCTTTGAACCATTACAATTAAATGAAAATTAACTATTTTATGCAAAGTTTATTGCAAACGGCATACTTTTCATTTTGTCACATGGATGAAAATCTAAATAGGCGTTAAATCATTCTGTCTTTCATATCTAAAGGCCAGATGAAAAAAAAAATCCAGGAAGCTGAAATATTTGTCAGATAGCCTCATGTAATAAACTTTGATCTTTTTTACTTTTAGCCATTTGCGCCCTTCTGGACTTTTGTCTATTGTCCTATGTCCTGAAAAAAGATGACAAGTGCAGGTTCTCTTCAGTTGCAGCAAAGATGAATTGCCTGCCTTTGTGGCTGTGTGTGGTGAAGACACAGCGCAGGGAGAAGGAACGCACCAAAAAACGCGACATCTGAGAGATCGCGAGAACGCCGACTGAGGATGTGCAGTCCTTTGGCGTTGAGAGATCCAGAGATCCCAGCGGTACTCAGGGATTCACTAGGAGCCACAACAGATAGATTTCGCCAAATTACCTGTGGGGCCACGTTAAACCGGAATACGGGCCGCAATTGGCCCGCGGGCCAGACTTTGGACATGACTGACATAGGGAATAAAAGAGGCATATTGCCTCAAAGTAAGCAATACTGACAGTGTTAATAACATAAGCCTTAAAGCAGAGTTCCACCCAAAAGTGGAACTTCTGCTCATTTGTCTCCTCTGCCCCTCTGGTGCCACAATTGGCACCTTTCAGAGGGGAAGGGGGGACAGGACACCTGTCTTTAACAGGTATCCTGTCCCCCACTTCCGGAAGTCCACGCCGTGGCCCATGACATTACTGTAGGGCTCCCACCTCCTACCTCCTCCTCCCCGTCGCCGGGCCTGTAGGAGAGAGGAGCAGGGTCTCGCGCATGCGCAGTAGGGTTCCCGGCGTGAAGCCAGAAAGGGTACACTGCCGGGTTCCCTGACTCGCAATGGCGGCGGCAGCACCCAACAGCTGATGGAAACATTAGCTGCGGTGCCAACATCGCTGGACCCCAGGACAGGTAAGTGTCCGATTATTAAAAGCCAGCAGCTGCAGTATGTGTAGCTGCTGGCTTTTAATTTTTTTTTTTTTTTTGGGCGGACCTCCACTTTAAAGGTGTAATACACATATAGATACCCATTATTATACAATTATGAAGATTAAATAACACATGAACAACAATTATAAGATAGGAAAAGGAGGGGGTTTTTAGGGACTTTGAGGAAATCATGACCTGGTAAGGTCACCCATTTCCATCCCTAGGGACTTTATATGAAACCATGACCTGGTAAGGTCATGCGTTTCCATCCCAATCTAAATCACAAAACAGGGGGAATAACTAGGAGGAAGGTTGGGACTTTAAATGAAGCATGTGACAGCAAGAGGGTAATAGGATGAACATAGAGGAATTTATTGACATAATATTCAAGCATACACGTTGTAACCGTAGAATACATACAGTCAAACAATACATGCATAATTAAATAGGTAAACATGTATAATTAGATGAGGTATAACATACATTGTAATGTTCGTACAATTGATAGATAGATAACAAGGTACAAAGTTAAAAAGTTGAATAATAATGACTCAGGATACCACATTCACAAATTCCCTAGTGCACCACAAGCAATTTGGGTAACATAGATATTAAAACGATAGTGCCTGCTGGACCTAAGGCCTCATTGGACCTGCGGGGGGAGTAAAATAAGATAAAACTGATGGGGACAGATAGGACAGTAGAACACGGCAATTGATGGCTCAACGCATTTCGTGGCTTCCATGCCACTCGTCAGGAGCAAGCACGTGTAAATCTAGAAAAATATGGGGATAAGATGAGCAAAAGGAAAATAAAAAACAAAAAACAATGGGGGGGGGCGTGGTGTACAGCCCCCGCTGCTGATATAAAAATATATACTCACTACGAGACTAGGCACTGGTAGATAGGCGGCGGGACCCCGTAAGCCATCCAGGTAAGCCCAACCGGGAGCCGAGGCGGGGAGCCCCGCAGGGACGAAAGCGGGCGCCAACCAGGGCAGGCATGGGGACCGAGGGTACCTAAGAAGGTGAAAGATAGTGGGGGTGAGTGAAGACAATGTTGGGGGAGAGGGGATAAGGAGGAACGCCGCAGCCATATTGTGAGAAGTAGAAGAGAACCAGTGGGGACATGAATAGGGAGGCAGTGGGAGTGGGTATGGCGTGAAGGACAAGTCAAGGACGACCAGTGCAGTGACAACCAAAGGGGGGAGTGAAGGGTGTACCTGAGGAGGAAGATTGGGGCCCCAGAGGGGAAAAGTTCCCAAATAGTGTGAGGTCGGATGTGTGGAGAGCCTCGAATGCCCAGACCGCCCCGGAGAGCGTCCATATAACGCCGTCGCGGGGCCGCCCACCAACGTCACGCCGTGTAGCGGGGGGAGGAGCACCGCAAGTCGGACAGCTGTCCGGCAACGGCACAGATACCTCCCCCATAGCCCACGAGTGTGGATACAACAACTGCGCATGACGGCGCCAAGGGACGCCGCAAGCACAGTGTGGTGCGTGACGTCGACGCACAGTAGACCGGCGTCCATCCCCCCAGAGGAAAACCTGGGGGAGGAAGGAGACCCGCAAGGTGCGTCGCGGCTCCCGGGGGGGGAACAAAACCAGATGGCAAGGCAGTCCCACCAGCACACACCACCAGTGGCACAGCCCCATAGGGTTTAGCCTCAGTCTGTATGAGATGACATTGGATATAAAATTATAAAAATATGAAAAATGGAAAAAATGTGAAAAAGTAGAAAATACAACGAATGAAAATAAATGAATTGGTTGGAAGGATAAATTAATAAAAAACAGGGGAGGTATCACAAAGGTCATTAAGGGCAGTATGGATAATAAATCAACTTTTTAACTTTGTACCTTGTTATCTATCTATCTATCAATTGTACGAACATTACAATGTATGTTATACCTCATCTAATTATATATGTTTACCTATTTAATTATGCATGTATTGTTTGACTGTATGTATTCTACGGTTACAACGTGTATGCTTGAATATTATGTCAATAAATTCCTCTATGTTCATCCTATTACCCTCTTGCTGTCACATGCTTCATTTAAAGTCCCAACCTTCCTCCTAGTTATTTCCCCTGTTTTGTGAACAATTATAAGATACTTATTGTTGTTAATCTCCCACCTCCTTCTGCAGCTGCTGATCGGCTTCTCCCTGTGGAGGCTTCGGTTAGAGCCAGGAATGCCTGTTTTTCCCTGGCTCTTGTAAGTGTTTTTTATCTTATTATGCAATAAAAAATACAGTTAAATACTGCAATTAGAAACACCTTCCAGTTTCTTTTCATTGTTTATTCTTGACATGCCTTTGGTGCGAGGATAAATGAACTCCCGTGTGCATTCGTGCAAGTTACGTCATCCTTGAATAGCCAATCAAGTTGGCTGAAGATGCTGAACCCAGAAGAAGGCCAGGCAAAGATGTTAGTGATATCTTCGGAGTGACGAGGGAGATCACAACCTCTGACTCACTGGAGGAGGTTACTTTGGTAGGTAAGTCTGCCATAATATTCAACATTATGGCAAAATTCATAAGTCTCATCAGCAGATTTTAGTTTGCCCATTGACCTGTGTTGCATTACAATGGTCCATTCATTTGAATTGGATGCCAACACACCATAATGAATGGAAACTGATCGGGACACTAGATACGGATAACAGTTAAAAGATTGAAGAGACTGTCAGTTTGCCCTTTCCTTGTGCAGGCGTTACCTCATTAATGGCCTCCCAATGATTAAGGACAGAATTAGTCAGAATGTGGAAAAAGCAGCAGAGAAGATGTCAGTTGTGGTGACAAAATGGTGCCAGGTATTGTGGAGCTGTCTAATACTTGTGCCTTATGGCAAAAGCTGCCATCTCTCAACTATGCTACAGTTCCTTTTTAAAGAGAATCGGTAACAAGGTAAATCCCTTTCTCCACTCACCCACATTATAGTGTGTGGACCTTGCAAATGCACATAAGCATTGCAGAAGAGAAGACCGCATGCTCCCTTGTACCTACGGTAGATGCCTCAGGTATTTCCAAGGACTCTGACAGACAAGCAGTGAAAGAGATTAGGAAGGTATTAGTTTATCAGAATGTAATATCTATGCAGTCCATCCACTTCCCCTGATCTCAGCTTGTAATTTTTAATCAAAACCAAGTCAGACACATCATTTAACCCATTTCCAATGTCAAAATGCCATGAATCCTTAAACGGGTTCTTACACCTATAGAAACAAAAGTATGGTAACTACCCCAGAGATGATACGGCAATGAGACTAGATGATGTAAGCCAAGATGATGCCAAGAGTGTATATACTCTATATTGTGAAAAGTATTGGGGCACCTGCCTTTACACGCACATGAACATTAATGGCATCCCAGTCTTAGTCCGTAGGGTTCAATATTGAGTTGACACACCCTTTGCAGCTATAACAGCTTCAACTTTGGGCAGCACAGTGGTGTAGTGGTTAGCACTCTCGCCTCGCAGCAATAGGGTCGCTGGTTCGAATCCCAACCACGCCTGGAGTTTGCATGTTCTCCCTGTGCCTGCGTGGGTTTCCTCCAGGCACTCCGGTTTCCTCTCATACTCCGAAGACATGCTGTTAGGTTTATTGGCTTCTGTCCAAAATAATTGGCCCTGGTGTATGGGTGTGAGTTGGGGACCTTGGATTGCAGATCCCTTGGGGGTGGGGACCGGTGTGGGTGTGTGTGGAGCGCTGCGTAGATTGATGGTGCTACATGGATATGTTAAATATATATATATAAAAAAAAAAAATAATAATAATAATATAGTGGATGGGCATCTTGATGGGACGCAATGTGCAGGGATGGGGACAATTGGGGGTGCTCACTCAGGTTGAACTGGATGGACTGGTGTCTTTATTCAACCTTACTAACTATGCAACTATGCAACTCTTCTGCAAAGGCTGTCCACAAGGCTTAGGAGTGTGTCTATGGGAATGTTTGACCATTCTTCCATTTGTGTTAGTCAGACACTGATGTTGAACGAGAAGGCCTGGTTTGCAGTCTCCGCTCTAATTCACCCCAAAGGTGTTCTATCAGGTTGAGGTCAGGACTCTATACGGGCCAGTCAAGTTCCTCCACCCCATACTTGCTCATCCTTGTCTTTATGGACCTTGCTTTGTGCACTGGTCCAAATCATTTGGTGGAGGGGGATTATGGTGTGGGGTGTTTTTTTTCAGGGTTTGGGCCTGGATCCTTAGTTCCAGTGAAGGGAACTCTTAAGGTGTCAGCATACTAAGACATTTTGGACAATTTCATGCTCCCAACTTTGTGGGAACAGTTTGGGGATGGCCCCTTCCTGTTCCAACATGACTGCGCACCAGTGCACAAAGCAAGGTCCATAAAGACATGGATGGGCAAGTTTGGGGTGGAGGAACATGACTGGCCTGCACAGAGTCCTGACCTCAACCCAATAGAACACCTTCAGGCAGAGTGGCCAAACATTCCCATAGACTCACTCCCAAACCTTGTGGGCAGCCTTCCAAGAAGGGTTAAAGCTCTTATAGCTGCAAAGGGTGGGCCGACTAAATATTGAACCCTAAGGACTAAGACTGGGATGCCATTAAAGTTCATGTGCCTGTAAAGGCAGGCGTTACGATACTTTTGACAATATAGTGTACCTGCATGTAATATAATAAAAATAATAGGTTAATGCATTGTGAAGGTGTTCAGATACACATGTACACTGCATCCTCATGGAAAGCCCCATGTAGCTCCTGAGCATTTGGTTTGGGACCAATAGTCTATAACAGACGCTAAATATCCTCGAGGGTCAGTCTTCATTTTCGGAGATAAGTCCCTGTCTACTTTCCATGCAATATACAGTTATATTATAGAGTGATGTGTACAGGTTTCCACATACAACCTAATAGAGGGAAAGCTGTGGACATAGAGAGAGTTGGGCACAGATAGGGTCAGTTGAAGACTGCGAAGGGAGTCTTTGACTATAATCACTACATTGAGTCTTGATGTCAGATCAGACATCTGTACAATAATGACCCTGTCTTTTCTTTCAATGCAATAATAATCACTGTACAGCTATTCAGCTCCTCATATAATCAATAAACAGATAAATCTATAATGTTCTATATAAAAAAAACAGAAAGACCAGCCCTCATACATCATAGATATAAACTGGTGAAGAAAGATGTTTAAATAGGAGCAAAGGAAGAAATGTAATTGATAATCTATAGAAGAGACCTGAGAGCACTTAAAGAAAATTTCTAAGCATAGTATTTTTTTACATAGTTACGTTGGTCCACCTTGGCCATACCTGGTCAATGCCACTGGAAACTGGAAATCACTGAAGTAGAAACCACTACTCCGGTGATCTCCACTTGCTTCCTAGTCCCTTGACGGGCAGCCAGCCTGATGCATTGTGAACACAGGAGGTCGGCCTCTCAGAATGGACGCAATTCAGAGAATGCACACCAAGTATTCTCTGATTGGACACACTGGAGAGGAGGGGTGGGGCAGTGATGTCATGTAACATAATTTTTAACTTTGACGGTTTTATTTTCTTGATATTCCATCTCCTGATTGTTCTAATAATCTGCTGATTTGGTCTGTATCTGGGATCTCGGTGTGTAAAACAATCACACAGACCTGTAAATTATCACTAATCCATAGACCAACCCCTTTACCTGAACCCTAAAACTGGCCATAGATGGATCAGAATTCATCCGGTTCAGCAGGGACTGGCTGAATTTCGATCCATGTGTGGCTAATCGGTTCGATAGAAGTTAACCCCTTCCCGCCGACCGTACGCAGATATGCATACTCGGCTTTCGGGGGTTATACCGGGATGATGCCCGCAGCTGCAGGCATCATCCCGGTACCGTTGTTTAGAGCCGGCGATTGGCTATCCGTGTATAACAACCGATGCGGCTAAAAGTCGCTCGGCTGTTATACCGGAACAGCGGGAGGGGACGTCCCCCTCCCGCCGCCTCCCGCCGCTCTTACCGGGCCTCCCGGTCGATCCGGAGGCTCGGTGACCAATCCGATGCCTCCGGCGGCTGGGGCGGGCTGGAACGAAGCTGTGGGCGGCTTCGTTCCAGCCTTCAAATTGTAAACGCAGAAGCGACGCCATGACGTCACTTCCCGTTTACTCGGCTGCCAATGGCGCCGGTTTTTAAAAAGAACATAGTATTCAGAATCGCCGTTTTCGGTGATCTGAATGCTATGAAGTGTAAAGGAGGGATGGGGGGTCTTTTAGACCCCCCATCCCTCCATAAAGAGTACCTGTCACCACCTATTACTGTCACAAGGGATGTTTACATTCCTTGTGACAGCAATAAAAGTCATCAAAACATTTTTTTTTTAACACAATTTATGAATTTAAAAATAAATAAAATAAATAAGAAAAAAAAAATTTTTTAAAGCGCCCCCGTCCCCGCGAGCTCGCGCAGCAAAGAAAACGCATACGGAAGTCGCGCACGCATATGTAAATGGTGTTCAAATCACACATGTGAGGTATCGCCGCGATCGTCAGAGGGAGAGCAATAATTCTAGCACTAGACCTCCTCTGTAACTCTAACCTGGTAACCGTAAAAAAAATTAAAGCGTCGCATATGGTAATTCTTAGGTACCGTAGTTTGTCGCCATTCCACGAGTGCGTGCAATTATAAAGCGTGACATGTTTGGTATCTATTTACTCGTCGTAACATCATCTTTCACATTATACAAAAAAATTGGGGTAACTTTACTGTTTGGATTTTTTAAAATTCATGAAAGTGTCCCCTTTCCAAAAATCTGCGTTTAAAACACCGCTGCACAAATACCGTGTGATATAAAATATTGCAACGATCTCCATTTTATTCTCTAGATTCTCTGCTAAAAAAATATACATAATGTTTGGTGGTTCTAAGTAATTTTCTAGCAAAAAATATGGATTTTAAACACCAAATTTCAAAAATAGGCTTAGTCATGAAAGGCCACCAAATGTGTGGATGTGGGAATTGGATGAGTCTTTTTTTTTGTTCAGCCAGTAACCATGTATTGCCAGTTTAACACTCAATGCTACGATTAAAAGAAACCTTGCCTCTAAAATAGAAAGAGATAGAATGGCTTTCTAATAAAGCACAACGAGCCTTATTGGTTCTGACTATTATTTCTCATAAATATAAATCTCCCTCACCTTCCTCTGTGTTGAAATATGACTAATTCTCCACTACCTGGTTATGATGGGTAAGATATAATGAGGCATAGATTCCTCTAAAGAGACATTGTGACAATGCGCATCAGGGGTCCCTCCCATCCCACTTTTAAGCCAGTTGAGTTTTGTGCTGCCAGAGCACCTATGGATAAAGGGCCTTCTACAGAGTACAGGACCACTGAGAGCTACAAAACACCCAAATAAGCCAATGCTGGAATTCTGCCATAATAGACTTTACCCCATGCAGGTATGCTGGGGCAGACACTGGCCTGAGTTAGGGACTAGGGATGTTAGGAAAAGACTGTTGCTAATGTTATCTGGAGTTACCAATTTTTTTGAGTAAAGTTTTTGAAACTTTGTTCTCCCTGGTCTGAAGTTACTCAAGGAGTGTAATGCAAGTAACCGGCACACATATTCTACAGCACAGGTCAGTTGAACACATTGGGGTATAAAGACAGCAGTGTAATGCCGTGTACACACGGTCGGACTTTCTGACGGGAAATGTTCGATGTGAGCTTGTTGTCAGAAAGTCCGACCGTGTGCATGCTCCATCGAACATTTGCTGTCGGAATTTCCGGTCACAAATGTTTGAGATCAGGTTCTCAAATTTTCCGCCAACTTCACTTTGTTATCAGAAATTCCGATCGTGTGTACACAAGTCCGTTGCACAAAAGTTCACGCATGCTTGGAATCAAGCAGAAGCAGCCGCACGGGCTATTGAACTTCCTTTTTCTCGGCTCCTCGTACATCTTGTACGTTTCCGCGTTCTCACGTTCGGAATTTTGGGCCAACATTTGTGTGACCGTTAGTATGCAAGACAAGTTTGAGCCAACATCCTTCGGGAAAAAATCCACGTTGTGTGTACGCGGCATTAAAGTTAATACAGTGTGAAGACATAAGTGTTTACCAAGGGTAACACGGGTTTCTTAGTCTGTCCCAAGTGTGTACATATGGCAGGTGGGCTAACCTCTTGCAGAAGGAGTTATTGTCGGTACTCTCTCCATGAGCAGGTCCATCTCCCATAGCAATGGGAGCAGATCAGCATCCAGAGGTCCTTAGCCTGTACACAGGTACAGAGGAGGAAGAGTTAAGTGAGTGCACGTATGGAGTCTGCGCTAGGTGCACGGTGGCACCCCACTCCATTACTGGGATTGAGGTAGTGGAGATTTGCTGGACAGGTGAAGAGGGCATTATCTCTGCTTGTAGGTGGGGTGCAGCATGGTGCAGCAGCAATAACACACACAGTCCCAGTGCGATGAAAGAACTTGCATTGAAATAATGCAAAGACAGTTCACAAATAACCAGGTGGGAAGGCAGCCCAACGGGGAGCACTCACAGGTCCAACAGCGTGTAGAGTGCAGGATTCAGCCGAACTGACAGCACCTGTTGAGAGGGGCAAAATGTGGCCTGGCCATCTTGAGCCCAAGCAGGGAGATGTCCAGAGAAGTTGCGAGCCCTATGCTTTCCCTCCTCGTCAGAAAACTTGGCGCTAGTTCTGTCCCTACCAGGCAGGGTACCTGTCCCTACTCTACCAACTCACATAATTGAAACATATAAAAGTGACTGCAGAACAGAAAAAAAGACTGAGTGGTCCATCGAGTTTGCCTGTTTTTTGTTTTTTTGTTTTTATACATGTTTTGTAATTTTATTTTGTTTTGTTTTGGGATTTTTTTCATTAACTTTTTTGTCCGAATATAGTTCTTTATTTGTCCCAAGCATGTTTGAAGCCATTTACTGCTGACTGGCTCACTACCTCTGCTGGTAGTTTATTCCAAGCATCAACTACCCTTTCAGTAAAATTATACTTTCTAAAGCCCCATACACACGATAGGACTTTGTACAAACTTTCCCTTGGATTTTTGTACAAAGGGCGTTGCCCAAAAGTTTGTCTTGCATACAGACAACAGGACTTTTCCAGCCAACTTTCACCATTTCACGTGGTTTTTCAGCTCTTTACCACCACCCTTTGGTCAACTTCTGTATTGTTGTCTGATATTGTGTGAATCTCGCCACTTTTATTGGCGAGATTGACACCTTGCGAGCCGAGTTCACACTGGTGCGGGGATCCTAGTTGGATCCCCGCCAATGCCAGGCACTGTGTTTGGTATGAATCCTGAGGTGGAACGCCGCGCCAAATTTTAAATAAAAAAATGGCATGGGTTCCCCTCCAGGGGCATACCAGGCCCTTGGGTCTAGTATGGTTATTAAGGGGAACCCCCTACGCTGAAAAAAATGCCGTGGGGTCTCCCCCAAATCCATACCAGACCCTTATCCGAGCACGCAGCCCGGCCGGTCAGGAAAGGGGGAGGGAACAAGCGAGCGCCCCCCCCTCCTGAGCCGTACCAGGCCGCATGCCCTCAACATGGGGGGTGGGTGCTTTGGGGGAGGGGGGGCGCCCTGCGGCCCTCCCACCCCAAAGCACCTTGTCCCCATGTTGAAGAGGACAAGGGCCTCTTCCCAACAACCCTGGTCATTGATTGTTGGGGTCTGCGGGCGAGGGGCTTATCGGAATCCGGGAGCCCCCTTTAATAAGGGGGCCCCCAGATCCCGGCCCCCCACCCTATGTGAATGAGTATGGGGTACCCCTACCCATTCACCTAGGGAAAAAAGTATCAATAAATAAAACACACTACACAGGTTTTAAAATTAATTTATTAGGCAGCTCCGAGGTCTTCTTCCGACTTTGGGGGTCTTCTTCCGACTTCGGGGGTCTCTCCGGCGTCTTCTCCCTCTCTCTGGTGTCGTCTCCGCGCTCTCTAGTTCTTCTCCGGTGCCTTTTTCCTTCTGCTGGGCACCTCCGCTATCTTCTGCTCTTTTGCCGCTCTTTTGCCAGCAGAGGAGCCCGGACATCTGGGTCGTCTTCTTCCCTCTTCTCTTCCAGAGATGTTGACACACGGCTGTAATGCTGTCTGTGCGCTCTGCTATGACTTATAGGAGGTGACCCCGCCCCCTATGACATCACAGTCCCGGGGTATGCTGGGACTGTGAGGTCATAAGGGGGCGTGGTCATAGTGGGGTGGGGGGCCGGGATCTGGGGGCCCCCTTATTAAAGGGGGCTCCCGGATTCCGATAAGCCCCTCGCCCGCAGACCCCGACAACCAACGGCCAGGGTTGTCGGGAAGAGGCCCTTGTCCTCATCAACATGGCGACAAGGTGCTTTGGGGTGGGGGGGCCGCAGGGCGCCCCCCCTCCCCCAAAGCACCCACCCCCCATGTTGAGGGCATGCGGCCTGGTACGGCTCAGGAGGGGGGACGCTCGCTCGTCCCCACCCCCTTTCCTGACCTTCCTGGCCGTGTGCTCGGATAAGGGTCTGGTATGGATTGAGGGGACCCCCACGCCGTTTTTTCAGCGTAGGGGGTTCCCCTTAAAATGCATACCAGACCGAAGGGCCTGGTATTCCCCCAGAGTAGGAAAATGTGTTTTTCCTATTGCAGCCAGCGCGATATGTACAGTACACTGTCTCCAAGAACCAGCGCGATCAGATCGCGCTGAAAACATTCTCGCAGCTGCGTACTGTAGTTTGTACAAAAGTCTGATGCTTTTGTGTACACACGATCGGACTTTGTACAAACTTTCCCTTGGATTTTTGTACAAAGGGCGTTGCCCAAAAGTTTGTCTTGCATACAGACAACAGGACTTTTCCAGCCAACTTTCACCATTTCACGTGGTTTTTCAGCTCTTTACCACCACCCTTTGGTCAACTTCTGTATTGTTGTCTGATATTGTGTGAATCTCGCCACTTTTATTGGCGAGATTGACACCTTGCGAGCCGAGTTCACACTGGTGCGGGGATCCTAGTTGGATCCCCGCCAATGCCAGGCACTGTGTTTGGTATGAATCCTGAGGTGGAACGCCGCGCCAAATTTTAAATAAAAAAATGGCATGGGTTCCCCTCCAGGGGCATACCAGGCCCTTGGGTCTAGTATGGTTATTAAGGGGAACCCCCTACGCTGAAAAAAATGCCGTGGGGTCTCCCCCAAATCCATACCAGACCCTTATCCGAGCACGCAGCCCGGCCGGTCAGGAAAGGGGGAGGGAACAAGCGAGCGCCCCCCCCTCCTGAGCCGTACCAGGCCGCATGCCCTCAACATGGGGGGTGGGTGCTTTGGGGGAGGGGGGGCGCCCTGCGGCCCTCCCACCCCAAAGCACCTTGTCCCCATGTTGAAGAGGACAAGGGCCTCTTCCCAACAACCCTGGTCATTGATTGTTGGGGTCTGCGGGCGAGGGGCTTATCGGAATCCGGGAGCCCCCTTCAATAAGGGGGCCCCCAGATCCCGGCCCCCCACCCTATGTGAATGAGTATGGGGTACCCCTACCCATTCACCTAGGGAAAAAAGTATCAATAAATAAAACACACTACACAGGTTTTAAAATTAATTTATTAGGCAGCTCCAAGGTCTTCTTCCGACTTTGGGGGTCTTCTTCCGACTTCGGGGGTCTCTCCGGCGTCTTCTCCCTCTCTCTGGTGTCGTCTCCGCGCTCTCTAGTTCTTCTCCGGTGCCTTTTTCCTTCTGCTGGGCACCTCCGCTATCTTCTGCTCTTTTGCCGCTCTTTTGCCAGCAGAGGAGCCCGGACATCTGGGTCGTCTTCTTCCCTCTTCTCTTCCAGAGATGTTGACACACGGCTGTAATGCTGTCTGTGCGCTCTGCTATGACTTATAGGAGGTGACCCCGCCCCCTATGACATCACAGTCCCGGGGTATGCTGGGACTGTGAGGTCATAAGGGGGCGTGGTCATAGTGGGGTGGGGGGCCGGGATCTGGGGGCCCCCTTATTAAAGGGGGCTCCCGGATTCCGATAAGCCCCTCGCCCGCAGACCCCGACAACCAACGGCCAGGGTTGTCGGGAAGAGGCCCTTGTCCTCATCAACATGGCGACAAGGTGCTTTGGGGTGGGGGGGCCGCAGGGCGCCCCCCCTCCCCCAAAGCACCCACCCCCCATGTTGAGGGCATGCGGCCTGGTACGGCTCAGGAGGGGGGACGCTCGCTCGTCCCCACCCCCTTTCCTGACCTTCCTGGCCGTGTGCTCGGATAAGGGTCTGGTATGGATTGAGGGGACCCCCACGCCGTTTTTTCAGCGTAGGGGGTTCCCCTTAAAATGCATACCAGACCGAAGGGCCTGGTATTCCCCCAGAGTAGGAAAATGTGTTTTTCCTATTGCAGCCAGCGCGATATGTACAGTACACTGTCTCCAAGAACCAGCGCGATCAGATCGCGCTGAAAACATTCTCGCAGCTGCGTACTGTAGTTTGTACAAAAGTCTGATGCTTTTGTGTACACACGATCGGACTTTGCTCCATCGGACATTTGTTGTTTGTTGTCAAAAAGTCTGATCGTGTGTACGGCCCTTAAGATTAGTTTTGAACTTTCTACTAGTTAGTTTGAGGTCATGTCCCCATGTTCTTGATTTTGGTCTCATATTGAAAATACTGCCCTCCTGAACCTTATTCACCCCCTTGATGTAATTAAAGGTTTAAATCATGTCTCCTCTTTCCCTTTCTCTTTCCTCCAGATAGTACATCTTAAGTTTCTGAAATTGCTCTTGATATGTTTTTCCCCTGGACATTTTACCTTTTTGGCTACCCGTCTCTGGACTCGTTCTATGTTATCAATATACTGTATTGATTATAGAGAGGTTTCCAGAATAGGACAAAGTATTCTAAATGTGGTCTCACTAAAGATCTATATAGGGGAATCAGGACCTCCTTCCTCCTGTTGGTGAAATGTGCTCCATCCCAGGGAGCCAGTACATTAAATAGACTCTGCCTGATCCAAGATGGCTGCTAGTCACATGGGGCAGCAGCATGCAATTAGATCACTTCCCCAGTGACCCAGGAAACCATAGAGGAACTATGTTTCCCTTGACTTCCTCTCCAACTGCTGTGCCACTGCAGGAGAGTGCTACCTACAGTAGAATAGGTAGACTGCCCCTGCCTACATGCGTGTCCCTGCTAAATGCAATAATGACTGTGGTGGTGTACATTAACATCAAGAGAGGTAACTAAAGTTGGCCACACAAATAAAGTGTAAGGCAGCGACCCTGTTCAAAATGCCTAGCATAGCCCAGAAGAACCCACCCCAGGGTAGGCCTCTTATGTGAACCTTACTTGGCACCCAGCAAGGAGGGGAACATGGAGGAGGTACCACCCGCCTATTAACTACCCCTACACATTTATACTCACCTTGCCAGCGCTACCTCTCTGCTACTTCTTCTGTTGCAGCAGGTGCTGGGGGTAGGGGATGGCACCACTCTCTCTGTCATGTGGCAGTGTTTGGGTCTAGCCATTGGCTGACGCAAGTATTGTCTCAGTGGGTCAGAAGGGCCTAAGATGTCTTTGTATGCTGTAACATTAAAGCTGAATTCCAGAAACTTAGCAAAAGGTGCAGGCCCATAGGTAACTATGTAACTATATTCTGCAGAAACAACACTGCTCTTCTACCTACATTTCACACTGCTTTTTTATCACACTTTTTTTACTTTTCCTTTTCATTCAACAGAATGTTTAAATGCATACTTACAAATTTGGTCAGGCTAAAAAGAGACATAAGTCCCTCTAGTTCAACAAATGGAAAACAAAAGGAAAATTCCATATACGAAATAATAACCCACAGTTGATCCAGAGGAAGGCAGAATAAACCAAGCAAGGCATGATCCAGTTTGCTCCTGTGGGGGAAAAAAACTCTTCCTGATCTCCCAGGAGGCAATTGGATATTCCCTGGATCAACTATCCCTGGTGTTATTACCTATAAATGTTAATGTCCAGTTATTCATCAACTCACTACCAATGTTGGAAATTTGTTCTAAGCGTGCACTATTCTTCTGGTTAAATAGTACTTTCAAAGTCCCGGAATTCTGCGCGTCTTTGATGCAAAGTGTATTGTAAGTGCTATTATGTCATATGTATAAAGCAAAATAATACTCTAGCCTTGGCTGCCATTGCTACTCTTGTACAGGCTTCACTTGTATTTGTTCTATGAAGACTCCAGGTTGTTCAAGGCCATTTTCACAGTTCTTTTGTTTTCAACAACACCATACTATTCCTCCCCCCTCAAAATAATGAAAAACCAAACAATAAAGAAAATATATCTGAAAAATATACAAAGAAACACTATTCTATGGATGCTGTTTTGAACATACGTGCAAATTAGCATCCGAGAAATATATCACACCATTATCACTCACGTTCTAATTGTGGTTAGGCTACCAATAACAAAGAACTGGAAAAATCACTCATCACCCTCTCCGCAACTGGTTCACCAACTCATCACCAACTCATCAACCAACATCTCCAGATGGAACTTATATTCACTAAAGCCAATCAGACCTTGCCTAAACTCCAGAAAGACTGGACCCCCTGGTTCAACTACTCCAACCTGGACACCACAGCTTACTCCGCTAGCTACGCTTCTGTTACACTAAACTTGACAATATTTTCCTTACTGAATATTACCCCTCTACCTCCTTGTTGCTATGTATACAGCCAATTACTACCGCCTCTTAATCCCCCCCCCCCCCCCCCCACCTGGAGCAGAATCCTGGACTACAACATTTACAGTTATGTAAAGTTATGTATAACCTGGTGATCTCGTCTTAACGAGTCTGTATTCACCTTTGTTACCTTGATGGTTCTTTCTTATGCCCCGTACACACGGTCGGATTTTCCGATGGAAAATGTCCGATCGGAGCGTGTTGTCGGAAATTCCGACCGTGTGTGGGCTCCATCGGACATTTTCCATCGGATTTTCCGACACACAAAGTTGGAGAGCAGGAGACAAAATTTTCCGACAACAAAATCCGTTTGTGTGACCGTGTGTATGCAAGACAAGTTTGAGCCAACATCCGTCGGAAAAAATCCTAGGATTTTGTTGTCGAAATGTCCGAACAAAGTCCGACCGTGTGTACGCCCTATTATACTGCATTACCGATGCCTTACAATGCACTTGTAAGAAACATATGTAAAACTTTAAAAAAAACTTTAAGTTTAAAAAAAAAAAAAAAATTGTATTCAAGAAATATATCAAATAAACAAGATAGCACTTACGGAAAATGTTTCTATAATTAAATTCTACCAATAAAAAAACAAAACAAAATGAAATTTTAAAAAAAATGAAACATTTGAAGTATTAAAGAACCAATATTTTATAGATGGTGTTTTGAAGGTACATGTAAATTAGAAATACATCAGATAAGCAAAAACAGCGCCCAAATGTCTCTATAAATAGAGTCCAACAATAAGCAAAAAGAAAAAAAAAATGAAAAAAATACATGCTATATTAACCACACATAAAAAAAATGCTCTTTTATAAATTAGGTCAATTGATGTATCTATTTCGATTGATCAATCAAGTGCTGTGTAATGCTGGAATTATGTATAGCATCACCACAACGTTGACTTCTTTTGAGCTCCCCATCAATGTATATCCTCAATACAAATAAAAGAAAACATAGCATAAACACAACAACACTCAAATGTTTCTATAAAAGCATACTACCAATAAACTAAAACAATATAAAATGAAATAAATGCCAGTGAGGGGAAAAAAGTATTTGATCCCCTGAGTGTTGCACAAAGGAAGAGTCAATAGCCATTATGGTAGTTCATTCTGTACTGGTGATGCATATTCTGTGAGAAATTAGATTTTTTTTATTAATCATTTTATTCTCTGTGATGATTATATAAATGAGTTATATATTTATTTATATAGAGTTAGCTAATACAGTGAGGGAAACAAGTATTTGATCCCCTGCTGATTTTATACGTTTGCCCACTGACAAAGATATGATTAGTCTATAATTTTAATGGTCGGTTTTTTTTAACAGTGAGAGACAGAATAACAAGAAAAATATCCGAAAAAAAATGCACTTCAAAAAAGTTATAAACTGATTTGCATTTTAATGAGTGAAATAAGTATTTGACCCCTTTGCAAAACATGACTTAGTACTTGGTGGCAAAACCCTTTTTGGCAAACACAGAGGTCAGATGTTTCTTGTAGTAGGCCACCAGGTTTGGACACATCTCAGGAGGCATTTTGTCCCACTCCTTTTTGCAGATCCTCTCCAAGTCATTTAGGTTTCGAGGCTAACGTTTGCTAACTCGAACCTTCAGCTCCCTCCACATATTTTCTATGGGATTAAGGTCTGGAGACTGGCTAGGTCACTCCAGGACCTTCATGTGTTTCTTCTTGAGCCACTCTTTTGTTGCCTTGGCCATGTGTTGTGGGTTATTGTCATGCTGGAAGACCCATCCACGACCCATTTTCAATGCCCTGGCTGAGGAAAGGAGGTTCTTACCCAAGATTTGATAGTCCCTTACCCCATCCATCGTCCCTTTGATGTGGTGAAGTTGTCCTGTCCCCCAAGCAGAAAAACACCCTCAAAGCATAATGTTTCCACTTCCATGTTTGATAGTGGGGATGGTGTTCTTGGGGTCATAGGCAGCATTCCTCCTCCTCCAAACACGGCGAGTTGAGTTGATGCCAAAGAGCTCGATTTTGGTCTCATGTGACCGCAACATTTTCACCCAGTTCTCCTCTGAATCATTCTGATGTTTATTAGCAAACTTCAGATGGGCCTGTACATGTGCTTTCTTGAGCAGGGGGACCTTGTGGGCACTGCAGGATTTCAGTCCTTCACGGCGTAGTGTGTTACCAAATGTTTTCTTGGTGAGTATGGTCCCAGCTGTCTTGAGATCATTGACAAGATTCTCCCATGTAGTTTTGGGCTGATTCCTCACTGTTCTCATTATCATTGAAACTCCACAAGGTGAGATCTTGCATGGAGCTCCAGACCGAGGGAGATTGACAGTTATTTTGTGTTTCTTCAATTTGCGAATAGTGTTGTCACCCTCTCACCAAGCTGCTTGGCGATGGTCTTGTAGCGCATTCCAGCCTTGTGTAGGTCTACAATCTTTTCTCTGACATCCTTGGGCAGCTCTTTGGTCTTGGCCATGGTAGAGAGATTGGAATCTGATTTGATTGATTGCTTCTGTGGACAGGTGTCTTGTATACAGGTGACAAGCTGAGGTTATGAGCACTCCCTTTATTTCACTCATTAAAATGCAAATCAATTTATAACTTTTTTGAAATGCGACTTCTGGATATTTTTGTTGTTATTCTGTCTCTCACTGTTAAAATAAACCTACCATTAAAATGATAGACTGATCATTTCCTTGTCAGTGGCCAAACGTACAAAATCAGTAGGGGATCAAATACTATATTCCCTCACCGTATTAGCGAAATCTATATAAATAAATATATAACTCATGTAAATAATCATCTCAGAGAATAAAATGAATAAAAAAATAAATAATTAAATTTCCCCCAAAATATGCGTCACCGGTACAGAGTGAACTACCATAATGGCAATTGACTCTTCCTTTATGCAACACTCCACGTATATCTCCATCACCTGAGTAACAAACTCAACAGAAGAGTTGGAACTCCTTCACTATAGGGAGTTAAGACACTCGACAACCTCTTGGTGCTTCTGACATCAGGAGCATTTGAAAGTATAATTGACAAAACACAACAAGGATAATCTAATAGCAAAATTAAATTGTTTTTAAAAATCCTGTTAAAAGCACTGAATACATAAGAGCACTCTGATATTCCACTGGCTCACAATAGCTGCAGACTTCATTCCCAGCACAAAAGCCCGATGTGTGATATTTCCATGCTAAACACTAAAAGAAATATGATACGGGAACTACATTTTTTTCTCTAGTCAGGAAGGGGTTACATTTATAATTAGCGATGGTTCGAATTTTATATCTCATGTATTTTATATTTAATATAAGTTGGTATAAATTATATGTGTTATAGAGTTGAAATATGTTTTATGAATTGTATATGTTTTACACATTTTAAATATTGGGATATGTACATTATATATTCATTTTACATATTATTATTGATATATATTATCATTTTTAAAATGATTTGTTTAGTACCGGTAAATACCATGCATTTCGTTTTTTAAGTAGGAGTTTATCCATTGGTCATAAGATTGTAAATCATGGCAATGCAAATGTTAAATATGAAATGCTAGGGACAAAGAACATGGTGATACTCTTCTCCGCTGATAACCTAATTTAATCAAAATGATGAAATGCGTTGGACAGGACTTACAGGAATATGTCATCATGCATTAGTCCTCTGTGCTAGGAAGGAAGTCTGCAGCTAGTGTTGCGAGTCAGTCAAATATAGGACTACTAATATACACTATGATACCAAAAGTATTGGGATGCCTGCCTTTACATGAACTTTAATGGAATCCCATCTTAGTCCATCCGGGTTCAGTATTGAGTTGGTCCACCCTTTGCAGCTATAACAGCTTCAACTCTTTTGGGAAAGCTGTCCAAATGTTTAGGAGTGTGTCTATGGGAATGTTTGACCATTCTTCCATAAGCGCATTTGTGAGGTCAGGCACTGGTCTACTGACCGTAGACGAGGTGTATCTGGATTTGCAAAAGCATTTGACACAGTTCCCCATAAACGTTTACTGTACAAAATAAGGTCTGTTGGCATGGACCATAGGGTGAGTACATGGATTGAAAACTGGCTACAAGGGCGAGTTCAGAGGGTGGTGATAAATGGGGAGTACTCAGAATGGCCAGGGGTGGGTAGTGGGGTTCCCCAGGGTTCTGTGCTGAGACCAATCCTATTTAATTTGTTCATAAATGACCTGGAGGATGGGATAACAGTTCAATCTCTGTATTTGCAGACGATACTAAGCTAAGCAGGGCAATAACTTCTCCGCAGGATGTGGAAACCTTACAAAAAGATCTGAACAAATTAATGGGGTGGGCAACTACATGGCAAATGAGGTTCAATGTAGAAAAATGTAAAATAATGCATTTGGGTGGCAAAAATATGAATGCAATCTATACACTGGGGGGAGAACCTCTGGGGGAATCTAGGATGGAAAAGGACCTGGGGGTCCTAGTAGATGATAGGCTCAGCAATGGCATGCAATGCCAAGCTGCTACTAACAAAGCAAACAGAATATTGGCATGCATTAAAAGGGGGATCAACTGCAGAGATAAAACGATAATTCTCCCGCTCTACAAGACTCTGGTCCGGCCTCACCTAGAGTATGCTGTCCAGTTCTGGGCACCAGTCCTCAGGAAGGATGTACTGGAAATGGAGCGAGTACAAAGAAGGGCAACAAAGCTCATAAAGGGTCTGGAGGATCTTAGTTATGAGGAAAGGTTGCGAGCACTGAACTTATTCTCTCTGGAGAAGAGACGCTTGAGAGGGGATATGATTTCAATATACAAATACTGTACTGGTGACCCCACAATAGGGATAAAACGTTTTCGCAGAAGAGAGTTTAACAAGACTCGTGGCCACTCATTACAATTAGAAGAAAAGAGGTTTAACCTTAAACTACATAGAGGGTTCTTTTCTGTAAGAGTGACAAGGATGTGGAATTCCCTTCCACAGGTGGTTCATCCCAGCGGGGAGCATCGATAGCTTCAAGAAACTATTAGATAAGCACCTGAATGACCGCAACATACAGGGATATACAATGTAATACTGACATATAATCACACACATAGGTTGGACTTGATGGACTTGTGTCTTTTTTCAACCTCACCTACTATGTAACTATGTAACTATGTTGGACGAGAAGGCCTGGCTCGCAGTCTCCGCTCTAATTCATCCCAAAGATGTTCTATCAGGTTGAGATCAGGACTCTGTGCAGGCCAGTCATGTTCCTCCATCCCAAACTCATTCATCCATATCTTTATGGACCTTGATTTGTGCACTGGTCCAAATCATTTGGTGAAGGGGGGATTATGGTGTGGGGTTGTTTTTCAGGTGTTGGGCTTGGCCCCTTAGTTCCAGTGAAGGGAACTCCTAAGGTGTCAGCATACCAAGACATTTTGGACAATTTCATGCTCCCAACTTTGTGGGAACAGTTTGGGGACAGCCCCTTTCTGTTCCAACATGACTGTGCACCAATGCACAAAGCAAGGTCCATAAAGACATGGATGAGTGATTTTGGGGTGGAGGAGCTTGACTGGCCTGCACAGAGTCCTGACCTCAACCCGATAGAACACCTTTGGGGTGAATTCGAGCGGAGACTGCAGGCCGGGCCTTTTTGTCCAACATAAGAGCCTGACCTCACGGATGATCTTCTGGAAGAATGGTCAAACTTTCCCATAGACACACTCCTAAACCTTGTGGACAGCCTTCCCAGAAGAGTTGAAGCTATTATATCTGCAAGAGGTGGGCCAATTCAATATTGAACCCTACGGACTAAGACTGGGATGCCATTGAAGTTCACATGCGTGTAAAGGCAGACATCCCAACACTTTTGGTAATATAGTGTAGATCACCCAGGGGGGAATGTTTTTTTCTAAACAAAAGTAAAGTTACTTTTTAAAAACTGATCTCGGTGAATGATGTTAAGCACTTGACCTTCATATTCTAAGGGGTCCAACTCTTCTGGTGAGATTGTTCAGGAGCTGAAGAAATATAAGGCATGTTGCACAATGGAAGAGTCAATTGACGTCATGCTAGTATACCGGTGATAGATATGGTGTGGCATGTGTTTCACATAAAGATTTCCTTTGTATGTTTTGTATTCATTGAGTGTGTATGTGAGTTTTATGTTTATTTATACATCTTTGCTTAATATAGGATTTTTTTTACATTTTTTTATTTTATTGTTAGACATTTTTATATAGAAATATTTGAGCGCTGTTTTTGTTCATGTCGTGTTTTCCTTTATTTGCATTGAGGATATGCATTGATGGGGGGGCCAAAAGGTGTCAAGGTTGTTGTGGCAATGCTATACATAGTTCCAGCCTTACAAAGCCACTGAATCATCCCTCCAAACAGATACAACAATGAACCTCATTTATAAAAGAGCCCTAAAGGAAAAATTCAGTTTCATTAAGAAAAATTGATATAACATGAATAATCGCCATGCTTGCCATTTTGCAACTTAATGCTTCATGTTAACCACTTCACTACCGGGTACTGCTTCACAAAGTCACTGGTTTGTTATATTGCCAAAGTGGAAAACCCCTCCAAATTATTGAGTTCAGATATTTCGGCCACACCTATTCTTTATAGGTGCATACAATCAAACCCATTAGACATTTGCAGAACAAAATCATTTTTTAATTTCGTTTAGATTCGTTACATAAATTAGTTTAGCTAAATGAGTTTAATTTGTTTTCGCAATTCGTTTTATTTAATCAAATTCTAATCAATTCAAATTTTTTTAATTTCTAATTCAACTCAATTCATCCAAATTCTGAAAATTTGAATTCCAATCTAAATCAAATTTATTCTATTCAAAATTTGAATTTTAAAATATGGTCATAATCTTTCTATTCCATTCTATTCTTTTATTTTATATTCTACTCTTTTCTTTTCTATTTCAATTTGAATTTATTCTATTTGAATTTCTGAAGATGGTTATATTGTAATATTCTTTCTATTCTATTGTTTTATTCTATTTTATTATTTTCTTTTCTATTCTATTATTCTATTTTAAATTCATGCTACTTGAATTTGGAATTTAAGAAGATGGTTATATTCTTTCTATTTTTTTTTCTATTCTATTCTAATCTATTCTATTCTATTCACATTTTGGGAAATGGTTATGTTCTATGTATTCTTTTCTTTTCTATTCTATTGTTTTTTCTATTCTTTTCTATTTTATTCAAATTCTAATTTATTCTATATGAAATTCGAATTTCGGAAGAAGCTTATATTCTTTCTATTCTATTCTATTCTACTGTTTTTCTATTTTTTTCTATTATTTTGTATTCTAATTCGAATTTATTCTACTTGAAATTTAAATTCCAGAAGATGGTTATAGTCTATTTTATTCTTTTTTTATATTCTATTCTATACCTTTATTTTCTATTCTATTTTATTCTGTTCTTTTATTATCTATTATATTTTGTTCTATTTTATTCTAATCTTTTCTTTGCTATTCTATTCTATGCCTTTATTTTATATTCTATCCCTTTAATTTATATTCAATTTTTTTTTCTGTTCTATTATATTGTTTATCTATTCTATTCCTTTATTTTCTATTTTACCTTATTCTCTTCAAAAACAATTCGAATTGGATTTGAAAATGATTCAGATTTTATTAGAAAACGATTCAAAGTCGAAATTCGTCCAAAATTTTGTTTCGTTATTTCAAATTCGTTTAAATTCGTTACTATAGTCATTTGTAAATTTGTACACATTTGAATATCCGAATAATGTATTCGAATTTCGATTCAGAACGAAATGAACTGCACATGTCTAATAGCCATGCAATAGCTATTGATAGGAATTAGGGTAAAAAGACATTTCTCTATATGAATGCCCATAGTTTTGGAATGGGACACCCTCAAGCTCATGGAGGTGTTATGGGGAGGCCTCCACAAACTTTCGCACATAGTGTATTTTCTAATATGCTGGACTAATTATGCAGCTCTAACACTAATTTTTGAAGGATCCACTGCTGTTTGTGCAGAGAGGAAGGTCACAACATGGGGAATTTGGCCATCCATTCTCAACCTGCCATAGCTAGAAGACTGAAACTTGACCGTTTACACACATCATACAAAACCAGCACACAGCTGGCCCAACACTGTAGAATTTTGTTTGAAATGTTTTGTTTTCAGAACGTTTGTTAAATTTTCTAATGGTGAGTGGGGACAATTCAAAGTTCGTTTCCGACCATATTGATGAGAAGATTTGAAGGAGCAGGATGGAAAATTTCTAAACTAAATTCTAAATTTGAATGTGATTTTTCATTCAGAATAAAATTGTACATAATTGAAAGTGTGCACCCTCTAGGCTCAAAAGAAGCATGTTTAAGATCTCTGGCATTCCATTCATGTAGCAGGTCTGGATGAAATTTTAAAGGCTTTAGAATGGAATTAGTTGACTCAATGACGGCAAGATGGAATGCTCTAGCAACTGATTTTTCAGAATTTCTGTATGTATCTTTAAATGAATCTGTACTGGTGTATGGCCAAGCTTTACCTTCTACCTCCTCGTCATTCCTTCCTAATCAGAGTGATTTGTTCGTATTTATGACTGTCCAACTTTACAGCCACATATGCCACAAAATACTAACCACCATTAAAGTACCGCTACCAAAATATATATGTAATAACTTGATGAAATTGTATGATTGGGTGGTTTAAAGTGCATTTCTATACCCACATCCCATTATATTAGAGCAGGGGTCTCCAAACTTTCTAAACAAAGTGTCGGTTTACTGTCCCCCAGACTTTAGATGGGCCGAAATGTGACCATTGGGAGTAGAAAAATTCCCGATGTCAGTGGGAACAAACAATGCCCCATCTTTGTTGTCAGTGGCAGGAATAGTGCCCCATCTTTGTTGTCAGTGGCAGGAATAGTGCCCTATCTTTGGTGTCAATGGGAGGAATTGTGCCCATCATTGGTATCATTGTGACCCATTGTTGGTGTCACTGGGATAAATTGTGCCCCATTGTTGGTGTCACTGGGAGGAATAGTGCTTCATCGTTGATGTCAGTGGGAGTAATATTGCCTCATCATTGGTGTCCATGGATGAAATGGTGCCCCATGGGCCAGATAAATGCAAGCATCTGGCCCCTGGTCTGTAGATTTGAGACCACTGTATTAGACCATAGCAACAATTGTTAAAAAAAGTTTGACTTTATATTGTAAAATTATTCAGAATAGTAGTTAAAAAAATCTTTTTTTTACATAAATCAAAAAGCATGTCCATATGTGCTATATCTTAAGACCATTCTAAGAATAAAAAAATGATACATATACCATAACACAACACTTTTATATTATAAAAGCTACCAAGTAGTAATATATTCCTGAACATTCAGTGTTTTAGTTCTATATTGTTCTGATATTAACTATATAGTTTCCTGATCATATTTGAAATGAGATCATCAATGCATTTCTAATGCCCCGTACACACGGTCGGATTTTCAGACGGAAAATGTGTGATAGGACCTTGTTGTTGGAAATTCCGACCGTGTGTAGGCTCCATCACACATTTTCCATCGGATTTTCTGACACACAAAGTTTGAGAGCAGGATATAAAATTTTCCGACAACAAAATCCGTTGTCGGAATTTCCGATCGTGTGTACACAAATCCGACGGACAAAGTGCCACGCATGCTCAGAATAAATAAAGAGATGAAAGCTATTGGCCACTGCCCCGTTTATAGTCCCGACGTACATGTTTTACGTCACCGCGTTCAGAACGATCGGATTTTCTGACAACTTTGTGTGACCGTGTGTATGCAAGACAAGTTTGAGCCAACATCCGTCGGAAAAAATCCTAGGATTTTGTTGTCGGAATGTCCGAACAAAGTCCGACCGTGTGTACGGGGCATTAAGACCATGGGTCTACTTCCCACAGGAACGTGGGAGCTGGATATTGAGATAGCACAGTGAAGCTATTTAGTTTCAACCACTTAGGGACCGGAAGGATTTTCCCCCTCAATGACCAGGCCATTTTTTGCGATACGGTACTGCTTCGCTTTAACTGATAATTGCGTGGTTTGTGCTACGCTGTACCCAAACAAAATTGCTGTCCTTTTTTTCCCACAAATCGAGCTTTCTTTTGGTGGTATTTGATCACCTCTGCAGTTTTTATTTTTGCGCTATAAACAAAAAAAGACCGTAAATTTTGAAAAAAAACAAAACAATATTTTTTACTTTTTGCTATAATAAATATCTAAAAAAAACCAAAAAATATATTTCTTCATCAGTTTAGGCCAATATGTATTCTTCTACATATTTTTGGTAAAATCGCAATAACCGTATATTGATTAATTTGCGCAAAAGTTATAGCGTCTACAAAATAGGGGATAGATTTATGGCATTTTTATCATTACGAGTATTATTACTATTATTACTAGTAATAGCAGCGTTCTGTGATTTTTAGCGGGACTGTGACATTGCGGTGGACAGATTGGACACTTTTGACACATTTTTGGGACCACTGACATTTATACAGCGATCAGTGCTATAAAAATGCACTGATTACTGTATAAATGTCACTGGCAGGGAAGGGCTTAACACTAGGGGGCGATCAAGGGGTTAAATGTGGTCCCTGGGAGGTGTTTCTAACTGTGGGGAGGTAGGACTGACTGGAGAAGGAGAGAGATTGCTGTTCCTAATCACTAGGAACAGCAGAACTGTCTCTCCTCCCCTGTCAGAACGGGGATCTGTCTGTTTACATTGACAGATCTCCGTTCTGGGTCTCTGTGGAGTGATCGCGGGTGGCCGAGTGAACATCGCTCTTAAACGGTGATTCGCCCAGGAGAGCCAACCTGACGCAGTATAATGACAGCGGCTGGTCCTTAAGCGGGTAAAATTATTAAAAGGCATTCATGGGTGTTGTCATCCATAATTTTCCCAATAGGGAGATATCACAGTCTCATTTACTACCCAATCAAAAGTATGTCAACGGATACTGTATGTGGATTCAAATAAAGGAAAACCACCCCAGAACCACATCCATTATATATTCCAATATGGGGATATAAAATTAGGTGGCTGGGGTGGGGGCAGTTGCAGGCACTCCTGGTATATTACCTTGTGGCCCGGGAACAAGTATACATTCTTTGGCTATTGGGTCCACTTTTCATCGAACATATTCTTTTTTCTTTTTTGAACCAGCATAGCCAATATGTTTGAGGTGATCTGCTTCTAATAATCCCACTAGCCTTATTTTTGTCGGCCTCTTTTTGACAAGGAAAACGGGAACTCCAACTTAAAAGTCCTAAAAAGGTTGGCTGGGAGATATCCTAATACCTACTGTACATCATGCAATTTATACCTAAAGGCTCTCTGAATCTATATACAGTGCCTTGAAAAAGTATTTATACCCCCTGAAATTTTCCACTTTTTGTCATGTTACAACCATAAATGTAAACGTATTTTATTGAGATTTTATGTGATAGACCAACACAAAGTGACACATAATTGTGAAGTGGAAGGAAAATGATAAGTGGTTTTTGAATTTATTTTACAAATAAATATGTGAAAAGTGTGGCGTCCATTTGTATTCAGCCTCCTTTACTCTGATACCTCTAACTAAAATCTAGTGGAACCAATTGCCTTCAGAAGTCACCTAATTAGTAAATAGAGTCCACCTGCGTGTGATTTAATCTCAGTATAAATACAGCTGTTCTGTGAAGCCCTCAGAGGTCTGTTAGAGAATCTTAGTGAACAAACAGAATTATGAAGGCCAAAGAATACACTAGACAGGTCAGGGATAAAGTTGTGGAGAAGTTTAAAGCAGGGTTAGGTTATAAAAAATATCCCAAGCTTTGAACATCTCACAGAGCACTGTTCAATCCATCATCCGAAAATGGAAAGAGTATGGCACAACTGCAAACCTACCAAGACATGGCCGTCCACCTAAACTGACAGGCCGGGCAAGGAGAGCTTTAAACAGAGAAGCAGCCAAGAGGCCCATGGTAACTCTGGAGGAGCTGCAGAGATCCACAGCTCAGGTGGGAGAATCTGTCCACAGGACAACTATTAGTCGTGCACTCCACAAATCTGGTCTTTATGGAAGAGTGGTACGAAGAAAGCCATTGTTGAAAAAAAGCTATAAGAAGTCTTGTTTGCAGTTTGTAAGATTTCATGTAGGGAACACAGCAAACATGTGGAAGAAGGTGCTCTGGTCAGATGAGACCAAAACTTAACTTTTTGGCCTAAAAGCAAAACATTATGTGTGGCAGAAAACTAATACTGCCTAATCACTATATTTGTGTCATTGGTTCCCACAAAGTGTCAGTTATGCCGCGTACACACGGTCGGACTTTTCATCTACAAAAGTCCAACGGACGCTGACGGACTAAAGCTGGCTGGTAATCCGATCGTGTGTGGGCTTCTCCGGACTTTCAACGTACTTTTTTAGACTCAAATCCGACGTACTTTAGATTTGAAACATGCTTCAAATCTTTACGTCGTAACTACGACGGACCCCGAAGTCCGCTCGTCTGTATGCTAGTCCTACGGACAAAAACCCACGCTAGGGCAGCTATTGGCTACTGGCTATCAACTTCCTTATTTTAGTCCGGTGTACGTCATCACGTACGAATCCGTCGGACTTTTGTGTGGTCGTGTGTAGGCAAGTCTGTTCGTTAGAAAGTCTGCCGCAAGTCCGCCGCAAGTCCGCCGAAAGTCCGCCGAAAGTCTGTCGGACAGGCTGTCGGACTTTTGTAGATGAAAAGTCCGACCGTGTGTACGCGGCATTAGTGTCAGACTGCCCCGCTATAAGTCATTGATTGCTGCCATTACTAGTATAAAAATAAATAAATAAATAAATAAATTCCAGTATTTATCCCATAGCTTGTCGACTCTATAACGTTCGTGTAAACCAATCAATATAAGCTTATTGGGATTTATTTCACCAAAAATGTGTAGCAGAATACATATCGGCCTGAATTTATGAAGAAATTAGATTTTTTACATTTTTATAGTGGATGTGTCTTATAACAGAAAGTAAAAAATATCGTTTTTTCAAAATTCTCGGTCTTTTCCGTTTATAGCGCAAAATATAAAAAGTAGTGATCAAATACCACCAAAAGAAAATTCTATTTGTGGGGAAAAAAGGACATACATTTTATTTGGGCACATCGTTACAAAGACCGCGCAATTGTCAGTTAAAGTAACGCAGTGCCAAAAAGCAAAAAAAAAGCCTGGTCATGAAGGGGAGTAAATCTTCCAGAGGTCAAGTGGTTAATATCAGCACAATATAACAGTAAAACATGAACATTCAGGGATATATGTTTACTTGGTACCTGTCATAATTTAAAATTGTTGTGTTGTGGCATATGTATCAATTTTTATTCTTAGATAGTATATATGGTTTTCTTTTTTCATTTATGTTCAAAATAAAATGATATATTTTTTAACTACTGATTTGAATAATTTTACCTTATAAAGTCCCATTTTTTTTGTTACAGTTTTTGCTACCTCTACCAAACGCTGAAAGTGACAAAAATAACAGCAATCAATGTGTAAATGTTCCCATTACAGGTAAACAGCTAATCACTTAGCATATTCACTATTCAATGCCATGTATTGCGAAGAGTGACTGTTTTCTTTTTTTCTATGGTTTTTTTTTTTTTTTTTTCGCTTTTAGATGCTATGGATTTCACACAAAGTGAAAAGGTCTACTTCATCTTAAAATGCATGGAGTTGTGTAATCCTGTTCCCTGTACATTTGTGTTATAATGTCTCTCTGTTCTTTTATCCTCCAGAATCTCTTGTTCTCTCATGTCTTCTAATATCAGTATTCCATATTCATTTCTTTGTTGCCAATTCTGCTTTCATGCACCCTCACCCCTGTTGTTTGCCATAGACTGTTTCTTTCAATTGTCTTCTTTTATATTGAGAAGAAGGGTTTTGTTTTTGATGCAATTTACATTTCAGTTTCAAAATGAATTGTGTCTCTTTGAAACGATTTTTTTTTCCTCGCATGAACTTTTCTTTGAGGTGAATAAAGTTTAAAGTAAGTTTTACTAATGTATTTTATTTTTGTCTGTATCCATATGTAATATGGTGAAGGGAAGGTCAGGAAATGATCAGATGTCATAACCACAGTATGCCAAGGATGCAGACACTGAAGGAGACCTCTCCGTGTCATGCTTTGACTAAGCACTGTTAAGTGTGAAACGCGTTAGCTCGTTTGTCCCATTTTTTGCTGTGGCTTGTATTTGTTGGACTTTTTACTAATAAAGGCTATATTCCGGAGTGCGGCTGTCCAGAACTTCCTTTTTGCCTCATATCAAATATTTTAATTATATCTTTTATTTATTCATGATTAGTTTTATTTCAGATTAATTACATCTTTACATATTCATATTTTTATTAAATATGTTGAATACAATTTATATATATATATATATATATATATATATATATATATATATATATATATATATACAGTATCTCATAAAAGTGAGTACACCCCTCACATTTTTGTAAATATTTTATTAGATCTTTTCATGTGACAACACTGAAGAAATTACACTTTTCTACAATGTAAAGTAGTGTTTGTACAGCTTGTAAAAAAGTGTAAATTTGCTGTCCCCTCAAAATAAGTCAACACACAGCCATTAATGTCTAAACCACTGGCAACAAAAGTGAGTAGACCCCTAAATGAAAATGTCCAAATTGGGCCCAAAGCATGGAGTTCACCAGAGCTTCACAGGTTGCCACTGGAGTCCTCTTTCACTCCTCCATGACGGCGTCATGGAGCTGGTGGATGTTAAGAGATCTTGCGCTCCACCACTTTCCGTTTGAGGATGCCCCACAGATGCTCAATAGGGTTTAGGTCTGGAGACATGCTTGGCCAGTCCATCACCTTTACCCTCAGCTTCTTTAGCAAGGCAGTGGTCATCTGGAATACTGCCCTGTGGCCCAGTCTCTGAAGGGAGGGGATTATGCTCGACTTCAGTATGTTACAGTACATGTTGGCATTCATAGTTCCCTCAATGAACTGTAGCTCCCCAGTGCCGGCAGCACTCATGCAACCCCAGAACATGACACTTTCACCACCATGCTTGGCTGTAGGCAAGACACACTTGTCTCCTCACCTGGTTGCCACCACACACGCTTGACACCATCTGAACCAAATAATAATAATATCTTGGTCTCATCAGACCACAGGAGATGGTTCCAGTAATCCATGTCCTTAGTCTGCTTGTCTTCAACAAACTGTTTGCGGGCTTTCTTGTGCATCATCTTTAGTTCCTTCTGGGACAACAGCCATGCAGACCAGTTTGATGCAGTGTACAGCGTATGGTCTGAGCACTGACAGGCTGACCCTCCCCCCCCCCACCCCTTCAACCTCTGCAGCAATGCTGGCAACACTCATACGTCTATTTCCCAAAGACAAACTCTGGAAATGATGCTGAGCAAGTGCACTCAGCTTCTTTGGATCGACCATGGTGAGGCCTATTCTGAGTGCAACCTGTCCTGTTAAATTGTCTAAACCACCATGGTCTTGGCCACCATGCTGCAGCTCAGTTTCAGGGTCTTGGCACCTTCTTATAGCCTAGGCCATCTTTATGTAGAACAACAATTATTTTTTTCAGATCCTCAGAGAGTTCTTTGCCATGAGGTGCCATGTTGAACTTCCAGTATGAGATGCTAAATTTACATCCTTGCCCTACAAAATGTCATTCCTGAGGCTGGCAGGGACAAGGTGAGCAGGGAGGAGGGAAGAAAAGGACTCTGGTGTACCTGCAGGAGGGGATGCCAGCACCGTGACCACGACTGGGTCAGGGAGGGTCGTGGGAGGGCAAATCTCCAGGGCTGCGACTCTGATCTGCACGTCAGTAACTGTTGTGGACAGTAAGGAGACCATGGAGTGCAGCTGGGAGATGTGGGCGGTGTGATTGAAGATGGATGTACATCGCGGGACACTTTTTTTTTTCTTTTTTAGTAAAGGAATTGTTAAAAACTGTCTTTTGTGGTTTTTAATTTTTGACACTTTTTTTGGTGAATGGGTAGGGGTACAATGTACCCAATAGCGATTCACATAGGGATCTGAGGCCCCCTTGTTAAAGGAGGCTTCCAGATTTCGATAAGCCCCCCGCCCGTAGACCCCGACAACCAATGGCCAGGGTTGTCGGGAAGAGGCTCTTGTCCCCATCAACATGGGGACAAGGTGCATTGGGGGGGACCCCAAAGCACCCTCCGTATGTTGAGCGCATGAGGCCTGGTATGGTTCAGGAGGGGGGGGAGATCGCTCATCCTCCCCCTATTCTGACCTCCAGGCTGCATGCTCAGAAAAAATATGTTCCCCTAATATCCATACCTTGATTTTTCAGTGAATTTTTCCCTTTAGAAATGTCATTATTGCTGCGGCACTGTTCTACACATCGTACAGATGCGCCACTTTACAGGCAGACTAAGGCACGATATTTAAATATTTAAAGGAATCTTTCATTTTTATTGTTTCACTTTATTAAAAATCACTGCTCCTGAAAAACTTTGTTTACAAAACTTTTTTTGCATGTCCCCTAGGGCAGTACCCAGGTCTCCATACACTTTTTATGGCAATAACTTGCATATAAGCCTTTAAAATGAGGACTTTTGATTTTTATGTTTGTGTCCCATAGACTTTAATAGGGTTTGCATGTTCGCTAGAACTTTTTGCCTGTTCGCGCTGTTCTGGTGCGAACAGAACTGGGGGGTGTTCGGCCCGTCCCTATTAGTAGTATCATCAATTAACATCAGCATCAGTGTGTTTTAGGTAGGATAAAAAAAAAAAGAAGCTAAATGCGCACTATTGTTTTGGGCTGTACTAAGGGTACATGCAAGAACTAACATACACATATGTGGTATTGCTGCAATCGTCCAGAGCAGGACAATTTATTTTGGGGGTTTTTTTGGTGGTAGGTTATGGTAGTAACAAGAAATATACAGCTAAATTTCAAAATATATATTATTTTTTTTTTTACTATTGAATGGAGGCGAGAGATACATTGTATCTCTCTCTCTCCTTGCAGAGAGAAACAAAAAACAACATTGTATAAAAAAAATGAAAAAAATAAATAATAATAAATAAAAAAAAATAAAAAATAGCGAGATCAAGAGACAGGGTTAGTGTTTGGGTCAAGTAAGGGTCAAAGTTTAAGGTCAGGGTCAGTATATTATGGGCAGGATTTTTTTTAAAAAGCATTTTTTTAAATTAGTATCAGTGTCAGTTAGCGTCATGTTTTAGGTAGGATAAATTGAAATTAGAAAAAAAACAGCAAAATGCGCACAATTGTTTTTGGGCTGTAATACGGGTACATACAACACCTAAGGATCAGAAACGGGCTGGCAACTCTGATGCTCTTGAATAAAAGTACTTTTATATTGGGTTACATGGGTACATGGGTACAGGCTACTCTGACGCGTTTCGGCTAAGAAGCCTTCATCAAAGCAATGCTTTGATGAAGGCTTCTTAGCCGAAATGCGTCAGGGTAGCCTGTACCCGTGTACCCGTGTACCCAAGTAACCCAATAAAGGACTTTTATTCAAGAGCATCTGGGTTGCCAGCCCTTTTCTGATTCAAGTACTGCATTTTGAGGCCTGAATGTCCTGGCTAGAGCACCGGATCACGGTTCATAGATCATCATATTGGCAGTGGAGCTGGCGTATCATTTTGCTTCTCATACAACAACTAACATACACATATGTGGTATCACTGCGATCGTCTGGAGCAGGACAATTTATTTTAGGATGTTCTTTGGTGGTAGGTTATAGTAGTAACTAGAAATATACAGCTAGATTTATAAAAACATGATTTTTTTTTTATTATTGTTATTATTTTGGTCCAGTCTTCCTTTGACAATAAAAAAAAATCAGGAGATATTCCTTACCATTTATCACCAAATGAAAGCCCAAGTTGCCCTGATAAGAAAAAGGTATAATCCACCTGGATACAAAAAGCAGTTGTGATGATATGTACAGTTTCACTAACACATGTCAAAGTTGCAAAATTGTGCTTAGGCATTAACGTTTGTTTTACCCTTAGGCCCGAAGGGGTTAATATGTGTTATTCAGTGTAAGAAACAGTTGCGGCCCGTAATCCCCCCCCCGATCCATGCGTCTGGCCCCCCAATCTACCAGTAGTGGTGGTTACCCTATTGAAGCACGTGATTAAAGCCACAGACTCTAAAAGACTTCAAAAAAGGGTAGGCTCTAGGCAGAGAGCACTGCGCCCCTAGCACACCCACTTGTGTGACAATACCTAATGAATATTCGCCGCGATTCGGTGCGGGTGACCTGGCGACTGACCAGGGAGGGGGTGGCTGTGGGTGCATTGTTTGCCCCCCCCCCCCTAAAAACATATACCACCAGCCACCACTGGTCAGAAACCTTTGTTAGTGACCATGTATCAGTCTTGGTAGCCCTATCACCCAAGGCCATGACCCACGTTGGCTTTGCAGAAATCGAGCCCTGCTTGGAGCCTGCGCCTTTAAGAAAAAATCAGGCACGGCAGCTCCCACGATTTATTTTTTAGTTTTAACTTAACTAAGCCACATGCTGCATTAAAATATCTTTGATTCACTAGTATGACGTGCCATTATCTTTTAGGTAATTTCCATATCATCAGCATGACAGGATCATTCTCCTGTTCATGAGCTACAGGATAAAAAAGATAAACCCTAAAAATACAGAACATTGCAAAAGCCTCCTTTTATGTTTGAACCCGCTGACAAGTTTAGAACGAGCTGCCTTGTTCCGCTCGACAATTAAATGTAACATCTTCTATCCAGCACATTGGCAGAGCCCAGCTGTGGCCTCATTCCAGTCATGAAAAAAGATCACTCGAAGTCTTTTTTTTTTTTTTTTTCTTGCCGTCTTCTGTAGCATCGTAGGGGTTTGTGATAACTGTCTGAATAATGATCCATCAATGTTTCTTGACTTATTAATACATGAAGTATCACTAAACAGAGAGGGGCCTGTACAGGTGGTCCCCGAGTTACAAACATCCGACTTACAAACGACTCCTACTTACAAACGGAAGGAGACAACAGGAAATGAGAGGAAATCTACCCCTAGGAAGGGAAATTCTCTCCTGTAATGCCGCGTACTCACGATCGAACATTCCGACGATAAAATCCTAGGATTTATTTCCGACAGATGTTGGCTCAAACTTGTCTTGCATACACACGGTCGCACAAATGTTGTCGGAAATCCCGATCGCCAAGAACATGGTGATGTAGGAGATGTACGGCGAGCCGAGAAAAATGAAGTTCAATAGCCAGTGCGGCTCTTCTGCATGGTTCCGAGCATGCGTGGAATTTTCTGCGTCGGAATTGTGTACACACGATCGGAATTTACAACAACGGATTTTGTTGTCAGAAAATTTGAGATCCAGATTTTAAATTTTTGTTGTCGGAAATTCCGACAACAAATGTCCAATGGAGCCTACACATGGCCGGAATTTCCGACAAGATGCTCACATCATATATTTTTAAAGAAAAAAAATTGCGCTAGGTGCACAACTAATCGAGTGATAAATAAGTGAAACAACCTATAAAAAGTGTCCTGCGGCTGAACACTGTATCCCTGATAGGGGTCACAAATAAACATATACAGAAAAAAGTGCAGCGCTGGATAAATATATTGTGATTAACTTAATTATAAGTATTTACAAAAAATGCAAATAAATAAATATAGATACATGATCAAAAAAAAATAAATAGGTGACTTTAAATTTATATCAAAAATTGTGAACAAAAAATATATATTATTAAATATTTAAATTCCTAGTGTCCATATATTGTTAAACAATAAGAAGTGATGAAATGGTGACTTCGCTACAAAGGTATATGTGTGACTTCCACCGCAATATAACGCCCGTCACCTTGAAAAGATTAAAGGCTTACCAGAAAGCCTTTTATAAAGGCATAATGATACCAACACTGAAGTTCTTAGGTGCTTCCTCCAGCAGGCAAACCTCAGCCGTCATAAGGATATCCCCCTCACAGATGTCCGAGCAACGCTTCAAAGTGCTCACCTCCAGGGTGGTGAGTACACATCAGCAGAGTGTTCACTTCGTAGAGATCATATACATCCACTGGAGATCCGATGAAAGGAGACCGCTGACAGTGGTGGTGGATATCCAAAAAGAGAGAAAGACTCCAATAGTGCAGAGTGACTTAAACTTCCTTTATTTAACCACTTCAATACCGGGCACTTATACACCTTCCTGCCCAGACCAATTTTTAGCTTTCAGCGCTGTCGCAGTTTGAATGACAATTGCGCGGTCATAGAACGCTGTACCCAAAGTAAATTTTTATCATTTTGTTCCCACAAATAGAGCTTTCTTTTGGTGGTATTTGATCAACTCTGGGGTTTTTATTTTTTGCTAAACAAATAAAAAAAGACCGAACATTTTGAAAAAAATAAAAGTTTTGCTTTTGTTTCTGTTAAAAAAATTTGTAAATAAGTAAGTTTTCTCTTTCACTGATGAGCACTGATAAGGCAGCACTGACAGGCACTGATACGGTGGCACTGATGAGGTGGCACCAATGAGCGGGCACTGATGGGCATGGACGATGGGCACTGATATGCGGCACTGATGGGCACTGGTAGGCGGCACTGATGGGTGGCACTGATATGCGGCACTGATGGGCATTGATAGGCAGCACTGATGGGCACTCATGGGTGGCACTGGGTGGCACTGATGGGCACTGATAGGTGACACTGATGGGTACTGATAGGGTGGCACTGGTGGGCACAGATAGGTGGCACTGCTGGGCATTGATGGGCACTGATACGTGGCACTGATACACGGCACCGATATGAGGCACTGATAGGCATCCCTGGTGGCACTGCCAGTGGTAGGCATTGGAGTGGGCACTGATTGGCAGCTGCCTGGGCACAGACTGGCAGCTGCCTGGGCACAGATTGGTATTTCCCTAGGGGGCGTACCTGGTGGTCCAGTGTGGTGGCCACCCTGGTGGTCCTGGGCGGCTTCCCTGGTGGTCCAGGGCAGGATCCAAGGGGGGGCTGTGCTGATAAACAATCAGCACAGACCCCCCCTGTCAGAAGAGCAGCCGATCGGCTCTCCTCTACCGGCTCTCCAATCACCGGCTCTTCCTGTTTACGCCGTGATCAGCCATGATTGGACACGGCTAATCACGTGGTAAAGAGTCTCCGTCAGTGACTCTTTACCTAGATCGGAGTTGCATGTGTCAGACTGACACACCGCAACAACGATCGCCACGATGCGTGCCCCCGGGGGCGCGCAGCGGCTCAATATCCTGATCACATCATATGACGTCCGGTCAGGATATTGAAACCACTTTGCCGCCATCATTTTGCTATATGGCGGGCGGCAGGTGGTTAAAATTGCTGAAGGCATCCATAAAAACAAAAACCTTATCCTTGCAAGGATGTTTGAAAAAGCTCCAAATCGTATCAAACATTCCGCGAATGCGCAGTACGTGTGTGCGTGTCTACCCTACGTCCGTTTCGTCAAAAATGACATCATCAGGGGTACCATTTCATCACCTCTTATTGTTTAACAATATATGGACACTAGGAATTTAAATATTTAATAATATATATTTTTTATTCACAATTTTTTTTATATAAATTTAAAGTCACCTATTTAATTATTTTTGATCATGTATCTATATTTATTTATTTGCATTTTTTGTAAATATTTATAATTAATTAATCACGATATATTTATCCAGCGTTGCACTATTTCCACATTGAACATTTGTTGTGGGAAATTCCGACCGTGTGTACGCGGCATAAGGGTTATTATGGGAAAAACGTGTCTCCACTGATGCTTTATCACCAATCCTTGTTTCCACAACAACCGAAAATTTTCAAAATCCAATTGTCATTGGGACAGAAAGTGAGGTGAAATCTTCTGAACAGGGGCACAGACAGCAAAACAAACGTTACAGGGGTGTTAACCCTTCCCTATGCTACTCAAAAATCTTAAAAATAGTTTTTTGGCTGGAGCTACGCTTAAAAAATGTACTTGTTCCGACTTACAAACAGATTCAACGTAAAGCAGAGTTCCATCCAAAAGTGGAACTTCCGCTCATTTGTCTCCTCTCCCCCTCTGGTGCCACAATTGGCACCTTTCAGGGGGGAGGGAGGACAGTTGGACAGGTATCCTGTTCCCACTTCCGGGAGTCCGGGCCGGGGCCCGTGACATCACCGTGGGGCTCCCTTCTCCTCCCCCTGTTGCTGGGCCAGTAGGAGAGAGGAGCGGGGTCTAGCGCATGCGCAGTAGGGTTCCTGGCGTGAAGCCATAAGGCTACACTGCCAGGTACCCTTACTCGCAATGGCGGTGGCAGCACCCGACAGCTGATGGAAACATCAGCTGCAGTGCCGACATCTCTGGACTCCAGAACAGGTAAGTGCCCTATTGTTAAAAGTCAGCAGCTGCAGTATAGTAAAACTACAGAGCCTATCTTGTTTGTAACCGCCTGTATATAGGGAATTTAGTTGTATAATGTTTTTCTCAAGCTTTTTCATCGATGCTTCATTATTCTTCTTATTCTTCCCAATCAATTTATTTCAACATTCTGAAGCATTTTTTCGGTAAAGAAACTTCTGCAAGGGTTGCTATTGAAGGTCACCTCTAATGGGCTTACAATAAATTTATTTTGTATATCTACACTATATTGTCAAAAGTATTGGCACACCTGCCTTTACACACACATGAACTTTAATGGCATCCCAATCTTAGTCCGTTGGGTTCAATATTGTGTTGGCCCACCCTTTTCAGCTATAACAGCTTCAACTCTTCTGGGAAGGCTGTCCACAAGGTTTAGGAGTGTGTTTATGGGAATGTTTGACCATTCTTTTAGAAGCGCATTTGTGAGGTCAGGCACTGATATTTGACAAGAAGGCCTGGCTCACAGTCTCTGCTCTGTCTTTATGGGCCTTGCTTTGTGCACTGGTCCAAATCATTTGGTGGAGGGGGATTATGATGCGGCGTTGCTTTTCAGGGGTTGGCCTCTTAGTTCCACTGAAGGGAAATCTTAAGGCGTCAGCATACCAAGACATTTTGGACAATATCATGCTCCCAACTTTGTGGGAACAGTTTGGGGATGGACCCTTCCTGTTCCAACATGACTGCGCACCAGTGCACAAAGCAAGGTCCATAAAGACATGGAAGAGCGAGTTTGGGGTGGAGGAACTTGACTGGCCTGCACAGAGTCCTAAACTCAACCCAACAGAACACCTTCGAGATGAATTAGAGCGGACACTGTGAACCAGGCCTTCTCGTCCAACATCACTGTCTGACCTCACAAATGCGCTTCTGGAAGAATGGTCAAACATTCCCATAGACACACTCCTAAACCTCGTGGACAGCCTTCCCAGAAGAGTTCAAGCTAATATTATCCAGTAAGGGGAGTGATCTGATAAAATTCTGGGGCAAAAACCAGCGTCTTGAAGCTGAGGAAGTAGTGTACGGAAAAATAAAAATAAAATCTATACGGGACATAGTAGAGTGTGTAGTTGAAAAACAGAAATAAGCCCATCGGGAGGAATATTTGTAGGACCAGGAGTCTATATGGGCAAAGTCTTACATGGTACGGTGAAGTCTTGTTGGTCTCGTTAAGGAGGTGACTGGGGGCCCTTGACCTGAACAATCAAGGCTAGAGTCCAGGACCATGTTGAAATCACCAAGCCGATTGCAGGTACAGCCGGATGTTGGGCCATGTAGCCCAAGCCCTCATTAACTACTGCAATATTATAGGGATTAATGGGAAACCTGACCCTGGGACGATGCACACAACTGCCTTGATGAAATTAACCTCACTTAAAGCGGAGTTCCATCCAAACATTGAACTTCCGCTTGAAGTGCTGGTGACCATCTGACATGCCATATTTAGGATGTCATTTTTTTGGGGGGGGGGGAGCGGGTACCCTGTTTTTTACAGGCACCCAGCTCCCACTTCTTCCCCTGGCACGCAGCGTTGGAAGGAAGATCACCTCTTCCCCCTCCCTCCCTGCAATCTTCTGGGACACAACCGGGCGCCCACAGTTAGAATGCCGGCGCCGTGGAGAGGAGGGGGAGAGGAGCAAGGCTTCCTGCGCCCGCATCGCTGGACAGTGGTGAGTGTCTGATTATTATAGTGACAGGTAAGTGTCTGATTATTATAAGTCAGCAGCCACACTTTTTGTAGCTGCTGACTTTTAAATGGGTGGAACTCTGCTTTAACCACTTGCCGACCAGCCGCCGCAAGTTTACTGCGGCAGAATGGCACGGGTGGGTGAAACGATGTTATGTAACGTTGCTTCGCCTTGTGGCCAGTAGGGGCACGCACTGCTCGCCCCCTGAGCCGATGCGAGTGCCAGACGAGTGCCCGGCGAGTGCAATCACTTGTGACACACCGAGAACCGGGATCTGTGTCTGTAAAGTATGAACAGTGATCTGTCATCTCCTCTAGACAGTCCCATCCCCCCTTCAGTTAGAACACAGAGAGGGAACACAATTAACCCCTTGATCACCCCCTAGTGTTAACCCCTTCCCTGCCAGTGACATTTTTACAGTAATCAGTGCATTTTTTATAGCACTGATCACTGTATAAGTACCAATGGTCACAAAAATGTGTCAAAAGTGTCCTATGTGTCCGCCATAATGTCGAGGTGTACGTTTAGGAGATATTCCTTGTACCTACAGGTAAGCTCTATTATAAGCATATCTGTAGGTACATGTGACTAAACGCAGTGGCGGCCTGTGCATTGTGGGTGCACGGGCGCTGCCCCCCCGACACCTCCGCCGCCCCCCCCGACACCTCCGCCGCCCCCCCCCGACACCTCCGCCGCCTTCCCTATCCATGTGCCCGGCCCCTTTTAGGACACCGGACACATGAATTACTATGGTGGGGATAGGCTTATAACTTTGAAAAAGTGCCTCAAAGCAATGAATCAAAACAATATGAATCTATTTTTCACTATGTCATATGACCGCCAACAAATCAACTTCTTAGATGTTACCATTTACAAGAACAGAAATGGGCAAATAGCCAGCACACTGTTCAGGAAGGAGACTGCCGGCAATACTCTTTTACACGCCGACAGTTTCCACCCTGAACCCCTGAAAAAATCAATACCCTATAGCCAGTTCCTGAGATTGAAGCGTAATTGTACCACGTTGGAAACTTTCCAAAGTGAGGCGGACAAGCTCAGTAAAAGACTATTCTCAAGGGGATATACCAAATCTTCTTTGAAAAAAGCCTTTAACCGTGTCAAAATTTTGGATAGACACAATTTAATCTTCGGGACGAAAGTCCGCAAACCTGATGATACCATGAGAATCATCTTACGCTACTCTAATGAGCATAGCACTATAAGAAAAATTCTCACTAAACACTGGCCGATTCTAACTGACGATCCAATTTTGGGAAGTTTGCTAACTTCTAAACCCCAAATCACTTTCCGGAAAGCAGGCTCTCTAGCCGACCTACTCACCCAGAGTGAATATAAGGGGAACAAAAGAAGGGACCCCTGCAATACATGGGGGACTTTTCCATGCGGCAACTGCTCCTTTTGCAGCGTGATTAAGAAGAGAACCTCATTTGTGCTACCCAATGGGGAGCATTTTCAACTTAAACACTTTGCCAATTGCCAGACCCAAGGGGTTGTCTATATGATGCAATGTCAATGCGGGGCCTTCTACATCGGCAAAACCCGACAAGAATTCAGACAGCGTGTCAGCAAACATTTGCTGAGTATGCAAATGGGAAATCTATATGTTCCCCTGGGTAGGCATGTAGCCAGGGGACATGGATACAGGATGCCATCCGTTAATTTTACGGTGGTTGATCGTGTCCATGTCCCCTTGCGAGGGGGTGACTGGAACAAGACTCTTCTGCAACGCGAGATGCGTTGGATTAGACATCTTGATGCCACTACCCCGCCAGGCTTAAACGAAGCGGAAAGTTTCAGACCTTTTCTTGAAGGTTTCAGTTCTGGCAAAACAGACTGAATTCAAGCCTTTCGGCCTCTTCGGCTAATTCTATGATCGAAATCTCTTTCCCTCTTTTCCTTCCCCCCTTCCCCCCTTCCCCTTCTCCCCATTTCCCTATCCCTGATCTCTCCATGTCCATACTCATACAGCCCAAGGATTAACATATGGGATGATAAATGTCTATGTGGGGGTTTTTTCTGATTTTTCTGATTTACATATGATTTATCAATAGTTTATTGTTGACTGTTCATATTGATGACTCATGGACTGGTGAGAAGAGCTTTTCGCTCTTCCCTCTTTCGTCCATGACATCATCCTCTATATATATATTTTTTTGTTTTTCACTAATGTTTTTTGTTTTGGTTTTCACAATGTGACTGCTTTTCTTAGATGGCGACCCCTCCTCTCCCCTTTTCGAGAATGTGGTCATATCGTGCACCCGGCACAATGGGGGGGCCTTGACCTCGGTCTTAGGGCCCCCTTCTTTCTCCATTACCATCCAGTGGGCAACCACTGTTTTTGGGTTTAATGGAGTTTTTTGTGTCGGGGGCTGTTATTCTCCTATGGAGGATAAATTCTTTCCTCCCACAAATGAGTCTCTGCCCTAATACTAGACATGTGGTATAATTTTTTCTTCTCCACCTGTCCAATTACACCCAATTATTTTTGAATGTCTGACTCTTATGCAGCACTCATACTCATTTATCTTTTTATTATTTATATTTAATTTTATTTTCATTTTTATTTTTCATCATCACAATTTCTCATTTATAAAAATTTGTTATTCATATAACATTTTTTTTATTATTTTCATTTTTTTGAGACGGGGGCATTCCCTGAGATCAGGGACCAGGGTACCTAGGGTACAATGCACTTTCGTCCGATCCAGAATGGGTTGGGGGGCTGCTTTTGTCATGCTCCCATACACCTATGGATCTGATCGAGGATGTCTCTTGTACTCCTTGGAATCTGCTGCAGATTTTCTGTGCAGCAGTACTGTCCCGCCCTTATCACCATATGTACCTTCAATTTAATTAATTTTTTATAGATCTAGTGATGAGCGGAGTGTGAGTAACAACATGTCTCCACTTCCAGATACGCTAGTTTTCCTCTCTTTGTAGTGTCTGCAATGCGGGTCCCGTCCACAGCACCCTTCCGGTCATTGATAACTTCCGGGAGGAGTGGAGTGGAGGACCGGCTTGTCTATCTTGAAGAAACCCAGCGGTGGAAGTGACGCCGCTTCCGTCTCGACGGAATGACGTCACAGCCCCGCGTCCGCAAAACGTCACATGCGCACTGACTCTTAAGGAGGAAGCCGGGAGCCCCTGAGTCGCCAGCGTCATTTCTCTGCTCCCCTGTGAAGAGAACGGACTGTCCGTAGGTGTGTGCTGCAATCTGGATTTGCTCCCCTTTTTACTTGGATCGATATGTGAACCTCAGACTCAGTAAGCTTTAATTTCCTATTACCTTGTCTTTTTTGACTCATTCCATCCTTGTTTTTTCCTTGGTGGATAAAATTTGGAGGAGGAGAGATCCTCCTATACTAATTGATATAATTTGTTTCTTTTCTAGGAAGGAAAACTTTCCTTCTTGGTCATATATGGGAAACAAACTTCTTATACCTGAAGATTTTTCAAATTACCCTTTATAGAAGGTTGGTTTTGATCTTTGCTGATGTTTTAGTTTCACATAGAGGATATATGAATTTATACATATCTTTATATATATTTCCCAGATCGCACCCCTCTCTCTTTTTCCCCCCAGGTACTTTTCTATCTGGGGGAATTTGGCGTCTCTCCTTGGATCTTTATATCTGGGGGCTCTTCTGCACGATAAAAGACATTTCACTAACTGGACGGGGGGATGTTTGGGGGCGCTATACTGAGAATTCGTTTTGAGTCGATTGTGATTACTGTAAGCATTTTCTTTCTATATTTTTGTTTTTTGATACTGTAAATGTACATGTAGATACTCATGTTACCTTTATGCCTTCCAGATGATGGCAAGGTTTATCCCTGAAGAAGAAATTTAACTATTTTGAAACGCGTTGGAATTTCTTTGCCACATTTGTAACATATCATATTGTTTTTTCTTTTATATAAATTGTATTTGCGATTCAATTATATTCTGCTTTTAACATTAATTTTGTATCAATAAATATATTCAATTTTACATTATTGTTGCCTTAAAAATCCCCTTTCTTTGAGGTTCCTATCTTAGGCTTATAACTTCATATAACTTCAGCTTATGAAGGTTACCCCTACTTACAGTATGTGTATTTTCATCATATAATCAGCATGAATAGCTCAGGTTTATGGCAGATTGAAGAAGCTTTTTATGTCTTTCTAATTAGCCATCTGTGTGTATCATTGTTATGTTATTTTTCTGGGTAAAAATAGTCATGATTATTAATCAGGCTATGCATTGTAAACTAATAGAGCTAATGTATTGTTGATCCAACTCTTCTTTTTCCACTCAGACAAAGCCTTGGTAAATAGTTCATTTGTGCTTGAATGCTCTATACAATTTTCAGTTGATTTTTGGAGATTTATAAAGAAACAGTTTAGACAAAACACACAGGGACCTGTCCTTGGATCGTTCTTAATGAATGTAGTTATGTATGCAATGCATTCACCATACTGTATTTCTAGAAAGATGAGGAGCCCAGCTTTGAACCTGAGATATGTACCTGAGATTTAGGCTCAGGGGTCGCCCACCTGCCACCACAGCCGTCCAACAACGGCGCTATCAAGAGGAAGGCTGCATTGATAGAGGAAGAGGAATGCAGAGGGGCAGCAGACTGATTGGTCCCCACCCATTAGCATTCCTCCTGCAGACAATTGACTTGGGAGATGGCTTGGGGCCGGAATCAGGGGCCGATATTAATGCAACCATCTCCTTGTTAGCTGCGTTGTCGGGCAGCCATGGGGGGGGGGGGGTAGTTATCTTGACCATGTAGCTTCCTGGTGCCCAACACATGGCCTTTTTGCCAAATGTAGTCCACTGGCCCTCTATTTGCGGTCGGTCAGCTATTGGGCCCCAGTCAGATTGCAGAGTGGCAGCGGGGTGCTGGGCACTGTAACCCTGTCTGTGTTTCGTTGACCAGAACTGAAAGAGAGACTGTGCTGTGGGCAGAGTTATCTCCGCCCACGGTATAAGTAAAGTCCTGATCCATAGAGAGATAGTGGCACTGAAATGTGTGATAGGTAAGTGATCAACAATGGGGTGGGAGTTAATACTTTCACTGACATAACCACCAATGCAGTAGGTGAGATGGGGGGGTTTAATACTTTCACTGCCTTGACCACCAGTGCAGGAGGGGATGATTGGTTAACACTTTTACCACCATGATCACCAGTGGGGGGGTTATCATGTTCCCTGTCATGACAACCAGTATAGGGGGGTTATCACTTTCCCTGCCATGACCACCAATGCAGAGGTGGGATTATTATATTGGCCACTGACACCAATTCTGGGGGTTATGGTTCTCCAACTTCAGTGTGCATTGGGCTATACTGCAAAAAGTGCAGCAGGACTCAAATTTTAAGGCGTTGAGGTGTGAAAATGCACTGCTATTGTAAAGTCCACTGGAAGTGTTGGAGACCGCACTTGAGGCCCTCTTGAATTTTCCAGTTGACCACCACTGATGTAGCTAGCCTTTGAAAGCATGTAGGAAGATGGGACAAAGTACTACATGTACTCCTGGGGGACAGAACACTGTCATTAAAAAAAAAAAATGGCTTCTTTTTAAAGTCACGAAGTCCACATGTTAAGGGAAAAAATGAACTATACATACAAAATCTTATGCAAAAAAAAATAGCATAAAAACAATATTCCCTTTCAAAGATAAACCCTTCCATAAAAACAACATCCTTTAATGGTTACCATTACCAGTAATTAAAACCAAGCAGTGTTAGATGTGACTAAACAAACTGATACCATAAATATCAATCTAAAGAATATGAGCATAAAGAGAGAGGAAAGAATGGAAAAAAAGAAACAGAACAAAAGGATCATTCATAATACTGGGAAACATTCATAGCTATGATGATTTTTCTTCAAGAGAGGATACGGTCTTTCTTTATTTGTTTTGTTTGTATAGGATTCCAAACAAATGGTTCATTTTTCCTTTCAGGTGGACATCTCCATCCCTCATGAATCATTCATCCCTACGAATTTTCATACCTTTCCCTACATGTGGACATCTTCATTTCCCCTGACTCTTTCAAGCCCTGACTAAGTGCAAAAACACATCAGCGGAGTAGTCATGTCCCGCAGAATTGATGATGTAAGAGAAGTTACAGTGTTTTGCAGGGCCGTCTTTAATTTTGATTGGGCCCTGGGCAAACATTTTCTTGGGGCCCCCCCTCCATTCTGAGACATACAAAAAATAGCAGGTAGACTCAAAATCAATTTACTGCAGCAGATCACGCAGCGATTGCAATTGTTTGCCAGAGGTTACAGCCTATCCTTACTGCTCACTGGCTGGGTTCTAGAGGTTACAACACATAATTTCTGCTTGCCGATTGGTTGCTAGAAGTTAATGTACATTATTAGCGCTCACTAATTGGTTGCTAGGGGTTACAGCACATCATTACCACTTACTGATTGGTTGCTAGAGATTAAAGCAGATCGCTACTGTTCGCTGATGGGTTGCTAGAGGTTAATGCACATCATTATCTCTCACTGAGCAGTGGAGCAATCCCAAATAATTGAGCAAGTAAAGGGGCACATTAATACACATACTACAGGAGAGTGTCAGAGAGTGCAGACATACTACAGGAGAGGTTCAGAGACTGCGGACATACTGCAGGAGACAATCAGAGACTGCGGACATACTGCAGGAGATTACCAGAGACTGCGGACATACTGCAGGAGACAATTAGAGGCTGCAGACATACTGCAGGAGATTTCCAGAGACTGTAGTATGTCTCTGGTAATCTCCTGCATACTACATACTGCAGGAGACAATTAGAGGCTGCGGACATACTGCAGGAGACAATCAGAGACTGCGGACATACTACAGGAGACAATCAGAGACTGCGGACATACTGCAGGAGGCAATCAGAGACTGCGGACATACTACAGGAGACAATCAGAGACTGCGGACATACTGCAGGAGACAATCAGAGACTGCCGACATACTGCAGGAGACAATTAGAGGCTGTGGACATACTGCAGGAGACAATCAGAGACTGCGCACATACTACAGGAGACAATCAGAGACTTTGGATATACTGCAGGAGATTACCAGAGACTGCGGACATACTGCAGGAGATTACCAGAGACTGCGGACATACTGCAGGAGACAATTAGAGGCTGCAGACATACTGCAGGAGATTACCAGAGACTGCGGACATACTGCAGGAAACAATCAGAGACTGCGGACATACTGCAGGAGACAATCAGAGACTGCGGACATACTGCAGGAGACAATCAAAGACTGCAGACATACTGCAGGAGACAATCAGAGGCTGCGGACATACTGCAGGAGACAATCAGAGACTGCAGACATACTGCAGGAGACAATCAGAGGCTGCGGACATACTGCAGGAGACAATCAGAGACTGCGGACATACTACAGGAGACAATCAGAGACTGCGGACATACTGCAGGAGACAATCAGAGACTGCGGACATACTACAGGAGACAATCAGAGACTGCGGACATACTGCAGGAGACAATCAGAGACTGCCGACATACTGCAGGAAACAATTAGAGGCTGCGGACATACTGCAAGAGACAATCAGAGACTGCGGACATACTGCAGGAGACAATCAGAGGCTGCGGACATACTGCAGGAGACAATCAGAGACTGTGGACATGCTGCAGGAGATTACCAGAGACTGCGGACATACTGCAGGAGATTACCAGAGACTGCGGACATACTGCAGGAGATTACTAGAGACTGCGGACATACTGCAGGAGATTACCAGAGACTGCGGACATAGTGCAGGAGACAATTAGAGGCTGTGGACATACTGCAGGAGACAATCAGAGACTGCGGACATACTACAGGAGACAATCAGAGACTGCGGACATACTGCAGGAGATTACCAGAGACTGCGGACATACTGCAGGAGACAATTAGAGGCTGCAGACATACTGCAGGAGATTACCAGAGACTGTAGTATGTCTCTGGTAATCTCCTGCATACTACATACTGCAGGAGACAATTAGAGGCTGCGGACATACTGCAGGAGACAATCAGAGACTGCGGACATACTACAGGAGACAATCAGAGACTGCGGACATACTGCAGGAGACAATCAGAGACTGCGGACATACTGCAGGAGACAATCAGAGACTGCGGACATACTGCAGGAGACAATCAGAGACTGCCAACATACTGCAGGAGACAATTAGAGGCTGCGGACATACTGCAGGAGACAATCAGAGACTGCGCACATACTACAGGAGACAATCAGAGACTGCGGACATAGTGCAGGAGATTACCAGAGACTGCGGACATACTGCAGGAGATTACCAGAGACTGCAGACATACTGCAGGAGACAATTAGAGGCTGCAGACATACTGCAGGAGATTACCAGAGACTGCGGACATACCGCAAGAAACAATCAGAGACTGCGGACATACTGCAGGAGACAATCAAAGACTGCAGACATACTGCAGGAGACAATCAGAGGCTGCGGACATACTGCAGGAGACAATCAGAGGCTGCGGACATACTGCAGGAGACAATCAGAGACTGCAGACATACTGCAGGAGATTACCAGAGACTGCGGACATACTGCAGGAGACAATTAGAGGCTGCAGACATACTGCAGGAGATTACCAGAGACTGTAGTATGTCTCTGGTAATCTCCTGCATACTACATACTGCAGGAAACAATTAGAGGCTGCGGACATACTGCAGGAGACAATCAGAGACTGCGGACATACTACAGGAGACAATCAGAGACTGCGGACATACTGCAGGAGACAATCAGAGACTGCGGACATACTGCAGGAGACAATCAGAGACTGCGGACATACTGCAGGAGACAATCAGAGACTGCCGACATACTGCAGGAGACAATTAGAGGCTGCGGACATACTGCAGGAGACAATCAGAGACTGCGCACATACTACAGGAGACAATCAGAGACTGCGGACATAATGCAGGAGATTACCAGAGACTGCGGACATACTGCAGGAGATTACCAGAGACTGCAGACATACTGCAGGAGACAATTAGAGGCTGCAGACATACTGCAGGAGATTACCAGAGACTGCGGACATACCGCAGGAAACAATCAGAGACTGCGGACATACTGCAGGAGACAATCAGAGACTGCGGACATACTGCAGGAGACAATCAAAGACTGCAGACATACTGCAGGAGATTCCTAGAGACTGTGGACATACTACAGGAGACAATTAAAGACTACGGACATACTGCAGGAGACAATCAGAGACTGCAGACATTATACAGGAGATGGTCAGAGAACTTTCAGCAATGCACAGCTTTACAGTTGAATAACACAGCTCAGGATTTAAACATTCAGGCATTTTATGGGTGCAAGGACATACCTGGCCAGCCAAACTAACTACATACATTCAGGTGTGTGGGCGGGGCTTCCACTCTCTGCTCTCACTACAACAGCCGGGAGCTCCACTGATGCTTTGTTGGGGGGCTCGCATCACCCGTGAATTGGGGCCCCGATGACAGCTTTGCAGAGTGCACAGAGGACATGGGTGGATCTATTCCCGCGCTAGCCAGCTGAGAGGGGCGGGGCCAGGAGCTCCACTGACGCTCTGACCCCGCCCACGTGCAGCCTGTGTACTCGGAATAGAGCGTCTGTAGTGAGAGCCAGTGATCGGAGTGGAGATCTCGGCCCCGCCCCAGTATTCACCAGCCAGTATAGAGGGGGTGGGGCCAGGAGCTCCACTGACGCTCCCACTCCGATCACTGGCTCTTACTACAGACGCTCTTCTCCGAGTCTACAGGCTGCACATAGGCGGGGTCAGAGCATCAGTGGAGCTCCTGGCCCCGCCCCCTCTCAGGTGGATAGCGCGGAATACATCCTCCCGTGTCCTCTGTGCGCTCTGCAAAGCTGTCATCGGGGCCCCAATTCACGGCTAGCGCGGGCCCCCCAACAAATATTGGGCCCAGGGCAAGTGTCCCGTTTGCCCTGCGCTAAAGACGGCCCTGGTGCTTTGCAAAAGTATTCACCCCCCCTGGCATTTTTCGTGTTTTGTTGCCTCACAACCTGAAATTAACATGGATTGTTTGAGGATTTGCATCATTTAATTTACAGAACATGCAAACAACTTTGAAGATGTTTTTTTTTTTTTTTATTGTGAACAACAAATAGGACAAAATAACAGATAAATTCAATGTGCATAACTATTCACCCCCTAAAGTCAATACTTTGTAGAGACACCTTTTGTGGCTATTACAGCTCCAAGTCACTTTGGATAAGTTTCTATGAGCTTGCCACATCTTACCACTGGGATTTTTGCCCATTCCTCCTTGCACAACTGCTCCAGCATCTTCAAGTTGGATGGTTTGCGATTGTGAATAGCAATCTTTAAGTCCGACCGCAGATTTTCTATTGGATTGAGGTCTGGGCTTTGACTAGGCCATTCCAACACATTTACATGTTTCCCCTTAAACCACTCAAATGTTGCTTTAGCAGTGTGTTTTGGGTTATTTTTCCTGCTGGAAGGTGAACCTCCGTCCTAGTCTCAAATCACACACAGAGTGGTACAGGTTTTGCTCAAGAATATCCCTGTATTTAGCACCATCCATCTTTCCCTCAACCCTGACCAGTTTCCCAGTCCTGACTGCTGAAAAACATCCCCACAGCATGATGCTGCCACCATCACTGTTCTTTGGGTGATGTGATATGTTGGGTTTGCGCCAGACATAGCGTTTTCTTTGATGGCCAAAAAGTTCAATTTTAGTCTCATCAGACCAGAGCACCTTCCTTAATACACTTTGGGAGTCTCCCACATGCCTTTTCGCAAACTCAAAATGTGCCATTTTGTCTTTTGCTGAAAGTAATAGCTTTCTTCTGGCCATAAAGCCCAACTCTATGGAGCATACGGCTTATTGTCGTCCTATGTACAGATGCTCCAGTCTCTGCTGTGGAACTCTGCAGCTCCTCCAGGGTTACCTTAGGTCTCTGTGCTGCCTCTCTGATTAATGCCCTCCTTGCCCGGTCCATGAGTTTTGGTGTGCGGCCGTCTCTTGGCAGGTTTGCTGTTGTGCCATGTTCTTTCCATTTGGTTATGATAGATTTGATGGTGCTCCTAGGGATCATCAAAGATTTGGATATTTTTTTTATAACCTAACCCTGACTTGTACTTCTCAACAACATTGTCCCTTACTTGTTTGGAGAGTTCCTTGATCTTCATGGCAGTGTTTGGTTAGTGGTGCCTCTTGCTTATGTGTTGCAGCCTCTGGGGCCTTTCAAAAAGGTGTGTATATGTAATGACAGATCATGTGACACTTAGATTGCACACAGGTGGATATCATTTCACTAATTATCTGACTTCTGAAGGTAATTGCTTGCACCAGAGCTTTTTATGGGCTTCATAACAAAGGGGGTGAATACATACGCATATGCCAATTATCAGTTTTTTATTTCTGAAAAATAGTTTTATGTATATATTTTTCTAATTTTACTTCACTGACTTAGACTATTGTGTTCTTATCCATCACATATAATTCAGATTAAAAAAAACATTGAACTAAAGGCTGTAATGTAACAAAATAGGTAAAAAGCCAAGGGGGGTAAATACTTTTACAAGGCACTTTAAGCAGTGGTTTCAATAAAGCTTGCTGAGATTGTCACGAAAAACACAGTAGGGTTTGGTCTGGACGGTTTTTGTTAGTCTGAACAAGGACAAACTGGAAGGAGGAGGATCCCATATTGGGCCTGACACCTGTGACTGGGGAGTGCATGGTAGTTGCTGGGGACAGTACTATTTGCAAAGGATTGCAATGGTTACTAATGCATGAGTGCTTCATTATCCAGGCACAGCCAGAATGGTCCTTTTTTTTTGCATAGGGTAACACTGAACACTACTGGGAGTGCACTCAAAGGATACTTGTGCATTAAAACAGGACCTTTCATTCTGCATTACTAAATTCCTAGTTTGTCAAAATATACAGTAATAGTATACATTTCTATAAATTGTTTTATTTATTTGGATCAAACAACAAGTCAGCATATGATCATTAACTGACCGTGTATCGGCCGAGTCAACATCAAGTACCAAAATCCACATCAACCATGTGTTTCCATAACCTGCCAATAAAAGAACACTGAATCTCTCTATGCATGATTGACAACAGTGAAAAGAGCCAGCAGCTCGACAGGTTAGAATCCAATTTTCTTTACTGAAAAAGATGTTGGGGTAAAAAGCCAGCAACAAAACAGTTGACGCGTTTCAGCCTATACATAGAAACACGTCAACTATTTTATTCCTGGTTTTTTACCCCAACTTCCTTTTTTTAATAAAGAAGATTGGATCTTAACCTGTCGAACTGCCGGCTCTTTTGACCGTTGTGTACCTATACCTTGAAGAGGCTTTGAGCGGGAACTGACAAGGTATTTTACCTCATTTAAAATAGGATTGCAGGGTGGTAGCACTGCCAATTTTTGCTTTAGTGCTCTGTGTGTGATTCAGTTTTCTATTATTAGTGGTTGTGGTGGAATAGGTATTAACAAGGTGGGGGTGGTATTCTACATTAAAAAAAAAAAAAAGCTCAGATGAGCAAGGCTGGCTGGAGTCATGTCATTCAGGCTGATTAAAAGACTACTGGAACTCCTGTAGCCCACATGCCATATTAAGTCAAAAATGTCACCCTCATCCTCACCTTTTTTTGCAGCTGCAGGGCAGGGAATGTTCTGGCTGCAGTTGATTGGGCTGCAGCGATGGGGGGGGGGGGGGGGATTACTTCCTTTTGGGTTTGGTTAGAGTTCAAGCTTGGACCATACCCAAACTCATTCCTACTAGAGGAGAAGTATTGATTCAGAACTGGGCGCTTCCATGCAGAATGGAAATGATCAGAGGTTCCTGGAAGACTCTGAGATGATGTGATAAGTCCAGACCTCTGGGATGATGTCTTTGCTACACCAGGGTTGCTTTTCCTTCAGTACAAGGTGCAGCTAAAGGAGCTTATTCTGTCTTTATATCACAATCTGACTGAACTTGGTCTTAGATCTGCAGGGAAAACACTTTTTTCCATCTGAAATGTCAGCAGCAAATTGGAGAAGATTGCTTTCGGAGCGTGCCTTGTCTATTTAGCGTTCCATGTTAACATTAACATTGCATTAAAGCAGAATAATCTGCATTTAAATTTACTTTGTGTCCAGAATGCTAACTGCTAAATATAACATTTAAATGTAATTACACTTTTTTTTTTTTTTGAAAGTCAGGGAAGGTTAATAATCTGATTTTTAGACTTGCTGTGGATTTGCAGGCACAGCCAGGAGAATCACTTAATGCAATCAGAGAATGTGACATGAAATTTGTGGGGAACGATATGGAACGTATGACAAAATGAATGAGAATTTTATGTTCTGACCTTTACACTTTCTCTCCTTAGAGTGACGCAATTAAATTGAGTAGTAGCTGCCATATCCAACTCCCAGAGCTGGTGGTACACATGTTGCATAGAGGAGGCTGTGTTGTAATGCGTGTGTAGCATCACAATGAACTTATCACATAATGATATATATATAAGCCACCATGTTTCAGTGGTACTAAGAAGACAGAGACATTATGGTGACACCATACAGCACCATTCACATATTTGTTCATAAGACCTTTTCTATGATTATTATTAAAGTGGTTCCTTTAAGGGGCATCGCAGGGGGTGTGTCCTAAGCCTACATACTTGCTAATAGGTGTCCCTAGTTCCCATCTTAAAAAGTTGGGAGGTATGTGAATAGCTATATTATATGCAGATCCCAGATTCCTAGCACACCATCGCTTCTGCTGCCTTTAATATTTAAAAACACCCTGAGAGGTCTGACATATACAAGCCTAAATAACTGTCAACTGATTGCAACAAAGTTATTGGGTGGCCAGCTGCTTGCGGACCTCTTGGAGTTCGCAATCCTGTAACATGTGAGTATCCATGGGGGCTTAGTGGCTGCCAGTCTCCTTTATATGTTCATCTTTTTTATTATTATTTTTATTTTGCTCCTAGTGCATTTTTTGCACCCTATCCAGTCTTTTATCCTATTGTCCCTTTTTTTCTTCCCCTTTAGACTTTGGTGCTATATTTCCCCTGAAGAGTGTTTGATACACGAAACGCGTCGGGCCTATGACAAGCACCATATTAATCATAGACTTTATTAGGTCCATATATCTACAAGTTTTTATTGTTTATCTTGCGACCTCATGCTACTGCTATGAATTAATTTTTCTTAGTTGTTTTACCCTGTACCATTTGGGGGCTGCTCATTATGTCCCCCATTCAACAGGCAAGATGGGATTGTTATACGATTGGATATTATACCCTTTTTGTAATTTATTTGTGCCCATTTGTCATTATGTATCAATAAATGTTTTACGTAATTGTGATTGTCCCTCTGGTCTCATTTGCCCACCTCACTTAAAGTCCCAACCTCCTATTTCTTTATACGCACAGGGATGGAGACTTAGTGTCTCATCTAAAGTCCCAATCTTTCTTATTTAACTGATTGCAACAAAGAATAGTAGCTCAAAACATTACAATGTATAACCAACTTTGCCAGAATTGATTATAAAAAATCTTTAAAGCCTTCCAGAATTGGATAAAGAAAAGTTTTACTGCTGCCCGTGATGCCGCATGTGAAGATTTACCCACACTTCCTGTGCAATCTGTTGGACAGGAAGTGAGGGTGTGAGAGACAGCAATGAAATCTTCATTTTGGTAGAAAGAAGAAGGTTTAGAACTTCTGTCAGGCAAACATGGGTTTGTGGCTATATTAGATCATAATGTCATGAGCATTCCCGTTCCCCTGTGTACATGCATCTATGGGGTGGGGAATGCCCAAGCCACAGTTGATAAGGTGGCAGTGGGCAGGAATGAAAGCTTCCTTATGGGTTCCGTCTGAACCAATGTTTGGACAAAATCTGAGCTCACCCGTACTCATTGGTTAGATTTCTCTCTATTCTGAAGACTACACTCAGACTTTATTGAAATGCAGCACACCATGGTTAAGGGATTTCTGGATGAAGATGAGATAAGAAACACAATGATACTACCTTTGGAAAGCTACAGTGCCTTGCAAAAGTATTCACCCACCTTGGCTTTTTACCTATTTTGTTGCATTACAGCCTTTAGTTCAATGTTTTTTTAAGCTGAATTATATGTGATGGATAAGAACACAATAGTCTAAGTCGGTGAAGTAAAATTAGAAAAATATATACATAAACCTATTTTTCAGAAACAAAAAACTAATAATTGGCATGTGCTTATGTATTCACCCCCTTTGTTATGAAGCCCATAAAAAGCTCTGGTGCAACCAATTACCTTCAGAAGTCACATAATTAGTGAAATGATGTCCACCTGTGTCACTTGATCTGTCATTACATATACACACCTTTTTGAAAGGCCCCAGAAGCTGCAACACCTAAGCAAGAGGCACCACTAACCAAACACTGCCATGAAGATCAAGGAATTCTCCAAACAAGTAAGGGACAATGTTGTTGAGAAGTGCAAGTCAGGGTTAGGTTTAAAAAAAAATATCCAGATCTTTGATGATCCCTAGGAGCACCATCAAATCTATCATAACCAAATGGAAAGAACATGTCACAACAGCAAACCTGCCAAGAGACGGCCGCACACCAAAACTCATGGACCGGGCAAGGAGGGCATTAATCAGAGAGGCAGCACAGAGACCTAAGGTAACCCTGGAGGAGCTGTAGAGTTCCACAGCAGAGACTGGAGAATCTGAACATAGGACGACAATAAGCCGTACGCTCCATAGAGTTAGGCTTTATGGCAGAGTGGCCAGAAGAAAGCCATTACTTTCAGCAAAAAACAAAATGGCACATGTGGGAGACTCCCAAAATGTATGGAGGAAGGTGCTCTGGTCTGATGAGACTAAAATTGAACTTTATGGCCATCAAAGAAAACGCTATGTCTGGCGTATACCAAACACATCACATCACCCAAAGAACACCATTCCCACAGTGAAATGTGGTGGTGGCAGCATCATGCGGTGGGGATGTTTTTCACCAGTCGGGACTGGGAAACTGGTCAGAGTTGAGGGAAAGATGGATGGTGCTAAATACAGGGATATTCTTCAGCAAAACCTGTACCACTCTGTGTGTGATTTGAGGCTAGGACGGAGGTTCACCTTCCAGCAGGAAAATGACCCAAAAAACACTGCTAAAGCAACACTTGAGTGGTTTAAGGGGAAACGTAAATGTGTTGGAATGGCCTAGTCAAAGCCCAGACCTCAATCCAATAGAAAATCTGTGGTCAGACTTAAAGATTGCTGTTCACAAGCGCAAACCATCCAACTTGAAGATGCTGGAGCAGTTGTGCAAGGAGGAATGGGCAAAAATTCCAGTGGTAAGAATTGGCAAACTCAAGAGACTTATCCAAAGCTGACTTGGAGCTGTGATAGCCGCAAAAGGTAGCTCTAAAAAGTATTGACTTTAGGGGAGTGAATAGTTATGCACATTGACTTTTTCTGCTATTTTGTCCTATTTGTTGTTTGCTTCACAATTAAAAAAAAAAAAAAACATCTTCAAAGTTGTGGCCATGTTCTGTAAATTAAATGATGTAAATCCTCAAACAATCCATGTTAATTCCAGGTTGTGAGGCAACAAAACACGAAAAATGCCAAGGGGGGGGGGGGGGTGAATACTTTTGCAAGGCACTGTACACTTGACTTATTACTTTGATAATAATAATTTTTTATTTTTTTTTTGTTTTTTTTTTTATTTCTGTATTTCTCTTTGATGTTATATCTAATAGAAATGTACAGCGTTTTATACCAATATAACTGGTATTTTTCATATCATTGTTTCTAAACACCGTTTATACATACTTTGTACCTGATATAAATGTAGAATGTTTACTTACTGTATCTTCTCATTTACAAAATAAATCTTTATTGAGAAAAAAAAAAGGAAACCTTCTGAGCCAATATTGGGACTAAGGCCGGCCATTCACGGTTCGAACCAACTTGGATACAACAAGAGATGTGAAGGCCTGGAAAAAAAACGGAAAAATTCGGAAAAAAAACTTTTTTTCCCGTTTTTTTCCTGAAGGCTTTTTTGTTTTTTTCCAAAAAATTAGAAAAATTGAAAAAAGAAAAAAAAAATTGTGAAATATGTTATATTAACATGATAAATAAAATATTTCAAGACAGGGTGTTCACCTTAAGTTTTTAGAAGTTCCGAATTGTGATGACAGCCAAAAAAGAGTAGCTGCAGAAGCAGAGACGGATACTGACAATTTCAGCTCAGAAAATGATTCTGATTAAATATCCATTGAAACTTAGTCCCACTCTCTTCTTAACACTTCCCCCATCTTCAATTCTTCTTATGAGAATGGGGTTTTTATTTTTATTTAATACTGTGGAGAGGAAATATGAAAAATTGTTACTTTTGGTTTTGAAAATTGTTTTGTGGAGGCTTTTTGGCTGTTCTACATAAACTAGTAAGCAGTTCAGGAGATTGTTGCTCCCTTTGTTACAAATAAATATTATAAAAAAGTAAATTCTGTTTGTGGTAATTGTTTGTCTACACTATATTTGTAACATGCTAGTTGTGATAATTTTATGCCAAGTCAAATTGTCCATAGTCATATTTTATGCTCCTAAAGTAACAGAATGACTTTCAATCTTAATAAGACAAAAAAGTGCTAATGTAGCATTTTTTAAAATTTTTCCGAAAATTTACATTTTTTCCCCCCAAAAAACGGAAAAAAACAGTTTTTTTCCGAGCTTCAAAATTTGAGGAAATTTTACATCTCTAGGTACAACCAGCCTGCTGGAATCTGTTGTGATTATCTTCTCCCGGCAAGCTGCCCCCCCCCCCCCCCACATCCCCCCCAGCTGGAGGGATGCCCGCATCAACACGGTCTTTTTTGATGGGGGAATCGAGCGAATGTCTTTCCTGGTTGCATGAAAGAAATTTGATCAATATATGGCCGACCTAACAGGTAAAGACCGTTTTTAAGGGTTGCGGCCTAGTTTCTAATACCTTGCTCAAAGAACCCACTGTGTGATATAGAAGAAGTTGGGCACTGGCTACTTGTGTACACTAAGCTATCAATGTGGTCCTAATAATTGTGAGCATAAATTGTAATAGGAAATATCTGTCAGCAAAAGTTGTGAATATATAGTATTAAGGTAGATGCCTGTGATGATATCCTCAGCAATTCACTTAAGGCCCTCTGAACTTAACCTATGTAGGTCTACTGCCTTTCCAGAGAAGGTCCTAAAAGCATGCATCTGTGTATCGGAATATCCATCAAGATGTCTGATATATGTCAAAACATCTTTATTAGTCTGCTGACACATTTTACCTTTGTTTCTGAGTCTTGTAGGTCCTACTTTTTTCTAAGACTTGCAGTTTCATCTACTCTAAGCTTATTTCTACCCTTTGATCCCAGATTGCCCTTGACCCTTTGAGTACAGACACTAGTAAGCATCTGACCTTACCCAAGCCTGACAGAAATGCTTTTAATTTGTCTTTTGGCCTGCTCATTCTACTACTGTCTTCTAGGCCTGTGGCATCTCAGTTTTCATCTGTATCTGTTGTAGTGACCAGCATGGGTGAACCTGTGGGTCTCAAACCTGAAGTTACCACATAGCTCAAGCTCAGCACTTAATCATTAGCAATGGCTCTAGCAATGACAAAGTACTCTTTAGTACCAGAGTCCAGGAAATCGCACAAGTTGTACTAAAGACAGATATCATAACATTAAATTGTATTCTGAGGTTTATTAATTATATACTTGTCTGATAATACAATGCTACAAGGATGATCGAAATAAGAAGCATAATGCAAAAGCAATTACGTCAACACAATAGGCAGGATTCAGACACAGTCTTGTTTTGAATGACTGGATTGAAGGTAGGAATGTCATGATCTTGATCTTGACCTAATTAGGTGAAGGATTCCTGAAGGCACAAAGACAGAAATTAGACCATTGTTCTGATGAAGAAACCATTTAATAACCAGGCCGAGAACTCACAATGTGTTTCCATCTAATTTTCAGATTCAATTTTGTTTTAAAATTTTGCCAACAATACATTACTAGCAAAGGTCATTTTAATGTGAAAGACACTGTGATCTATTCTGCCTATTATTTAGACCTACATATAGAATGTCCTTCATACCCATGTGGAGAGTGTTACATAGGCACACAGGAACAATAGACGGCACAAAATCATGTATTATAGTTAAATCTTTGTTTTATGAAAAAGAACAAAGGAGGTCAAGGTACAGTTTCATCACTGCATGCAAAAATACAACGTGAGGAGTACATGACTGTGCAGGTTTGCAGAATTTCAGCGGAAGCAGCAATGTCCAAAGTATAAAGTTGTAGAAGTTTGTGAAGGTCCGGTGATCCGGTAATCGAAACACTTGTATACCAAGGTACCTTTATAAACATTGTATTAAAACAAGCTCACAGCTGCTACTAGGCCACTAACCATTGATGCCCCAAGTTACAATTGAACCTTCGTTTGAACGATCAGCGCTTACGATCCTCCGTCCTTCACTCAGATCGTACGTACGATGCCCATGTGTTATGCTTTATATACACTGTGCATTCGTGAAACTCCGCCCCTGTCCTTTGTGGGAGAGCACATGGCAGAGACAGCAATGACGAGGAAAGCCCGGAGCAAGGCAGTTCCACATCCAGGACGAGATATAAGGCCACAAATATGTCCTTTGTAGAGATGGTGGACTTCTTGAAGAGGACCGACTATGATGGGAAGTATGGACCGTACAGAAACCCAAATGTGAGAAAGGCCAAGATCATGACTAAAGTTGTGAGAAGTCTGCACAGGAATTTTGGGGTATGACGATCCAAGGAGCAATTAAGGAAACGCTGGTCAGGCCTTAAATTGAGGGAGCATGATCAGTATAGAAGGATCAGGAAAGTGCTTCAAAAAAGTATTTGTCGTGTGTTCCTATTATTATTATTACTTTCGTGCTGGTCCATGTGCTTTTCTTTACCGTTGTACAGTTTAAAATGCCAAGTTTGAGGTTCATGGGCACAGTAATCGTTCGTATTAAACATTGTTCGTGCCTATTTGTATTTAAATACGTTTATTATATTGTTGTCTAGATGTGTTTGTAACTATAATGAAATGCAAACTTGATTCAGTGTAAGGAGAGAACACTCAGCAGCTGTTTTCACATCTGGGTGCAGGAGCACTAGTGTGGGACACCAGAACAACCTTTTTATGGTGTCCCACGCAGGTGCTCCAGTGGATACTAGGGGTCTCTCCATGTGTGAAACTTTAACAAAACAGCTAAGTATTTCAGCTTTTGAAAAGGAAAAAAATAATGTCTTCAGCTTGGAACTCTGCCAAAACAGACAATTTGACGACACTTCCAAGCAATGTTTCATATTACTATTTCTCGCCTCAAATATCTGTCTGCTAAGTATACCTTTTTTTTATTCACATAGGGGAGAAAAGAATCGGGACATCTGAGGACACCAGGAACTCCACACTCCTGAAGAAGGGGAACAACTCAGCACACAACCTGAGGATGTGGATTCCAAGGTTCAGGAAGTGGTCGAAATTGTGACCACAACAGGTCAGCGTCTGAGACAACAGCTTCAGGTAATAGATGTATGCCTGCATATGTATAATACATGGTATGTTTTTTTATTTTTAGGTGATGTGGATGTTGTGGAAGAAGAAACTCACTTCAACAGTGCAAGTGCACAAGTCCTCATCAGCAAAATAATGGTGTGCAATCGGGATTCAGAGAAGGTCAAGCAAAACATCAATGATGTTCAAAAAAGACTGACCAACATCATTGATGTTTTAGCCAAAATCTAAGACCACCAAAAAATGTAAATGTTGTCGTTATTGTTTTTCGTTTTAAAAATTTTTTAAAGTAATTGCAAAGCCAAATTTTGAAGATGCACACAGTGTGTCAACGTGTGCTATCTGCCATCATGGGATATCAATATACGCGTTTTGTGGGTGCAACCTCTTCCCCGTAACTAAAGTAGGTGATAGGAAGGGGTTGCACCCCCGAAACACGTCCATTGGTCCCTCATGATGGGAGCTAGCACATATTGACAGACTGTGGCTTTGAGTCCTAATTTGTGTGCATCTTCAAAATTTGGCTTTTACAGGAGTGAGATCACCCCATCTGATGAAAGCAAAATCAACACAGTTTTGACATACTAATGTCTCATATGGCCTTCACTTTATCAAAGTTGAACTTTGTAAGTTCCTGAGTTGGGGATGTGGATGTTATGTTTTTAAACATGCCTGTTTAGCAACAAAAAAGGCTATATCTACTGTCAAACATACATTTTATACACCAAAGACGTTGGTGTGTTTAAAAACCCTTTTATAATGCACAAGTGAATGTGCTTGGAGTAAAATGTTTTATACTCAACAATGTGTGGCTTCTTCTTTAAATGCTCAATACCATTTTTTTAGTAAGTTGGTGTAGTTACAGGGACAATGTAGTTACTTAATGGGGGTTACTTACTATATAAAGGCAAATCCACTTTGCACTACAAGTGCACTTTCAAGTGCACTTGCAGTGCACTTGTAGTGCAAAGTGGATTTGCCTTTAGTAAATAACCCCCACTGTGCTGTTAAATTAGCCAAAATCAGGCCATTTTAGGGGCTACAAGCAATTAATTCATGGAGTTTAAAATGATGATTATTTTTATCATGAATGGATTACATACATTAACAACCAAAACATTGTGTGTGTGTAGCAGACCCATAGCACAACAGAACATAATAGTTAGCTGAAGAAGAGATTGTCACCTCATGTATCAAATAAGTTACGTTTGCACTATTGAAGAAAATGGCCAAAAATAAAAGGCCATTGGAGAACCTAGGAGACAGATAAGAAACACAAGCAGCAAATCAAATGAAATAAAAGTTTAGTTTTTCACAAAAAAATTATTAGAAATAGCTTTTTATAGCATATTAATTGCCCCTCTACCCACGAAATACTCCAGATAGCTTTCCTGTACTTCACAGGTGCTTTAGGGGGGCAAGCCAGGACGGCCAGCTTCAAGTGCCTTCACTATTTCTTCCGGTGAGCCGGCCTCAGTCGCAACTGAAGCAAGATAGTTGGCTGCATTTTTACGCATAAAATTATGTAAAATGCAGCAGCATAAAATTATATGGTTCAGATTTTATTTGGCAATATTTATGGCCGTTAGAAAAAGACGGAACCGGCTGGCCATTATGCCAAAGGCATTTTCCACCACTTTTCTGGCATGGGCCAACCGGTAATTAAAAACCCTCTGGTCCAGTGTCAGGGTTCTCATGGGGAATGACCTCATCAAATGCTCCCCCAGCGCAAAGGCCTCATCCGCCACAAAGACAAACGGGAGGCCTGCCACGTTATCTGCTGGAGGAGGCAATCCCAAGCTGCCATTCTGGAGAGGCCTGTAAAATTCAGTCTGGGCAATGACTCCTCCACCTGACATACGGCCATTTTTCCCCGTGTCCAGATACAGAAAATCATAAGTCATTGACACCACCGCCAACAACACAATACTACTGTACCCCTTGTAGTTGTAGTAGTAGGACCCCAAGTTGGGGGGTGGGACGATCCAGACGTGTTTCCCATCTATTGCACCACCGCAGTTGGGAAAGTCCCACTGCTGGGCGAATTGGGAGGCCACAGTCTACCCATTCCTGTGGGTTGGAAGGAAACTGTGGAGTCAAACAAGAAAAAAAAATAGTACTTTTGCACATAACATTGCAAGCAGATTAGACACAAACATTCTTGGCCAACATAAGTATAACATTTATTTAAATGAGTATTTAAAGTCAAAATTATAAGGTCCACTTATCAGATTCCTCACCCCCTCTGATGACCCATTATAAAAATTTTAGGGTGGGGGGGAGATGTTTTGGACAGGTAACCCTCTCCACTTCATTGAGAGATGAATGGATAAATAATGTGTGTTACTTTGGCCAGCTCCTCCTTACTTACACTATTGGCAGCTCCCTGGACAGGTAAGAAGTGTCATAATCCAAAAATATGAATATGCACTGTCCAAATTGAAGCACATTTCTACATTCTGCAATTACCTATCAAGATAATAGGAGAACAAAACTTTAAACAGTGCCATTTGAAAGTATTGAGGCAGGCAATTGCACTACATGCTTTGGTAAATTCATCCATAAATCTGACCACAAAAGAGGTAGGTATAGTGTGTATGGGTTTGGCAAAGTCAGCAGATAGAGTATTGGTATCGGTTGACTTAGCGGTTGGGGGGAGGGAGGGTTCCAATTGAGTTTTGCCCCCCCCCAAAAAAAAACCTCTTACAAACCTGAATTTAAGACAATAACATTTGTACACATTTTAGGGGGTGTTTAGGGTAAACACTACAATGGAGCTGAAAAAATACATTGTTAAGTGACTAGGCTAGGTGTGTATGGGCCCAAGATAGCATGCTGGGGAGGTTAGTGAAGGCAAATATGCATGAAGGACAAAAAAGGAGCATTAAAAGCTTACAGCATGCATTAGGACAAAGAAGATATTCACATCATATAACAATCATGGTAATTATGGAATGATTAAATAAATACAATATATTAGCAAACATTAAATATAATGTGATGTTAAAGGATAAAATTACCTTAATATAGTCCTTGTGCAGGACCTGAATTATGGCAGAACAGGTCTCTGGAATAATAATTCTCAGAGCCTGGGGGGAGATGCCAGTCATAAACTTAATATCCTTGAGACTTCTCCCCATTGCCAAGTACTGCAAGGTGGCGATGAGCCTTTGCTCGGGAGTGATGGCTTGCCGCATGCAGGTGTCCTGCTTGGTAATATAGGGGGTAAGCAAAGCCAACAGACGATGAAAAACAGGGTCCATCCAGAGATAATTCCTGAAATCGTCAGGATTATTCTCCTGGAGCTCCCGCAGCAAAGGCCGACAACAGCAAGAACTCTGCGACGAGTACGTAACCGCAACATGGCTAGGAAACAGTCGGCTGCTCAGAACGAACTGACAGAACGCACTGAAAATCAGAACAAACCTGAGAAGAACGATCTGAAAATCAAAAACTAGCGGACAAAAACGCAATTAAAAACAGGAACGAACTGACAACACGCACTGAAGAACAGATACGAACCACAAGCACAAACTGAAAAGCAGAAATGAACTGAAAAGCACGGGGCTGAAAAGCGCGAATTATCTCTCACCAAACTTCTACTAACACGAGATAATCACGAGATTAGCAGAAGGAGCCCAAAGGGTGGCGCACTAGCTACTGAACTTCCTTTTTATGGGCTTGTCGTACGTGTTGTACGTCACCGTGTTCTCACGTTCGGAATTGTTGGCCAACATTTGTGTGACCGTGTGTATGCAAGACATGTTTGAGCCAACAACCTTCGAACAAAAATCCACGGTTTTGTTGGCGGAAAGTCCGATTGTGTGTACGCGGCATAATGCCCCGTACACACGGTCGGATTTTCCGATGGAAAATGTCCGATCGGAGCATGTTGTCTGACATTCCAACCGTGTGTGGGCTCTATCGGACATTTTCCATCGGATTTTCCGACACACAAAGTTTGAGAGCAGGCTATAAAATTTTCCGACAACAAAATCCGATCGCGTCAATTCCGACCGTGTGTGGCCACAAGGTGCCTCGCATGCTCAGAAGAAATTCCGAGATGGAACAGCTCGGTCTGGTAAAATTAGCGTTCGGAATGGATACAGCACTTTCGTCACGCTGCAATGTCAAAAATAGTTTAATGCAGCGCACTCTCTTCTTCTTTTTAATGTGAGAAGAATGAAGTAGTTTTGCTACTCATATTCACACAGACTTCTCACAAACGTATTTCTTTATTATTTATTGTGATTCCCTCAATATATTTAGATTTCTCACATCTGACCAAATTTTTTTGGGGTTGTTTTAAAATATTTTATGTTTTTTTCAAGGCTATTTTTTTTGGGGGGGGTTTGTTTTTTTTTCAAGGCTGTGTTTTTATTGTTGTTTTTTGGTTTTTTACTCTATAATATTTTTGTGTGTGTTCTGTGTGTCAAGTTACCACAACACCATTGATATCTTGTATTATTTAATCTCAAGGAGATTGCTTGGTGTTGGTGTCCCTTGTTAATTTCACATTGTATTTTTTAAATGTACCAGCCTCCTCACAAACAAACTGTCCTTTTTGAAGGAAAACACACATAGGCAAGTATACCGTATATACTCGAGTATAAGTCGTTCCGAGTATAAGTCGAGGCCCTAATTTACCACAAAAAAAATGGGAAAAACTTATTGACCCGAGTATAAGACGAGGGTGAGAAATGCACAGCTACTGTAAGTGGAAAAGAGGGTCAACAATGCCCATTTGCAGCCTCACTGTGCCCATTTGCAGCCATAGGTCCCCTGAACTTCAAACTCGGTAGTTAAGTGTTCCTATGCCCCCTAGCTGCAGCCAAAATTTGGGGTCTCTGAACCCAAAGGGTCCCGAAATGACATTGCTGCAGATAGACACAGTTGACCGAATTTGGGGCCCCGTATCTAGGGGGCCACTTAGTGCTAAGAACCCCAAATTTGGTGTGCAAACCCAGTGGAACTAGCACCATAACATTTCCAAAGCTAGGGTTTCTAGCACCAAGTGGCCCCGAGATACAGGGCTCCAAAATCAGTTCAGAAAATGTCAAGCACTTTTCTGCAGCAGAGAATGACATTTTCCGAACCAGTTTTGGGGCCCCGTATCTCGGGGCCAGTTAGTGCTAGGAACTTCAGCTTTGGACATGTTATGGTACCAGGTCTACTGGGTTTGCCTACCAAATTTGGGGTTTCTAGCACCAAGTGGCCCTGAGATACGGGGCCCCAAAATCGGTTCGGAAAATGAAATTTTTTTGCTGCAGAAAAGTGCTTGACTCGAGTATAAGTCGAGGGGGTCACTTTCAGCACAAAAAAATGTGCTGAAAAATTCGACTTATACTCGAGTCTATACGGTAATTGAAAACCAAAATTCCTTTATTAAGGGCTCACAACCAAACAAAGAGGGAGGCAACGCTGGAGAAACAGTTGAAATTTGCGAAGCCTTTGACCCCCAGGGCAGACATGAATTCTTTTGCAGCAAAATTGGTGGCCTGAGGAGTCCATATCTAAGGGAGTACAGTCTGGTCCAGAAGTCCCAGAGACCTGGAAAGCAGCAGATGACATCTGTGTCCCCAGGCTGTGGTACTACAAGAGGCTGCATATTTGGTCAGACCAGACTGAACCCAGGCCATCACTCTCTGGTCTTCCTTAGACGCTTCCTTCCATGCTGTGGCTCTGGTGTTGGAGGTGTGGCAGGAGGAATGGAGTCCATGTTGCCATTTATGTTGCCATTTATCTAATAGGGAGTGAACTGCCTCATATAACGGAAGGAAATTTACCTCAAACATCCCGATCCCAGAAGAGACGATTTAAGGCATCAAATATGTCCTTTGGAGAGATGTTGGAGATGGTGGACATCCTGAAAAAGGCCGACTATGATGGGAAGTATGGACCTTACCCCAACCACAATGTCAGAAAGGCCAAGATCATGGCGAAAGTAGTCAAGAGTCTGCACCCGAATTTCTGGGTACGACGATCCAAGGATCAGCTCAGGAAGCGGTGGTCGGACCTCAAATTAAGAGAGCATGAGCAGTACAGAAAGATCCGGAGACTGCTGCAAAAAAGTAAGTAGTTGTGCTGTGTTCATATTCTTTTTATGTTTATTACGTTTGTGCTGCTACATGTGCTTTTTTTTTTTTTCGTTCGTATCAAACATAGTTCGTTTGGCCATATGCAATTGCCATCATTTTTTTGGGGCCTACTTGTGTGAAAAGAATTGGGTGGTGTAGATGTGTTTGTTACTAGAATGAAATGCCAACTAGATTCTGTGTAAGGAGAGGACACTCAGCAGCAGTTTTCACATCTGGACGCAGGAGCACTAGTGTGGGACCCCAGAACACCCTTTTTATTAGGGGGCCCGCACAGGTGCTCCAGTGTATACTATAGGGGTGTCTCCATCTGTGAAGCTTGTACAAGACAGGTAAAGTATTGAAGCTTGACAAAGGACAATAAAAATGCTACATCTTGGAACTCTGCCAAAATAGACAATTGTACCCCACTTCCAAGCAATGTTTCATATTAATAGTTCTGCCATCAAATATCTGTGTGCTAAGTATACCTATTTTTTTTTTACATAGGGCAGTGATGGCGAACCTTGGCACTCCAGATGTTTTGAAACTACATTTCCCATGATGCTCAACTACACTGCAGAGTGCATGAGCATCACGGATAATGTAGTTCCAAAACATCTGGAGTGCCAAGGTTTGCCATCACTGACATAGGGGATAAAAGACTCGGAGGACACCCCTCATCCGAGGAGACCACAGACCCCCCACCTCTGGAAGAAGGGGAAATCCCCCAAAGCCAAGCAGAGCAGGAGGAGGAAGACGTGGTGGAAATTGTCACCACATCAGGTGAGTGTCTGCGACCACAGGCTCAGGTAAGAGATGGATGCTGGCAGATTTATAATACCTGTTTTTTTTTTGGTTTCTATCTTTTAGGTGATCGTGATGTTGTGGGTCCAGATCCTTTCACCTCGGAAAGTGCCCAGATCCTGATTGGGGAGATCATGGGGTGTAATAGGGACTTGGAAAACATCAAGAAAAACATCAATGATCTTCTTCAAAAAAATAAGAACATCATTGATGTTTTAGGGAGAGTTTAAAAGCCCTCAAAATCCCTTTGTTTTTTTTTGGTGTGCTACAATTTTTGACCATTTTTTGACAAATATTTGAAAAGCCAAATTTTGAAGATGCACACAGTGTGTCAACATGTGCTATCTGCCATCACCGGAGATCAATGTAGGCAATTTGGGGGTGCAACCCCTTCCTCAATAATAAAGTAGCTGTGAGGAAGGGGTTGCACCCCCAAAACACGTCCCTTGATCCCCAGTAATGCCAGGTAGCACATGTTGACATTCTTAAATTTGTGTGCATCTTCAAAATTTGGCTTTTCCTGGGGTGACTTCACCCCATCTGAACGCACTATCATACACAGTTTGTAAATACTCATGTCTGATATTGCCTTCAAGTTCTACCAAATCTCAACGCTACAACACTTTTGTGGTGCTCTAATTGCTGTTTTCTGTGACAATGGGGGTTATTTCCTGAGGGCAAATCCACTTTGCACTACAAGTGCAGTTTCAAGTGCACTTTTAGTGCAAAGTGTTTTTGCCTTTAGTAAATAACACCCAACAGTGCTTTGTAATGTTACACAATCACGCCATTTTCAGGACTCACCACAATTGTGTCAGGGTCAGCTAAAACAAACACAAGCAGTAAATGTCACCAAAGTTTTTTGTTTAGTTTTTTATTTTAAAAATGTTTTAGACATTGTCTGGCATATTGATGGCCCCCCTACCCGCAAAGAATTCAAGGTATCTTAGCCGGACATCACGGGCACTTAGGGGGGGCAAGCCAGGACGGCCACTTGCAAGCGCCGTCAGGGTTGGTTCATTTTGAATTCCCGACTCAGGCCCAACTGAGCCAGCATAGTTGGCAGAATGATTCCGTAAAAAGTTGTGTAGAACACAGCACGCCAGGATAATGTGATTCAGTTTGTACTCCGCCATGTGTATGGGTGTAAGAAATAGGTGGAACCGGCTGGCCATGATTCCAAACGTGTTCTCCACAACTCTTCTGGCTTTGGCCAGCCGGTAATTAAAAACCCTCTGGTCCGGGGTGAGGATCCTCATCGGGAATGGCCGCATAAGATGGTCCCCCAGCGCAAAGGTTTCATCCGCAACAAAGACGAATGGGAGTCCTTCCACATTGTCTTCTGGAGGTGGCAAGTCCAAGCTGCCATTCTGGAGACACCTGTAGAACTCAGTCTGGGTAATGACTCCACCATCGGACATCTGGCCATTCTTCCCCACGTCCACATACAGGAACTCGTAAGTAGCCGACACCACCGCCAACATCACAATACTATTGAACCCCTTGTAGTTGTAATAGCATGACCCCAAGTTGGGTGGTGGGACGATGGAAGATGTGGACATATTTCCCATCAATTGCCCCTCCGCAGTTAGGAAAGTCCCACCGTTGGGCAAAGTGGGAGGCCACAGTCTGCTATTCCTGTGGCGTAGAAGGTAACTGTGGAGTCAAAACAAAATCACAAATTAGTCATTTTGCACATAAACAGGGAAAGCAGATTAGACACAAACATTCTTGGCCAACATCAAGATAACATTTTTTGTAGGTATTTTTTAAAGACCAAAGTATAAGGTTCAACTATCAGATTCCCCCTCCCCCCCCTCTCATGGGCCATTTATAACATTATAGGGGGGGGGGACTCTTGGACAGGTAACCCTCTTGACTTAATTGAGAGATGAATGCCTAAATAATGGGTATTTGGCCAGCCCCTCCTTAGTTACACTATTGGCAGCCCACTGGACAGGTAAGAAGGGTCATAATACAAAAATATAAATACACATTGTACACATTTTAGCACATGTGGACATTCTGCTATTACCTATCAAGATAATATTAGAATACAAAAACCTTAAACAGTACCATTTGAAAGTATTCAGGTAGGCCCTTGCACTACATGCTTTGGGGAATTCATCCATACATCTGACCACAAAAGAGGTGGGTATAGTGTGTATGGGTTTGGCAAAGTCAGCAGATAGATGATTGAGGATAGATAGAGAATTGGTATCAGCTGACTTAGCAATTGGGGGGAGGGAGGGTTAAAAATGATTTGGGGACCCACAAAAAAAAGCCTCTGGCACTCTGCCTGAATTTAAAGCACAAATCACATTTCAAAACATTTTAGGGGGTGTTTGGGATAAAGCACTACTATGGAGCTGATAAAATACATTGTTAAGTGACTACACGAGGTGAATATAGGGGCAGGAGACCATGCTGGGGAGGTAAGTGAAGGCAAATATGTATGAACAAGCAAAAAAAATAATTACCGTATATACTCGAGTATAAGTCGAGTTTTTTTGTGCTGAAAGTGCCCCCCTCGACTTATACTCAAGTCAAGCACTTTTCTGCAGCAAAAAATTTCATTTTCCGAACCGATTTTGGGGCCCCGTATCTCAGGGCCACTTGGTGCTAGGAACCCCAAATTTGGTATGCAAACCCAGTGGAACTGGTACCACAACATATCCAAAGCTGGGGTTCCTAGCACCAAGTTGCTCCGAGATATGGGGCCCCAAAATAGGTTCGGAAAATGTCATTCTGTGCTGCAGAAAAGTGCTTGACATTTTCTGAACCGATTTTTGGGGCCTGTATCTCAGGGCCACTAGGTGCTAGAAATCCCAACTTTGGATATTCTATGATGCTAGTTGCACTGGGTTTGAACACCAAATTTGGGGTTCCTACCACTAAGTGGCCCGGAGATACGGGGCCCCAAAGTTGGTCAACTGTGTCCATCTGCAGCAATGTCATTTCAGGACACTTTGGGTTCAGAGACCCTAAATTTTGGCTGCAGCTAGGGGGCATCTAGGAACATTTAACTACCAAGTTTGAAGTTCAGGGGACCTATGGCTGCAAATGGGCACAGTGAGGCTGCAAATGGGCATTGTTGACCCTCTTTTCCACTTACAGTAGCTGTGCATTTCTCACCCTCGTCTTATACTCGGGTCAATACGTTTTTCCCATTTTTTTGTGGTAAATTAGGGCCTCGACTTATACTCAGAACAACTTATACTCGAGTATATACGGTACATAACAATCCAGCATGCATGAGGACAAAAGGGACATTCACAGCATATTCCAATCATGGTAATTAGGGAATGAGGAAAGAAATACAATATATTAGCAAACATTAAATACAATAAAATGTGATGTTAAAGGATAAAAATCTTACCTTAATACACTCCTTCTGCAGGACCTGTATGATGGCAGAACAGGTCTCTGGGATAATGATCCCCAGAGCCTGGGGGGAGATGCCTGTCGAGAACTTCAAGTCCTGCAGGCTTCTCCCCGTCGCCAAGTACCGCAGGGTGGCGACTAACCTCTGCTCCGGAGTGATGGCTTGCCTCATGCAGGTATCCTGCCTGCTGATATAGGGGGTCAGCAAAGCCAACAAACGGTGAAATACGGGGTCCGTCATCCGGAGAAAGTTCCTGAAATCATCAGGATTATTCTCACGGATCTCACGGAGCAAAGGCATATGACAGAACTGGTCACGCTGGAGCAACCAATTCTTGGTCCATGAACTCCTCCCCACCCTGTTCATGGACTGGGCTTGTGTCAAGGTCAGGACCCCAACACCAAGCCCCCGCACAGCACGAACTCTACGAGGAGTACGTATACGCAACATGGCTAGAAAACGGTCGGCTGCTCAGAACGAAGTAACAGAACGCACTGAAGAACAGCAAGGCCTGTGAAGAGCAACCTGAAAAACAGTAACGAACAAACAAGAACACAATGACAAGTCAAGAGTACTCGCTGCATGCACTGAAGAGTAGATACAAACCCACAAGCACAAACTGAACAGCAGAAAACAATCTGAAAACCACAAGTCTGAAAAAGCGCAAATCGTCCCCCACCAAACTTTTACTAACACGAGATTAGCAAAAGGAGTCCAAAGGGTGCCGCGCTTGGTTCTGAAATGGCCTTTTATAGTCCCGTCATACATGGTGTACGTGATCGCGTTCTTGGCGATCAGAAATTCTGACAACTTTGTGCGACCGTGTGTACGCAAAACAAGTTTGAACCAACATCCGTCGGAAAAAATCCTAGGATTTTGTTGTCGGAATGTCCGATCAATGTCCGACCATGTGTACGGGGCATAAGTGTGTGTGTGTGTGTGTATATATATATATATATATATATATATATATATATATTTATATATATTATAATGTACATAATATTCCACATAAACCAGCGAATGTTAGTAATTAATTTGTGAGTTTTAATGGAGCCGTTTCTGTGGAGTGTTGAGGGCAAAATCCAGACTGAAGGGGATCAAGAAGGTTATTCTTAATGAGGTGGTCACTTAGTTGGTTGTAGACCAGGTGTTCAAGGAGTTTGGATTTGGAGAAAAAGTGGAGCAAAGAGAAGGGTCGTAGGTTGCTAAGATTGGTGGGTGGGGTCCAAGGAAGGCTTTTTAAGGTGTGGGTTAGAGAGTGTAGGATAGAGTCTGAGGGTGACCTCAGTATTTGAGAGGGAACTGGGTCCAGGGGACAGTTGGTTAGATGGGGAGTGTTAATTGTACCTGTGGACATGGGGTGTTAAGTAGGGGTGGTATCTGTAGAGTGGAAATTTCATCATAAATTGAATTAATCTTATTTTTTAAATGATTGGCGATCTCCTGGGCAGTGAGTGAGTTAGTGGAAGGAGGCAGTGGAGAACGCAGTAGAGAATTAAAGGTAGAGAAGAGTTGAGGGGGACTGGACGAGAAGCAGTTTTATAAAAGTGATATAATAGGTCTGCTTGGCAGTGTGGAGACATGAATTGTATTTTTGGAGGGCAGATTTATATTGGTTGGAGTCTTTGTGACACTTAGGTGTTGATTTACTAAAGGCAAAAAGACTGTGCACTTTGCAAGTGCAGTTGCTCCAAAGTTTAGTAAATTATCAGAAGCTTTGCTGACTTTCATCATCCAATCATGTGCAAGCAAAAATAGTTTTTTTATTTTTCTTGCATGTGATTGGGTACTCTTTGCAAAGTGAAGCTTTAACTCATTTACTAAGCTCTGGAGCAACTGCACTTGCAGTTGCCTTTAGTAAATCAACCCCTTAGTCTTATGCCAGTCTTATGCCACAGACCCTCAAGAGCACAGCTACATTTTTTGAGACTTCTGGTGTCATCTGTTTGCCAGGGTTGTGGGGGTCGGGGCCTGATTCTGTGTAGTGAAGGACGAGCTTGTCCAGGACGGAGGACAGGGAACTCTTGTAGACAGAAGTGGCTGGATTGGGGCAGAACAGGGTGAGATTTTGTCACAGAGGTGGTCAGTAGCAGTGGTGGCCGCTCGCACCCCTAATCCATGCGCCCACCCCTAATCTACATGCAGGGCACTGGATGCATACATTTCAATGTGGGTTTTTTTTTAAGCACATGACTAGGGCCGGAGGCTCTAACTGGGTTCAAAAAAGGTGGGCACTGCACCCCGAGCAAACCCAGTTGTGTCACAATATCGAATTAATATTCACTAATGTCTTCCTGCTTCTCCTCCCGGCCAATCAGGAAGTGGAGCTCCGACCATCCTTAATTCCTCCTGCACCATCCATGCCTCTGATCACCCGGTGAGTCTCCCTCCTTGCTCAGCATGCCTCCCTCCATCCCCTGCTTTATACCCAGTCCCAGCCAGGCCACCCATCCACGGTGTCGATCCAGTGGCCGCCGGCTGCATACTCGTGGCCCGCCGCCATCTCCTGGCCTGGGCTCCCTGAGCCTAAATCCTTATGCTCACACTTGAGTGCCTGTTGCTTCATCATCCTGTTCCCAAGGCTGTCTGGGGCTGGTCGGATGGCCTACCCCACGGATTTAGCTGCTGTTTTCCCCATCCTCGTGTGCTGCAACCATCCCTCTGATCCCTCTCACTGGCTGGGTGACCTCCTCTGCTGCATTGATGGGCTCTGTTCAGGCTGCATTTCTGGGCACTTGTCAGGCTGCATTGCTGGGCACTGGTCAAGCTGCATTGATGGGAACTGATCAGGCTGCATTGATGGGCACTGGTGAGGCTGCATTGATGGACACTGGTGAGGCTGCATTGATGGACACTGGTGAGGCTGCATTGATGTGCACTGGTGAGACTGCATTGTTGGGCACTGATCAGGCTGCATTGATGGGCACTGGTGAAGCTGCAATAATGGGTACTGGTGAGGCTGCATTGATGTGGACTGGTGAGGCTGCATTGATGGGCACTGGTGAGGCTGTGCTGATGCACCAGCCGCCACTGGTCAATAGCAAAATAGAGAAGAGAAGGGTTGAAGTGGTGAAGGTTTCTACGTGTAATTGTTTTTTTTTGTTTTTTTTAACAGAAAAGTTTTTATTTGTCTCCAGAGGGAGAAATTTATACATACAATCAAACTTTTTGTGGCTGTACAGAACATACTTACAATTACAGTGAATAGTGCCATACACGGGATAATCAAATATCTTTGTATAAAATCGTGCATGGATCATATAACAATTATGTTTACATCCTTTGAATACAGTCATTGTTGCTTACATTGTTGCGTAGTAATATTGTTTACTCAACCGTATTTTTGACGTATAGTTTGTGCTAGAATCATATCCGAGATCCAAGGAATCTAATTATAGGGCAGAGGAGGAGGAAAAAGAGAGAAGGGGAGGGGGAAGGGGGGAAGGGAGGGGGTGTGGGGTGAGAAGAGAGAGAGGAGGGGAGAGTCACCAGAAGCACAATCAGGGTGTACAGGTCTTTATTGCTTAGTCCATGTCCCCCAGATCATCCCAAATTTCTTAGGACATTTGCGGTTTATATAGGTAAGTTTATAGAGCGGCAGTGTGGAGTTCACCAGGGCTTTCCGCTGGGAGACCATGGGAGGGTCAGGTTGCTTCCACTTAATTAAGATAGTTTTCCTAGCATAGAACGAAGTATAGAACACAAATGATCTCTTATATGTGTTAGGTGTGACATTGTCGCATACTCTTAAAAGGAGAACCATTGGGTTCATTTCTATTTGTAGACGGCCTACTGAGTTGATAATGTCTACCACTTGCGACCAAAATTGTTGTATGACAAGGCAAGACAAGACAACATGTATAAAGGTACCAAGCTCATTATTGCATTTAGGGCATCTATCTGTTTGGGTTGGGTAAATTCTAGAGAGTCTCTGCGGCGTATAGTATGCCCTGTGGAGAAATTTGAGCTGGATATACCTATTCCTCGCTAAGACCATCAGGGGAATATACTGTTGGATCCCTTCTTCCCAATCATCAGCAAGGGCAGGCAAATCATCCTTTCACCTATCATACAGTTTGGTCCCTCCACTAGTTCCTTCGTATGATATCCTAAGATACAAGGAGGAAAGGATGCGGTTTATGTTTTTAGAAATCAGGAATTTCTCTACCCCATGTGATTGTTTGATAACCCCTTCTGGGAACTGTGTCTGCACTGTATGTCGCAAATTGTAGGTACCAGAAAAACATCTTGGAGGGAAGCTGAAAGTTAGTTTTCAGTGTATCGTAGGGGGAGGATTCTACCCCCTGACATAACTTGTTGAACAACCTTAATTTCATAGCTAGCCCACAATGCCGGATCCGGAACCGTCTGTAAGTGGTTGAGTTTAGGATTGCCCCATAGTGGTGTAAATGGGGAGATGGTATTGGAGCCGTTAAGTTTTACAGACATTTGCTCCCACACTCTGACACTTGTTCGCATGGGAGTTGTGATTTTGGGATGTGCTTTGGGGCCCCTGAACACCATGTTACTCAGTGCTGAGTATGATCCCAAAATGGCCGCTTCTAGATTAACTGAAGGGTTAGATTTTGGTTGGGAGAACCACCACCACTGTAACAATAACCGCTGCCCAAGAGTACTGTTTAAAGCAGGGGAGTGCCAAGCCTCACAATGAGAGGGTGAGCTGCAGGGTGGTCCGTGCAACCCTAGGGGCCATCCCTCCCCAGACAAAGGTAGTTATTATTTGGTCCAGTTTCCTAAAAAAGGAATTAGGGATAGGGATGGGGGTGTTGTGAAAGGCATAAAGGAATTTAGGCAGGAATGTCATTTTAAAGAGATGAATCCTTCCTACAGGGGAAAGGGGGAGAGATTTCCAAGCTTGGTACCTAGCGGTAAGTTAATGCAGGATTGAGTATAAATTGTCTGTCAGGTATAGAGAGGGGTCTCTTTGGATCTCAATCCCTAGGTATCTAAATTTGGAGACCATAGCTAGTGGTATCTGTGGCCCTAGGGGGGGTAGAGTCTGGGATAGGAAAAAAAGGGTCGATTTAGTCCAATTGATCCGGATGCCTGAGAAGGATCCATATCGAGCAATAATTTCCAGGGCGGCTGTCAAGGACGCAGATGCGTCTGGGAGGTACAGCAATGTATCATCAGCATATAAGGAAAGTTTTTCAGTCAGCGGACCCACTTCTATCCCTTTAACTGTTGGGGAAGATCTGAGGAGGGTGGTCAGGGGTTCTATAGCTAAGGCAAATAGCCCTGGAGATAGTGGGCATCCCTGCCTAGTTCCCCTACCCAAGGAGAAGGAGGGAGAGAGCATGCCATTTGTGCAGACTCTTGCGGATGGGTGCCTATACATTAGTTTTACCCAGGAGACAAATTTGGGACCAAAGGTAAATCTGTTAAGTACTTGCCACAGAAACTCCCACTCTATCGAGTCAAAGGCCTTCTCAGCGTCTAGGGAAGCCACGACACCAGGGAAGTCCACCCTCCCAGCCCGAGATATATTCGTGTACAAGTGACGCAAATTTATATCGGTACCTTTAGCCAGCATAAATCCTGTTTGATCACCATGGACTAGAGATAGGATGACCATGTTTAGTCTAGTTGAGAGGATTTTAGTGGTTATTTTGGCATCTACATTTAAGAGCGATATAAGAAGCACAGATCGCAGGGTCTTTATTGGGCTTGGGTATTACCACGATCACCGCCTCCGACATAGGGGGAGGAAGGCACCCCTCCTCCAGCATGTTCAGAAGCAGGCCGTGGAATTTAGGGACTAGGAGATCACTGTTAGTTTTGTAGAACTCAGCTGGGAGGCCATCAGGGCCTGGAGTTTTTGCCGATAGGAGTACTGCCACTGCGACCTGCACCTCCTTGACCGTGATGGGGGCATATAGGGTATTGCGAGCCTCATCTGAAAGCTGTGGAAATTCTATTTGATCCAGAAAGTTATGTAGGCTATCAGGGGTAAAGTCAGCTCTAGATGTATAAAGGTGCTCATAATACCTAGCAAACTGAGCATTAATACCAGTAGGGTCAGGGTGTATCACCCCATTGTCATCCTTAATGTGTGCAATATGTGGTGTGGAAGAACGCTCTTTGGCCAGCCATGCCAGCAGTCTACCCATCTTCTCCCCTTGTTAAAAAATTCTCTGTGACTGAGAAAGCAACTGTTTCTTGGTGTTTTCTACTCTCAGTAAGGAGATTTCCCTGTGGAGGCATTGCATGGCATCATATGTCAGTGCATCCTTAGTGGTCACATATCTGTCCTCTAGTAATATAACCTTCTTTTCCGCTTCCTCTAATGCTAGGTTTGTATCTTTCCTAACCCTCCCAATGGCTGTTTTGTATTGCCCTATAGTATATGCTTTAAAGGCATCCCCGAGCATCGGGGGGGGTGGCCACTATTGTGTTCCCAGTAGACTCCTAGCTCTCCCTCAACCAGGGGGGCCACCAGGGCCGATCCTAGGGTCACCGGCGCCTGGGTGCAGAAATATTTCTGGCGCCCCCACATGGGCGTGGTCATCTTACCAACTCCACCCCTTTACAAATGATTCTATGGCAACGACTCAAATACAGAGCTGCTCCCCTAAGAAGTATTTGTTACCCTGAAATCCTCCCATGATCTCTTAACAATAAAGAAAATACAGGAAGAGACAACACTAATGAGACCTGGAGGGGAGTCTCTCTGATCCACACAGAGAGGGCTTCTGTTAGAAAGAGTCCCCAGACATAATACAGGATACGGTCAAAGACTGCAGACATGATACAAGAGCTGGACAGAGACTGTAGACATAGTACAGGAGATGATCAGAGACTGCAGACATGGTACAGGAGATGATCAGAGACTGCAGACATGGTACAGGAGATGATCAGAGACTGCAGACATAGTACAGGAGATGATCAGAGACTGCAGACATAGTACAGGAGATGGTCAGAGACTGCAGACATAATACAGGAGATGATCAGAGACTGCAGACATAGTACAGGAGATGATCAGAGACTGCAGACGTGGTACAGGAGATGATCAGAGACTGTAGACATAATACAGGAGATGATCAGAGACTGCAGACATAATACAGGAGATGATCAGAGACTGCAGACATAGTACAGGAGATGATCAGAGACTGCAGACGTGGTACAGGAGATGATCAGAGACTGCAGACATAGTACAGGAGACGATTAGAGACTGCAGACATGATATAAGAGATGGTCAGAAACTGCAAACATAATACAGGAGATGGTCGGAGACTATAGACAAGATAGAATAGATGGTCAGAGACTGCAGACATGATACAAGAGACAGTCAGACACCGCAGACATGGTACAGAAGCTGGTCAGAGATTGCAGACATGATACAAGAGACGGTCAGAGACTGTAGACATGATACAAGAGATGGTCAGAGACTGTAGACATGATACAAGAGACAGTCAGAGACTGCAGACATGGTACAGGAGATAGTCACAGACTGCAGACATGGTACAGGAGATGGTCAGAGACTGCAGACATAGTACAGGAGATGATCAGAGACTGCAGACATGATACAAGAGACAGTCAGAGACTGCAGACATAGTACAGGAGATGGTCAGAGACTGCAGACATGGCACAGGAGTTGGTCAGAGACTGCAGACATGGTACAGGAGTTGGTCAGAGACTGCAGACATGGTACAGGAGATGATCAGAGACTGCAGACATGGTACAGGAGATGATCAGAGACTGAAGACATAGTACAGGAGATGATCAAAGACTGTAAACATAGTACAGGAGATGATCAGAGACTGCAGACATGGTACAGGAGATGATCAGAGACTGCAAACATAGTAGAGGAGATGATCAGAGACTGCAGGCATGGTACAAGAGACAGTCAGAGACTGCAGACATGGTACAGGAGATGATCAGAGACTGTAGACATAGTACAGGAGATGATCAGAGACTGCAGACATGGTACAGGAGATGATCAGAGACTGCAGACATAGTAGAGGACATGGTCAGAGACTGTAGACATGATACAAGAGACAGTCAGAGACTGCAGACATGGTACAGGAGATGATCAGAGACTGCAGATATGATACAAGAGAAGGTCAGAGACTGCAGTCATGGTACAAGAGAAGGTCAGAGACTGCAGATATAATACAGGAGATGGTCAGAGACTGCAGACATAGTACAGGAGATGATCAGAGACTGCAGACACATTACAGGAGATGATCAGAGACTGCAGACATAGTAAAGGAGATGATCAGAGACTGCAGACATGATACAGGAGATGGTCAGAGACTGCAGACATGATACAAGAGAAGCTCAGAGACTGCAGATATAATACAGGAGATGGTCAGAGACTGCAGACATAGTAGAGGACATGGTCAGAGACTGCAGACATGATACAGGAGATGGTCAGAGACTGCAGACATGATACAAGAGAAGGTCAGAGACTGCAGATATAATACAGGAGATGGTCAGAGACTGCAGACATAGTAGAGGACATGGTCAGAGACTGTAGACATGATACAAGAGACAGTCAGAGACTGCAGACATGGTAGAGGAGATGATCAGAGACTGCAGACATAGTGCAGGAGATGATCAGAGACTGTAGACATAGTACAGGAGATGATCAGAGACTGCAGACATGGTACAGGAGATAATCAGAGACTGCAGATATGATACAAGAGAAGGTCAGAGACTGCAGACATAGTACAAGAGAAGGTCAGAGACTGCAGACATAGTACAGGAGATGATCAGAGACTGCAGACATAGTACAGGAGATGAAAAAATGGGGGGGGGGGAAAAGTGAATTCATAGGAAGGGAACAAGCAGGAGTCAATAAAGATTTGATAAATTTTAATGAAACAAAACTCACAATATACATCAATCCAGAAGATATCCTGATTAATCAGGTACCATCACCGTTAAAAAGGACTAACTGTCATGTGCAGACACAGGTGGCCACCTGTCACAACCAAACACTCATGATAAATATTAAACTTCATATACTATGGACAGATGAACAGCCGTGATATCCAGACATGTTGTAAATATACAAAATATTAATTGGAAGTCCGGAAAGTTTAGAGGAGGACAACAAGTGTGGAATAAATGCTATGTGGTTGTGACATCAGGGTTTGATCAGCACTGAGTAATGTGATGAAGTAAAGGACTGGCCGTAGTAGGGAGGGACGATGATGTCAGAGAATGGTGATGGAGCGGACAAACAGGGAGAAATGAAATGGATGACACCGCCGTTGCTGCAGGACAGATATATCTGGTACCTGATTAATCAGGATATCTTCTGGATTGGTGTATATTGTGAGTTTTGTTTCATTAAAATTTATCAATTCTTTATTGACTCCTGCTTGTTCCCTTCCTATGAATTCACTTTTTCCTCCCCCCCCATTTTTTCATATATGCTGCATGAATTCTGAGGAACACACCCACTACTTGATTGGTGTTAGCAGTTGTCTCTAATTATATGCAGACTTGTGTTGATTAATTTCCAGTCTGCTATTTGTAACATCTAATATCTTATAAACACAGAGTGTTACGGTTCTTTTATATCATTCTTTTTTGTGCCCAGCGTGTCATTGTGGGATTATACTTCCCTTCCTGAACCCCACTTTGTGTTCACTCACACCAATCCGTACCATCCACCAAATTTTTAATATTAAGAGCGAATCCGTGAACTCCTTCTCCCCCTCTCTCCTTTTTTTTTTTTTTTTTTTTTTTTTTCTGGAGTATGGCCTACCAAATTGATGATGAAATAGAAAAAGAAATTCAGTCGGCATTTTCCTGTGAACAACCAACATCTAGGGATGGTGAAGACCAACTTCAGTCTCTCTTCAGAAACCACAAAAAACTAACTATCAAATTCCTCAACAGGAAGTGGGATATTTCTTCCTTAAAATCCCACATTGAGAATGGTATCATACCACGTGGTCTGAGAGAAAGGGTTACTCCAGCTGCACACCTCCATACACCTCGGTTTATTGAGGCATGGAAGGCTAGCTGTACCAAAAGAGGCCTCGAAATAATGCAAATGATTGTCGATGAGGAATTATTCCAACTGAATGAGATTAAAACAGAGATCGAAGCTAGTGCAGCACTACTCGAACCTTTTAAAACAAACCCCTCATTTGACAAACACAACGAACTCCTCAAGAGAGAAGTCGAAAAGACACAAAAAAATCTAAAAAGTAATAAACAAGAAAAGTTCAAACAGAACCTACAAGACTTGGAACGTGGTGATCTTTTTGATCCCACCATCCATGTCGGTAGGAGTAGATCTCGTAGGAGTAGAGGAAGGCATAACAGTTCCAAATCAAATCGTAATCACCCTTCGTCTTCTGATAGTGATAGTGAACAGAAAGAACTTTCAGTGACTTTTTTAGACAAAGACCCACCCCCACCAGACAATCCTACCACATCTATAGTGAAAGGGAAACCAAATCCAAAAGGACACAAAACCCTACCCCAATCCCCACCACCCCAAGGAAGGGTCCGAGAAATACGGAAAAGCCAGCGACAACCAAGGAACAGAACACACAGAACGTAATACATTCGACTGACATACATGACCTTTCGCGGCCCCCCCCTACCTCTCTAGTTGACATGAAAGTTGTTAATTTCACTCAATTCCCACTTAATGAACACCATTTATCTCTACTAAATAGAGGCCTCTCCTTCTCCCCCAAATCTGGGATGAATGAGTTCGAAGTCTATAAGGACATCTCCCTTTATCTAAGAAAGGTGATCTTCAGATACTGGCACACATCAAAACAAGATGAGTCCCACTACACACCGGTAGACGAGGAAGAACGAGAGGCCCTTGAAACTCTAGTCTCGTTACTCCATGAAAATTTCGAGCACGACTTAGAAATCGAGACTCCGGACTACCAGCACGCGTTGACCCGCTCTGCCAATCTACCGATAAAGTCTACCAAGATGCCCCCCCTTTCCAAATATAAGCCCATCGAATTCTTTTTGACACAAGTTAAAAGAGATCTTTCTAAAATCAATTGGAACTACAAGGGAATTGATAATATCTCACGAGAAGAACGAAAGGCCCTCAGAGAACTTGAAGATGCCCCTGGCATCGTTATCAAGGGCAGTGACAAGGGCGGCAATATCGTTCTTCTAACCGAAACTCAATATGAAACTGAAGTCAGGAGACTCCTGGCGGATGAATCTACTTACCGTAGACTCCACACCAATCCTTTTTCTGTCATAGCTGATGCCCTCAACTACCTCCTTAGCTTAGGCCTGGAGGAAAAATTAATTACTTCTAAAGAATTCAACTATTTGAAGGTACAGCAATTCAACACACCAACCTTCTACATTATCCCCAAGCTCCACAAATGTTTTCATAACCCACCTGGCAGACCGATTGTGTCTGCCGTCAATGGTCCGCTTGAAAAAGTAGGGAAATTTATTGACGCTCTCATTAAAGACTTGGTCCCTGAGTTACCCTCATTTGTGCAAGACACAATGGACGTACTACGACGACTAAACAATCTAACCATACCACCTGGGCTTTTATTAGTAGGGATTGATGTTGAATCGCTGTACACTTCAATACCACATTCTTGGGGACTACGAGCAGTGCAATCCTTCCTTGAACGTAGGTTCCCTGATTTTGGACAACATAATGAATTCATAGGTGACATCCTCACCTTCTTACTTGAACACAATTGTTTCCAATTCCTGGGGAATTTCTACCAGCAGATAAGGGGAACCTCTATGGGAGCACCCTGGGCACCTTCTTATGCATGTCTACACCTTGGCATGTGGGAGGAGGACTTGGTATATACCTCGTCATTGTACCTCAGCCACTGCGTCACGTGGCTGAGGTACATAGATGACGTTCTAATGATCTGGGGGGGCTCTGAACATGAGCTACATTCCTTCATGAACGAGCTAAACTCCAATGACAGAAACATTAGACTTACTTACACCTTCCATTCCCACACCCTCTCTTTCCTTGATTTAACCATCTATATTGACAACGGCCTGATCAAGACCAAAACCTTTAGAAAACCTACAGCAGCTAACACCCTACTTCTGGCATCTAGTGACCATCCAAAATCTCTGATTAAGGCCATTCCGGTGGGTCAGTTTCTTAGGGCTCGAAGAAACTGCTCTGATCCGGATGACTTTACTGTTGAGTCCAAAGACCTGTATAATAGATTCAGAGAGAGAGGCAATTCTCACTCTTGCATCAGGAAAGCAAGGAGAAGGGCTGCCCAGACAGATCGTATCACACTTCTTGCCAAGAAGAAAAATGGTCCTAAACCTTCCGACTCGCAGGAAATTCCCAGAATTATCACCAAATTTGGTGCCCACTGGGACCAAGTCAGATCCATACTCAATCAACACTGGCATATTTTGTCCGAGTCCCCTGTCCTAGGTAAGATTGTAGGCAATAGACCTCTACTAACTGCCCGTCGTTCCAAAAACCTTAAAGACAGTCTAATTCATTCCGAATACCAAAGATCACCCACTCCCAATTGGTTGACACAGCTTCCTCCCCTGAAGGGAATGTTTAAGTGTGGCCGATGCTCGGTATGTAAGTACGTGGAACGTACAAGTACTTTCTCTGACTCCGAGGGCAAAAAACAGTTTAAAATTAATAATTTTATTAACTGCAATACAACCAGGGTGATCTATATGCTCACTTGCCCCTGTGGGAAACTCTATGTGGGGAAAACTAAGAGACCACTGAAGGTAAGAGTAAGTGAACATATCCAGTCTATTTTGGGTAAAGATGATGAACGACCTATTCCCCTAAATTTTTTGCGAGTACATGGGGGAAACCCCGAGGGGCTTACTGTAAAAGGCATCTACAGGCTCAATCTCCCTTTGAGAAGGGGGGATTTCGACAGGATTCTCTACCAGAAGGAGAAGATGTGGATATACAACACCAACAGCATGCACCCTCACGGGTTAAATAATGAGTGTAATCTCGGGGTATTTTTAACCCCATAAACTCATGGGTGGTTGTCTGTCCACATCTTCTCCTATCTACCTATACTCTCGTGCCTGTGGCCTATATTAGTAAACCCCTGGTGTTGGTCCTCACCATTATCTCTAGTATCTAAGTTTTCCCTTTAATTGCTTTTATATAACCATTCTATTGCACTTGATCACCTTTGGTTAAAACCATCTTCATGTGAACTTACCCCTCCCTTCCCCCTTCCCTTTTCACTTTCCCCCCCCCCCCCCCTTTCCCTTCCCCCCCCCCCCCCCCCCTCACGGATTCGCTCCGCCAGTCATGTATAAAATGTTTGTCCTCAGTGTATGGCTGTCAGTGAACAGCGCGGTAGCCCTGGCAACGAGACGCTGGAAACCCATGTGATCCCGTCTCAATACTATATAAGTAGACGAATCCCGCTACTGCGCATGCTCTGAAGAAATCCGATGAACGGATGAAACGCGTCAGCATGACGCCATCACGCAGTTCCTAGCGTATCTGCTGACTAACAGACCCACCTATCAGGCTTGATCACACTGATCCGCGAGACCAGCGGATGCCCGAACCCCACTACAGCAACTGGCCGAAGGGGAGACCGCTACCTGGATCTCACACGCAATACTCATGTGAGTCCATTCATCTTCACCGCCCATCTGTTACTGATGTCTGAGGCATACCTTTGATGACCCTCCACAGGACCGGATCATCCAACCGAAGGAGTTCCGCAAACAGGAGACGGCTACAGCCACAACTTTTACTTCCTGACTGAGACGGCAAACAACACAGGGTGAGATCTTCCCTTTTTGCATCCCTGATCCGGGACTGTCTTACTTAGTTATTCACCGCATGTGTTATTTGGCTTCAGTCCTACAGTGTCAGCTTACCATTCATCCTGCCTCCTCCATCCCAGCTGCATGCATGCTCCATCTACATCCCTTGGTCTGCAGCCTTGTGAGCCATTCCCGGCCTAGATAGGCTCCGACCAACCAGCCCACAGATATATCTGTCCTGCAGCAACGGCGGTGTCATCCATTTCATTTCTCCCTGTTTGTCCGCTCCATCACCATTCTCTGACATCATCGTCCCTCCCTACTACGGCCAGTCCTTTACTTCATCACATTACTCAGTGCTGATCAAACCCTGATGTCACAACCACATAGCATTTATTCCACACTTGTTGTCCTCCTCTAAACTTTCCGGACTTCCAATTAATATTTTGTATATTTACAACATGTCTGGATATCACGGCTGTTCATCTGTCCATAGTATATGAAGTTTAATATTTATCATGAGTGTTTGGTTGTGACAGGTGGCCACCTGTGTCTGCACATGACAGTTAGTCCTTTTTAACGGTGATGGTACCTGATTAATCAGGATATCTTCTGGATTGGTGTATATTGTGAGTTTTGTTTCATTAAAATTTATCAAATCTTTATTGACTCCTGCTTGTTCCCTTCCTATGAATTCACTTTTTCCTCCCCCCCATTTTTTCATATATGCTGCATGAATTCTGAGGAACACACAAACTACTTGATTGGTGTTAGCAGTTGTCTCTAATTATATGCAGACTTGTGTTGATTAATTTCCAGTCTGCTATTTGTAACATCTAATATCTTATAAACACAGAGTGTTACGGTTCTTTTATATCATTCTTTTTTGTGCCCATAGTACAGGAGATGATCAGAGACTGCAGACATGATACAGGAGATGGTCAGAGACTGCAGACATGATACAAGAGAAAGTCAGAGACTGCAGATATAATACAGGAGATGGTCAGAGACTGCAGTTTCTATGGACATTAGTAGATAATGGCCGATTGGCCCTCTCACCTGACCCAGCGATGGTTCCTCTGATCAGGAGTAAGCTCACTCTGAATTGCCCGTGGTGACTCCGCTGGGTAGCACCCAGATCTGTATTCTGCCAATGACTCCATTCCTTTCTCAGCCAGGGATGGCACCAGGCTGTGTGGCTTTCCCTCTGGCTCCTGTATCTCTCTCTCTCCCATTCAGCTGAGCCTGCTGTGTGGACTGCAGTTTCCGTGTTACAGTGGGGCTGCCAGTCCTCGGGACTACATGTCCCACAATCCTCTTCTCCTTTTTCTATTCTATTTTTCCCTGGCTGATATGAAGGCGGGGGAAGAAACATAGTGGGAGGCTGTGCTGGCCAGCGCCGCTCACTAGTATAGCAGTGCACGTGCGGAGGAGAGGGAGAGGGAGGGGCGAAAGAAGAGCCTGCAGCTGCAGTGACGTCACTAGGGTTGGTGTCACCAGGTGCGGTATTACATGGTGTCACCCTCCTTCCACCAACTTTAGTCACCCCTCAGTACAGACCTCCCTCCACTAAGTATAGACCCCCACTAAGTATAAACCCCTCTCTCAGTACAGACCCCCCTTCATCAGTATAGACCCCCCCAGGACAAACCACCCCCCCTCCATTAGTAGACCCCCACCAGGACAACCCCCCCTCCATTAGTACAGATTCCCCAGGACAAAGCCCCCCTTCATTAGTACAGACCCCCCCAGGACAACCCCCCTCCATTAGTACAGACCCCCAGGACAAACCCCCCCTCTATTAGTATAGACCCCCAGGACAAACCCCCTCCATTAGTACAGACCCCCTAGGAGAACTCCCCTCCACTAGTACAGACCCCCACAGGACAAATGCCCCCTTCATTAGTACAGAGCCCCCAGGACAAACCCCCCCTCCATTAGTACAGACCCCCCCAGGACAAACTCCCCCTCCATTAGTACAGACCCCCCAGGACAAACCCTCTCCATTACTACAGACCCCCCAGAAGAACCCCCCCTCCACTAGTACAGACCCCCACAGGAAAAATCCCCCCTTCATTAGTACAGACCCCCCACCAGGACAAACCCCCCCTCCATTAGTACAGACCCCCCACCAGGACAAACCCCCCTCCATTAGTACAGCCCCCCCAGGACCCCCCCCTCCATTAGTACAGACCCCCCCGGACAAACACCCCCCCTCCATTAGTACAGACCCCCCAGAACAACCCCCCTCCATTAGTACAGACCCCCCAGGACAAACCCCCCCTCCATTAATACAGACCCCCAGGACAAATCCCTCCATTAGTACAGACCCCCCAGGACAAATCCCCCCTCCATTAGTACAGACCCCCCCAAGACAACTCCCCCTCCATTAGTACAGACCCCCCAGGACAACCCCCCATTAGTATAGACCCCCAGGACAACCCCCCATTAGTACAGACCCCCAGGACAACCCCCCCATTAGTACAGACCCCCCAGGACAACCCCCCCCATTAGTACAGACCCTCCAGGACAACCCCCCATTAGTACAGACCCCCCAGGACAACCCCCCCATTAGTACAGACCCCCCAGGACAACCCCCATTAGTACAGATCGCCCCCCCAAGGACAACCCCCTATTAGTACAGATCGCCCCCCCAGGACAACCCCCCCATTAGTACAGACCCTCCAGGACAACCCCCCATTAGTACAGACCCCCCAGGACAACCCCCCCATTAGTACAGACCCCCCAGGACAACCCCCCCATTAGTACAGACCCCCCAGGACAACCCCCCATTAGTACAGACCGCCCCCCCAGGACAACCCCCTATTAGTACAGATCGCCCCCCCAGGACAACCCCCCCATTAGTACAGACCCCCCAGGACAACCCCCCCATTAGTACAGACCCCCCAGGACAACCCCCCCATTAGTACAGACCCCCCAGGACAACCCCCCATTAGTACAGACCGCCCCCCCAGGACAACCCCCTATTAGTACAGACCGCCCCCCCAGGACAACCCCCTATTAGTACAGATCGCCCCCCCAGGACAACCCCCTATTAGTACAGACCCCCCAGGACAACCCCACATTAGTACAGACCGCCCCCCCAGGACAACCCCCCCATTAGTACAGACCGCCCCCCCAGGACAACCCCCCCATTAGTACAGACCGCCCCAGGGACAAATCTCCCTCTATCAGTACAGACAGACACATTAACACCCGGGCAGCAGCTAGAGAGGACAGTGTGAACAGATCGAGACAGCCTGCAGGCATCAGCTTAGGCGGGAGTGAGAGACAGCGGATGAGAGAGAGAACCTGTGTCAGGCTGCAGGCACGGGCCGCCCTCCCTCCCCCCAGCGAAGTCACTGCGCGGCTGGTCTCTCTCAACACAGAGACCAGCCGCTCCGATCTCAGGCGGCTGCTCTCCTCTGACAGGAGGAGGAGGAGGGAGGGGGGACAGGCTCTAGCAGTGTAAAGCACAGCGGCGCCGGCGCGGCCGCTCCGCGGCGGTGAGCTGCTGCGGACAGAGCTACTTCTGGACACGGAGGGGAGGAGGAGGAGGGAAGGGAGCACTCTGGCGCTTCAGCGCCCCCACCTCTCTGGCGCCTGGGTGCACTGCACCCCGTGCACCCGCCTGGGACCGGCCCTGGGGGCCACCCACTCGTCAGTGACCCATAAGCCGGTTAACCACCATAGTGTAGATCCCGCCGGCAGGTCTGTTTGCAATGTCAATAAGAGAGGTGTATGATCTGAGATGCTACAGGGCAGGATCTCCACCTCCTGTATTCGGGAGAGCAGGGAGTCAGTGGTATAGATTAAATCAATTCTGGAGAAGGAGGCCGAGTGACACGTAAATTGTTTCTTTCCCGGGTGCCTCAGTCTTCAAACATCAGTAAACCCATAATTCTCCGCCCACTGAGATAGGGGGGAGTCACCCAGGGGTCCCGCACTAAGTCTGTCCAGAGCAGGGTTAGGGGTCATGTTAAAGTCCCCAGCTAGTATTACACCCGCCAAGGGATATCAGTGGGGTAAGTTTCCGGAGAATGTCAAGAGTGGCCGGGGGAGGTATATAGAGTCCCACAATCAAATGTTCCAGTCTATCACACATAGTATGAAGGGCCACATATCTTCCCTCTGGGTCAAGGTGGAGGTCTAATAAGGTAAATCCGAGAGACTTGTGAACCATAACTCTGACATCCATAGATAAGGAGGAATGGGTAGAATGATAATATGCCCCCACCCAGGGCTTCCGGAGTTCCAGCGTCCTGCTCCCCAACAAATGAGTCTACTGCAGTATACATACGTGGGGAGTGTATTTCTTTAGTTAAACACCAGTGACCGTTTGATCTTGGAGTTCAAACCGCAAACATTCCAAGACAAAATAGTCAGGGGAGTCATCATAGTGTTACTAAATATTTCAGAGGGCGACAGAGCATCAAGAGCAACAGAGAGGCTATGAGCATGCGCAGAGATAACGTCACAATATTCACTTGTATGAGAACATCACCAGGAAGATCTCCTACGCCACCTGGTGGAGAGAGATCAGAGCCGCAAACATTCCTGAGAAAAAAAACCATAAGCATAAAATTTCACAAAAAAATAGTGGTGAAAAAGGCCCAACAGGGAGTAAAAAACCCATACTCCAGCAACATCCCCAAACCCCCCACCCCGCACCACCCCCCAAACTTCAGTGTGCTTTCTTCCCAAAAATAATCATGGCAACTGCCAATGAGGAAAATTAACAGAGGGATACCTGAGTGTCACAGTACATACAAAGAGTCCTCCAGAGCTTTTTAACGGATTACCGGTCCCTGCAGAATATGAGATCACCTGGAAAAGAAAAAGATTCCGGGGGTACAAAACTTAAAACTGTTTCAGAGCTCAAAAAGTAGGTAACTTCTCTCCATGGCAGTGTATAGTGCAAAAGCAGGGGTATTAGTCATGTGCACGGGCAGATCAGACATGCCAGCCCCTCTCCAGGCATTAAACAGAGATCCAGATCCAGACTTGACTGCATGTAGCAAGTGTCAGTAGGGGGGGAACAACAGCCCGAGCACGTTTCAGTCATGCATACCAAGGAAGTCAGGTAGATAGAAAAGTGGAAAGGGTAAATCAGACATACCACAGAGCTCTGGATGCTTGTTATCTTCTAGGTAAGGTCTCCAGCCAGTGTGATGCATCTTCAGGGGAAGTAAAACAAAGTTTCACCATCCTGGACACACAGCCTGGCAGGGAATATCATGCTATATTTGATTTTTTTATTGCGCAGATTGAGCCTCACATGGTCAAAGGAGCGGCACAACTTCTGAGTGCCCATCGAGTAGTCAGGAAATATCATCAGTTTGGCCCCTTCATGTCTCAGTTGTTCTATCTTCCTTGCCTCACGCAGAACCAGGTCCCAGTCTCTAAAATTTAGCAACTTCAGAATGAAAGTGCGTGGAGGAGCTCCACAGGGCCCCTGGGTAGCAGGTATTCTATGCGCCCTCTCCACCACAAAAAAGTTGGAGAATGCCGCGTGTGGGAGAAGGGTTCTTAGCAGGTGTTCCGTGAAGTGAACGCCGTGGGGTCAGTTCCTTCCACTCCCTCAGGCAATCCCACTATGCGGAAATTGTTATATTCTGTTCCGGTTCTCGGCATCCTCAGCATGGGCCTCCAGGGTTTTAACCTTAGTTTGCAGCATGCGGAGTGAGACTGTATGCTCCTGCAGCGTGTCTTCTGTATCCCCCACGCGGCGCTCAGCCTCTGTGAAGCGGGAGCAAAATCTGTCCATATCCCTGCGGATTAAACTAACGTCCAGCTGCATATGTTCCATCTTACTCGTGAACGTCGATCGGCAGGTGTTAATTGCCTGCATAAGGGCATCAAAGTTGGATTGTTCCCTCTCTGCAGTATCAGAGTCATTCCCCTCAGTCTGGGACGCCATGTTGGTTGCTGTGGTGGGACGAGGGCTCTGTGCAGCGGGAATAGGAGGTACTTTATGAGACTTGAGGGTGGACAGGCCACCTTTCTCCATGGTCACGCCGGTCACCGGCGCTGGCTGGTCTGTTCTGGGCAGGTTAGGATTGCTGGTCTGTAGGGTAACAGGGTTATAAGTTGGAGGACGAGCCGATGGCCATCTTGGACACGCCCCCCTAAGTGTAATTGTTAGGCGGTTGGAGGGAAAGGTGGCCAAAGACAGGGAGAGAGTGACATTAATGAGGTGGTGATCAGAAAGAGGGGGGGACGGGGACAGTAGATCCCAGCAATTCTTAAGGAAATTGAAGAAAATAGACATATACAGTGAGCTTCCAATGATGATAGGGACAGAGAGGGAGGAGAGAGAAAGAGCAGAACCTGGAAGGTGCACTTAGGGTATAGGAGGATTCAAACTCCACCTCCCTTGCGTCCACTAGGTCTAGGGGAGTGAGTCCAGTGAAGGCCACCATAGGAGAGGAAAGTCTGAGAAGCAGTGTTTGGATTTGTGAAGCCAGGTTTCAGTGACAGCAAGAAGATTTAAGGAGTTAGTGACAAAAAGGTCATGAACAGAGGTGAGTTTGCTGCAGACAGAGCGGTCATTCCAGAGGGCACAGGAGAAGGGGAGGCTGGTTTTGCAAAGAAGAGGAATGGCAACTAAATTGTGTAGATTGCAGCTGCTGCCAAAGGGTACAGGGTGATACGTGCAATGGGTACAGTTAAATAAAGGGGACTCAGGGTTTGGGGATATATTTTCAGACATTAGGAGAAGCAGAAGGGCGAGAGAGGTAATATATGAGAGCGTGGTTTATATGAATGGACATGTCTCAGTATTCTGGGGGCTTTATTAGCATGTGGGATTAGAATTAGGAGGATGTTATGAGTGCAGTAATAAGGAGAGGGCAGAAGTGGTTGTGATATATACAGATTGTGGGGTGGAGAAGAGTGGTGAAGGAAATAGAGTTTAAGGAGACAGGATACAATGCAGGTCACCTGCAGTCTGGTGTTTTGTAGAGTAGCTTACTGTAGATGGAATTTGCCTATTAATCAATTAGGAGTTGCTATCAGGCACACATCTATCACAGCAAACTTTCCACACCACAATCAAACTGCAAGAGGACCAAGAGGGCAGGGTTGTAAAGATAAAGATCAAGTCATAATTTAAGTAAGAGATTTAAAAACAAAATAAACATCACCTTAATAATAATGAACAGAGTTACAGATGGATGTGGAACAGCAGTAATATAGATGTAGGTTTACCATAAAGGCATTGAGAGCAGTCAGTCTGTGTTCAGTTGAAAGGGGTTGTAAACCCTCATGTTTTTTCACTTTAATGCATCAGGTGAAAAAAATTCTGACACTGACCAGCCCCCCCACGTTTTACTCACTTGAGCCTGTTCGACCCCATGGCGGAGACGCGCTCTACCTCTCTGCCTCTTGTCTCGGCTCTTGATTGGATAGATTGATAGCAGCGCAGCCATTGGCTCACGCTGCTGTCAATCAAATCCAATAACGCGGGCGCGGGGGACCCAAGTCCGACATTCTGTGTCTATGGACGCAAAAGCCAGACTCGGGAGCGCGTCCGCATGGTAACCTCCATGCAGAGCGCTTCTCCTCCTAGAGGGTTTACCGATGAGGGGAGGTGCTATTAGCACCACTGGGGGGCCCGAGAAGAGGTGGATCGGGGCCACTCTGCGCAAAACAAACTGCACAGTGGAGGTAAGTATGACATGTGTGTTCTTTTTAAAAAAAAAACAAGGGTTTACAACCCCTTTAAGGTGGATTTGGAACAGCAGTAATACAGATGTAAGTTTACTTGTGAAGGGAGAGAAGAGATATTCAGATGAGCAAGAGCAGAAGTGCCACTTAATTAAAGAACGCCACTTTATTGGAAGAACCCCAGCATGCGCCCCCCCTGGCTTGTGTCCCCCTCGCAAACCAGTGGATCTATGTGTTGAAGTGGTTGTTATAGTGCTTTGTGCACCTTTTACACATCAGTGGAGCAGCTTTTATATCATTTTTATATAAGACATTGGCCCCAGCCTTCCAGTGTGCCAACTTAATTAAGATAAAATGTATTAGTTAAACATAAACCACACTGACTTGATTAACTTCCTGAGTTCTTTTAAGTCTATGTAGTGATTTTTAGCACAATAACATTTTCAATGAATGTATGGGCTCTGTAAAGATAAAACAAATGTCAATATATTTGTTGTCAAGTCACTAACAATCATATTTATCTGATTTATCGAGATACACAACATTACACTTATATCAATAGTACATTTCTTTAGTAGTAATAAGTACCAGGACCTAGGAATTTAGGAGAAATCGGATTCCCAATTTTCCACCACCATCTCAGAATACAAGTAATTTAGACTATGTACATGGACAACAAGGTCCACTCCAATCGGTCCCTCCTCTTAATATTTCTTCAACAGAATGCAAGGATTGGGTCTATACTATTATGCTGACAAAACGCAACTTAATTACTTTGAGTCCTTAAATGGAGATGACACATCTGAATGTGATTTTAATATCTAAATCTATCAAATTCAGTAGGATTTAGAAACGACATGAAATTTTGCAGTGGAGAGATCAATTTATACTTTACCGCACGAAGATCACTGTGGTAGATTATAGGAGCACACCCAAAGGATGTGCAGTAGCCCCTCTAAATAGAATCTGATCTGGTATGAAGAATCTGGATTTGTGGTGGAGAGTTGAGATGGTGATTAGATGAGTGTCAGTGTGCTGACCCATGTTGATTGTCGAGCGTCTCAATGTGTCTTTTCTCTCTAAACTTCCCCTTTTATGTCCAAAAATCTTATGTGTAGTTTAGACTATTTACACACATCTGATTGTATGACGTTTCTATTGATTACCCTAATATTTATTTAGGTGGTGATCACCTTTGCGTCAGATGGCTCTCTAAGACCAGGAATTCCTATTTTGGGTCTCTGAAAATAAATTTGGATTTACTCAGTGGATCAATTAACCTTATCTGGGACATTATATTCTTATCCATAAGTTAATTACAGATATATTCTCCTCATGATAGTATGGATGAGGTCCCCGCTGTGGGTATTATTTGTGGTCTTATATCTTATATCTGATATCAATGTTGACGTATTATTGACCCCAAAAGGACATCTTGGTAAGTATGGTATCATACATTTCCCTCCAATTTCTGAATCATTCATACCATTAAAACATATCTGTTTCCCATTTTTGAGTGTTACAACAATACATATATTTGATAAAATGATTATTTATCATGATTCAGTCCTTCATATGGTATAAAGCACTGTAGATGAGTAAATTGGATAGTGTCTGAACACTTTACAGTTTTTCCCGATTCCAACAGGATCCAGGAGGTCTCTGTTCTATCTCATTCTGGAATTGTTAATAGTCAAAATGATGGAATGAATTCAGTTCACTCTAATTTGACCCCTCTCCGGATTTTTCCATCTGCGTAGAAGTTAGAGAAATTTCACTTTGCTAACGATTTGTGGGGAGCAAACTCAGTTTGTTAGTAGTTCTGTAGACTGATATTATGATGACTTTACACAAAAGTTTTGTTTCTTATTGGACTACAGACATAGTGATACATAGAATTTGGATTTCCCAAGTGATAAAACTGGTTGGTGTTTGCGTCTGCTAATGCCTGGCAAACAGAAGATTTGTAATTCTTTTTCCTTTAACAATATTCATATGTTTGAACAAGTTTCAAATTAGAGAGGATTTTTTTCTTTTTTTTTCCCAGGTGTTGCTTGAATAGCATATCAAACTTTCATTGTTCACTAGAGGGTGAGGGCTGTCTTGACTCGTTTGGAGTGCAAATAAGCTTCCCAGGGGCAGCCCATACACTGATATTTTTTTTCATTCAACCAGTAGGTTCAACAAAAATTTTTTCTCATTTTCCCATCTACACATTCCATGTGGATGGGGGAATCCTTCCCGCTGTGGTATTGTATTCTGATAGAAGTTAGCCTTCCCCGCCGTCAGAATACAATGATCAGTGTTGGCGGCTATAGCTGATGGCACTGCTCATTCAGGAACAACCCAACAGGCTGGATGTACATAAGTCGATTAACAGAACGATGTGTGTACAACCAGCCTGCCCATACATGGATGGAAATTCGGCTGGTTCACACACACGCTAACTTCCTTACAATTTGGGAACCATGGTTGACGTATGCCTTCCCTGATCTCCCTATGACAAGCGCAGGTCAGCTCTAACTGGCGTCTCCAGTGATCCCGGGTCCCTACTTTTACTTGCTCCACCTTACCCTACCCCTACCTTTCTTCTTTGTCTTTCCTTTCTGTTCTCTTTTTTTTTTTTTTCCTCTTGATGGGTTACTAAGCCCTCTTTAGTTGTCTATTGATGGCCAGGACTACTTAAAAATGGGGTTATTGGCATACTTGTCCTGGCTACTTTTGCAAACTATGGGGTTTACCCCAAACTGCATATATGTTATATTGAGGTTTACTGTAATGCTGTGTAGGTGTGAAGTTAAAGTGCAGATCCCGTTGATATTTGTATAATTGATCATTTTATATCAGACATACCCTGATAATGGACTCTAACCCTTTCCCACTCTATCCCAAAAAAGTTTTGCCTGGACATACACTAATCTTTGGCTAACATAAGTCATAAGTGGGGAGGCACTGTAACATAAGTACAGAATAACAAAAATATTCAGAAAACAACCATTCACTTTTATGGGAAAAATACTAATTAACTAAAAATCAGGACATTCAAATGAAACCATCTGCAGAGTTTAATTACTGTCATTAAAACAATCACATAAGCTGTCTATGACATTATTGTATTAATAAGCTTTGTGGTTTTTTTTGTTGGTCCTAATTCCCTATCAGTAACTAATATTAATGTGGTACGGTCTCCGCACTAACCTTTTCTTAATGAGCCCGTCATCACTTTGGTTAATGACTATATGTTGCGTAAGTGTGACCTGTCAACACAGGCCAAAGGTCGATGGGATTTGTCAACAATGGTTCCACTGAATAAAACTCTTCAGCTTTTTGCATTCTACTGAAATGACTTATTACAATGCAAACAAGCTAGTGCTACCACAGCAAATTAGGGAAATGAATGAACAACAAGATTGCAGACTCATAATTTTATTAAAACATGCTAATTATACAATGACATTTCTCTATCTCACTCAAAGGGAAAAAAAAAGGTAAACTTAAGTTGGATACACATCAGAGGAAATAGCGGCAATTACCCATAGCAACCCTTGTACTGGGCAGTAACGGGTGGTTATCTGTACACATCTACTAATACTATTTCAACAATAAAACTTCAACTTTCCACCCTGTGGGAAACCCAGAGACTCTGATCTGCAGCAGTCCATCGATATAATAACCACATATGGTATGCAGAGACTGCGGAATGATTTTTCCAAAAAGGCTGGCTATAGACAGTTTGACTCTCAGCTGGTTCAGCAGAAACTGGGCGAGATTCGAACCATATAAGTGTAGCGGTATGTTCACCACTTGGTTACTAGCAATCCGCCAATCACCCTGCTACCAGACCCCTATCTATCAGTTAAGACAATGAACAATCATTTGCACAGTTTTGTTACGTTTATTTCAGGATATAACTTGGCTCGGAGAAAGGACGATATGAGATGCCCATAGCATTTAGCACATTATCAGAGGTTATTCAGTGGCCATGGCCTTGCAAACTGGATGCACACCTTGCACCACCAGTCTCCTTCCTTTAAATAACTTCTCTGCAGACTGTTGCTCCTTCGTTTCTTGTACAAATCCTTCACTGCAAAACTACTGACTTTCTATTTCTTTGCTTCCATTGGGACAAGAAAGAATCACTCTAAATAAATCCTCCTTGCAGACCATAATGGTATTGCTTATGGGAATCAAAGAGCCAGAAGCCTATACAGCCTCTCCCCGATGGCCCAAAGAATCAGACAGCCACACAGTCTTTTGGAAGGCACTACCATTTTGCTTAACCAGGCCAGAGATACTCGGTACCTCTCCACAATGGTCTGACACATGGTAATGAGCGGACTACTGCTCTCAGCCAGTCCATGACCTTCAATGCTGCGTTCCCCGGCCACAGCATTCTGGACTACTCTTGGATAGCTTCTCCTCTTTTGTTTCTCTTGCACTGACCTTTCTTCCAAAGGATAATTATGTATCACCGGTCACAGAATGCTGATCTACTCTCCTCCGCTTGACTGCTACTTCCTCCATTCTGATCTTCTCCAGCATGCAAGTCTTGTGTTCCCCGGTCACAGCAGCTTGATACTTCTTAGAGTTGAAAATCTTTATCTGAGACTCCCTCCTAGCGGTTCCTCCATCCCTCCTCCACGTACCAGTATGTGGTCCTCTCTTTTGACCTACATTGGGCTGGAGAATAATGGACCGAATTCCTATACCTCACAAAACATATGCTTTGACATATCTAGATGTTGTCATTTAGGGTCTCGATTGGAATCAGTACTGCTCTAAGTCCATAGATCATAGTCTCTAGTCCATCTGGGGACTGTAAGAGGGTTGTGAAGGGGTGATAGAACAATTCCCAGTTTGGCCACTAAGTGGCACGTTTTCATTAATAATTCTGTCCAGACGGAGTATAGACAGTTCAGCTAGAGTCATGGACGAGGGGAGCCAGGGTGTAGAGTTGGCCCCCGTAGGACTGGTTCAGCAAGTGGTATTCCTCAGCTGGGGAATACTTATAGAGGTCCTGGTACCCTAGGTAGGAGTAGTAATAGGGATAGGACAAAGTATGCCTGCCCTGAGAAAAGTACTGCCAACTGCTGCTGGAATTGGAAGAACTCACCTGCCATTCTGTTTCTCAAGTAAAGCCCTGAAACAATGAAAACCTACTAAACTTATCTCTTCCTTGTGTTTGGTCTATTCTGTCCTGTTCCTTTTTCTTGATTGTCTTTGTAGAATTTTGTTTCAGTAATCATACTCCGGAGGCTCACGGTTATGGTCCTTAGGCAGCCTTGCTTATCTGTCTTTTCTTTTTTGTGCTATGTTTTTTTGGCCATAGAGCCCCACTATACTATGAGGAGTGGGTAGGTTACCAGAGGTTGTATGCTAAACCTCTTTATTTGGCTGATTCCCAATCCCCTGTGTTTCTATTCTGTTCTAGGACCTGGCTCAGCCAGGCAAATGCGGGGTGAAGTGTCGTGGCACAGTAATGTACATTTGGTGGTGAATGGTACACTTTATATGCTCCCTCAGGGAGTGGGCACTAACACAAGAGGCCTGTTAGCGGCACCTAGGAATGAAACGTTACGCCAGTGTATTTTTTGGCCCTGTCTATAAGGTGGCTATGTTCCTACATACAGTGATGGAGAGTTAAAATAGTCACCCAATCCAATGAGCCAAAAAAAAAGAACATTTTTAAGGAGGCCGAGAGCAAAAGAAGGGACTTTTTTAAAGGCGTCAGTAGTTTTTTTTTTAATCATTTTTTAGATTATTTTTTACAATATTATTTTTTTTTTATTATTTTTTACAATTTTATTTTTTATCACTTTTTACAATTTTTTAGGAGCCTTGTTATGTGGCTTAGGTGTATATCAAGGGTTTAAACAGACCCCTGATCTCTCACTTTTGTGACAGAGAAAGAAACTTAAAGAAAGAGATTCCCCAGTCCCTTTCTCTGCAGCCTGCAGTAAACATCAGCGCACATCAGTGAAGGATAAACATTACCTGTTTGCAAAATTTTATAAAAAGAAACTAAGAGAAACACATTTTTTTTCGAAATGTATGTTTTTTTCTGTTTTTTTTAGCAAAAAATAAAAAAAAACAGTGGTGAATAAATACCACCAAAACAAAGCTCTATTTGTGTTAAAAAAATTATTAAAATTTCATATGGGTACAGTGTTGTGGCATGACCGCACAATTGTCATTCAAAGTGTGACAGTGCTAAAGGTTAAAATTGACCTGAGCGGGAAGAGGGTAAAATTGCCCAGTAGACAAGCAGTTAATCACCACTGGGGTTTTTGTTTTTGTTTTTTTTCTTAAAAAAATGACCAAAAAAAGCATTTTTCCTTGTTTCTGTTACAAAATTTTGCAAATAAATACTCTTTTTTCATACATTTAGGCCAAAAATTGTTTTTGTAAAAATAACCCAAATAAATGATTATTATTTAGTCTGTAGGAAAGTAATAGAGCCTACAATCTATGGTATATGCTGTATATTTGAAAGTCAATTAGACATGATGTACTTGAGGGCCTAAAATGCAAGGACAGTACAAATATTCCCCAAATTACCCATTTTTGGAAAGTAGACAGTCCAAGGCCTTTAGAAATAGGCATGGTAAGTTTAAAAAAAAAAACACAAGTAGAGAGGCGCCTTGGAGTGCAGTATTTTAGAAATAACGCTTTTAATAGTAGATGTAGATCAACTCACATTTTGTAGGAATAAACAGGCATGGTATTAATAATACAGTGACGCATCCCCGAGTCCTAAGCAGTGTGGATTCCTTGCTGACAACTGCAGCAACTGCTGCGGCAGATGGAGGACCCCGGCTCTGGAGAGCATCCTGAGAGCGAGGCGTGGAACGCACAGGACAGCTTGCTGCGGACGGATGATGTCATCAAAGCTGGACGCATTTTGAGATCGTGCGCACTTGGTGATGTAAGCAAGTCACGCTCCTTTTTCAGCAGACTGGAATCTCTCTCTCCCAGCCATGTCATCTGCTGGTGTTGGTCCAATGTATTTTATCAAGTCAGCGCAGCCCTATACCAGGAAATTCTAGAGAACTTCATACTTCCCTCTGCTGACCAGCTTTATAGAGATGCTAATTTCATTTTCCAGCAGGACTTGGCACCTGCCCACACTGCTAAAAGTACCAATACCTGGTGAAATGATCATGGCATCGCTGTGCTTGATTGGCCAGCAAACTCACCTAACCTAAACCCCATAGAGAATCTGTGGGGTATTGTCTAGAGGAAGATGAGAGCCACCAGACCTAACAATGCAGACTAGCTGAAGGCCACTATCAAAAGTATTGAGTGCATAGCATACAGTACATGGACATACTTTTCAGTAAGTCAACGTTTCTGTATTAATAATCCTTTTTTTTATTGATCTTATGTCATATTCAAATTTTCTGAGATACTGAATTTTGGGTTTTCACTAGCTAAGCGTGTGTAACACATCGACATAATATATATGTTTCACTTTTTTTAATTGAATTACTAAAATAAATTAACTTTTTGATGATATTCTAACCTTAGGAGATGCACCTGTGTGTCTATCTATCTATTTGTCTATCTGTCTATCTATCTATCTATCTATCTATCTATCTATCTATCTATCTATCTATCTATCTATCTATCTATCTATCTATCTATCTATCTATCTATCTATCTATCTATCTATCTATCCACACATAAAATGTACTACACCTGGGGCGAGGATCAATTCTGGTAGGACGTCATATGATGGACGTCCACCCAGGATAGGAGAGATCCTGCTTGATCGTCATTTGACAATAGGCTGGGCGGTAAGCAGGTAAGCAAAGCTGCTAGAAGTCTTCAGCACTACTTAAAGCTTGTTGAAAGCCTTCTAGCAGCTTGTTTAAATTGACAATCAGCACTCCCATTAAGATCTGTGTATAACATTTTCAAAGAAGAGCTGAAGGGGACTTTAAAGGCTCAGAATAAGCTGCATCAAGATTGCCAAAAGCTTTGAAAAAGCCTGCTAAAAGTTTCATAAAGGTTTGCTGTTCATGCTCATGTGAAAACAGGCCTTTTAACCACTTCCGGACCGCCCACCGTTGTTATACATCGGTACTTTGAAGAGGAGTATCGCTAACTGCCATAACCCCGGTATTCTCTTCTTCAGCGGGTGGTCCGCTTCAAGATAAAAGTGGTCTCTGTGGCAGAATCGCCGTTTATCAGAGCCGTCGGCAGCAGCGGAGGCGATCGGATGTTTTCCCTTGTGTGACATGGAGACGAGTGAGGGGAAGATGGCCCCCATCCATCTCCATATCACTGCAGGGTGGAAACGGCGTCAAAATGTTACATCCGCCCACAGCTCTTAAAGGGTCAGTTTTTTTCTGTATTTTTTTAAATGACAATTTTTTTTTAATTGCATTTTAGTGTAAATATGAGATCTGAGGTCTTTTTGACCCCTGATCTCATATTTAAGAGGTCCTGTCATGCTTATTTTCTATTACAAGGGATGTTTACATTCCTTGTAATAGGAATACCAGTGACACAATTTTTTTTAAAAGAACAGTGTAAAAATAAAAAATAAAAGGTATAATAAATAAGAAAAAAAATTTTTTAAACGTGCCCCGTCCACACGAGCTCGCGTCCATAAACAAACGCATACACGAGTAGCGCCCACATATGAAAACGGTGTTCAAACCACACATGTGAGGTATCGCCGCGATTGGTAGAGCGAGGGCAATAATTCTAGCCCTAGACCTCCTCTGTAACTCAAAAAATGCAACCTGTAGAATTTTTTTAAACGTCGCCTATGGAGATTTTTAAGGGTAAAAGTTTGTCACCATTCCACGAGCGGGCGCAATTTTGAAGCGTGACATGTTGGGTTTCAATTTACTCGGCATAACATTATCTTTCACAATTTAAAAAAAAAAGGGCTAACTTTACTGTTGTCTTATTTTTTAATTCAAAAATTGTATATTCTACAAAAAAGTGCTCTTGTAAGACCGCTGCACAAATACAGTGTCACAGAAAGTATTGCAACGACCGCCATTTTATTCTCTAGGGCGTTAGAAAAAAAATGTATAACCTTTGGGGGTTCTAAGTCATTTTCTAGCAAAAAAAACCTGTTTTTAACTTGTAAACAACAAATCTCAGAAAGAGGCTTGGTCCTTAAGTGGTTAAACAGTCCAGCACTGGAACAAAAAAAAAAAAGACTGATTTCTGTTAGTACACCACATTTTTATCAAGGGTGATCAAGCCCAAGGGTCTTCTTTAACCATTTATTTGTAACCTACTGACTCATGTGGCCCTATTCACAGTTTCCCACTACATGTATACAAACACAATAGAGACAGAGATGGAAATAAAGGACATATGTCTATGTGTTTTCATCAGATGCTTTTAAACATACAAATCATACAAGCAGAGGTGATTATTTTAATGGAATTATTACGGAGTGCTGCCACTTCAAAGGCTGCAAACTGAAAGCCGCCAATGGGACGGAGCACTGGAGACAAAGACACAAAAGATTGTTCAAAGTCCGCGCTCACTCCTTATTCAGCTCTGCACAATGCCCATAATATGCTGAACACAATTACAAAACTGTCTAATCTTCCTCGCTGAGCGATGACAGTCTCTTGATTAGACGCAGGTCAGGGCACACTTAAGAGCAAGCAAAATTACGGAGATATACAGCTCAGCCTTCCTTGGAGATACTTAATACAGCCAATTACAAGTTCACAGCTTGCCAGGAATAGCGGGGAAATATCAAGGCAATTTGATGTATGTCCCAGTTAGAAAAAAAAGTCACGATTAACAATTATTTTGCATGTAAAAAAAAAAAAAGCAAAATAATTTTGGTTAAAAGTGTGAGGTTTAGCTTGCCTGGTCCAGCTCGGGTGGCTTTTAAAGGAAACCTGTACTGAGAAACGTAGCTTGCTGTTACAGAACCTCTGCTGAAAATTGCAGTTACAGTACAGTACCTGGATCCAGTGGCCGATTTTGTGGCTAAAATATAAGTGCAACCTACTGTATATCATCCCCTACAAAGAAGTTAATAAATACTAGTGACACACCCATACCGGTATCTGTGCCGAAACCAAGCATTTGTGCAAGTATCGGTACTCATGCAAATTCTCCGGATACCGAAATTTTGCAGTGCGATTTGCATCAAAATAAAATAAATGGGCGCAAATTGCATTTTAAAGAATGGCATGTGATCAGAGATGCGGTGTGATTCCTGTCCCAATCACATCTTATAGGTGGGAGACTGCACTTGACTGACTAACTCAGTTGAGGGTCTGTGAGTGAGTGGTGGTGGGAGTGTGTTGGAGAAGTTTGCTCCTGGTGTATCTGGCCCACCTTGGCAGAAAGGTTGCAGGGAGCCCTTTTGAGGGGCTTGGACTGCTACCTTTGGGTACGACCTCAAGTTCGTTTCAGCGTGTACTGGTAAGGGCAGGTAAAAGGAGCGCCCGGTATCCAATTAGAAGTGGAACACAGGTGAATATGTAGTTGTTTTATTGAAAGTCGTAAAGCATGATAAAACCAACGTGTTTTGGGGGAACAAAGACTCCCCCTTCTTCAGGGCTATCAGAGACAAAAATGAAAATGTACAGGAAAAAAAAATATATATAAAAAAAATATAGTGTATTTTTCCGTGTATAAGACGCTATATTTTCCTAAAATAATAGCCTGAAAATCGAGCGGCGTCTTATACACGGTCAGTCAGCCTGGGAGACAGCCACGCAGGTGCGTCGCTGCCCATAGCTTGTCAAACGGCTACCTCCAATCACGAGCCGTATGTTACTGACGTCAGCTGGAGCTGGAGGTGAGGGGGGAAGTGGAGAGTGCGCAGATGCAACAGGGACCGGAGTGTTCTGAGCCCAAGATGTCAGAAAATAATACAAAAGTAGGTGATTGTCTTACTCTGCAAAAGTCAAACCAAATGTAGCCAGCTATGCAAAAGAGCATGGGAATAGAGCTGCAGATAAACAGTTTGTAGCTCCCTCCACTGAGTGTATAATCAGACAGAGGAGAAAACAGGAAGACCAACCCCTGCATAATATGCTTGTATTTAAACATTAACTGTAATGTGTTTTGTTTTACCTATGTTTAAAATATTGATTTCTTAATTTTGGGTTGAAAAAGTGGGGGGCGTCTTGTACATGGGGGCGTTTTATACACAGAAAAATACGGTATATATACAGTATCTCACAGAAGTGAGTACACCCCTCACATTTTTGTAAATATTTTATTATATCTTTTCATGTGACAACACTGAAGAAATGACACTTTGCTACAATGTAAAGTAGTGAGTGTACAGCTTGTATAACAGTGTAAATTTGCTGTCCCCTCAAAAGAACTCAACACACAGCTATTAATGTCTAAACCGCTGGCAACAAAAGTGAGTACACCCCTAAATGAAAATGTACAAATTCGGCCCAATTAGCCATTTTCCCTCTCCGGTGTCATGTGACTTGTTAGTGCTACAAGGTCTCAGGTGTGAATGGGGATCAGGTGTGTTAAATTTGGTGTTATCGCTCTCACTGTCTCATACTGGTCACTGGAAGTTCAACATGGCACCTCATGGCAAAGAACTCTCTGAGGATCTGAAGAAAAAAAAGAATTGTTGCTCTACATAAAGATGGCCTAGGCTATAAGAAGATTGCCAAGACCCTGAAACTGAGCTGCAGCACGGTGGACAAGACCATACAATGGTTTAACAGGATAGGTTCCACTCAGAACAGGCCTCACCATGGTCGACCAAAGAAGTTGAGTGCACGTGCTCAGCGTCATATTCAGAGGTTGTCTACAAACTCGCAATTATATTGTATTACTACTATTATAATTACGGTTGATCCAGGCAATTATCTGTTATTTCAGGAGGTGGACTTGCTGGTGTGTTTGGGATCATTGTCCTGTGGCATAACCCAAGTGTGCTTGAGCTTGAGGTCACAAACTGATAGCCGGACATTCTCCTTCAGGATTTTCTGGTAGAGCGCAGAATTCATACTTCCATCAATGATGGCTAGTTGTCAAGGTCCTGAAGCTGGAAAGAAGCCCCAGACCATAACACTATGTTTGACTGTTGGTATGAGGTTCTTTTTATGAAATGCTGTGTTAGTTTTATGCCAGATGTAACGGGACGCATACCTTCCAAAAAGTTCAACTTTTGTCTCATCAGTCTACAGAATATTTGCCCAAAATTCTTGGGGATAATCAAGATGTTTGTGGCAAATGTGAGATGAGCCTTTGTGTTCTTTTTGGTCAGCAGTGGCTTTCACCTTGGAACTCTCCCATGGATGCTATTTTTGCCCAGTCTCTTATGCTGCGTACACACGGCCGGACTTCCTGACAGAAAAAGTCCGATGGGAGCCTTTGGTCGGACATTCCGACTGTGTGTATGCCCCATCTGACTTTTTCTGCCGGCATTTCCGATGGACTCAGATATAGAACATGTTCTAAATTTGTCCGTCGGAAATGCCGACGGAGTTTAGCCCGTTGGCAAGTCAGGCCGTGTGTACGCGGCATTACTGTTGAATCATGAACACTGACCTTATCTGAGGCAAGTGAGGCCTGCAGTTCTTTAGATGTTGTTCTGGGTTCTTTTATGACCTCCTGGATGAGTCGTCGTCATGCTCTTGGAGTAACTTTTTGTAGGCCGACCACTCCTGGGAAGGTTCACCACTGTTCCACGTTTTCTCTATTTGTGGATAATGGCTCTTACCGTGGTTTGCTGGAGTCCTAAAGCCTTAGAAATGGCTTTGTAACTTTTTCCTGATTCAATTACTTTTGTTTGTTATCCGTTCTTGTATTTCTTTAGAGTATGTGCTGTATTGCTTTTTGAGATCTTTTAACTTTGTCAGACAGCTTCTTCCTTAAAGTGTAATTCACCTTTACAGAAAATCTGTATTGTGATCTTACACTGGACCCCCCCCCCCCCTTATCCCACCCGGTCCCACTGTACCACCAGTTCAGGGATTTGAAATCTTCACGGCCTAATCTCGTGTCCGTATTGCTTAGCCAGGATGGATTACATGGATTCTAATTGGTCAGCACCATCACATGGACCAATCAGAAGCTTTCTAGCCCATACTGTCAGCACTGCAAGGAGAGAAGAACAAGCCACCGGCATTTCAAATCCCCGGACTGGTGAAACAGCTTTTTTGGTGTCTGATAGTGGGGCAATTTGGTACAGCCGGACTGGGTGGGAGGGGGTCCAGTGTATGGTCATCCTACAGAAGGTGAACTTACACGTTAAGATATTTCTTAAAGCCTTGGTGTAGTAAGTGAAATTTAACTCTGCTGCTACTTTTTAACATAGGGCCAGGCAGGTTTGGACAGCTTTTTTACCACCACTTCAAATCAATGAAATTAGAATCCAGAGTTCCAGATTAGGTTCCAAGGATTAGAACTTCTTTAGGGTGTATGCAAGTGGAACTTTTTTTTTTTTAACCCTGTGGGCTGGTATGCCTTATGCTACTGACATTTGTATTGTCCAAGATCAATAGAGCTCTGTAAGGAAGAGAAAAGATTGTGGATGCCTATCAGGCTGGCAAGGGATTTAAAAAGATTGCCAAAATGATTGGAGATCAATCATCCTAATGCAAGGAAAGCTATTTACAAGTGGAATCATTTTCAACAACTGTTTTTTGTTGTGGTTTCAAAGGCTTTTTTTTTTTTTAATTAAAAAAATGACATGTCATACTAACCTTTGCAACTGAATGAGTTTTGGAAGAAGTGGTCAAAAATGTTACTGAGCCAATGTCCGAGACTGGTGGGCAGTTATACAAAAATGACAAGAAATTCTTTAAGAGGCAATACCAGAATTTGATGCCAAGCTATTACACCCTCAGATGATGTCATGATGAAAAACACGCCAGTGTAGGGAAATACGATGACCAACATTGACGTCAGTGTGCTGAGGAGACTAGCAGCACCAGAGAGCGATAAGTGTGTGGTAAGAGACACCTGCTGGATCTTTACTGGCACACTGACTGGATCAATTGAACGCTTTATATTGTCTTATGTTTGTAAGTGCATTTTATACGGGGAGGTGGTTTATTTTATTACGCTATGGATTTGTACTTTATTCCTTTTTGGGATGAGTTCAACAGTGTGTGATGCACTCACCTGAATTTCAGAACAACTTGGTCCGTGGAAAGTCCATCTGATCAACATACAGTGTTAATGCTCTTACCTCAGGATCTGGTTATGCCACGTACACACGGTCGGACTTTTCACCTACAAAAGTCCGACGGACGCCGCCGGACCAAATCCGGCGGACAATCCGACCGTGTGTGGTCTCCATTGGACTTCCGACGGACCGTTTCGGTTGGAAATCCGACGTACTTTAGATTTGAAACTTGCTTCAAATCTTTACGTCGTAACTCCGCCAGACTGAGTTCCTGACGGAAAGTCCGTTTGTCTGTATGCTGGTCTGACGGACCAGATACGACGGAGGAGGAGGGTACTGCATCTCGCGCTCGCTGCAATAGGAAAAACAAATTTTCCTATTGCGGCGAGCATCCCAAGCCCTTAGGTCTGGTATGGAACTTAAAGGAGAACCCCCTACACCGAAAAACCAGCGTGGGGGGTCCCCCCAAAATCCATACCAGACCCCGATCCGAGCACGCAGCCCGGCCGGTCAGGAAAGGGGGTGGGGACGAGCGAGCCCCCCCTGAACCGTACCAGGCCGCATGCCCTCAACATGGGGGGGTGCTTTGGGGGAGGGGGGTATCCTACGGGCCCCCCCACCACAAAGCACCTTGTCCCCATGTTGATGAGGACAAGGGTCTCTTCCCGACAACCCTGGCCGTTGGTTGTCGGGGTCTGCGGGCGGGGGGCTTATCGGAATCCGGGAGCCCCCTATAATAAGAGGGCCCCCAGATCTCGGCCCCCCCACCCTATGTGAATGAGTATGGGGTACATGGTACCCCTACCCATTCACCTAGGGAAAAAGTGTCAATAATAAAACACACTACACAGGTTTTTATAATAAATTATTAAACAGCTCCGGGGGGATCTTCCTCCGGCTTCGGGGGTCTTCTTCCGGCTTCGGGGGTCCCTCCGGTTCCTCTTCACCCGATGGGAGAAGAGGAACCAAGTTGACCATGCCCCCTAAAACGTCACAGTCCCAGCATGCCCAGGGACTGTGACATCATAAGGGGGCGGGGTCTCCGCCTATATAAGTCACAACGGAGCCCTCAGAAACCAGTCCAGCCAGAGAGAGCGTTGTGTCAACATCTGGGGAAGAGAAGACAAGAAGCCCAGAAGTCCGGACCTCCGCTGGCCAGAGAGCTACCTGAAGACAGCGGAGGAGCCAGCCGAAGAACTGGAACACCGGGAGAAGAGGCCGGAGAGAGCAGAGAAGAACCAACCGGACGCCGGGAGAAGAGGAACAAGAGGGACCCCCGAAGCCGGAAGAAGACCCCCGAAGCCGGAGGAAGATCCCCTGGAGCTGTTTAATAAATTATTTTAAAAACCTGTGTAGTGTGTTTTATTATTGACACTTTTTCCCTAGGTGAATGGGTAGGGGTACCATGTACCCCATACTCATTCACATAGGGTGGGGGGCCGGGATCTGGGGGCCCTCTTATTATAGGGGGCTCCCGGATTCCGATAAGCCCCCCGCCCGCAGACCCCGACAACCAACGGCCAGGGTTGTCGGGAAGAGGCCCTTGTCCTCATCAACATGGGGACAAGGTGCTTTGTGGTGGGGGGGCCCGCAGGGGGCCCGCAGGGCGCCCCCCTCCCCCAAAGCACCCCCCCATGTTGAGGGCATGCGGCCTGGTACGGTTCAGGAGGGGGGGCGCTCGCTCGTTCCCTTCTTCTTTCCTGACCGGCCGGGCTGCGTGCTCGGATCGGGGTCTGGTATGGATTTTGGGGGGACCCCCACACCAGTTTTTCGGCATAGGGGGTTCCCCTTTAAGTTCCATACCAGACCTAAGAGCCTGGGATGCCTGCGACGGGGCTCACAAGGTTTCAGTCTCGCCGATAAAAGCGGCGAGATTGAATTCCTTATCTAGTCCCGTTGTACCCGAGTCACGTTCAAAATGAAAGGACTTGTCCGTGTGTGGGAAAGTCCGTTCATTCTGAAAGTCCGGCAGAAGTCCATCGGGAAGACCGGATTCCGGAAAGTCCGGTCGTGTTTAGGCAATTCCGTCCGTTCAGAAAGTCCAGCGGTAGTCCGCCGGAAGTCTGGCGGCAAGTGCGTCGGACCTAGCTTCCCAGAAAGTCCGACCGTGTGTACGCGGCATTAGAGTTTACTCTAGAGGGAGCGGTATTCACTCGTGGAGGTGTTGGTGACAACATTCCTGCATCCTTGTGGAGTTGAATGCACTCTGGATTTTAAAGACTCACTGTGGTGTCTATGTGATTATCGGACACTTGCCACTCAATATATGAAACTGTTTGAGTGTTTGTGTTTAAAGGGTAAGTTCACCATTACAGAAAAATCTGTAAGGTGAACTTACACAGGACCCCTTCCTTGCCCCCCCCCCCCCCCCCATCCTGCTGACCTGGATCACAGCAATCTCCCTTTCTGAGAACTGGTATAGCCGCATCATGGGCCTGGGGCTTAGAAATCCCGCAGCTGAATCTCCAAAACATATCCTGTCAGGAGGGACATTTCGGAGCATTCTAATTAGTCGGCGCCGTCACATGGACCAATCAGATCCCATGTAGCCTGTCCTGTCAGCGGGGAAGAAGACGCGTGAATGCCGAGGGGGTTTCTAAACCCCGGACCCGTGACGCGGCGGCTATAGTAGGGCTCAGAACGTGGGATCACCACGCTCCAGATCGATGGGAGGCTGATATTTGATATTTTTATTTCATAAATGAGTGAAAAGGTAACTTTTTTCATCTTCTTATTCAGGTATTTCACCTTTATCTGCAGGCATTGTTTGAATGAAAATCTAATGTTTGCATGATCAAATAAAAAGTCAACAATTTACTTACTTTTTTTTCTCATGACTGTACATATGCAGTCCTGACTTTTGAGATTTTTCTAAATAGTTAGGAAAACAATGTTGATTTTTCCCATTTTGATATTACAGGGAGTCCCCAAGTTACATACATCCGACTGCTACTTACAAACGGAGGGAGACAAGAGGAAGTGGGAGGAAATCTACCCCTAGGAAGGGAAATTCTCTCCTGTAATGCCGCATACACACGAGCGGACTTTACGGCAGACTTTGCCCAGCGGACTTTTCTACGTACTTTACGACGGACTTTCAGAATGAACGGACTTGCCAACACACAATCCACCAAAGTCCGTCGAATTTGTACGTGATGACGTGCGACCGGACTAAAACAAGGAAGTTCATAGCCAGTAGCCAATAGCTGCCCTAGTGTGGCTTTTTGCCTGTCGAACTAGCATACAGATGAGCGGACTTTTCGACCGGACTCGATTTCGATGGATTGATTTAAAACATGTTTCAAATCTAAGTCCGTCCAACTTTTGAGCAAACAAAGTCCGCTGGAGCCCACACACGATCGAATTGTCCGCCGAAATCCCGTCCGCAGGGCAAAGTCTGCCATAAAGTCCGCTCGTGTGTACGCGGCATAAGAGTTATCATGGGAAAAAGGTGTCTCTATTGAAGGTTTATCACCAATACTTGCTTCCATAATATCCCAAATTTTTCAAAATCCAACTGGCACAGGGACAGGAAATGAGGTGAAATGTTCTGAACAGGGGCACAGCCAGTAAAACAAACTTTACAGGGGTGTTAACCCTTCCCTAGGCTATCCAAAAAAAAGTAAAAATTATTTTTTTGGCTGGAGTTACACTTAAAAAATGTCCCTGTTCCAACTTACCTACAAATTCAACTTAAGAACAAACCTACAAAACCCATCTTGTTTGTAACCCGGGGACCGCCTGTATGGAGTATATTGTGTAGATCTGTGCTGTAAAAGTTCAATCAAATCCATTTTGATTTCAGCATGTAATACTAAAGCATGTTGTGTTCAAGGCAAATGAATATGTATTGCAAAGCACTATAGTAGTTCTTTGAACCATTTAGAATCTTACCCAAGTTATTGGAAACTGTTTAAAGACGGTCCTATAAGAAGATTAAAAATTCTGAGCGCAAGTTTCAGCTTAGCCCAGAAAATCTTTTTAATGTGCTAAAATATTATAGGGGAAGACATTTGTGGTATGGACTTGTGAACCCAATGCATAAGGATAGGAGCAAGTTTACAAAGGCAGTATTAATAATAATTAAAAAAAAAACAAATAAAAAAGTCCCCCTTTAAGGGGTCAAGCTGACATTTGATAAGCTTTAAAAGTAGTGTGCAAAGGATTATAGGTACTAATGTCAGTATTAAATTGGATTCTGCACCCAAATTCAAGGTCCACCCATTATCCACTTGCCAACTGCACTATAGCCAAAGGACAGCTACAGCGTGGACGGCTAGTTGATCGTGCCCGCCGCAGGGCTTGAGCCGCACGCTCTGTGATCACAGTGTCCAGCGGACATTGCTCTTCACCTCAATCTGTGATCTGCAATCAATGGCCCTTTACCACGTGATCAGCTGTGTCCAATCAAAGCTGATCATGGATGTAAATAGAAGCATGTTATCAGCACTCCTTTCCTCATGCTAACAGCATGAGGAGAGAAGAGAACCGATAACCAGCTTCTCTAAAAGAGACATGTACACTGATAATCGGGGCACTGATTATCAGTGCAGTCCCAACAGTGCCTACCAGTGCTTCTTCATCAGTGTCACCTACCAGCACCCATCAGTGCCACCTAAGTACGTTTGCTCCCTTCACCAGTTATCATGTTGAGCTCTGAAATGTCCTACGAACCTAGCGATACAGCCCTTCTGGACCTCAATATATACTATATTGCCTCCCAGTTATCCCATATTTTCTATTTCAATACAGAAGACATGGACACTTTAGTATGCCCTAGTAGCCCTTATCCATTTATTCACTGGCTCCAAGTCCTCATGCATAGTATACGAGAGCCTTCCCTTTAGGAGGGTCAGGGACGAATGCTATTCCACCTTTGCAAAACTTGACAGCTCGCTATGAATTATACGAAAACCCCTTCATTTCACACCAATACGCCTCTCTGGGGTAATTTGCGTCTGACAGAACTTCTAAAAGGGTACCCAATTATGGGCTTTGGCTTGACAAGGGGGTCATATACCTCTCACACGTCCTTTGCAGTGGCGGAGTCAAGTCATTCCAGGAACTCAGGACTGGGTTTGGGTTGCCCAAACATATGTCCTTTAGGTATCTCCAACTCTGCCATGCGATCAACACTCAGTTTGGGGACTCCATTCCCAGTCTTGACTTCCTACCCTTGGTAGAGGTGATTACTGGCCAAGATAAAGAAATTAATTTCTATGTTCTATAACAATTTACTGCTGACTGCTGCAACCACACGGGCCTATCAATTAAAATCAAGGCGAGTGACAGACATAGGTGAAATATTGGATGAAGAATGCGGGGAGATCTTAGACACCTGTAAATTAGTATCCCCCAAACTCTCCGATTGCCTCACTCACCTCTACATTTTACATAGATCTTACTTAATGCCCATTCGCCTTTCTAAATACCGACCAGACCACAATCAAGCATGCTCTAGCTGCGGAGAACACAGGGGCACCTTTTATCATCTATTATGGACTTGCCCTTGTATTCAGGGGTACTGGACACAAGTTGTTAAATTTTTATATAATCGAATGGGCTCCCCTCTGAACCAATGTCTGTTAGGCCTCCTCTTTACTTCAGAGGAGGAACACCTACATACCTTCTTATAAGAGTCACTCTTTATGGCCAGAATGCAAATTGCAAGGGTCCAGCTTAGGGAGCTACCCCCGACAGCCCAGCAATGGATCGCATCCATCAATGCCACACTACCTTACAAAAAAGCCCTATCTACCCACAGAGGTTGCCCAAACAAGTATCACAAGATCTGGGACAGGTGGTTGGAGAATGCCTCCATATGCTTGGACGAGGACTAAATCACCTCACTAGCTCACCCCCTGGGTAATATATAACACCTTCTTTATATAGTATACGCAGGTTCTTGAGGGCTCCTTGTTGGTCCACTTTTTCTTGCATATTATCAGATGTTATTGCCAAAATTACCTGCACATTACTGCCGACATTCATTATCTACTCATATTTCCTTTTGATATGGCAAGTGTGGTGTATTCTATATCCTTACTCTGTATGACATTGTCAACATGCATACTTTATGTAGGATGCTTGTTGCACTATTGATTGTATGTCTCTCTTTTTATATAATAAAGAGTTTATTGTAATAAAAAAAAAAAAAAGTGCCCAGTAGGCAAGTGGTTAAAATGTTCACAATTAATTTCTCTTACTTCCTCTCTTTTGTTTTGTTAAAGCAGCATTAATCCTAAAAGCAAACATTATATTATCAATGCTTAGAGATGATTGCCGCATTAGTTTTCTTTTTTACGCTCTCTCTCTCTTATTTTCACCTGGTGATCCAGCTAGCAAGCCTATTGTTTTTCAAAACACGCTGTTCTTCAGATGTAGCAGTTACAGGGTTGAAACAAATCATTTACTACTGACAGGGGTCCTTAGAATGATCAGCTTTTATTTATTTATGTAAAACCTTTATCCCAAAAGGAAACAAAAAATAATGTTTGCTGTAACTGCTTATAAAGTATTAGCTGGAGCTCAGCTTCAATTTGTTAGTGTATCTAAATCTGGTAGTCTATCCAACACTCCTCTGCCCCAAGATTAGCAATGCTGCTGCAAAGCACCCCCCTAAAATGGGCCATACAGAAGTGCATCCAGAAACTATTTACAGCGCTTCACTTTTACTATATTTTATTATGTTACAGCCTTATTCCTAAATGGATTAAATTCATTATTTTCTTCAAAATTCTACAAACAATACCCCATAATGACAACGTGAAAGAAGTTTGCAAACGTATTAAAAATAAAAACCGAAAAAAAAAATCCCATGCACATAAGTATTCACAGCCTTTGCCATGACTAGGGATGAGCCGAACACCCCCCGGTTCGGTTCGCACCAGAACCCGCGAACGGACCGCAAGTTCGCACGAACGTTAGAACCCCATTGACGTCTATGGGACTCGAACGTTCAAAATCAAAAGTGCTCATTTTAAAGGCTAATTTGCATGGTATTGTCCTAAAAAGGGTGTGGGGACCCGGGTCCTACCCCAGGGGACATGTATCAATGCAAAAAAAACTTTTAAAAACGGCCGTTTTTTCGGGAGCAGTGATTTTAATGATGCTTAAAGTAAAAAAAAAAAAAGTGAAATATTCCTTTAAATATCGTACCTGGGGGGTGTCTATAGTATGCCTGTAAAGTGACGCGTGTTTCCCATGTTTAGAACAGTCCCTGCACCAAATGTCATTTTTAAAGGAAAAAATCTCATTTAAAACTGCTTGCGGGTTTAATGTCATGTCGGGTCATGGCAATATGGATGAAAATCAGTGAGACAAACGGCATGGGTACCCCCCAGTCCATTACCAGGCCCTTTGGGTCTTGTATGGATATTAAGGGGAACCCCGCACCCAAATTAAAATAAGGAAAGGTCCCTATATACTCTGAACAGCAGTATACAGGCGGTGCAAACAAGACAGGGACTGTAGGTTTGTTGTTAAGTAGAATCTGTTTGTAATTTTGAACATTTTTAACGTGTTTAGCTCCAGCCAAAAAATCTTTTCTAAGCTTTTTGGAAAACATAGGGAAGGGTTATCACCCCTTTGACATTTGTTTTGCGTCTTTCCTCCTCTTCAGAAGATTTCACCTCACTTTTTTGTCCCAATGAAAAATGTTTTTTGAAAATTTGGGTTTTTTTGTGGAACAAGGATTGGAAAGCATCAGTGGAAAGGAGAAATTTTTTTCCCATCTTAACTCTTACATGAGAGAATTTCCCTTCCTAGGGGTAGATTTCATCTCACTTCCTGTTGTCTCCTTCCGTTTGCAAGTAGGAGTCGTTTGTAAGTTAGATGTTTGAAAGTAGGGTCCTGCCCTATATACTCAGCAGAAATTTGGGCCTTAGGTGTTGCTGTGGCCAAAACACTGTAAGCCCTCACAGGGCCCTGCTGTGAAATATTAGATCAAGAATTGTAATTACATGCCCCTGTTGAACAGGAGCTGAAAAATTAGGCCTTAGGCACTGGTGCTGGTGCCACAACACTGCAACCCCTCACAGACACTCTAGTTGGAACGCAGGAACGAGCCCTGCTGCAAAGTATTGCATCAAAAATTGTAATTACATGCCCCTGTTAGACAGGGGCAGAAAAATTGGGCCTTAGGCACTGGTGCTGGTGCCACAACACTGCAACCCCTCACAGACACTCTAGTTGGAATGCAGGAACGAGCCCTGCTGCAAAGTATTACATCAAAAATTGTAATTACACGCCCCTGTTAAACAGGGGCTGAAAAATTGTGCCTTAGGCACTGGTGGTGGCGCCCAGAACCAAAAATGTTCTTACAAGCTATCAGCGTGATGATTGAGGAGGAAGAGGATAATTACTCAGGGATAGTCACTCAGCATCAGCATAGGCAGTCTTTGAAGGGATCTGAAAAAAATTATTCAGTTACATCAGCATCAGGTGCTTGGTAGCTGGTGGTGATCCAAGACTGATTCATTTTTATGAAGGTCAGCCGATCGACCGAGTCAGTGGACAGACGCACCCTGTGATCGGTTACCACGCCTCCAGCAGCACTGAATGTGCGTTCCGAAAGAACGCTGGATGCAGGACAGGCCAGTAGCTCAATTGCATACTGTGCAAGCTCTGGCCAGTGATCCATCCTCAAGACCCAGTAACCCAGAGGATTTTCGGTGGGAAAGGTGTCCAAGTCTGATCTTGCCCCTAGGTATTCCTGCACCATGTAAAACAGACGCTGGCGATGGTTGCTGGAACCGATCATACCTTGGGGCTGCGGACCAAAAAATTGTCTGAACGCATCGGTCAGACGGCCACCTTCTCCACCGCTCCTTCTTTGACTGACCGAAGCCTCAGCAACACGTTGTCCAGAAACAGGAGTTTGTAACCTCCCAGTCTCCGGGAACGCGTTGCACAGACCTTTCTGCAAGGCCTCCCGAAGATGTTTCATCCTCTGCTCCCTCTGCGATGGCAAGATAAGGTCCGCAACCTTACCCTTGTAACGTGGATCAAGGAGGGTTGCCAGCCAGTATTGGTCCTTCTCCTTGATACCACGAATACGAGGATCCTTACGCAGGCTTTGCAGGATCAGGGAGGCCATGCAGCGTAGGTTTGCTGAGGCATTCGGTCCGGAGTCCTCTGGGTCACTAAGGACAACAACGTCCGCAGCCACCTCCTCCCAGCCACGTACAAGTCCATGTGTTCCTTGGGACTGATCCCTTAAAGACTGCTGATGCTGAGTGCCAGGCTCCACCTCCATACTGACACAATCTTCCTCCTCCTCCTCCTCCTCGTCCTCTTCCTGTGTGATCGGCGGGCACGCAGGAACACTGTCTGGATAAAGGGGGCCTTGAGAGCTAAGGAAGTCCTCCTCTTCCTGCCTCTGTTCTGCCTCAAGTGCCCTGTCCATTATTCCACGCAGCGTGTGCTCCAACAGGTGGACAAGGGGGACAGTGTCACTGATGCATGCACTGTCAGTGCTCACCATCCTCGTGGCCTCCTCGAATGGTGACAGGACAGTGCATGCATCCCTGATCATGGCCCACTGGCGTGGGGAAAAAAAACCAAGGTCCCCTGACCCTGTCCTGGTGCCATAGTCACACAGGTACTCATTGATGGCCCTCTGCTGCGTGTGCAGCCGCTGCAGCATGGCCAATGTCGAGTTCCACCTGGTGGGCATGTCACAGATTAGGCGGTTCTTGGGCAGGTTAAACTCCTTTTGGAGGTCCGTCAGCCGAGCACTGGCATTATATGACCGGCGGAAATGGACACAGACTTTCCTGGCCTGCCTCAGGACATCCTGTAAGCCCGGGTACCTGCCCAAGAACTGCTGCACCACCAAGTTAAGGACGTGAGCCAAACAGGGCACATGGGTCAGTTGTCCCTGTCGGAGGGCAGAGAGGAGGTTGGTGCCATTGTCGCAAACCACCATTCCTGCCTTAAGTTGGCGTGGCGTCAACCACCTCTGAACCTGCCCCTGCAGAGCTGACAGAACCTCTGCCCCAGTGTGGCTCCTGTCCCCCAAGCACACCAGCTCAAGCACCGCATGGCATCTTTTGGCCTGCGTACTTGCGTAGCCCCTTGAACGCCTACGGAGCACCGCTGGTTCCGAGGAAGAGGCCATGGAGGAAGAAGAAGAGGAGGGGGTGGAGGAGAGAGGTGTGTCACAATCAGCATTTTGGAGGCGTGGTGGCGGAACAACCTCCAACACTACTGCACCTTGTCCTGCATCCTTCCCAGCTGCCAGCAGAGTCACCCAATGCGCCGTGAAACTTAAGTAACGTCCCTGTCCATGCCTGCTGGACCATGAGTCAGCGGTAATATGCACCTTACCGCTGACCGCCCTGTCCAGCGAGGCATGGACATTGCCTTCCACATGCCGGTAGAGAGCCGGAATCGCCTTCCGTGAGAAAAAGTGGCGTTTGGGTACCTGCCACTGAGGAACCGCACATTCCACAAACTCACGGAAGGGGGCAGAGTCTACCAACTGAAAAGGCAGCAGTTGAAGTGCTAGCAATTTTGCCAAGCTAGCATTCAACCGCTGGGCATGTGGATGGCTGGGAGCGAACTTCTTTCGGCGGTGCAGCAGCTGGGGCAGGGAAATTTGCCTGGTACAATCTGACGTCGGTGTACCAAAAGCAGATTGCCCACAAGTACTTGGCTGTGACACACCTAATTCTACACCTTCATTCCTCTCACTGCAGGTCTCAGAGAGGACTGAAGGTCTAGTGGGGTTGGAAATCTCAGCTGATGAGGAGCAAGGAGAGATCCTCTTTGTTCTTTGGTGTGGGTCTTTTAGATATGCTTGCCAACGAACTGCATGGCAGGTCAACATATGTCTGGTCAAGCATGTGGTACCCAAGCGGGAGATGTTTTGGCCACGCGAGATACGCTTGAGACATATGTTGCAAATAGCAGCGGTGCGATCTGATGCACTCGTCTCAAAAAAGGCCCACACCAAAGAACTTTTTGAATAACGCGCAGAGACTGCAGCGCCCTGCACATGTGGAGCTTTGGGGTGTGATGCAGTCAATGTGCTGCCCTTAGGCTGGCCCCTGGAGGGCATCCTGCCTCGGTGATGTGCCGCCTCCTCCTCCTCCTCCTCCTCCTCCTCCTATCAGGCACCCACGTTGAGTCAGTGACCTCATCATCCCCTCCCTCCTCATCACTGGAGCAAACCTGGCAGTATGCTGCAGCAGGGGGAGCATGACTGCCAGATTGCTGTCCTTCTTGGGCACCCCCTCTGTCCGTGCTCATGTTACTGCCTTCATCGAGCTCAGTATCATCATCCGAGCCTTCCAAACGCTGGGCATCCTCCTGGAGCATGTACCCAACACTGTGGTCAAACAGTTCGAGGGAATCCTCAGGAGGACATGGTGGAGCTAGGGAAGGAGTCACTGATGACATTGAGCTGAGGGAAGAGGCCGCTGCTTTGCCAGACAAAGCACCCTGGGCATGGGTGAGAGAGGATGAGGAGGATGAGGACGGCTTGGTCATCCACTCGACCAAGTTTTCTGCATGTTGCGGCTCAACACGGCCAGCTGCCGAAAAAAAGGCCAAGCGTGTCCCATGGCCACGGGCTGATGAGGATGCACCGTCTCCACGACCAGCACTAGACACAGAGCCTGCTTGCCCTCTCTTATTGGCTTGTGACTGTCTGCCTCTCCTTCTTGGCCTTCCAGACATACTAATGGCCTGTAGCTGCACTAAGCTGGGATAGAACACCTGTAATTTTCTTCAGGTAGCTTTATATACTGTAACCAGACAAGCCTGCCTGTCAGTAGGAAGATAACAGGAACGGATCTAGCTGAACACTGTGAGCAGGACGCACTGCACTAAATGTAAATAGCAGGAACGGATCTAGCTGAACACTGTGAGCAGGACGCACTGCACTAAATGTAAATAGCAGGAACGGATCTAGCTGAACACTGTGAGCAGGACGCACTGCACTAAATGTAAATAGCAGGAACAGATCTAGCTGAACACTGTGAGCAGGACGCACTGACTGCACTAAATGTAAATAGCAGGAACAGATCTAGCTGAACACTGTGAGCAGGACGCACTGCACTGAATGTAAATAGCAGGAACAGATCTAGCTGAACACTGTGAGCAGGACGCACTGCACTAAATGTAAATAGCAGGAACAGATCTAGCTGAACACTGTGAGCAGGACGCACTGCACTAAATGTAAATAGCAGGAACAGATCTAGCTGAACACTGTGAGCAGGACGCACTGCACTAAATGTAAATAGCAGGAACAGATCTAGCTGAACACTGTGAGCAGGACGCACTGACTGCACTAAATGTAAATAGCAGGAACGGATCTAGCTGAACACTGTGAGCAGGACGCACTGCACTAAATGTAAATAGCAGGAACGGATCTAGCTGAACACTGTGAGCAGGACGCACTGACTGCACTAAATGTAAATAGCAGGAACAGATCTAGCTGAACACTGTGAGCAGGACGCACTGCACTAAATGTAAATAGCAGGAACAGATCTAGCTGAACACTGTGAGCAGGACGCACTGCACTAAATGTAAATAGCAGGAACAGATCTAGCTGAACACTGTGAGCAGGACGCACTGCACTAAATGTAAATAGCAGGAACGGATCTAGCTGAACACTGTGAGCAGGACGCACTGCACTAAATGTAAATAGCAGGAACGGATCTAGCTGAACACTGTGAGCAGGACGCACTGACTGCACTAAATGTAAATAGCAGGAACGGATCTAGCTGAACACTGTGAGCAGGACGCACTGCACTAAATGTAAATAGCAGGAACAGATCTAGCCTAATCTAGCTAACTCAAATCAAATGACACTGTCTGTCTCTCTCTCTATCAGCACACCGGAACACACTACACAGGGCCGCCGTGCAGGCGGCCTTATATAGTGTGGGGCGTGTACTAAATCCCCTGAGCCATAATTGGCCAAAGCCACCCTGGCTTTGGCCAATTACAGCTCTCTCTACTGACGGCGCTGTGATTGGCCAAGCATGCGGGTCATAGTGCATGCTTGGCCAATCATCAGCCAGCAATGCACTGCGATGCCGCAGTGAATTATGGGCCGTGACGCGCCACACGAATTTGGCGCGAACGGCCCATAACGTTCGCAATTCGACGGACGGTCGAACAGCCGATGTTCGAGTCGAACATGGGTTCGACTCGAACACGAAGCTCATCCCTAGCCATGACACTCAAAATTGAGCTCAGGTGCATCCTGTTTCCACTGATCATCCTTGAGAAGTTTCTACAACTTGACTGAATTTACCACAGGTGGACTCCAGTTGATTGGACGTGATTTGGAAAGACACACCTGTCTATATAAGGTCCCACAGTCAACAGTGCATGTCAGAGCACAAACCAAGCCATGAAGTCCAAGGAATTGTCTGTAGACCTCCAAGACAGGATTGTATCGAGGCACAGATCTGGGGAAGGTACAGAAAAATTGCTGTAGCATTGAAGGTCCCAATGAGCACAGTGGGCTCCCTCATCTGTAAATGGAAGAAGTTTGAAACCACCAGGACTGAGCGATCGAAGAGCCTTAATCAGGGAGGTGACCAAGAACGCGATGGTCACTCTGGCAGAGCTCCAGCGTTTCTCTGAGAACCTTCCAGAACAACCATCTCTGCAGCACTCCACCAATCAGGCCTGTATGGTAGAGAGGCCAGACATAAGCCACTCCTCAGTAAAAGGCACATGACAGCCCTCCTGGAGCTTGGCAAAAAGCACCTGAAGGACTCTGACCTTGAGAACCTAATTTCTCTGGTTTGATGAAACAAAGATTGAACTCTTTGGCCTGAATGGCAAGCATCATGTCTGGTGGAAACCAGGCACTGCTCACCTGGCCAATACTAACCCTACAGTGAAGCATGGGGGGGGCAGCATCATGCTGTGGGGATGTTTTTCAGTGACAGGAACTGGGAGACTAGTCAGGATCGAGGGAAAGATGAATGCAGCAATGTACAGAGACATCCTTGATGAAAAACCTGCTCCAGAGCGCTCTAGACCTCAGACTGCAGCAAAGGTTCATCTTCCAACAGGACAAAAACCCTAAGCACACAGCCAAGATAACAAAAGAGTGGCTACGGGACAACTGTGTGAATGTCCCTGAGTGGCCCAGCCAGAGCCCAGACTTGAACCAAATTGAACATCTCTGGAGAGATCTGAAAATGTGCACCAACGCTCCCCATCTAACCTGATGGAGCTTGAGAGGTCCTGCAAAGAAGAATGGGAGAAACTGCTCAAAGATAGGTGTGCCAAGCTTGTAGCATCATACTCAAAGAATTGAGACTGTAATTGGTGTCAAAGGTGCTTCAACAAAGTATTGAGCAAAGGCTCTGAATCCTTATGTACATGGGATTTTTTATAAATTTGCAAAGGTTTCAAACAAACTTTTTTCACATTGTCATTATGGGGTATTAGTTGTAGAATTTTGAGGAAAATATTTAAATTAATCCATTTTGGAATAAGGCTGCAACATAAACAAAATATAGAAAAAGTGAAGTGCTGTGAATACTTTGCGGATGCACTGTACTTACCTGGCACCCCTGCATTTCCTGCTGCTATTGCAAACATGGCAGCCCCTGCACCCCTCCAGGCGTGCATTTGCCTGGCTTGTCAATGTAAGCTTATGTTTGAATGGCATCCCCAGTGTCCTTACGGCTGTGCATTGGCTGGGCTGGTCTGTCGTCCACCGTGGCTGCTGTGCTTGCACAGAATCCCCGGCGCCCCTCCAGACGGGCTAAGGTCGCATACCAAACTCTCTGGGGCCATGGGTTGGGCACCTCTGTCCTCTGTTTTAAATAGAGTTCCCCCTATGCCAAAACACAGTGTTCTACAGTTAAACAACAACTTTTTTTCAAAATGTTGAGCATGGCGGACTTCGCATTTGGTTGCAAGGTCTGCTCTGACAGCTCTTTGGAATTCTGAAGTAAATGATTGTATGTAGTTAAAACCTGGCAAAAACAAACTTTTAATACTGTATATACTCGAGTATAAGCCGACCCGAATATAAGCCGAGGCACCTAATTTTACCACAAAAAACTGGTAAAAAAACTTATTGACTCGAGTATAAGCCTAGGGTGAGAAATGCGCAGCTACTGTAAGTGGAAAAGAGGGTCAACAATGCCTATTTGCAGCCTCACTGTGCCCATTTGCATGCCTCACTGTGCCCATTTGCAGCCATAGATCCCCCTAACTTCAAACTCGGTAGTTAAGGGTTCCTAGATGCCCCCTAGCTGCAGCCAAAATTTGGGGTCTCTGGACCCAAAGGGTCCCGAAATGACATTGCTGCAGATGCAGTTGACCGACTTTGGGGCCCCGTATCTCAGGGCCACTTGGTGCTAGGAACCCCAAATTTGGTGTGAAAACCCAGTGGAACTAGCAAACTAGCGCTACAACATATCTGGGGTTCCTAGCACTAAGTGGCCCCGAGATACGGGGCCCCAAATTCAGTTCGGAAAATGTCAAGCACTTCTGCAGCAGAGAATGACATTTTCCGAACCGAATTTGGGGCCCCACATCTTGGGGCCACTTAGTGCTAGGAACCCCATCTTTGGATCTGCTGTAGAGCTAGTTCCACTGGGTTTTCACAGCAAATTTGGGGGTTACTAGCACTAAGTGGCCCTGAGATATGGGCCCCAAATTCAGTTCAGAAAATGTCAAGCACTTCTGCAGTAGAGAATGACATTTTCTGAACTGATTTTGGGGCCCCATATCTCGGGGCCACCTGGTGCTAGGAACCCCAGCTCTGGATATGTTGTAGTGCTAGTTCCACTGGATTGGCATACCTAATTGGGGGTCACTAGCACTAAGTGGCCCCGAGATATGGGGCCCCAAATTCGGTTTGGAAAATGTCAAGCACTTTTCTGTAGCGGAGAATGACATTTTCCGAACCGAATTTGGGGCCCCACATCTCGGGGCCACTTAGTGCTAAGAACCCCATCTTTGGATATGTTGTAGTGCTAGTTCCACTGGGTTTTCACAGCAACGTTGGGGCTCCTAGCACCAAGTGGTCCCGAGATATGGAGCCCCAAAGTCGGTTCGGAAAATGTCATTCTTTGCACCAGAAAAGTGCTTGACTCGAGTATAGGCCGAGGGGGGCACTTTCAGCACAAAAAAATGTGCTGAAATACTAATACTAGAGTATATACGGTATGTTGAACTCTGGCACCACAGCTCAATCCTTAGGCAGCACAACGCCCTTTCAGTTGACCATTTGCATGGAACACTTGCCATGTTCTGGCTTAGTAAGGACCAAAAGCATTCAGAGACCACACTAAGAACAAGAAATCACCAACGACCTCACTGTTAGTTCTCATCAAAGCGTCTTTTATTGTATCCTCCGGAAAACCCACTTGCAAGTCTAGAAGGAGGCTTAAGATCAAGTAAGAGGAAGACATGGGCGGTTTTGTGTGCAAAAATGCCCAAATCCTGCAGTTATAATACTATGCTGAATTGACCAGTACACGTTCGTATGCCATTTTCCTAGACTTGTATGTTGATAATAAAGGTATATGTTACTGAATCACATAGAACATACAAGGCGTTAAAAGCATAATACCACCGTAGTGACAATGTCAACACTGCAAGGCAGGAGAGGAAAATCAGTCAAGTTTGTAAACATTTTTCAAACCAAGGTGTTCCATAACGCACATGCAGACACTACAGGAAATTATCCACACTTGGAATATGAATAGTTTGGGGAATGCCGTCCTAACCTTTCATTATACTTCTATATCCAGCCACGCTCCAATCACATAGCGGATTCTATTCTTCCCCATGGCAATCCCCTGGGATCAAAAGCCTGCGCAAACCGAAGGGATTGGCTAATGGAGATTTTCCACAAATGATCACTATTTGTAAAACAATGACAGCCTATGCAGTAATAGAATGGTCACACAGAGGGAACCAATCACACTTTGGCATATATAGGGATTCGAACCATTGTACTGTGAAGGCTCTGATATAGTTAGTATAGTCTGATATAATATTTTCTGTTTATGCACCTTGTTGGGTGTTAAACGTTGTATCTGCTTATGATTTGCCTTTGCTAGTTTCTCCTCTCCCCACTTTGCAGAAAAAAGAAAAAGTGCATTTGTTTCTCTTTTTAAACCAGGAGCCTGCAAAGCTTTGTGCCCACAACCGCAATGAGTGCAATGCCAGGATTCTGCAGACTCTTCCTCCAGCTCCCTGCCTGTGCCTAGGTATAGGCTTTCAGTTGGAGAGATGAAGTGTCAATGGGCTACAATCGTGTCTGCGGTGGAAGATGGGACTTGTAGTTCATGCATTCACAGATCTAGGTAAATGTATGATGCAGCTGCATGGGCAGAACCCTGTACATCCATGCCAATTTCAAAAGTGACAGCGGCTTAGGGGGGGAGAACCCCTGTATGCTGTCTGTCAGGATCTGAGGGCTCTGGGGTTTGGGGGTGCAGTGGCAGTGCATCCATTAAGGGTGCACGGGCGCCACCTCCTCTATGAATAATGGAGAGATTCATGCACTGCATGAATCTATCAATGGCCGCCACAACCCCCTATTCAGGCACCTGAATTACAGTGGAGGGGGTATATTTTTGAAGCACCGGATTAGAGCATAGGCTCTGATCAACTTAAAAAAAAGGTGAACTCGGAGCGCAAAGCATTGCACTCGAAGTCCATCCAGGTGTTTTAAGAAAAGCAAATGAATAGTCGCTTTTCTAACACTGAACCACCTCTCCGCCAATCAGGAAGCACGGGTCTGTTACCCATTCACCTAATTGGCTGAAAGGACAGGCGTTGCTATCAGGAGGAGACGCATGGAGGACACCGCTCGCTGCTGTCTGGCCCACTGCAAGGTCCCACAGCTTGACCCGCCACCGAGATAGGGCAAGTGCCGGTCAGCCGGTGAGCAGACGGGGACAGGGGTCACAGTTGCAACTTTAGATGGGCACAGTGGATGCTAAAAGGTGTAAGGTGGAGTTAGCCTTTAGGCTGGGTTCACACTTATGCAAATTGGTAGTGGGTTTCTCCACATCCAATTCGCATGACAGGAGAGTGCGACCGGCTCTTAATGGAGCCAGTTCACACATCTCCGGGGCGGCTGCGGAGCGCACAGCAGAAGGGTCCTGTGCGCCTTTGGCTCAGTTTCAGGTCCGTATTCAGGCAAAAATTTGGACCTGAAATGGTGGGACGCACCGTAGCCCCTCACTGTGCCCCGCGCCACACATAGTGGGAACCCAGCCTTAATGAAAAGCTTTAGAGCTTGTTCACACCATATGTGCTTGGAAACTGCAGAAAAACGGATGTTTCTGTACCATGGTGTGAACGAGGCCTAAAGTGTTTGTTACCCCAACATTTCATATTCCCGATATGTGACTGCTGTACCACGTACTTGTATGAGAAAGTATCTGGTTCTCTTTGTATTGCATTCTTTGTGTGAAATCCCTGGTGTTCATGCCAGTCCCTCTGCCATTAAAACACTGACCACACCAAGAAGGAGAGCACAGCGTGGTCAGTTCTCTAGCTATGCTGGGAACTCAGACCGCTCGATTCCAATGATCAGACTTGTCCTGACACCAAACCCCCCCTGCACAGCCTGTCAGTGGGAAGCTCAGTGTAATGCTGCTTCTCCTCCCCCCAGCTCTTATGAAGCCGAGAATAGAGAAAACGTGATAGAAAAAAAAAAGTATTTATAATGTACTTTTACATCTATACAAAATTTCTTTTGCCGTTCATTTCTATTTTAAACTGAATGGCTTGTTTTACAAGGTGATCGTTTCCAATCATTTTAAATATCAGCCTGTAATACCCCTTAATTACCAGGCCATTTTTCAGGGATGTGATAATTTGACCAACAATTACTCAATTGTCAAGCACACTGTACCCAAATGAGTTTTAGATAAATTATTTTGAGACAGATAAAGGAATTTAATGGCCACTTATTTTTTTGCTATAAAAAGAGCAAAAAAAGACCAAAATTTAAAAAAAAAAAAAAAATAATTTTCCTGTGAATATAAAAATGTCTGAATAGTATGAAATCCCTCAAAAATCACCCTTTTTTTGGAAATCAAACACCCCAAGGTGATCTCATTTTTTTTTTTTCAGAAATGAAGAATGCTGATACTGAGGGGGTCACTCACAGACAGAGCTGGACAATGGTACACTAGATACATTAATGTACAGGACATACACAGAGGGAGGAGGCAGTGAAGGGGTTAATGTACTGGTCAGAAGCAGTGGGAGGATGGAGATGAAGGGGCTAATGTTCAGATAGGCAGGATACCCACCTTTCGAGCAAGTTTTCCGCATCGTGATCAAAATGCACTGGGTTTACCCTCTGCTGCGGGTGTCAATAAAATCCTAATGACACCCCAAATGCAGATCGCAAATACGGTGCGTTTGCCTGCACTAGATTGCATGGTGCAGCAGTGTGATTTCAGCCCATTCAAATGAAAATCGTCTGAAAAACCGCACCATACTGAGTTGCACAAGAACGCACCACATGGTACTTAGCCACTTGGATCAGCTGGGTACAGTATGTGTGTACTTAACCATCTAATACACAGTGATCACCTGGTGCAGGGATATGCAACTAGCTGACCTCCAGCTGTTGCAGAACTACAAGTCCCATGAGGCATAGCAAGACACTCACAGCCACAAGCATGACACCCAGAGACAGAGGCATGATGGGACTTGTAGGTCCGCTAATTGCATATGCCTGACCTGGTGGATCAGCCACCCGTCGGCTGTTAATTCAGTAACAATCATGTCATTGGGTAAATAAGGGACAACCAATCCACCACTGATGGATGTACTGCTATACATCAGTGGTTAAGCAATGCAGACAGATCACGGCTTGGAGGGGCCAACAGGGTGCTGTACCTAATTTCCAGAAAACACAGCACCATGACTACTAATAGTACTCCTAGGAGCCTTCAGCCCTAATGTAAGTAGTGGTCTGGCTCCTGGGAGGAGTTCTGCAAGTATCAAAATACCTAGAGGGGAGGGTGTCAGTTTGGCAGCAGTGGACGCAATTTTTTTTGGGAAAAAAAAAAAAAAAAGACACTTTCATGAATAAAAAAAAAAAACTAAACAGTAAAGTTACCGCAATTTTTTTGTATAATGTGAAAGATGTTACGCAGACTAAATAGATACCAAACATGTCATGCACAAATTGCGCACACTCGTGGAATGGCGACAAACAGTCCTAAAAATCTCCATAGGCGACGCTTTAAAAAAATAAATAAACGCTTACCAGATTAGAGTTACAGAGGAGGTCTTTTGCTAGAATTATTGCTCTCACTCTGATGATCACGGCGATATCTCACATGTGTCATTTGAACACAGTTTACTTATGCGGGCGCGACTTACGCATGCGTTTTCTTTGCTCGCTTTAAAAAAAAAAAAAAGTTTCTTGTTTTTTTTACATTGTATCTTAAAAAAAAAAAAAAAAGGATCACTTTTATTGCTGTCACAAGGATTGTAAACAACTTGTGACAGTAATAGGTGGAGACAGGTAGTCTTTATGAAGGGATCGGGGGTCTAAAAGACCGCAATTCCCTCCTTTGCACTTAAAAGTATCCAGATCACCAAAAACGGCGATTCTGAATACTGTCAATTTTTTTTTTTTTTTTTTAAACGGCGCCATTGTCAGCTGAGTAAACCGGAAGTGATGCCATTTCCATGTTTACACATAGGAGACTCAATCGAAGCAGCTTCTGGCTTCGTTCCAGTCTCTCTAGCCGGCGGAAATTCCGAATCATGGCTCGGGTCTCCCGCTGGGACGGAAGGCCCGGGAAGAGCGGCAGAAGGGGATGCCCCTAACCCCTTTGTTTGGGATAACAACCGAGCGGGTTTTAGGTAGCTATCCCTAAACAGCCGACCGCCCGCTCTAAAAAAAAAAAAAAAAAAAAAAAAAAAAAAAAAAAAATGGTACCAGGATGATGCATGCATCATCCCGGTATAACCCCTGAAAACCGCCAGCGCAAATGTGCATACGGTCGGCGCTAAGGGTCAGATAAAAAAAAAAAAAACATTTACATGTCACAATATAGCCTATGCATTCCCTTATCTCAATCAATAGTTTCCTCTGGAGAATAAATTAAAGGAAACATATCCTGCCACTGCTACTAGTGCTGACCGCTAAGCATCTCTCGACTCTTTGGCCCATGTTTACCATTTAAATTTGTATCATTAATTCTAGGGAGAGGGTCCATAGCTTTCATCAGATTCCTAACGGGCCCGTGACCACTGGGCTTCACAATGCCGGATGACCTTCAGCCAGGAAAAGAGATGAGCTCTGACTTGTTGCAGCTTCTAATGGACAATGCGAGAAGCTCACGGTGTGTAGTGAACCCAGAGTAAGCTATTTTATTACAGGTGCAGAGCCTTTATAACTGTGCACTGAAGGGAAGTCAGGGGAGTTCAGCTTTACATGATAATTAAAAAATAAAAAAAATAAATAAAAAAGGAGGGAGAGGACAAATTTCAGAGCCAAATTTCAAAGGCAAATTTCTCCACAACACCTCTGGCTACAGAGGTTAATGAGATCTTGTTTTAAAGGGACTTTAATGCTGGTTTAGAATAGATTTGACCTGTACTTTTCATAGAGTACAGTTACAGGATACAGAATACACATTACAGGACACAGAATATTTAATCTTTAACCCTGGAAGAATTTACCCCCTTCCTGACCAGAGCAATTTTTTGCGATACGGCACTGCGTCGCTTTAACTGACAATTGCGCGGTCGTGCAACGTGGCTCCTAAACAAAATTGACGTCCTCTTTTTCCCCACAACTAGAGCTTTCTTTTGGTGATATTTGATCACCTCTGCGTTTTTTTTATTTTTTGTGCTATAAACAAAAAAAGTGACAATTTTGAAGAAAAACAAACATTATTTTTTACTTTTTGCTATAATAAATATCCTCCAAAAATATATAAAAAACACATTTTTTTCCCTCAGTTTAGGCCGATAAGTATAAGTATTCTTCTACATAATTTTGGTAAAAAAAAATCAAAAAAAAAAAAAAAATCGCAATAAGCGTTTGGTTTCCGCAAAAGTTATAGTGTCTACAAAATAGGGGATAGTTTTGTTGCATTTTTATTAATTTTTTTTTATTAGTAATGGCGGCGATCTGCGATTTTTATCGTGACTGCGACAGTATGTCGTACAGTTTTAGCGCTATTTTGGGACCATTCACATTTATACAGCAAATCAGTGTGATTAAAAATGCACAGATTACTGTGTAAATGTGACTGGCAGTGAAGGGGTTAACCAGGAGGGGGCACTGCAGGGTTTAGGTGTGTCCTAGGGAGTGATTCTAACTGTAGGGGGGATGGGCTAGCAGTGACACATCACTGATCACCGCTGCCGATTACAGGGAGCTGTGATCAGTGACAGTGTCACTAGGCAGAACGAGGAAATGCTTGTTTACATTAGCATTTCCCCGTTATTCCTCTGCGTGGGACGATCGTGGGTATCCCCATGGACATAGAGTACGCGGGACCCACGGTCAGACTCACGGAGCTCCGCTGCACAAAATCACTGTTATGTAAGCCTCCCGAGATCAGGTACATTAACGTGATTTTGCGCAGCGGAGCCAACCTACCGCAGTAAAACTGCCGCGGCTGGTCCGCAAACGGTTAAAGCGTTTGTTAACCCAAAAAATAAATGAAAGGATCCTGCTCCTTTAAAGCATGTTATATGACAGTGCTTGTCCTGTGTCATTTGGCCCCCTGTAACACCCAAAAAACCTGGCTGATCCTGCCAGTTTTTCCCCACCCCTCTGTAAATTGACCACGGTGTATAATGGCTGCTGAGACCAGATATTTTTTCAGTTTACGTATCTCTGTCATCAGCAGCCTGCTATCAGCTCTCCTCTCTGTCTGTGTGTGAGCCGCCCTTCCCACCTCCTGCTGCTCTCATAACACTAACATGTATACACCATCGGCACTGCCTCCTATTGCAGTGCCCCCTCTGTGAATGATTTATAAATATAAATGCTGTAAATACCTATTTCAAGAGCCAAGATTGCGATCACATGACCAGCCAACTCTTCTCCTCCCCTCCAGACTGACATCAGCAGAGGAATCTCAGGCCTGCCCACTGCATCTCTCAGAGGAGGAAAGGAGAAAGCTGGCCAGTCATGTGATCACAATCTCGGCAGTGACATCAGGTATTTACAGCATTTATTTTTATAAAATCACACACAGAGGGGGATACTACAATAGGAGGCAGTGCTGATGGTGTATACAGGTTACAGTGGCTTAACCATCACTTTAACAATACAAAGCTACCTTCAGCACTAACAGAGCTGGTAGTGTGTCTTAACAGAGAAGAGAGGAACCCTATCCTTTAGGTTAGAGGGCTCCAATGAGGACTTGTCTAATCCACCCGGCAATGGTGGAATGAGGTGCAGGAAGCCCCTTGTGGGAAGCCTCAGGCTGTACAAAGTGGGAATCCAAATGTCTTAAAGAGGCTGTAGCCAGGAGGTAGACTCTCACAGAGCTCATCACTCCACAACAGTGGATAGAAATCTCCTTGGGATGTTTCTGAGCAGGACATAAACGGGGAAGCACAATGTCCTGGTTGAGGGGGGTAGGAAGATGCTGCCTTAAAACAGAAGTAAACCCATCCATAAAACAGTTTCATTTGCGGCACGTGCCGGAAATGTAACACTCCCATTGGTTGTGCTCTCAACCATACGATGGCAAACCATCCAATGGCTGGTGTCATAACTGATCACATGTGAAGCATCATGGCAGTTTTAGATTAAACAGAGGCAAAGATGGCAGCTTCCTTGGCTGAAAACGATGGGGGGGGGGTTACTTACACTTTAAAGGGAGAAGAGAGGATCTTAGCTTCAGGAATACCTGGTCTTAGTGTAACACTAGACAAGGCTTATACAGGATAAAGTCGCCAACTAAGGCTGGCTATACACGGTCGAATTTCGAAAGAATTTTCTTTTGAAAATCATAAAATTTGTGCGTTTTGTGATCCAATGGTGCCACCATTGATTTCGAAATTCGGCCAACCAAGCCTTTAATTTCACCTCAAGTTGCTACAGAAAAGAATTTTCGTGGCTGGGAATTTTCTTTTCTTGCACATACGCATTTGTTTTTCGATTACATTTCTCGCACGATTCTCCCAGCATTGATTAGAAAATCGTGAGTTTTAAAAAAAAAATTTCCAACATGTCCGATTACTCAAATTTGATTGCCACTCGAAATTCGTCTGTTACTGCAGCCCACTAATGGTACGAAATACAAACGAAAATTCTTAAATAAGATTTTCTAAAGAAACTTCTTTCGAAATTCGACCCATGTATGGCCTGCCTAAGAGACCCTCCACGAATAGGTGACAATGAGAAAGGCCACTTTGTGTGTAAGAACAGATAAGGAAATATCCTGAACAGGATCTAAGGGCAGCCTCTGAAGAGCCAAAACACGGGATTCTGGCCAGGAAAATATTTTTTTAAAAGTCAGCAGCTACAAACACTGTAGCTGCTGACTTTAAATAAGTACTTACCTGTCCTGGGTGCCCACAATGTCGGCCGCCCGAGGCCGACCCGTCCCTCGGGTCCCAGCACCGCCATCCTAACTAAGGAAAACAGGCAGTGGAGCCTTGCGGCTTCACTGCCAGTTTCCTACTGCGCAGGCACGAGCAGCGCAGCGCTCTGTGAATGGCCCCGTGGTTTTCTGGGAACACACACAGTTCCCAGAAGGCAACAGGGCCGCCCACCGAGGAGCAGGACACGCCGCGGAATAGGAAGAGGCAGATTAGGAAGACTGCCTAGCAACAAGGGTTCAGGTAAGTTTAAAAAAAACATTTTTCAAATTTTTTTTTTTTTTTTAATGATTTTTCATGCTATTTTTTTTATTTTAGGGTGGCCCTCCACAATAAGATCCCATCAAATTATAAAATGTGTGAAACCTTGCACAAATGACTTAAAGTGGTTCCAAAGACAGGACATTTTTTACCTTAATGCATTCCTTGCATTGAGGTAAAAGGTCTCAGTTTTTGTATAGTCCCCTCACCAGGCACTGTGCCCGTCTAAAGAGTCTCCCTCCCTGCATTCACAGGACAGAGAGGCAGCAATGGGAGCCATTGGTACCTGCTGCTGTCAATCAAATCCTGTCAGCAGAAGGCTGGACTGTCGCGCTGTGTGTATATTTGGATGCACACAGCCTGCCTAAGGAGTGAGCCCGTACGTGCGCCACCATAGATAGCTGCTTTCTATGACGGTGCTTGGAGAAGAGAATGGGAGGAGCTAAGGGTGCCAGCAGGGGACCCCAGAACAGGAGGTTCGGGACCACTCTGTGCAACACCATTGCACAGAGCAGGTAAGTATACCATGTTTTTTTTTTTTTTAATTTCTCTTTTTGCTCTTCTGAGGAACAGCTGAACAGAATACAGGAAAAGGTGTGTAACAAAAGTAATAACACAATTTTATGTTTTTTACCTTCTACTTTGCTTTAATAAGAATTATCAGCATTACATGCCTGACTTACACGACACTTTAGGCCCCTTTAACATTGGCGTTGTCTGTTCTATCTCGGCAGTGAATGATAGACTGATTCCCTGCTGAGTCGGATCAGAAAGGAAATGGATGTCACATATGCGACATCTAGGTCCATACCAATTTTTTTATTTTTTATTCCGTAATAAAGGAAAAAAGGCCCCATGTAATCTCTATAAGTGGCTGCATATAAACTGACATGTGTCTGCCTAGACTCCCCCACATCCAATCAGTTCAGCAAGACGACCCGGACACAAAAATGTATTGCGTTTGCTCCGATGCAGCTGAATGGACCTACATTCGGACAGAAGCACATCAATTACATCCTGCTACCCATAGGGACACACTGCAGTCAGTTTTTGGCCCACCTATTAAAGCCAACATGGCTGGCATTGCATAATGATCCATAATTAAAAAGGGAACCTGTTGCTTTGCTCATCCTAGGCAGTCACAAGTTTTCCTAACAAAAAAACACTCTCCTGAAGCTGCAAAGTGCTGCTCACAGTCTGTCTTGCTGGTCCTCCGGAAATACCTGGTACTTTCATGAATGGGGAGGGCATGCGCCTTTTCCCCATCCTTCCAAGATGCAGCCCTTGTGTTAAGTCCTGAATAGCCAGGCCTGAACAGCATCATGTGGAGGAGGGGAGAGGATCCTTAACCTGTGTAAGCTCTGACATAGAACCGTTCCAGGGATTCGATTCAGGGCTCAAACATGTGAAAAGGGTGGTGGGGGAGTGTCGGTAAGGCAAGCATTACTGTGTGAAGCTAAAATGACAGACTCCCTTACAAAAAAAAAAAAATCTGTAAATCCAACATTTCATATTCCTGATATGTGCCTGCTGTACCATGTACTTGTATGGAAAAGTCTCCTGTTCTTTGTATTGCTTCCTTCATGTAAAAATCCCTGGTGTTCTTGCCAGTCCCCTTGCTTTTCTATCAAAAACTGAGTTATGAGAGCACAGCGTGGTCAGTTCTCTAGCTGTCTGCACACTCAGCTTCCTCTTCTCCAATGATCAGACATGCCCATTCCCCCTTCATGCACAGCCATTCACTGAGAAGATCAGCGTGCTGCTGTTTCTCCTCGCACAGGGAATGTGATCACTTATAAAAAAAGGGTTCTCTGTGTTGCTTCCTTTGTGTGAAATCCCAGTGTTCCTGTCAGTTCCCTTGCTTTCCGATCAAAAACTGACCGCACTAAGCATGCGAGTACAATCTGGTCAGTTGTCTAGCTGTGCCAGCCTGCTCTCCTCCAATGATCAGACACTTCCTGACATGCCCCCACCCCCCTGCACAGCCTGGGAAGATCAGTCTGCTGCTGTTTCTCCACTCATAGGGAATGTGATCACTTAAAGCGGGGGTCCACCTATCGTTTTTTTTTTTTTTTTTTTTTAGTTCATTCACAAACTTTTCTTCTCAGCATTACATACTCACATATTGTGTGTAATATGTCCGCCTGTGTCAGATTTTGTCGGAAAGAATAACTTATATTATTCACTGCAGGCGGTTTCCATCTTCATTGTGGGCATTTGAAGCCCACAAGCATTTATTTCCTGGATGTGGTGAATGCTGTGCTCCCAGCATTCACCGCTTGTTCCCGCACATGCTCAGTGGCATCCTGGGAAGCCTGAGACTAGCTCCCAGGAGTCTGGGAGAGGCTTGAAACACGCCTACTCCCACGGGAGGAGAACCAGGAAGTGCAAAGAAGAATAGAAAAATAAAAAGGTAATTACAGCGATTTAAATTTTTTTTCAAACGGCATGTCAGCATCTAGGCAAGGAAGAGAATACATACAGATATTGTTCAAAATTTGGGTGGAACCCGCTTTAAATAAAAGGGGAAACAAAAAAAAGTATTTATAATTTTGTTTTTTTATATCTATACACAAGTAATTTTGCCTTTCATTTCGATTTTAAACTGAATGGTTTCTATTGCAAGGTGACAATAAAACTTTAAGCTGGCCTTACACCGATCAAAATTCAGTCGCTTAAACAGGGAGTGGCCGAATTCAGATCAATGTGTGGCTCTTCCTGCTCTAGAGAAGTCGATCAAAAAGGGACACGCTGAAAAACTTCTCAATCATCAAAGTTCTGATCAATAAATCCTGACAGCGGCGGGTCCCACCATCAGAAAACAGTGTCCCAGCGACGAGCTTCCTCCCTCCACCTTGTTTGTGCAAAGAAAAATAACAGAACCTTCGATGGTCAGCTTTAAGGCTGCCATTGTGGTAAAGTGATCTTGTGCAAAATTTTTGTCACACCAGCCAAGCAATTCGTGAGCAGAGTGATTAAAGTGTAAGTTCACCTTTACAGAAAAATCTGTAAGGTGAACTTACACAGGTCCCCCCTCCTCACTCCCCCCCGTTCCCCCTGACCGCGACAATCTCCGGTTCTAAGACCCGGTTTACCCGTGCCAGGTGTCCTGGGCTTAGAAATCCTCTCTGCAGCCATGCATCTTCTCCATAGCTGACAGGATGGGCTATGCGGCTGCTGATTGGTTGGCGCCGCCCAAGGAGCTGACCAGTTAGAATGCTCCAAAACGTCCCTCCTGACGAGGGACGTTTTGGACATTCGGCTCAGGGGATTTCTAAGTCCCGGACTCCTGGCGTGGATAGACCAGGGCTTCGAACCGGAGATTGCCATGGTCCAGGTCAGCGGTGGGGCAAGGAGGGGGACCTATGCAAGTTCACCTTACAGAGTTTTCTGTAAAGGTGAACTTACCCTTTAGGGATCACAATAGTTGCTAATTTTACTGCCCATATCAAATTTGAAATTAAATAGAGTTTTATTTCAAGGGACGCATATGGCACACAATACACAAGTGCACTTAATTCCAATATAGATTCCTTGACAGTGTCCACGTGGTTTTAAGCTGGCACAGCAATTAATCTCTGTAAACACAAAAAAATAAAAATAATAAATCGCTTTTTTTTAAGCATGGATAGGCAAAAGCTGCCTCAGCAGTGTGTTTAAACCTCCAAATTTGACCACCTAAGTAAACACATACAAGTTTGTACAGAATAGCAGCAAAAATTGGTTATGTTAAGCATGACGTCCTCGGAGGGGACCTGTGCGCAGAAATCTTTCCAGTGAAATCCTGGATAGAACCTCCAAGCCTGTGTGACTTACAGATGGACTCGCAGCACATCGCGGGTGGCCACAGACCCATTACAATTCTTGCACACAATAGAGAAACTTTTCTGCGTTTCGCCTAAGCAAGGACGACACATGAGGTGGCCGCAGGAGAGCTGGTAAACGGGCTCTGTTCTACAGTAAGTTGAAAATGTCTTCATACAGGAAGCACAGCCTTGAATCATGTCGCCTCTATTGTGTGCTGGAAATACAAAAAAAAAAAAAAAAAAAAAAAAACACACAACACAGAGAAAAGCGTTACTAAGAGTTCATGACAACTAACCAACAGGGCTTATCATTGAAACACAAAAACACAGAATAAGTTATCCACAGAAAGTCACAGGAAAGGAAAGCGATTAGTCACTGCAATTATGTTCTTAAAACATGTGTATGTCGTTTACCATGAATCAAAAAAAAAAAAAAAAATAAAAAAAAAAAAATGGGGGTTATTACACATTTAAAAACAAACTACATAGTAGGTGAGGTTGAAAAAAGAAGTCCATCAAGGCCAACCTATGTGTGATTATATGTCAGGATTACATTGTATATCCCTGTATGTTGTGGTCATTCAAGGTGCTTATCTAGTAGTTTTTTTGAAACCATCGATGCTCCCCACTGAGACCACCGCCTGTGGAAGGGAATTCCACATCCTTGCCGCTCTTACAGTAAAGAACCCTCTACGTAGTTAAAGGTTAAACCTCTTTTCTTCTAATTTTATTGAGTGGCCACGAGTCTTGTTAAACTCCCTTCTGCAAAAAAGTTTTATCCCTATTGTGGGGTCACCAGTATGGTATTTGGAAATTGAAATCATATCCCCTCTCAAGGGTCTCTTCTCCTGAGAGAATAAGTTCAGTGCTCACAACCTTCCCTCATAACCAACGTCCTCCAGAAGCTTTATTAGCTTAGTTGCCCTTCTTTGTACTCGCTCTATTTCCGGTACATCCTTCCTGAGGACTGGTGCCCAGAACTGGACAGCATACTCTAGGTGCGGCCGGACCAAAGTCTTGTAGAGTGGGAGAATTATCGTTTTATCTCTGGAGTTGATCCCCTTTTTAATGCATGCCAATATTCTGTTTGTTTTGTTAGCAGCAGCTTGGCATTGCATGCCATTGCTGAGCCTATCATCTACTAGGACCCCCAGAGGTTCACCCCCCAGTGTATAGATTGCATTCATATTTTTGCCACCCAAAATCATTATTCTACATTGAACCTCATTTGCCATGTAGTTGCCCACCCCATTAATTTGTTCAGATCTTTTTGCAAGGTTTCCACATCCTGCGGAGAAGTAGCTTAGTATCATCCGCAAATACAGAGATTGAACTGTTTACCCCATCCTCCAGGTCGTTTATGAACAAATTAAACCGGATTGGGGGACCCCCACTACCCACCCCTGACCATGCCGAGTACTCCCCATTTAACACCACCCTCTGAACTTGCCCTTGCAGCCAGTTTTCAATCCATTTACTCACCCTATGGTCCATGCCAACGGACCTTATTTTGTACAGTAAACGTTTATGGGGAACTGTCTCAAATGCTTTTGCAAAATCCAGATACACCACGTCTACGGGCCTTCCTTTATCTAGATGGCAACTCACCTCATCATAGAAGGTTAATAGATTGGTTTGGCAAGAACGATTCTTCATGAATCCATGCTGATTACTGATAAATGATACCATTGTCATTACTAAAATCTTGTAAATAGTCCCTTATCATTAACTCCAAGAGTTTACATACTATCGATGTTAGGTTAATTGGTCTGTAAGTCCCAGGAATGTATTTTGGGCCCTTTTTAAATATTGGTGCTACATTGGCTTTTCTACAATCAGCTGGTACCATTCCAGTCAGTAGACGGTCAGTAAAAATTAGGAACAACGGTCTGGCAATTACATGACTGAGTTCCCCAAGTACCCTCGGATGCAAGCCATCTGGTCTCGGTGATTAACTAGAGGCTGTATGACAGTTTACGCGATTAGCGACCGCCCACCGTAGATTTACTTAAGGCGGCTTCTCTGCGCCAGATCACGTACCTGGATACGTGATCTGACACTTCTGGGTCTTGGGCGCACGCCAATCTCAGCGGGAGCCAATCAGCAGGCCCGGCAGATGCCGCAATATCACAGTCCCGCTATAAGTCACTGATCGCCGCCATTACTAATATAAAAAAACATTTCTATTAAAAACAAAAAAATCCACCAAGTAGTAACTCTTCACTTTGCTTCAGGAAGGCATACCCTCTCCTCCATGGGGAGGGTCTTTAGGGGCTACCACTGTCAGGATTTGGATTGCCACAGTCTTGGACCTGCAGAGCACTCTGCGACTACCTTCACCACATTGCGTTACTGTACCAAGGGTGAGTGCAAAATGCAGAGTTCAGTGTCAAAGGCAACAATACAGGCTGCCTTGAATCTTCCTATGTGGCGGTGGAATAAGTAGTTACAATCGTTCTGCCACAGAAGCATCAATGCAGCCAGGGGGAGAAGGCATTTCTCCATGTGAAGAACCAAGCAAGTCTTCAATCTGCCGGTAATATCGGAATTACAAGCCAGAAACCCGCTGTCAGCAAAAAGATGGTGTCCGTCGCCTAAGGACACTAGCAAAAATCTGAGGATTGATGGGAATGGAAGGAGTTATATGGGCCAACAACCTTGTCTGCCAGTAACCTCACCTGAAGGTGGCAGCATATAACTACATGGTTAAAGCGGCATTACGGCCATTTTTTTTTTTTGTGACCACAACCCCAACTCTCGAACTCTACTTTAAAGTCATTGTAAAGTCTAGTTTTTTTTTTTAAATAACAAACATGTTATACTTCTCCTCTGTGCAGTTGGTTTTGCATACAGCAGCCCAGATCCTCCTCTTCTTGGGTCCCTCTTCACTGCTCCTGGCCCCTCCCTCCCCTCAAGTGCTCCCAACAGCAAGCTTTTGGGGCACCTGAGTCGAGTAACAGCTCTGTGTGTCCATTCAGACACGGAGCTACGGTTTGGCCCTGTCCCCCTCTCTCCTGAATTGCCAACTGAATTTGATTGACAGCAGCGGGAGCCAATAGCGCCGCTGCTGAAGTGGTTACTTACAAGCCATTTCATTACTGAATAATGAAAATTACAAAAGCCTATAGAGCAGAGCTTGTTGTACAGAAAATTCAGATCACTGACCCGACTGTGCTATTTGGCAGAGGTGCCCGATCACATAAACTCTACTGACAAATCGTGTGGCAGGAAAAACGGATTTTAGCTTTGAAAAAAAATGAAAAAATGATCAAATACAGCTGTTAATGAACAAAATGAGTAGCTGGTCGAATAACAATAACCCAAAACAAACTGGCCTGTTAAAACTAAAAAGGCTAAACTTTTTTGTTTCCATTTTGGAGTAAGGAAGGGTTAAAATCTCTGGTAGGTTTTTTTTTTTTTTTTTTTTTAAACATCAGTCGTTTACTTTCCATCCCATAACAGGAAGTGAAGGAAATCTCACCAAAGTGAGGGAACCCCTCGTTGTCAGCACAACTAGTGTCCCCATTGGAACAATTCCCTTATATTACTGCTCCGGGGGGGACGGACTCAAAATGTGCAATTCTCTTTTCATTTTCAGCAATAATGGTAAACATGACAAAATAGAGGGAGTGAATCTCCCCAGCAATTAATCCCTCTCCACTCTAAAAAAATAAAATAAATATAATAAAAAAAGTTTTGCCTTTAGTTATACTTTAGGATGATGAACAGACTTCTAGTGAAATGGTAAAAGAAGAGCGAGTGATATGCGGTCAGTACCGGTCACAGTGAAGCCTGCAGCACAGGACGAGCTGCTGGCACTCTCCTCATGAAATCCCTGTTGTTGATTCTTCATAAATTTCGCAGTGTATGTGGGCATGGAGCCCAGGGCGGAGGTGAGAGCCTGGTCCAGACTTTGTGTAAGCCGCTGTTCATGCGATATTGACTCTGTTCACAAATACAGAACAAAACAAAATCATGGAGTTGCATTCACAAGCTTTACTAGAGTTCTTCACTTTTAACAGTAGGGCTGCAACTAATGACCATTTTCATAATCAATTAACTGGCCGATTAATCAAAACAATAATCGATTAAAAAAAATTTTAATTTTGTTAATATGTAAAGTTTTAAAAAAAAAGGCAATTTATTCCTAAATATCTCTATGCAATGGTAAATATAAATAAACTATATGGTTAGGGAGCAAAATCTCTAATCCACTCTGAGAACAGACAGCAGAGATATACTGTATATACTATTAGAGGAGATATACTGTATATACTATTAGAGGAGATATACTGTATATACTATTAGGAGAGATATACACTGTATATACTATTAGAAGAGAGATATACACTGTATATACCATTAGAGGAGAGATATACACTGTATATACCATTAGAGGAGAGATATACACTGTATATACCATTAGAGGAGAGATATACACTGTATATACCATTAGAGGAGAGATATACACTGTATATACCAATAGAGGAGAGACATACACTGTATGTACTATTGGAGGAGAGATATACTGTATATAGTATTAGAGGATGAATCTGGTAAATATCAGACTCAGATCAAATTTTTTTTATTTAAAAAACAAACAATGTCTTCCTTCAAAACAAAAAAAAGTCAGTTTAAGAACGTTAGTTTGATTTCCTAATCGTTAGTGGGGTCAAATTGACGTTCATTTTCAACCACAGTGACGGGAAAATTTGGAAATAGAAAACTTCTTGGTCAAAGGAATTTTCAGACAGTGTATGTGGTTTTCATTCAAAAATGACATTCATTTTAAATACAGAATGTTAAAAACAAGCAAAAATTTCAAACAACATTCTTTCATTCAGCGAATGTACAAAGATTTTTCGTCTGAATATTCTCATCTGAAAATTGATCGGTGTGGCCAGCATAAGGCTCGGTACACACCTGTGCAGTTTGCTGTTGATCTGTTTCTGCAGTGCTTTTTTGCTGTGCGTTTTGATTTTTGCGCACGTGATTTTTGCTGCGATTTGCATTTTTTTTTTCTGGCCAATTTATTGTCGGGCAGATTAAAAAAAACACAAATTGCTGCAAAATCGCATTACATGCTTTTCTGCAGCTTCTCTATTGAAGTATATTGAACCAAAAAAGCACCATTTTGCGTTAAAAAAAAAAAAAAAGTCCCTGACCCTTTCCAAATACGTAGCAGCTGAAAAAAGCATAGATGTGAACGTGTCCCATAGGAAAACATGTAGATGAACTGTAGTGCGTTTCTGCAAAAAGCACCAAAAAAAAAAAAAAAACCACATATATATGTGAACCAGGTCTAAGATGTTTAGTAACATAATGAAGAAAAAAAAAAAAAAGAAGCAGATAATCACTACTGTAAGGCATTTATTTTTTACTATAGAGCAGTGAAAGTAATATTTACAGTAGCGATTTGCTCTTTTTGTACTATAAAGTGCTCATTTTAGTTTTTTTAACCCCATTATTTTACTATTTACGATTAATCGATTAATAGTTTCAGCCCTGTTTAACAGATTTTGTTTTTAAGTTGGTGTCACAACAGGTGATCAACAGTTTCCCGTTAACTCAAAGGGCACAACAACCCGCTTCAAATTATTTTTTTTTATAAACTGCTTATATGTTGAGGCCATAAAGTAGTTGTAAAGGTTCACCACTTGCCTACCAGGGCAATTTTTCACACATTAAAAATCTGCATTTTTTGCTAGAAATTACTGTAACCCCCCCCCCCCCCCCAAAAAACAAAACAAAAAAAACCCTATATGTTTTCAGAAAGCAGAGACCTTGGAAGATAAAAAGATGCTAGTTGCAATTTTTTAGGTAGCACAATATTTGCACAGCCATTTATCAAATACATACTTTCAAGAAAAAAAAAAATACACAAAATTACATTTTTGTTCAAAACACAATTCTATACTCAAGGTTTTTTGGAAAATATAAAACAGCAGGTTGTAATCGAGTAGTAAACATGAAATCGCAAAAACAATAAAACAATGGTACCCAAAATGCTTTATAGGTGATGCTTTAAAAGCCTTTACAGATTATCAGTTTAGAGTTAGCCATGAATTGTTGCTCTTACTCTGAATCTTTGTGATACCGCACGTGTATGGTGCAATTGATTTGATTTTCACACATGTTGCAGCCCAATAGGGGTGCAACGGATCAAAAAAAACCTCACGGATTGGATCGTTCCTCAGATCAGAGTCACGGATCGGATCATTTTTCGGATTAGCAAATAATTGAGTTTGCAAAAAACCTGTGAAAATTACACCACCATATAGTCCCCACTGTAATATCCACTGAGTATGGCTGGGTACGGCTGAGCATGGCTAGGTACGGCTGAGCATGGCTAGGTATCGCAGAGTATGGCAGGGTATGGAAGAGTATGGGAAGAGTATGGATGTGACTGCAATTGTCACAGAGCAGCGCTGTGGGCACTACAGATCCAGCCCACAGCCGGTTTGTTTACAAGTGATCGCTCCGTCATTTGACGGAGCGATCACGTGGTAAACGGCCGCCGGGTGTACCAAGATGGCCGCCGCTCCGGAGCTAGGCCAAAGCAGCAGATCACTCCGCGGATCGCATGGTGTGCCGATCCAAACAGGTTGACCCATTCGGACCAGCGACAATCCGTTGCACCCCTACAGCCTAAGCTGAGTGTTATATATATATATATATATATATATATATATATATAACATACACACTGAGGGAAAAAAGTATTTGATCCCCTGCTGATTTTGCACATTTGCCCACTGAAAAAGGAATGATCAGTCTATAATTTTAATGGTGGCTTGTTTTTAACAGTGAGAGAACAAAAAATATCCAGAAAAGCACATTTCAAAAAGTTATAAATTGATCTGCATTTTAATGAGGGAAAAGTATTTGACCCTTTCACAAAACATGTCTTATTAGCATCATTCGTTCTGAAAGCATGCTTCGTGGCAAAACCTTTGTTGGCAATCACAGAGGTCAGACATTTCTTGTAGTGGGCCACCAGGTTTGCACACATCTCAAGAGGGATTTTGTACAGCTCCTCTTTGCAGATCTTCTCCAAGTCATTAAGGTTTCGAGGCTAACGTTTGTTAGCTCAAACCTTCAGCTCCCTCCAGATATTTTCTAGGGGATTAAGGCCTGGAGGCTGGCTAGGCCACTCCAGGACCTTAATACACTTCTTCTTGAGCCACTCTTTTTTCTTAGCTGTGAGTTTTGGGTCATTGTCATGCTGGAATACCAATCCACTACCCATTTTCGAAGCCCTGGCTGAGGGAAGGAGGTTCTCACCCAAGATTTGACGGTATATGGCCCCGTCCATCATCCCCTTGATACAGTGAAGTTATCCTGTCCCCTTAGCAGAAAAACACGCCCAAAGCATAATGTTTCCACCTCCATGATTGATGGTGGGGATGGTGTTCTTGGGGTCAGAGGCAGCATTCCCCCTCTACCAAACACGGCCAGTTGAGTTGATGCCAAAAAAGGTACATTTTAGTCTCATCGGACCAAAACACTTTAACCCAGTTCTCCTCTGAATCGTTTAGATGTTCATTAGCAAAATTCAGATGGGCCTGCATATGTGCTTTCTTGAGCAGGGGGACCATGCAGACTCTGCAGGATTTCAGTCCTTCACAGAGCTGTGTGTTTCCAGTTGTTTTCTTGGTGACTATGGTCCCAGCTGTCTTGAGATCATTAGCAAGATTCTCCTGTGTAGTCCTGGGCCAATTCCTCACCATTCACATGATCACTGAAACTCCACAAGGTGAGATCATGCATGGAGTCCCAGACCAAGGGAGAGTGACAGACATTTTGCGTTTCTTCCATTTGGGAATAATCGCACTGTTGTCACCCTCTCACCAAGCTGCTTGGCGATGGTCTTGTAGCCCATTCCAGCCTTGTGTAGATCTACAATCTTGCCCCTGACATCCTTGGACAGCTCTTTGGTCTTGGCCATGGTGGAGAGATTGGAATCAGCTTGATTGCTTCTGTGGACAGGTGTCCTAATCTCAGCTCATTACCTGTATAGAAGACATCTGGGAGCCAGAAATGTTGCAGATTGATCATGGATCAAATACCTATTTCACTCATTAAAATGCAAAGCCATTTATAAAACTTTAGAAATGCGTTTTTCTGGATATTTTTATTATTCTGTCGCTCACTTAAAATAAACCTACCATTAAATTTATAGACTGATCATTTCTCAGTGGGCAAGCGTACAAAATAAGCAGGGGATAATTAAAAAAAAAAAAAAAAAAAAAAAAAAAAAAAAGAAGGGTATTATATACATACAGTCCGATCCATAAATATTGGGACATGGACACAATTCTAATCTTTTTGGCTCTATACACCACCACAATGGATCTGACATAAACAAGATGCTTTAACTGCAGACCTTCAGCTTTAATTTGAGGGTATTTACATCCATAAGGAATCCGTGTAGGAATTACAACAGTTTGTATATGTGCCTTCCACTTTTTAGGGGACCAAAAGTAAAAGGGGACAGTTGGCTGCTCAGCTGTTCCATGGCCAGGTGTGTGTTATTCCCTCATTATCCCATTTACAAGGAGCAGATAAAAGGTCCAGAGTTCATTTCAAGTGTGCCATTTGCATTTAGAATCTGTTACTGTCAACTCTCAATATGAGATCCAAAGAGCTGTCACTATCAGTGAAGCAAGCCATCATTAGGCTGAAAAAACAAAAACAAACCCATCAGAAAGATAGCAAACACAATAGGTGTGGCCACATCAACTGTTTGGAACATCCTTAAAAAGAAAGAACGCACCAGTGAGCTCAGCAACAAAAAAAACCCCGGAAGACCACAGAAAACAATTGTGGTGGATGACCGAAGAACTCTTCCCTGGTGAAGAAAACACCCTTCACAACAGTTGGCCAGATCAAGCACACTCTCCAGGAGGTAGGTGTATGTGTGTCAAAGTCAACAATCAAGAGAAGACTTCACCAGAGTGAATACAGAGGGTTCACCACAAGATGTAAACCATTGGTGAGCCTCAAAAAAACAGGAAGGCCAAATTAGAGTTTGCCAAACAACTGCTAAAAAAAAAACCTTCACAGTTCTGGAACATCCTATGGACAGATGAGACCAAGATCAACCTGTACCAGAGTGATGGGAAGAGAAGAGTATGGAGAAGGAAAGGAACTGCTCATGATCCAAAGCATACCACCTCATCAGTGAAGCATGGTGGTGGTAGTGTCATGGCGTGGGCATGTATGGCTGCCAATGGAACTGGTTCTCTTGTATTTATTGATGTGACTGCTGACAAAAGCAGCAGGATGAATTCTGAAGTGTTTCGGGCATTATTATCTGCTCATATTCAGCAAAATGCTTCAGAACTCAGACGGCGATTCACAGTGCAAATGGACAATGGGTGCTTCCACAGTATGCTTCGGGTCAAAGAGTTTAAGGGAAAGAAGTGGAATGTTATGCAATGGCCAAGTCAATCACCTGACCTGAATCCGATTGAGCATGCATTTCACTTGCTGAAGACAAAACTGAAGGGAAAATGCCCCAAGAACAAGCTGGAACTGAAGACAGTTGCAGTAGAGGCCTGGCAGAGCATCACCAGGGATGAAACCCAGCGTCTGGTGATATCTATGCGTTCCAGACTTCAGGCTGTAATTTACTGCAAAGGATTTGCAACCAAGTATTAAAAAGTGAAAGTTTGATGGATGATTGTTAATCTGTCCCATTACCTTTGGTCCCTTAAAAAGTGGGAGGCACATATACATACACACACACACACACACACACACACAGTGCTGTGAAAAAGTATTTGCCCCCCTTCCTGATTTTTATTTTTTTGCATATTTCTCACACTTAAATGATTCAGTTCAAACAAATTAATATCACACACAGATAACCTGAGTAAATCCAAGATACAGTTTTTATATTATGATTTCATTAAAAAATGATTTCATTTATTAAGGGAAAAAAGCTGTTCACATAGGCCCGGCCCTATGTGAAAAAGTAATTGTCCCCTCCCATGCTGAATCATGAATGAACTGTGCCACAATTTTTTGGAAAGCAAAGTTAAATGCCACACCCAGGCACGATTACTGCCAGACCTGTTGAATCAAGAAATAACATAAATAGAAGCTGACAAATTGAAGCATGCCAACAGATCATAAAAAGCCACAATCTAAAAAAAAAAAAAAAAAAAAAAAAAACAAGAACAAAAATTTAGAAACAAAGTAATGTACATGTATTGGTCTAGGAAGGGTTTCAAGGCCATTTCTAAGGCTTTCACTCCAGTGAACCACGGGGAGAGCCATCATCCACAAATGGAGATAACTTGGAACAGTGGTGAACCTTCCCAGGAGTGGCTGGCCTACAAAAATTACTCCAAGAGCCCAACGACAACTCATCCAGGAGGTCATAGGGGAACCTAGAACATCTAAAGAACTGCAGGCCTCAGGTAAAATCAGTGTTTATGATTCAATAACAAAGACTGGGCACCCTGTAGTTACCACACTTTTTACTGGCACTAGTGCTAGCAGATGTAGAAGGTGCTTTGTCAGAGACCTCCTGCGCTCCGCTTTGGGAATCTGCAAGAGAAGGAGAGACCACCAACAGTCACTCTTCCTGCCCCCTGTATCATGGCTGCAATCCCCAGGAGGTGAGAGCATGGGGGTTTACCAGGGATTACTTCTTAATCTGGCGTTAGGCCCTATAGTAGGTAAAATGGCACCCGGCCGCGCTCGCTCTTGCCTGCAGCCACCTGTGCTGTCTTGCCATCCTCCTTCATGAGGTGGGCTCAGACAGACTTTCCGCTCCTTGCAGCTGGCTGAGCTTTGGTGAGAAAGAAATACAAAAACACTGCGCTCTCTAAAAAAACAAACAAATAAAACAGCAGCCGCATACGTTGTGACAAAAACAATGAAAGTGAGGTGGGAAAATGCAGCACTCAATGAATCAAGTCCATTGTGTCGACACAAGTGGACATTTAATACTCTCACCCCGTATTAAGACTTTATGATTTGTTTATCACATTATATATCACCATAGTTGACATTTATGGACTTAATGAATGTAAATATAAAATGTTAACAGTGAATCGAGTGCTGCATTTTCCCACCTCTGACTTTGGTGAGAAAGGAAAGCCCTTCAGCCTCCGCAGCCACGCGGGTCCGATGTCTCCTCTGCGCTTTAGGCCCACTTCCTGGGTCATGAGAATGAGGCTTGGAGCGCACCAAGTCCTCCCCTTGGTGTCTTGCATCATTTGGACTGCAGCAAAATGGTGCCCACTGCACACAGGGGAAGACAGGAGATCTGAGCTGTTGAGCGGCATGCATTATGCCCAGACCACCTGCACAAATGCCATTGAGGCGGCAGGTTAGTGCAGCCCTCACCAGCATTCCTAAACCTGGCTCACAGGGGTACCACCTGAGTTTCTCTGACAAGAAAAAAAAAAAAAAAAAACACACCAAACGTTTCGCTGTGAGAGAAGAAACACAATCAATACTGGAGGGACAAGGGGTAAGGTGGGGCCTTTTAAACAGCTGTGAACTGATTGTGTTTCCTATAGGGAGGAGCCTCATCTTATTTGTTGCCATCCTGGAAGGTGAGGCCCGTTTTTTTTCATTTAAAAACTGCATTTCTTATTTACTCAGGTTATCTTTGTGTAAAAAAATTTGTTTGATGATCATTTAAGTGTGACACAAATATGCAAAAATCAGAAAGGGGGCTAATACTTTTTCACAGCTGTGTGTAATATATATAATTCACAAAAAATTATTAAAATAAAAAATGTACTTATTTTTTAGATAATGCACCGATACCATTTATTTAACACAGAGTACTGATAATTAATTGGTATCAGCAAGTACTTGGGAAAAAAAAAAAAAGTAACAATACCCATCGCCTAGGAAGAGTAGGTAGAGGGGCGATTGGGGGGGGGGGGGGGGGAAAATCGGTGGAAGAGTACAGGGGTAAGTTAGGGCAGGGTAGTTGAGGGTGGGGTGAAATAGGGATTGTGGGGTGGTAGAGTTGGGATAGAAAAGGCCGAGTTCCTGCTCCCCACACAGGAGCTGAAAACCGATTACCTTACAGCTACAATGTGCACAGTGTATAGCTAGCTACTGGTTGCAGTTCCGACCTGTGAAATTCTATGGTAGGAATGGAGTTGCAATAGCTAGCTATACACTATGCACATCATAGCTGTAAGGGAATGGGATGGGGGAGGAGGAGCTGTTAATAACATGCTAAAGATGTGTACCATGTGGGGATGGGAGACTGCCGGCAAGTGTCAAGGTTGGTGGAAGAATTGAAAGGAGGGAGCCCGCCCAGTACCCCAACCCATCCACAATACTGCCCAAGATTGTGGCATGATCTTACCTTTGCCACTTGTGCTGGGAGGGATGTCTACTGCTCCGATCCCCGCAGGCTCTCCTCTCCCTGTGATTGGAGCACTACAGATCCCACCCACGTAGTCAATGCCCAGTTTGGCCCATGCATTAAGATGGGCCTGGGCCAGAGGAGACAGCCGGCTGGAGGGGAAGAGGAGGCATTCCACTCCCAAGGAAAATAGGACCTACCCCAAAAATAGGACCTACTGTTATTTTCCGAGAGTGCTGCAATATAAGCCCTACCACGAAAATAAGCCCTAGTTTAAAATCCAATAATTCAGGCTATTACAGTAGTATATAATTTACATGTGCGTATTTTTGTAAATATTTTATCTTTTCATGTGGCAACACTGAAGAAATTACACTTTGCGACAAAGTAGTGAGTGTAAAGCTTGTATAACAGTGTAAATTTGCTGTCCCCCCAAAATAACTCATCACAGCCATTAACGTCTAAACTCCTGGCAACAAGTGAGTACACCCTTAAGTGAAAATGTCCAAATTGGGCCCAAGTGTCAATAGTTTGTGTGGCCGCCATTATTTTCCAGCACTGTCTTAACCCTCTTTGGGCATGGAGTTCACCAGAGCTTCACAGTTGCCACTGGAGTCCTCTTCCACTCCTCCATGACGACATCATGGAGCTGGTGGATGTTAGAGACCTTGCGCTTCTCCACCTTCCATTTGAAGATGCCCCACAGTTGCTCAATAGGGTTTAGGTCTGGAGACATGCTTGGCCAGTCAATCACCTTTAGCCTCAGCTTCTTTAGCAAGGCAGTGGTCATCTTGGAGGTGTGTTTGGGTTTGTTATGTTGAATACTGCCCTGCGGTCCAGTCTCTGAAGGGAGGGGATCATGCTCTGCTTCAGTATGTCACAGTACATGTTGGCATTCATGGTTTCCTCAATGAACTGTAGCTCCCCAGTTATGACAGCATTCATGCCACCCCAGACCATGACACTCCCACCACCATGCTTGACTGTAGGCAAGACACACTTGTCTTTGTACTCCTCACCTGGTTGCCGCCACACACGTTTGACACCATCCGAACCAAATAAGTTTAACTTGGTCTCATCAGACCACAGGACATGGTTCCAGTAACCCATGTCTTTAGTCTGCTTGTCTTCAGCAAACTGTTTGCGGGCTTTCTTGTGCATCATCTTTAGAAGAGGCTTCCTTCTGGGATGACAGCAATGCAGACCAATTTGATGAAGTGTGCGGCGTTATACAAGCTCTACACTCACTACTTTACATTGTAGCAAAGTGTCATCACATAAAAAGGATATAATAAAATATTTACAAAAATATGAGGTGTGTACTCACTTTTAAGGGATAGAGGATAGGAGGATAGAAGGATAGGAGGATAGGAGGAGGATAGAGGTATTTGGACACAGGCACAATTTTCATACTTTTGCCTCTGTATGCCACCAGAATTAAATTAAAATGAAACAATCCAAATGAATTTGAAGTACAGCATTTCAGCTTTAATTTAAGGGGTTAAACATAAAATATCAAGTACACATTTTAGGAACTGCAACCATTTTTACACAGTCCCCCCATTTTCAGGGGTTCAAATGTAATTGGACAAATATAAAACGTTAATTTTTAATATTTTGTACAGAATATTTTACTGGCAATGACTGAAGTCTGGAACCCACAAAGACTTGGTATCCTCCTTTCTGATGCTTTGCCAGCAAAGTCAACCGAAAGAGGGAATGGTTACCGGTCAAAACCAGGTACCCGTTGACCCCTCTCACCTGAAAAGGTACCAAATGTGGAGGGGAGGCGCTCCAGACATCAGCAGCAACTGCATTTTTAGTCCTGAGTGACTTATGTCAGTATAAAACCCAAAAATTATACTGCAACTCACAAATTCTTAGATGTGATATCTGCATTTTTTTTTTTGTAGGCTCCCTTTCCTTTATTTTCACCTGGTGATCTGGCCAGTGAGTCTGTTTTTTCAACAGAACAACCTGTTCTGCAGATGTAGCAGTTGAAGAGATCAGCTTTTTAACAATCTATGCACTAAAAAGTAAGCAGGACTTCAAAGCATGCAAAAAAAGGTCACACAGTTGGCTTTGCGAATAGCTTAGAAGATACCTGAATTTGAGCAATCCATCTGTGACATTTGACAATCCCCTTCAATCTTCATCTTTTTTGTACTAAAATCTGAGGTAGAAGAGCAGAGGCCGCTAACAGCTGAGAAATATGTGTCTACATTATCACCGTCATTGGCTGAATCCTCCATCCACTCCACCTTCCTCTTCATGGAAGACAAAGCTATGGCAGAAGGAGTCACTGGTCCCCCTGGTCTTGCCCTCCCCAGTAGATTAGACCCGGGGACTCTGTGCTGAAGGAGGAAATAGTCTATCCTGGCTTTCAGAGAGGGGTGGGGAAGGGACTGAGATTGGGAAGTGTACGGAACTCCAGTAAATGGGTCACTTGGCATTCTACCCCATGATGCTTCACTTTGGTTGCATTTATCAAGTGTGCTTTGGTCAACAACCTTCCCGGATGGCAGAATCATGGGGAAAGTCATGATTTCCAGTGTAATAGGATCCAAAAATTCCTCTGGCACATCTTGGAGAATATTGGCAAGTTCGCTTAGGCTGTGTTGTGCGTTGTCCGAGTTATTGTAAGACAAGTGGTTACTTTCCATAGGCGAGGCAGGTCGGGGCTGCCCAAAACTATTGGGGAGGCTCATAAAGGCAACCTGGTACACGCTCTCCACCACTTCTTTGGGACATGTCTTAGCGGGCTGACCCCAAACCTCCACCCTCTTTATAGAGCAAGGAGCACCACCAGCAATGTGAGTTATACAGATCTTCAGATGGGTGACATTGCCAAGAGAGTACTGGCCTTTATTCCAAAGATCCTGGCATGAAGACCCATGGTAAGATATCACGTTATCGGTATGATGGAATGGGTGTCTAGGCTTGAAGCCTCGGTTATTGAATGTAGCCTTGCTTTGATTTCTCAGCAGCACTTTACCTACCAAAGCAAACAGTTCTTTGTCCGCTCCTTGGCAACCCATTGCAGACTGACCACACTCCTGGCTGTTCCAACACATTTTGCTGGTGGAGGTAGCCGTAAAAATGTCCATTCCTGTGAATGGGGGGTGACCCCCGGAGGACGTGTCTATGTTTATTCTACATATGTCTATGTTAAATGGGAAAGTGATGGTTATGTGCACAGGAGGCTTAATAAAGTATTCACAGCGAAACCCTCGGTTCCTTCTAGCAAGGTCTTCGGAGATGATATTTTCCACTTCATAGCCATCAGCACTGATCTAAAAAAAAAAAAAAAAAAGTTAAAGAATCAATATAGATGTAGCTAGGAGGATATGCAGTCAATGAGGTATACACATAATAGTTTCTAAAACATTATCTATATAGCTGACCCTGAGAATCACAAATTTGTAGTACTGTATTTGCATCTTTTGCAATAAAAAGGGTAAAAAAAAAAAGTATATATATATATATAAAAAAAAAAAAAAAAAAACACCCCACAACATTCACTATAAAATGCCTGAACCACTTTGGCTCTCACACCCGTTTACCCCCTATGGACCAGACCATATTTTCACATTTCTGCTATGTGTCTATTTATAAGTCTATAACTTTGTTTTTGGGGGGACAAACAGGGCTTTCTTGTGACCCTAAAGTCCTCAGAATTTTTTAAAATTTTTTTGCATTTTAAAGTATTTTGTATTTTTTTCAAGTTTGAGCAGTAATATTTTCTAAAAACTACCATTACTGCGGGGAAAACATATACATTTTATTCTCCTGCTTGTTCTATTTGCTGCAACATTAAAATTAAATTTTTTGGCACAAAGCATGTTAAAGTTATTTTTTTGCATACATTTTTCTCAAAAATGCATCAGTAATTTATAGTTATTACCGATTTAAAAATAAAAGCAATATACACACTAGACCACGTATTTTTAACAGTAAATCCTTAAAAAGATGATTTTTTTTTGTAGATTTATACTTACCTAGGTGGATGCATCAAACCGATGCTGCAGTTGTCCCCTGCCGCCTCTTCACTGAGAACCGAGCCACCGAACACCGCCGATGGCTCGGTTCTCTCATCTCCCCGAGCAGAGAGCTGCTGCCTGTCAATCAGCATTTCTCCTGCTCTGATCCTCCACACTCACTGGAGCGCTGAGCTGTGGAGGAGCGGGGAGCGGCCGTCTCGCTGAGAGGCTGAGACTGCTATCAGTCCAGGCACCTGGCAGATCCTGACTCCCAAAGTCAGAATGATACGCTGTGTGGACGGATTCAAGTGACGTCAGTGGAGAGTGGACTTCAGACGGCTCTCCGCTGAAGGCAGGTCACAGGAGTGCAAAACGAATTGTACTCCTGTGACCCATAGGAGAAGTCCAGCCAAACAAGCTCAGGCTGGACTTCTTTAAAAGATAATGTATGAAACATGGAACAGGAGATGATACTGTTAAATAGTGATTATACAGGTTGAAATAAAAGGGTTTAAGTGGAATTCGACGATTTTTTAATTTTTTTTTTTTTTAAAGTCAGCAGCTACAAATACTGCTGCTGACTTTAAAGAGGAAGTTCCATTTTTGGGTGGAACTCTGCCTTAAGTATTAAAATAAGAGCATGTCCTGGTTAATTAAGAGTTAACTCCCTGTGCACACAATTAACTTTTCCTGTCAGCTGCAGGAGATCAGATAGATACTGTGTGTGCTACTTGTTTGTTGTAGTTTTGGCTTAAAAGGTTTCACTGAATTCTGACCAGCTCCCAGTCATAGGATCTCACTGCTGTGTGGAGAAGGGGGAGATAAGAAAAGATAAGAAACTGTAGGACATACAAGAGACGCCCTGTCTACAGGGGAGGGGTTTATGGACATTTGTAAGACACCCAAGGTAGGCAACTGGTTAATGTGAGATTCAAAATAAATGAAAACAGGGAGGTATTAGGGACAGATACTTGGGTATTGTGGTGACCACTGGCAGACCTCTGTGCTTTGCCCTTGCAAAGAGGCCCTACTAGCAGAACATACTACACTCTCCCCCTCCCTCCACCAAGAGGAGCAAAGGAAAAATACCTGGCCTTTGCAGGTATGGGACATCCTCCTCCCTCCCAGGTGTCAACACTGGTGATTGGCTCAGTGCTGTCACATGACAGTGGGGCAAGAGCCATGTATAAGCTCCAAGTCATGACTTGGAACTCAAGAACAGCCTCCTCTATTCACTATCAGCAGCCAAACAGAGACTGGAGTAAAGAAAAGGCAAAAGCTCTTGATGGAGCCACCAAAAAAATGTACCCGTTTCATCAAGCAAAGTACGGGTTATCTTAATAGATCAGTTTGATTTGTTTCACCCATTAAAGGCTAATCAAAGAATAATCTGTTGGTTGCAATGAAGCCCAAAAGTGCTGCCGCATTGTGTTACGAGGCAATGAGGTATGAGCCAACAAGGTCCTGGATTCTCCACACAATTACATAACCACACACTCTATGTTATAGAGCAGGGGTCTCCAAACTACGGCCCTTTGCTTGGCTTTATCTGGCCCTTGGGACACTACCCCTCCCACCGACGACATCAATGACGGGGCACTACTCCACCTGCTAATACCAATAATGGGGCACTATTACGCCTTCCACTGACCACAGGGGTGCTTTTGTATTTAACTCCCACTAACCACCAAGCCTGAGGCATTATCTACTCCTAATAGCCAGTGTCTGGCCTCCCTAAAGTCGGTTATAAATAACACAAGGAGGGGGAGGAGGTTCTTTAAGCTGACCATACATGGATCGAAATGTGTCCAGTTCAGCAGGGACTGGCCAAGATTCAATCCATGCATAAGCAGGCACCCAAGTCAATCCAATCAATCAACTTAAGTACAACCAGCTTGTCAGATTTATTTTACATTCAATTACTGCCAGAGACTATAGCTGTCATCAGTGATCACTGTATTGTTCTGTCTAGAAATGCTCCCTGTGCCCCCCCTCCCTCGCCAGCAGAACACAATAGTGCTGCAGGAGGGACGGCCAATGTTGATGGGCGAAAGCAAACGATTTTCTTTCCTTCCACCTGTGGTGAAAGGAAAGAAAACAGTCGTTTATGGGCTGCTTTAGTCCTATTTTGTGTCTATTATCCCGATACAGAAGGGTGGGTGCGCCTTCATATCATGGTGTGTTACTGGCAGAATCACCAAACTTTAGATAGACTTTAAAAGTAAATGGCGCATCTACACTGAGAACCAAGCGATCGAACACTGCCTCGGTTTTCAGAGCTCCGTGAGCAAAGAGCTGTAGACTGTCAGTCACAGCTCTCTGCTCTTATCTCTCCTCGCTCACTGGAGTGCTGGCTGTGGAGGGGGCGGAGTGACTGTCTCCATGGCCGGGATGACGTGGTGCCTGGACTGACATTGCCGACGTCAGCAGAGAGCGGACTTCAGTACGCCATTTGCTGAAACCAGGTCACAGGAGTGCAAATTGAAATTGCACTCTGGTGATCCATGGAAGTACAGCCAAAACAAGCTTTGGCTATACTTTAAGGATAAAATAGGGTAGGTGGTGTGGCGCCAAATCCAACTAAACCACTAGACAATGTGATTAAAATGATAATCAAAGGATATAGCAAAAAATGCGTCTCATTTCAATTCAAAATCATACAAACTATACATGTCGGTGTGCTGAATAAAGGATTAAAAAGGCAATTCCACTCTAAAGTGCTAAATTCATTAAAAAATATATATATATATATATATATATATATATATATATATATATATATATATATATATCTTTGCGCTTAATGAATTTAGCACATTATGAAAGTGGAATTGCCTTTTTAATCATTTATTCAGCACACCGACATGTATAGTTTGTTATGGAATTGAAATGAGACAAAATGTTTAGGTATATCCCATGATTATCGTTTATTATATTGTCTAGTGGTTTAGTTGGATTTGGTGCCACGCCACTTAACAGATTTAATTTAATTCTGTATGTAGAGACATTCAGGTGTTGGCAGCATTAGCCTTGATTATATCATTATATATTTAATATTGGGAAGCACATGAGTGGCCCATTTTATCCTTTTTAGACTTTAAGAAAAATTGCCAGACGCAAAGCTTGTTCCAAATTAATCAGTAAAAAACATTGTCTAGAACAGTTGTCACCTTGTTAAAGTAATAGGAATGAAAGCACAAGGCTCATTTAACAGGGACAGCGAATATCGCTATGCACTCCACCTTATGCCACACAGGGTTATGCATGTTGTATTTTAGGATTGTGTGGTGCCCAAATGAGCTCCATGACTGAAGGAGAGCCAGTCATGTCACTTGGGCTTTCCTCGTGGCTTTTTCTCATCCTGCTAACTATTTCCCGTTCCCAATTAATTTTTTTTTAATCACACTTTGTCACGCAGTTCCCTTTCCAGGGGAAAAAAAAAATTAAAAATTTTTTTTTTTTTAAAGTACATGTTTTTGCAGGAAAAAAAAAAAAAAAATGCATTTATTTTTCCCCACAGCAGCCTGAAAAGCATTGTACCCACAATCAGGCTCCTGCAGGCCCTCCTCAAGCTCTGCCCATACCTCAGTAGGGCTTTCAGTTAGGAGAGCTGAGGGGAGTGTCAATGGTCTGAGTGTGCCAGCTACCACACTCATATTCCATAGAAAACTAAATGCCGTCATAGTTGGGGAGGGGGGGGGGGGGGGGTAAATTTCCACCTAGCAGCATTTAGGTTACCTAGGCAGGGGGCTCTGAAGATTTTTTTTTTTTTTTAACTAATGCAAGTTGTTTATGTTGTGCCCTACTGATTCCCGTTTTAATGTCAACAGGCTACTTTAAAACTACAGATACATTTTAGTTCAACACGCTTAATGCTAAATCTGGATGCACAGAGAACAGTTTCTAATCAAACGATTTAGAATGTACCTTGTTGCAGAATACGCGTGGCCTAAACTGTGGAAGACAAAGGTTGACCACCATCCTGGCTGATCAGTGTGATGGATCTCCAGACAGAACACCTGGAAGAGAAAGGAAATGTATTACACTTCAGAAACTGGACACAGATTACTCACATAACACGTACCCTGCAGGTACAATCCAAGTCCATATAAGTTCTTAGCCAACCATCACCTTGACCTACTTCGCATAGTTTTGCCCCCCCCTTTTCCACAACCAACTTTTTGGTTATTTTGAATAACTTTTTTGGGTAACCCCATACTTCCATGTTTATCACCTAGGTTAGAATGATGTCCCCAACCTACCCGCTGCTTCTTCCTGCGCTTCAAGCATCCCAGGAGGCTTCAGGAGCACTTTACAGGAGCACTTTACTGGGTGTGCACTGCGATGCATTATCAGACAGCCGACTCCCAGAGGACATCAGAAAGGAAGATGGCAGTGCAGGACCCGGTGATCGGCAGCAAAAAGGCAGGTTACTGAAGAGAATCACTGGATTCTCTGAGTGCATGTATGTTTATGAAGAACAAATCAAGTGAAAAAAAAAAAAAAAAAAAAACGATGATTTTTTTTAAAATTAAAATAACAAACAACTTTACAAACATGTTATACTTACCTCCTCTGTTGCAGTGGATTTGCACAGAGCATCCCAGATCCTTTTATTCTTGGGTCTCTCCCTCTTGTTGAGTGCAAAGCAGCTTGCTATGGGGGCACCCAAGCCAAGTCACAGCTTCCTGTGTCCATTCAGACACAGAGCCCCAGCCTGGCCCCGTCCCCTCTCTCCTGATTAGTTAGCTGACTTTGACAGCAATGGGAGCCAAAGGCGCCACTGCTGTGTCTCAGGCAATTGAAAAATATAAAATAATGCACTTGTGAGCCAAAAACATGAAGTTACGTCCGGGGGGGGGGGGGGGGGGGGCTGCTTATTAGCATGCATTGAAAAGTTATTTATTCAAGAGAGAACTGGACTACCACTTTACTGGTTTGGCCACATTTTGGGTATGCCATCCTCAGGAAGGATGTCCTTGAAATGCAGAGTCCAGAGAAGGGCAACAATGCTAATAGGGGGGCTGGAGGACCTGTTCTGAGGAACGCCTACAAACATTAAGCATCTCTTTACCAGTGAGAATATGTTTAAAGTGGTAGCAAACTGCTTTTTAACTTGTACCTACAGTTAAACCAATAATAAGGCTTACCTGTAGGTACAGGTAATGTTCTAAAACATGCAGTTTAGAAAATATTCATACAGTGCATGAAAGTATTCACAGCGCTTCACTTTTTCCATATTTTGTTATGTTACAGCCTTATTCCAAAATAAAATTAAATTCATTATTTTCCTCAAAATTCTACAAATACCCCATAATGACAACGTGAAAGAAGTTTGTTTGAAATCTTTGCAAATTTACAAAAAATAAAAATCACATGTACATAAGTATTCACAGCCTTTGCCATAATTATCAAAACTGAGCTCAGGTCCATCCTGTTTCCACTGATCGTCCTTGAGATGTTTCTACAACTCGATTGGCATCCACCTGTGATAAATTCAGTTGATTAAACACGATTTGGAAAGGCACACACCTGTCTATATAAAGGTCCCACAGTTAACAGTGCATGTCAGACCACAAACCAAGCCATAAAGTCCAAGGAATTGTCTGTAGACCTCTGAGACAGGATTGTATGGAGGCACAGATCTGGGGAAGGTACAGAAACATTTCTGCAGCATTGAAGCTCCCAATGAGCATCTGTAAATGGAAACGGTTTGGAACCACCAGGACTCTTCCTAAAGCGGGCCGCCCGGCCAAACTGAGCAATTGGGGTAGAAGGGTATTAGTCAGGGAGGTGACCAAGAATCAGATGTTCACCCTGACAGAGCTCCAGCATTTTTGTGGAGAGGAGAACCTTCCAGAAGAACAACGATCTCTGCAACACTCTACCAATCAGGCATAGATGGTAGAGTGGCCAGATGGAAGCCACTAGGGCTGAAACAACTAATCGATTAATCGACAACTAATCGATTATGAAATTAATCGATTACTATTTTCATAATCGATTAATCGGCCACTAACATAATGGGGTTGAAAAAAACTAAAACGAGCCCTTTATAGTACAAAAAGAGCAAATAATCGCTACTGTAGATGTTACTTTCACAGTTCTACAGTAAAAAATGAACCCCTTATAGTAGTGATTATCTGCTTTTTTGTTTTTTTGTACTATAAAGGGCTAATTTTAGTTTTTTTATAACCCCATTATGTTACTGAACATCTTAGACCTGGTTCACATCTATGTGTTTTTTGGTGCTTTGGTGCAGAACAAAAGCAAACTGCCTAGGTGTGTAATGAGCCTTATTCTGGCCACACGGATAAATTTTCAGACGAGAATATTCAGACGAAAAATATTTGTACATTCGCTGAATGAAAGAATGTTGTTTGAAATTTTCACTTGTTTTTAACATTCTGTTTTTAAAACGAATGTAATTTCTGAACGCAAACCACATACACTGTCTGAAAATTCCTTTGACCAAGAAGTTTTCTATTTCCAAATTTTCCCGTCGCTGTGGTTGAAAATGAACGTCGACTTGACCCCACTAATGGTTAGAAAATCGAACGAACGTTCTTAAAATGAATTTTTTTTTGAAGGAACACATTTGATCTCTGAGTCTGATAATATTTATCAGATTCACCCTTTAATAGTATGTACAGTATATCTCTTTAACAGTTTATAAAGTATATCTCCTCTAATAGTATATACAGTATATCTCTTCTGTCTGTTATTCTCAGAGTGGATTAGATATTTTTCTCCCTAACCACATAGTTGGTTATTTATATTTACCACTGCATAGAGATATTTAAGAATAAATTGCCTTTTTTTAAAACTTTCTATATTAACTAAATTATACGCCACACTTTTTTTTTTTTTATAAAGGTTATTAACCGATTAATCGAAACAATAATCGGCCAACTAATCGATTATGAAAATAATCGTTAGTTGCAGCCCTAGAAGCCACTCAGTAAAAGGCACATGACAGCTCACCTGGAGTTTGCCAAAAAGGTACCTGAAGGACTTTTAGACCATGAGAAACAAAATGCTCTGGTCCGATAAAACAGATTGAACTCTTTGGCCTGAATAGCAAGCCTTGTGTCTGGAGGAAACCAGGCACTGCTCATTACCTGGCCAATACCATCCCTACAGTGAATCATGGTGGTGGCAGCATCACGCTGTGGGGAGGTTTTTTCAGTGGCAGGAATTGGGAGACTAGTCAGGATTGAGGGAAAGATGAATGCAGCAATTTACAGAGCAATCCTTGATAAAAACCTGCTCCAGAGTGCTCTGGACCTCAGACTGGGGCGAAGGTTCATCTTCCAACAGGACAACAACCCAAGGTAACAAACAGCCAAGGTAACAAAAGAGTGGCTACGGGACAACTCTGAATGTCCTTGAGTGGCCCAGCCTTGAACCCGATTGAAAATCTCTGGAGAGATCTGAAAGTGGCTGTGCAACGACACTACCCATCCAACTTGATGGAGCTTGAGAGGTTCTGCAAAGAAGAATGGGAGAAACTGCCCAAAAATTAGGTGTGCCGAGCTTGTAGCATCATACAAAAAGACCCGAGGCTGTAATTGGTGCCAAAGGTGCTTCAACAAAAGTATTGAGGAAAGGCTGTGAATACTTATGTACATGGGATTTTTGTTTACTAAATTTGCAAAGATTTCAAAACAAACATCTTTCACATTGTCATTATGGGGTATTGTTTGTAAGACTGAGGAAAATAATGAATTGAATTTAAATCCATTTTGGAATAAGGCTGTAAAACTAACAAAATGTGGAAATAGTGAAGCGCTATGAATGTGCACACTTTCTGGATGCATTGTATGTGTACCAGCCGGTGATATCAGTGCTATGTGCACTGTGATCTGAATGGACGGCACTCGAGGGGGCCATCCATAGAGTGCTGTGCCGTGATCGTGACTCAAGCGCTCGGGAGTGCCGTCATCACGGCTCAGTCAAATGACCGAAACGCACAGACCTGGGAGGAAAATGGAATCCCTGTCAACTGCAACAGCGCAAAGCTGGAGGGATTGGTTTTATAGGCAAGTCTGTTATAATGTGCGCACAACATACTAGCACATTATGACATTAACCGCTTTTTTGTTTTCCCTCTCTACAATTTACTACCGCTTTAAGAGGGGATATGGTCACAATATACAAATCTTAAATGGGGACTCTAGCATTGGGAGGAAACTATTTAACCTAAGATCTCCAAAGAAACCACACAATGAAGTTGGAGGAGAAGTGGTTCAATCATAAACTGCCCCGAAAATATAAAAAAACCAAAAACAAAAAACAAACACACACACTTTAACCACTTGCTTACCGGACAACTTTACCTTCCTTCCCAGGCCCATTTTCAGCTTTCAGCGCTGTCACACTTTGAATGACAATTGCGCAGTCATGCATCACCATATCCATATGACATTTTTATAATTTTCACACAAAGAGCTCTCTTTTGGTGATATTTAAATCACTGCTGTGTTTTTTATTTTTTGCTTAACCACTATAGCAAAATGACGGCCGGGCGGTGGTTCAGTTATCCTGACTGGGAGTTATAGGACGTCCAGCAGGATAACAGCCGAAGGGGGCGCGCAATCGCGGCGTTCGGTCAGTCTGACACACCGCTACACCAATCTCGGTAAAGAGCCTCCAACAGAGGCTCTTTACCATGTGATTAGCCGTAAAACAGGAAGAGCCACTGATCGGCTTTTCCTCACTCGCGTCCGACAGCACAACTAATTTTGGGTAGTGTTGTATGACCGCACAATTGTCAAATTGCGACAGTGCTGAAAGCTGAAAATTGGCTTGGGCAGGAAGATGTACAAGTGCCTGATAGGCAGAACCGATTAGCGGCAGTGACTGTCACTGTGTGGGACCTAAGTCCCGTTTACGCAAGTCAGTAATCGGTGTCAGCGTTGTCAGTGTGAGGAAAAAAAAAAAAAAAAAAAACACCACACACGATTACTGTCTTCTGTTTACATCATATGATTAGCTGTCATTGGCTGACAACTGATCATGTGTTAAAGGGCTGGGTCAGCAAGGACTCTGATCACAGAGAAGGGTGCACAAGAGGACGTCAATGTACGCCCTCCCGGCAAATTTAAGCCCGCGCTGTAGCAGTCTTTTGGCTATAGCGCAGACATCAAGTAGTCAATGAATTAAAAAAAACAAAACAAACACTATATACCCCAAATCTGTGTAAAATGTGAAAGAGGTTACGCCGAGTAAATAGATACCCAACATGTCATGCTTTAAGACTGTGCACAGTCTTGGAATGGTGCCAAACTACGGTACTTAAAAATCTCCATAGGCGAGGCTTTAAATGCCTTTACAGATTACAGAGTTAGAGGTAATCTGCACTAGAATGATCGCTCTCTAGCATTTGCAACGATACCTCGCGTGTAGTGAGAATACGGTTTACATATGCATGCGCAACTTGCGTATGCGTCCGCTTCTGCGCACAAGCACGGAGGGATGGGGCCCTTAAAAAAACTTTTCCATCAATTTTGTTCCTATTAGGAGGAATGTAAACATCCCTTGTAATAGAAATAAGGATAACAGGAGAGATATGGGGTCAAAAAGACCCCAAACCTTCTCTACCTTTAAAAAAAAGCTCCCTCCCTCCGTTTCTGAATGCGCTCCAGCGGCCCATGGGCCGATCAGAACATTTTCATGAGAAAGCCAGCCGGCGGCTGAAAGAAACGAGTAGGGCTTATGGCTCATATCTTCAGCCATAATCCCAATAAACCACATCAAAGCTGTTTATGTATTGCGGTCTTGAAGAGGTTAACTTGTTTAGTCTAGGGGAGAAGATAAACAGTCTCACTTAACCGATTTCCTCTGTTCCTCCAGAAGGCGCTCCCCCATGATCCGACAGTGGGTTATCAACTCAAGTCCAGTGCAGGGCTATGGACGCTGCTCTGATCTTGATGAAGAATATTTCCTTTTTTGTTCCCCTAGACCAGGGGTGTCAAACTCAATTTCATCGTGGGCCACATCAGCATTATGATTGCCCTCAAAAGGGCCAGTTGTATCTGTAAGATTAGATATCCAGCGCACCCCCTCCCCTTACATTAGGTGTCAAGAGCCACCCCACCATCAGAAGTTGAGTCCTCCACTCTATATATCACAGTGCACCCCTCTTTCCTCATAACTGCTGCTAGGAAGAAGCTGGATGCAGTGCTTGAAAGCAGAAAGTAGGGGTCTGGAGGAGGACAAGAGGAGGGCTGGAGCTCTCCTGCAGCTGCAGGAGAGGTGCAAGGGCCACATGAAAATGGAGTGGAGGGCCGGACTTGGCCCGCGGGCCTTGTGTTTGACACCTGTGCCCTAGGACATAAATAAGCAATTAACCTTTAGCCCCACTGCTGTTTATTTGCCCGGAGTTGGGCTTTAAAGTGGTTGTAAAGTCAGGTTTTTTTGTATCCTAATGCACTCTATGCATTAAGATAAAAGCCTTCTGTGTGCAGCAGCCCCCAAATACTTGTGAACATCTCTGGATAGAGATGGGGCTCCGTGAGTCCCTCAGCCAACTGGGACTCTACCTCCCGATTGGTGCTGCTGCTGTGTCTCAGCCAATCAGGAGGGGGCGGGGCCAAACCGCAACTCCGTGTCTGAATGGATACACAGAGCTGCAGCTCAGGTGACCCATAGCAAGCTGCTTGCTGTTGGGGCACTCCAGAGGAGGGAGGGGCCAGGAGTTCCAGCCAGGGACCTGAGAAGAGGAGGATCAAGGCTGCTCTGTGCAAAACCACTACACAGAGCAGGTAAGTAAATCATGTTCATTTTAATAGAAAAAAAAAAAATAAAAATAACACCAGACCTTACAATTACTTTAACATAAGTGATCAGGCCCCAGCGCAAAGTGAATTGCTACTGTAAGAACGCCTGCTGAACAAAAACTAAACAAACTCACAGCTATATTATGTTTTGAATACACAAGGAATCCGCTCTGTGTAAAGAATCTCATCAGTTATTGTGTATTAAAAAAACCTTGTTGTTAGATACATCTCTATCAGCAGACTTTATCATTTTCTTGTGGACGGGAGGGATTCATTGTAGAGTGTAAGCTCCAACGAGTAGGGCCCTCGGATTCATCCTGTATCGAATTGTAAGTGTACTGTCTGCCTTCATGTTGTACAGCACTGCACAAACTGTTGGCATTATATAAATCCTGTATAATAATAGTGTGAAGGAAGGCTGGGGTGTGCTGTGGTCACTGTTCTCAGACACTCCTGCACACAGTGCTTAATGAAAATTCCCATAAAAATAATTAAACTGAATTATTGTGGAGACTTTTCATGCATTTGTCTTTATGGTATAGGTAAGAAACGTTATATAATACTGATTATGTTAACGTCAAAATGATTCAGCCACTGATTATAGCAGATGTAATGCAGAGCTGTAGTGCCACCTGCTGTACATCTGTAGTAAACGCAGAATGTCTGCTCCAAAAAAAATAAAGAGCCAGCAAAGCTCAAGAAAAATTGCATCCCTTTAAAAATTCTACATATATGTTCACACTGGGGCATTGCGCTTCTGTTGCGGTGTAAAAAATCCTGCTTGCTGCATATTTTTTTTTAATTATACACGTTTGGTTAGAAAAAAAAAAAAAAAAAACCCACACATGTGTTGTATGCATCTGTACGGACAGGTGTTCCGTGCATTCCCATAGCTGTTAATTGAGATGTAGCAGCTGCATAGACACAGCGACTGAACCTGCACAGATGTGGATTCGGTGCAAGGCCCCAAGTGCAGAAAGCAGGAGTTTGGGGCCGTGTAAACCGCACACGCATGTCAGATTTGGAGCAGAGGCTGTGTCCGTGCAGCTGCTGCATCTCAATTGACAGCTATAGGACAGCAATGGAATTGCCTGCACAGAACACCCCTCACACAGGGTACAGATGCATACACCCCATGTGAACGAGGACTAAAATCTATTTATCCAACAACAAGGCCAAATTATTTCCCAATTCCAGGAACTGGAGCTCTACTCCTGCAGCAATATAACTGGCCCATATTTTCTTGGGAAAGAGGGATGAACGTCAATGGAGAGGGACTTAACATAAAATTAGACCTTCCTACTTACGCATGTAAAGCAAATAAGGTGTGGGAAAACAGGCAATCAAACCTTCATATTTTAAAAGTAATGCTAGACATACGATCACAGTACTACAATATAAACCATTTTATTAAACACAAGTATCCATCATTTAACCTGAACAGAGCTAAACACTTTATGGTGCAAGTAGGCCAGCTTTTCTGAATGCGAACGAATTACAAGAGGAAACCATTCCCAAAAAGGCACTTCGACCACTACGTATCCCAGCTTACGCAGCTGACGTCTTTTCAAAGCATGGAGCCCCAAAAGTTGTTTGGAACCGTAGAGGTACTGATTGCGGTTGGTAACCTGGATAGCCAACTTGATGACCTCAGAGTGGCAAGATGGATCTTCACGCTTCTCCTCTGGACAGTTCATCGACAAGTCCTCAACAATGCTGGGATTCTCAGCGCCACTACTCTTTGAGCTGGCATTTGTTAACTTACTTATGAGGTCATCACTGATTTTAACATGACGGTCTTTAATGAAAGGTCGGTCAAGCTCCTCAACAACAGAATTAATAGCAACAGGCTTCCTATTCATATCCAAGTGGACTTCAAAATCTTTGGACCTTGTATGAGGCAAAATCATATGTTCCTTTACATACTGCTGTCCACCCAAAACTTCCTGCAACAACATTCCAGCTTCAATCACCTCTTTTCTCGTGTGAATATCCCGGGTGGAAAGTTCCACAAGCATGTCCGTTACTTCTTTGCGAAATTCTGATGAGATAGTATTACCAGTGTATTGAGGGCATTCTATTTCCACAGAAACAGCGATAGTAAAGAGGTCCTTTTTAAGTTCGAACTTACTTATTTTAGTTGACTGCATGACAAACTTCTTACTCAAGGCGACATTGATCAGATCAAGTGGAAATTGTTGACAGAAAGCAAGCCCCATCAAGCAAGTAAGGAAGTGCTCAGGAAAGCTCTCAAATTTCTCCAGATTTTTACGGATTTGGTTGATAAAAACAGAGTAGAAGAGATCGGAATTTGGTGGTTCATATTTGAGGACGCCAAAAGACCACAAGAACTTAGCAAGGTCTTTGCTCCTGCAGTAAGAAACCCTATCAGGGATAGCTAAGGCTACAGCATCCATGAGGTCCTCATCAAGAACGTGCATTGCAGCAAAGGTCAAGACGTAGTGCATGATGCCCTGCGATGTCATTTCAGGTACGCGTTTAGAGGCATCTTTACCAACTTGCCTGAGAAACGGCATATGGAGTACACGGGTGAAACGGAACATTTTAAGCACACTCACTAAGGCGTAATTGCTCATTTCCTCTATATTTTCTACTACGATATTTCCAAATAGTTTCATGATGTGTTCTGATAACCCGTTGCCAGTTTTAAAAAATCCAAGACAGACCGTACCGATTTCTTCGAGGTTAAAGGACGCATGATATTTCAGAACCATTGGCTCAATTTTCTCTAGTAATTCCTGTGGCATGTGCCTCCCTTCACCGACAACATATATCAACTGCATTAGCTGGGGCAAGTTTAAGTCTATACAACGTAGCTGCATACAGCTGTACATGATGTCCAAGAACTTTGGCACGCTAAAACTCATATACCTAAAACTATCTGCCACGACCAACAACTCGTTGGTAGAGAAATTCCATACTCTAAGACAAAACTCTTGCTCGTATTTTTTTAGCATGGGGTGGCTGGTGGAAATTTCAAAACGTACAAAAGCGCCAAGAATCCTGATGATTTCTGAGTTTGTGTACAAGCGAAGGTTTGAAACGCTGCAGTTGCAGAGCATATTAAATTTTGCATTCGATTTAACAGACATCCGTTTTTCTTTAGGTAAACAACTAAGTTTTTCTAAGAATTCTGAAACTTCACTGGGTGTGAGGCCAACAGCAACTCTTTGCAGAATGCTGTTAGCTTCCTCAGTGGAGGTTTCCATAAGACACTCCGAGTTGTAGCACATCGATTTGTATTCTGGTCTATGCTGCTGAAAAGCCCTGGGATCTTGCTTAGTATTATAGGTTTCTATATCATCATACAAACTGCTCTTAGGAGCTTTTCTATATCTAGGTGGCTCTCGGTGATCTAGGTTCAAGTCTATCTTTTTATCTTTAAGTAAAAATTGCGGGCCAGTAGCATACGTCTTTGTTGGTGGTACAGAAACAAGTTCTGGGTAATCATCGAAGGAATAAACTTCATTTTCTTTGCCATTGTCAGTTACTTGACCGGCATATGTAGTAGCTTCATAAGCATCTGGAGACTCCCGATGACCCAACTCATTTCGGTTAGCGTCGCTCTTCGAATGAAAAAGGTAACATCTTCCAAGTTGAACAGGAGATTTACTCCACGCCCATTTAGAAGTTGTGACGGCAGCCGCCTGGAAAACCACTCTTTGTAATCTTCGGTAGACGACAGCAGCCATGAATCCCACGGGGGTCACCTTCGATTACTGAAAAAAGGGCAGATGAAGAATGCAGATGAGTTTCCGCCATGAGTAAAAAAAAAAAAAAATTAACGTAGACTTTATTGTACAAAAAAAAAAAAAAAACAGTCTGAAAGATCTTGCTTGTCAGGAGGTATAATCCACAAGCTCTACGGTAAGAAGTATTTAGATATTGGTATGGTTGGGATTTAAAAGCATTTCAGAGTCTTGAACTTGTCGGAAGACAAATTTGGAAGATGCTGAACAGATGCGTCCAATGAAAGTCTCCAATAAAGCTCAGTTTGCTTAGACCATAATTTTCAAGTTATCTGGTTTCAAAACAAATCAATGAATAAAAAAAAATAAAAAAATTACATATAAATGCAGACTCAGGAGTCTATTAATTATTTTTTTTGAAGACATCAGCAATGGCAGATGGTGAAAACCTCCCGCAACTCTATCCAAGACGAAATACTAGGAAAAAATTAGTAGGCCTGATTTAGTGTTAAAACAGAACTAAAGTTTACTGAATGGTGGGTGGGCTCTTGCTTTAACCGCTTAAAGTGGAAGCACCAGGCACCTTCAGAAAAAATAAAAAAAAAGTCAGCAGCTACAAATACTGAAGTTGCTGACCTATTAGAACACTTACCTGTCCAGGGATCCCACGATGTCAGCACCCCAACCGATTTTTCCCTTCGGCTCTTGAGTGCTGCTGCTGCCGCCATTGCTTGTAAGGGATACAGGCAGTGAAGCCTTGCAGCTTCACAGCCAGTTCCCTACGGATCTTGCGCGAAGGGCGCTGTGCTTTGTGAATGGCCGGGTGGCGGGGAGGGAGGCAGCCGAACTTCTGGGTGATCTCGCCGCGGTGAGAGATAGTCAGGAATACTAGTCAGTACCAGTGTTCAATAGTGAATTTGCTTTGAAAGAATAAATCTCCTCCAATGTTGGGTGTCCTAACTTTGTGGGTGCTTCTGCAATGTGTAAAACTATTAGTTCAGTTTTTACGTTTTAGAATGGGATGCCCCAATATTGTACAGAATTTTAAAAAGGTAACTTGAATGAAAAAAAAAGTTAAAGAAACAATGCTTTAAAAGAGAGCTAGATATGCAGAAAGAATAAACACCACACCAGACACCCCAAAGGATGATAACCACCATGGCAGAATAAATTATATTCAAAATGGTTTTTTTATAGTCGTTAGAAGTGGGGCTGGGGAATTAGACAACTTAAAGTGGAGTTCCACCCACTTTTACAGCTCTTCAGCATCCCTCACTAAACTGTGCACTGTAAACGAAGTGGATATTTCTTTTATTTTTTCTCAGCACCTACTGTATATCTGCTGTATTCCTTTTTCACTTCCTCCTCCTTGGCCGTGGCCCATTGCATCATTTCCTGTTTGCAATGCTTTCTGGGAAGGGGCAGCAACTTCCTCTGACACTGCCGTTGCTATGGAAAGCTAACCTGAAACCTATTACACTGCTTGTGCTGCACTGAGCATGTGCGAGATCTGCAAGGATGAGATCCAGGAAGAAATAGTCTGGCTTCAGATGCCCACACTTAAGATGGCCACGGCCTGCTGTAAGTTTAATAAAAAACTACTACTATAAAAACTATAAACTACTATAAACTACTATAAACTAACAAAACAGTTAGTTTACAGACTAACTTTACTAGAATACATTAGGCTTGTGTATTATAGGGGCATTTTTATTTAAAAAGTATCATTTTGGCCGGAACACCACTTTAAAGAGGGACTAAACCCACGGTTTCAAAAAAACTGTTACGTCCCAAGAAAGCCGCAATTGTGAACTTTCACATTGCTCGTGCACGCAAACCATCAATTGGCTGGTATCATATCTGATCACATGTGCAGCACCATGGCAGTTACAGATCAAACAGACTAAAATGGCAGCTTCCATGGCTGAAAAGGATAGGACGGTTTAGTTCCGCTTTAAAAAATACCATTAAAAGAATCAGTCAATTAAAGCAGGGCTCCACCCAAAAGCTCAAGAAGGCTCTACAACAAAAATCCCAGGTGTTTTGTGGCTGTTCACATATGAATGCTCGGGTGTTTATAGCTCGATGACCTATGCTCCAAAAGCTACAGGAGCTACTTTTGGAGGGGGAATTCGTCATTTCTGGCCTCAGACTTGAAGGTGGGCGTCTGCAAATGTTTTTTTTTCTCACCCCCAGTCGTTTTTCAGCATGTAAGAATTGGTCTTCTCCCCCTAGTGCTTTCCACTGGCTAAAAACAAAATGCAGGGTGAAGCGTTTGTAAAAGCAGTTTTTTTTTCTTAATGCATTCTATGTCAATGTTGCAGGAGTGTCTTGGCTGCCCGGGACTCCCCCTTCCTCATTGGCTGAGACAGCAGCATGGCGCCATTGGCTACCGCTGCTATCAAAGTCAGTCAACCGAGGAGGAGAGAAAGGAGACGGGTCATGTTGCCGTGTCTGAATGGACACATGGAGCTATGGCTCTGCTTGGGTGCCCCTATAGCAAGCTGCTTGCTGTGGGGGCACTCGGCAGGAGGGAGGGGCCCGGAGCAATGAAGAGGGACCCGAGAAGATCCAGGTTGCTCTGTGCAAAACCAACTACACTGAGCAGGTAAGGATAACATGTTTGTTATTTTTAACAAAAAAAAAAAAAATTAAATAAAAATGAGACTATAGTATCATATGTAAAAGACAGAGATCATGAGTTCACTAGCTAGGAACCACGACCTCTCCTATAGTCAGTCCCCTCCCCAGTTAGAACACACACATAGGGAAAACAGTTAACCCCTTCCCGGGACATTTTTTATTGCACTGATCGCTGTATAAAATTGTCAATCGACCCAAAAATGAGGATAGAGCTAGAGCTAGAGCACACTAAAACTTGTGCAAATCAATATACGCTTTTTGCAATTTTTATTACCAAAAATATGAAGAATACACATCGTCCTAAACTGAGGAAAGAATTAGCTTTTTTTAAAGAAAAAAAATTAGGCTATTTATTACAGCAAAAAAAAAATTCCAAGCTGTGATTAAATACCACCGAAAGAAAGCTCTGTTTGTGGGGAAAAAAAAAAAAATGATAAAAAATTAATTTGGGTAGTGTTGTATGACCGCGCAATTGTCAAAGTGCGTCAGCACTGAAAGCTGAAAATTGGTCTGGGCAGGAGGGGGGTTTAAGTGCCCAGTAAGCAAGTGGTTAAACTGTCTTTTAGCTACAGCAATTTTTTTTTCCATTACAAGGGATGAACAACATACCTTATGATAGCATGGTCCATGCCAGCGTTTCTCAACTCCAGTCCTCAAGGCGCCCCAACAGGTCATGTTTTCAGGATTTCCCTCAAATGACACAGCTGTGGTATTTACTAAGGCAATGAAACTGATCAAATCACCTGTGCAAAATAATGGCGAGCCTGAAAACATGACCTGTTGGGGCGCCTTGAGGACTGGAGTTGAGAAACACTGGCATGGACCATGACAGGTTCTCTTTACTGAAAACATCTGATCAAGCTGAGATCAGATTGACATCAGAACAGGAATAGAGGGGAAATCTTCCACTGGGGACACTAGTTATGGAGACAACTAGGGATTCCTTCACTTTGGAGGGATTTCCTCTCACTTTCTGTTTTGGCTATGGGACAGGACATGAAGGGAAATCTCCCCAATGGGATACGAATGGGGGGGTGGGGGTGGGGGGGGGGGGCGGGACAGGTTATAACCCTCCATTACTCTTATCCCAAATTAAGTTTTTCCTTTAGCTGTACTTTAAAGCAGACCTTCAGTCAATTTTTCATCTATTAAATCTTCTTCCGTTGCCGTTTTAACTTTGGATAATAAAACATTTTTCTGCCAGTAAATACCTTATACAGCCCACTTCCTGTTTCTAGTCTGGTAAAAAGCCTAGGCTTATGACATCATGCACAGCTCTCTCTAAGAGCCCTTGCACACTGGTGCGGGGGGGCGGCGTCGGCGGTAAAACTCCGCTATTATTAGCGGCGTTTTACCGTCGGTATTCGGCCGCTAGCGGGGGCTGTTTTACCCCCCCCGCTAGCGGCCGAGAAAGGGTTAAATACCACCGCAAAGCGCCTCTGCAGAGGCGCTTTGCCGGCGGTATAGCTGCGCCGTCCCATTGATTTCAATGGGCAGGAGCGGTAAACACACTGCTCCTTCACCGCTCCGAAGATGCTGCTAGCAGGACTTTTACCGTCCTGCCAGCGCATCGCTCCAGTGTGCAAGCCCTCGGGGCTTACACACTGGAATGGAAAGCAGCGGCACTTTCGGGGCGGTTTGCAGGCGCTATTATTAGCGCAATAGCGCCTGCAAACCGCCCCAGTGTGCAAGGGCTCTCACTCCTCGTGAGTTTGCCAGGAAGGGAGGGAGGATGAGTCTTAAGAGGACCAATGAGAGCTGCAGAGCTGGAGGTTTGCCTCTGTGTAATTCCAGGAAGTGAACAGGAAGCAGCTTCAGCTGCCCACAGTTAAAATGGTTGCAGCCAGACTCAGTGGAGGGAGATTTCTGCAGCATATTTGGCAAGTACAGAATTACAGTATATATAAAATATGCAAAGTGGTTGGAGGGAAGCTTCAGAATGGCAAAGATGTTTTCATTACAAATTATGACAGCAGACTGCAGTTACCTCTTTAACTAGGGATGCGCCGATATAATGGACGCAAAAATGGATTATCTGCATTTTGTTGACACGTGCGATTATCATAGGTCATGTGACTCAAGAAAAAACTGCATTAAAAAAAACTCAGACGCTTTTTTACCATTTGTTCATTGCAAAGGGGAGGTGCTATACACCGCAATGGACTAATAATGTGATAGATATACATACACTTTTTTTTTTTATTTTAACGGTCTATTTCAGTTTTCAGGCAAATGCATCCAGAATGTTCGGTTTCAGTCCAGAATTTATTTCGGTGCACCACTAACTTTGAAATATTAAAGCCTTTTTTTTTTCATTAAATAACAAATGTGTAGTGGATTTTCACAGAGGAGCCCAGATCCTCCTTTCCTCACCGGTGCTCCTGGCTCCTCTCTTCTGCCAGCTTGCTGTAAGGGCACCCAAGTAGGCGCACTCCCTTGTGCCACTGCTCGGCCACACCCCGTCTGTCTCCCGATTGGCTCTCTGGCAGCAGCGGGAGCCAATGGCTTCAGTTGCTGCCAAAAGCTAAATCAGGAGTGCGACTCCCCAGAGAGGCAAGGCTCTCATGGACATCACTGGATCGAGAGGGTGGCTGCTACACACAGGTTTTTTTTACCTTCATGCATAAAATTGCCTTTACAACCACTTTAATGCTGGGAGGTGGGAAGGACTCCCTGATCACTATTACGCCACTGTGTACGTATATGGGCAGCACGTGGGGGTTAAGGCCCGTTGTCCCTGCTGCCACACCATACACATTACAATCAAACGCTACAAATTTCCTACCTGCAACGCTATAGGTCTGCCTGACTGGATACAAATTGATTGGCTACTCTAGGTAGTTCCTCATGTTACATTGTTCTGGTAGAGTGAAAAATGTAATGTGTATGATGACTGACACACACACACACACACACCAGGCCCAAAGTACAAAAACATGGCATTGCCCATAACAGGCCCAGTGTGCAAGAACGTGGATATTAATAAACACAACAAAGTCAGGCGCTATAGCAGTGGTCATCAATCCTGTCCTCAGGACCCACTAACAGGCCAGGTTTTATGTATTACCTTGGGGAGATGCAGACTAGAATACTGCAATCACTGAGCAGCAAATGATGTCACCTGTGATGTATTTCAGTTATCTTGCAAACCTGGCCTGTTAGTGGGCCCTGAGGACAGGAGTTGATGACCACTGCTCTATAGAATCTTGTCAGGAGATCTCTCCATGTAAAGGTCTGAACTGGCTGAGTAATCATAAAGCGGCTGTGTGTAAGTTCAGCACCAGGAGTGGGGCTAAATATAAACCAAAAGCAACCAATTAAATCCCACAAAAAGTGCTATATGCAAACTCCTATGAGTAAGAGCGAAATACCGCTAAGTCAGCTTTAAATAAACGCCAAAACTGCCAATGACAAAAAAAAAAAAAAGAAGGGGAAGTTCATTTAAAGCAGAACAATAAACATGTAAACACCATGGTCAGTGGAAAACCCCTCCTCGTGGATGGCAATAAGCAGACAGCGTGAACCAACATTGGATGAATACCTGATACAAGCCGTGGAAGATGGTGAATCCATACAGAGCGGGGCCCCAGTGGTAGATGCCGCTTGTCTAGCGTATCACTGTAGCCCGGTGGGTGGCGGGATGGCTGCGGAGCGAGCCATGCAGCGTACCAGATGGCTGCGGAGACAGGGCTGCAAGCCCCAAGCAGTGTTGTACCCGCTGGTGGGCAGGTGTGGGAAACAGCCGGACCAAAAGCTCCGCAGGCAGCGGACCAGACGCCCGAGTGTGACGTCATTCACTCGGGGAGAACGCAGATCCAAACGGAGGCGCGGTGTACAGGAACAACGAATGGAACGCAAAGCTGAGAGGAGAGTGTGGAGAGACCGGAGCTGTCACCTTAAAGACCAAGGATGAGCTCCGTCGTGTTCACACACTCCACTAGGAAGTCGGCACGGCGCTGCGCTAATCACAGGCAGCGAGACATTTCACGATCTCCGCAGCCACACATCGGGACAATGTCTCACTGCCTGTGATTAGCGCAGCGCCGACTTCCTGGCGGGCTCGGCATGCGGAGTGTGCGAACACGCCGGAGCTCATCATCAAAGACGCGTTTTGGGCGTGGCCCTTTGTCAAGTCACAGGTGTGACCACACTCTCCTCGCAGCTTTGCGTTCCACGCGTTGTTCCTGTACACCGCGCCTCTGGGATCTGCGTTCTCCCTGAGTGCATGACGTCACACTCGGGCGTCTGGTCCGCTGCCTGTGGAGCTTTTGGTCGAGCTGTTTCCCACACCTGCCCACCAGCGGGTACAACACTTTATGCCTTTAGTGGGGGGCAGCTGTGGTCTGGGTCATTGGTGCTGAAAGCCTATGGAGTATGTGCCCCTGGAGTGGCAGTCCAGGGGTGCCATAAAAATCACTGGGAGTGGCAGTCACTTTGATTTGAGGCGCCACGGTCACTGCACCACAGAACGTGCTTTTTTTTTAACACCTGCCTCTTCGGCCGGGCCTTTCGGCTGGGACCAGAGGAATTTTTTTATTCCTGGTCGTTGTTTCACACAATGGCCACCTTTTTCACTCTCCTCTTCACTTATCCCTCCCCCACTTTATTTTATTTATTAAGCCTATGTTTGTAACTTTTTGTAATTTTATGTTTGTACACGGTTTGTTGCAGCTGTGTGACAAGTAGGGTTGCGGGTCCTCAGGCCAGCCCTGACAGTCTTAGGAAGGGGTGGACTTAGGCCTTCTGGCTTAGTTCGCCCTCTCTAATGGGGGTCTTCCTTCGGGGGGAGCCTCACCTAGTACTTGGGCGGGTTCTGTTTGGGCAGGCCCTCCAGAGAACGGGGTCGGTCTGGTTTCGGCCAAGATGGATCAATTGTAAAAGTACCCTTGTCCCCGTCTGGAGCCCAACGCCCCGGGGGATTCAGGGCAAGGCACTATTGTGTACCTGTTTGCTCTTTTTTGTGATTCACTCTAGGTGTGCACATTTTTTTTTTTTTGGCATCGGGTGAAGTTTTTTGGGTGCGTTATGCACACCATAGGCTTAAAAAAAAAAAAAAAAAAAAAAAAATTAGAAAACTTCTTGTGGCTTGCAGCCCTGTCTCCGCAGCCATCCCACCACCCACCGGGCTACAGTGACACGCAAGACAAGCAGCCTAACCTCTACCACCGTAGCCCCGCTCTGTATGGATTCACCATCTTCCACGGCTTGTATCAGGTATCCATCCAATGTTGGCTCACACTGTCTGCTTATTGCCATCCACGAGGAGGGGGTTTTCATGTTTATCATTCTGATTTAAAGGGGTTGTAAAGGTAAAAACTTTTTCACCTTAATGCATTCTATGCATTAAGGTGAAAAAACTTTTGACAGTACCGCCGCCCCCAGGCCCCCCGTTTTACTTACCTGACGCCTCGAATCTTCGCTCCTCGTCAGCTTCATTGCAGCTCAGCCTGGTCGCTGATTGGCTGCAGTGGATGGATTGAAAGCAGCGCAGCCATTGGCTCGCGCTGCTGTCAATCACATCCGATGACGCGGCGCGCCGGGGGGCGGGGCCGAGTGATACAGCGAGCGGCTATAGCCGCCGGCTGTATCACGGGAGCGCGCCCGCAAGCACTCACCACCGTGCGAGGGAGCTCGCATGAAGGTGGTAAATGCTTGCGGGGAGGAGCTGAAACAGCCGCCGAGGGACCCCAGAAGACCAGGTTCGGGGCCACTCTGTGCAGAACGAGCTACACAGTGAAGGTAAGTATAACATGTTTGTTATTTTAAAAAAAAAAAAAAAAAAAAAAAAAAAAAACAACTTTACAACCCCTTTAACCACTTGACGACCGCCTCACGCCGATGTACGTCGGCAAAGTGGCACGGACAGGCAAAATCACGTACAGGGTACGTGATTTGCCTTCCGCGGGTGGGGGGTCCGATCGGACCCCCCCCCGGTGCCCGAGGCGGTCGTCGTTTGTCCAGCGGCGATCGGTGATGAGGGGGAGACCATCCGTTCGTGGCCCCCCCCTCGCGATCGCCGCCGGCCAATGAAAACACTCCTTTGCTGCTGTATGCTAAACAGCAGCAAAGGAAGTGATGTCATCTCCCCTCGGGTCGGTATTTTCCGTTCCGGCCCGAGGAGAGACGACAAGTATGTGAGTGCACAAACACTACACACACAGTAGAACATGCCAGGCACACAAATCACCCCGATCCCCCCCCCGATCGCCCCCCGATCCCCCCCCAATCACCCCCCCCCCCCCTGTCACAAACTGACACCAGCAGTTTTTTTTTTTTTTTTTTTTTTTTTTTTCTGATTACTGCATAGTGTCAGTTTGTGACAGTGACAGTGTTGGGACAGTGTATATTACCCCCCTTTAGGTCTAGGGTACCCCCCTAACCCCCCCTAATAAAGTTTTAACCCCTTGATCACCCCCTGTCACCAGTGTCGCTAAGCGATCATTTTTCTGATCGCTGTATTAGTGTCGCTGGTGACGCTAGTTAGTGAGGTAAATATTTAGGTTCGCCGTCAGCGTTTTATAGCGTCAGGGACCCCCATATACTATCTAATAAATGTTTTAACCCCTTGATTGCCCCCTAGTTAACCCTTTCACCACTGATCACCGTATAACCGATACGGGTGACGCTGGTTAGTTTGTTTATTTTTTATAGTGTCAGGGCACCCGCCGTTTATTACCGAATAAAGGTTTAGCCCCCCGATCGCCCGGCGGTGATATGCGTCGCCCCAGGCAGCGTCAAATTAGCGCCAGTACCGCTAACACCCACGCACGCAGCATGCGCCTCCCTTAGTGGTATAGTATCTGAACGGATCAATATCTGATCCGATCAGATCTATACTAGCGTCCCCAGCAGTTTAGGGTTCCCAAAAACGCAGTGTTAGCGGGATCAGCCCAGATACCCGCTAGCACCTGCGTTTTGTCCCTCCGCCCGGCCCAGCCCAGCCCACCCAAGTGCAGTATCGATCGATCACTGACACTTACAAAACACTAAACGCATAACTGCAGCGTTCGCAGAGTCAGGCCTGATCCCTGCGATCGCTAACAGTTTTTTTTGTAGCGTTTTGGTGAACTGGCAAGCACCAGCCCCAGGCAGCGTCAGATTAGCGCCAGTACCGCTAACACCCACGCACGCACTGTACACCTCCCTTAGTGGTATAGTATCTGATCGCATCAATATCTGATCCGATTAGATCTATACTAGCGTCACCAGCAGTTTAGGGTTCCCAAAAACGCAGTGTTAGCGGGATCAGCCCAGATACCTGCTAGCACCTGCGTTTTGCCCCTCCGCCCGGCCCAGCCCAGCCCACCCAAGTGCGGTATCGATCGATCACTGTCACTTACAAAACACTAAACGCATAACTGCAGCGTTCGCAGAGTCAGGCCTGATCCCTGCGATCGCTAACAGTTTTTTGGTAGTGTTTTGGTGAACTGGCAAGCGCCAGCGGCCTAGTACACCCCGGTCGTAGTCAAACCAGCACTACAGTAACACGTGGTGACGTGGCGAGTCCCATAAGTGCAGTTCAAGCTGGTGAGGTGGCAAGCACAAGTAGTGTCCCGCTGCCACCAAAAAGACAAACACAGGCCCGTCGTGCCCATAGTGCCCTTCCTGCTGCATTCGCCAATCCTAATTGGGAACCCACCACTTCTGCAGCGCCCGTACTTCCCCCATTCACATCCCCAACCAAATGCAGTCGGCTGCATGAGAGGCATTTTTATGTCCTCCCGAGTACCCCTACCCAACGAACCCCCCCAAAAAAGATGTCGTGTCTGCAGCAAGCGCGGATATAGGCGTGACACCCGCTATTATTGTCCCTCCTGTCCTGACAATCCTGGTCTTTGCATTGGTGAATGTTTTGAACGCTACCATTCACTAGTTGAGTATTAGCGTAGGGTACAGCATTGCACAGACTAGGCACACTTTCACAGGGTCTCCCAAGATGCCATCGCATTTTGAGAGACCCGAACCTGGAACCGGTTACCGTTATAAAAGTTAGTTACAAAAAAAAAGTGTAAAAAAAAAAAAAAAATATGAAATAAAAAAAAATAGTTGTTGTTTTATTGTTCTCTCTCTCTCTATTCTCTCTCTCTATTGTTCTGCTCTTTTTTACTGTATTCTATTCTGCAATGTTTTATTGTTATTGTTATTGTTATTATGTTTTATCATGTTTGTTTTTCAGGTGTGTAATTATTTACACTTTACTGTGCTTTATTGTTAACCATTGTTAACCATTTTTTTGTCTTCAGGTACGCCATTCACGACTTTGAGTGGTTATACCAGAATGATGCCTGCAGGTTTAGGTATCATCTTGGTATCATTCTTTTCAGCCAGCGGTCGGCTTTCATGTAAAAGCAATCCTAGCGGCTAATTAGCCTCTAGACTGCTTTTACAAGCCGTGGGAGGGAATGCCCCCCCCCCCCCCCCCCCACCGTCTTCCGTGTTTTTCTCTGGCTCTCCTGTCTCAACAGGGAACCTGAGAATGCAGCCGGTGATTCAGCCAGCTGACCATAGAGCTGATCAGAGACCAGAGTGGCTCCAAACATCTCTATGGCCTAAGAAACCGGAAGCTACGAGTATTTCATGACTTAGATTTCGCCGGATGTAAATAGCGCCATTGGGAAATTGGGGAAGCATTTTATCACACCGATCTTGGTGTGGTCATTTGCTTTGAGGGCAGAGGAGAGATCTAGGGTCTAATAGACCACAATTTTTTCAAAAAAGAGTACCTGTCACTACCTATTGCTATCATAGGGGATATTTACATTCCCCGAGATAACAATAAAAATGATTAAAAAAAAAAATATGAAAGGAACAGTTTAAAAGTAAGATTAAAAAAGCAAAAAAATAATAAAGAAAAAAAAAAAAAAAACACCCCTGTCGCCCCCTGCTCTCGCGCTAAGGCGAACGCAAGCGGCGGTCTGTCGTCAAACGTAAACAGCAATTGCACCATGCATGTGAGGTATCACCGCGAAGGCCAGATCGAGTGCAGTAATTTTTCCAGTAGACCTCCTCTGTAAATCTAAAGTGGTAACCTGTAAAGGCTTTTGAAGGCTTTTAAACATGTATTTATTTTGTTGCCACTGCACGTTTGTGCGCAATTTTAAAGCATGTCATGTTTGGTATCCATGTACTCGGCCTGAGATCATCTTTTTTATTTCATCAAACATTTGGGCAATATAGCGTGTTTTAGTGCATTAAAATTAAAAAAAGTGTGTTTTTTCCCCAAAAAATGCGTTTGAAAAATCGCTGCGCAATTACTGTGTGAAAAAAAAAAATGAAACACCCACCATTTTAATCTGTAGGGCATTTGCTTTAAAAAAATATATAATGTTTGGGGGTTCAAAGTAATTTTTTTGCAAAAAAAAAAAACTTTTTCATGTAAACAATAAGTGTCAGAAAGGGCTTTGTCTTCAAGTGGTTAGAAGAGTGGGTGATGTGTGACATAAGCTTCTAAATGTTGTGCATAAAATGCCAGGACAGTTCAAAACCCCCCCAAATGACCCCATTTTGGAAAGTAGACACCCCAAGCTATTTGCTGAGAGGCATGTCGAGTCCATGGAATATTTTATATTGCGACACAAGTTGCGGGAAAGAGACAAATTTTTTTTTTTTTTTTGCACAAAGTTGTCACTAAATGATATATTGCTCAAACATGCCATGGAAATATATGAAATTACACCCCAAAATACATTCTGCTGCTTCTCCTGAGTACGGGGATACCACGTGTGAGACTTTTTGGGAGCCTAGCCGCGTACGGGACCCCGAAAACCAAGCACCGCCTTCAGGCTTTCTAAATGACCCCATTTTGGAAAGTAGACACCCCAAGCTATTTGCTGAGAGGTATAGTGAGTATTTTGCAGACCTCACTTTTTGTCACAAAGTTTTGAAAATTGAAAAAAGAAAAAAAAAAAATGTTTTTTCTTGTCTTTCTTCATTTTCAAAAACAAATGAGAGCTGCAAAATACTCACCATGCCTCTCAGCAAATAGCTTGGGGTGTCTACTTTCCAAAATGGGGTCATTTGGGGGGGGTTTTGTGCCACCTGGGCATTCCATGGCCTCCGAAACTGTGATAGGCAGTAAAGAGTGAAATCAAAAATTTTCACCCTTAGAAATCCTGAAGGCAGTGATTGGTTTTTGGGGTCCAGTACGCGGCTAGGCTCCCAAAAAGTCCCACACATGTGGTATCCCCATACTCAGGAGAAGCAGCTAAATGTATTTTGGGGTGCAATTCCACATATGCCCATGGCCTGTGTGAGCAATATATCATTTAGTGACAACTTTGTGCAAAAAAAAAAAAAAAAAAAATTTGTCACTTTCCCGCAACTTGTGTCAAAATATAAAATATTCCATGGACTCAATATGCCTCTCAGCAAATAGCTTGGGGTGTCTACTTTCCAAAATGGGGTCATTTTGGGGGGGTTTTGTGCCACCTGGGCATTCCATGGCCTCCGAAACTGTGATAGGCAGTGAAGAGTGAAAGCAAAAATTTACACCCTTAGAAATCCTGAAGGCGGTGATTGGTTTTCGGGGCCCCGTACGCGGCTAGGCTCCCAAAAAGTCCCACACATGTGGTATCCCCATACTCAGGAGAAGCAGCTAAATGTATTTTGGGGTGCAATTCCACATAGGCCCATGGCCTGTGTGAGCAATATATCATTTAGTGACGACTTTTTGTAAATATTTTTTTTTTTTTTTTTTTTGTCATTTTTCAATCACTTGGGACAAAAAAAATAAATATTCAATGGGTTCAACATGCCTCCCAGCAATTTCCTTGGGGTGTCTACTTTCCAAAATGGGGTCATTTGGGGGGGTTTTGTACTGCCCTGCCATTTTAGCACCTCAAGAAATGACATAGGCAGTCATAAACTAAAAGCTGTGTAAATTCCAGAAAATGTACCCTAGTTTGTAGACGCTATAACTTTTGCGCAAACCAATAAATATACGCTTATTGACATTTTTTTTACCAAAGACATGTGGCCGAATACATTTTGGCCTAAATGTATGACTAAAATTTAGTTTATTGGATTTTTTTTATAACAAAAAGTAGAAAATATCATTTTTTTTCAAAATTTTCGGTCTTTTTCCGTTTATAGCGCAAAAAATAAAAACCGCAGAGGTGATCAAATACCATCAAAAGAAAGCTCTATTTGTGGGAAGAAAAGGACGCAAATTTCGTTTGGGTACAGCATTGCATGACCGCGCAATTAGCAGTTAAAGCGACGCAGTGCCAAATTGGAAAAAGACCTCTGGTCCTTAGGCAGCATAATGGTCCGGGGCTCAAGTGGTTAAGTAAAACTTTTTTTTTTTTTTTTAAACAGGTCATTGGCACCATTGGAGTCATTAAAAGCTGACTTGGCTGTATTCTGCTCTTACTCCTAGGAGTTTACATGTAGAACTTTTCGTGGGATTTAATTGGTTGCTTTAAGAATATGGATATTCCCACAACAACAGGCCCAGTGTACAAAAAGAGGGCGTTGCCAACAGCAACAGGCCCAGGGTGCAAAAAAAATTGCATTCCCCATAGCAACCGCCTGGTTACCCCAATTAATTTTTTTCTGTAGTAATTTTTTTTTTTTAAAACGGCATCTCTGAGCATTTTTACACTCTCCATTTGTCACAACCAGCAGGCCAATGAGCCCCAGTGTATGCCAGTGTACCACCCCCCCACCTACAGAGGTCCTACAAGGACCCCAGGCTGCCCCCATGTTTTGGCACCACTATAATATTCACAGGGAGACCCGCACCGTGCCTTCCCCCGGTCACATAAGGCGCTCACACGTACCAGACACCGGGAACACACACTCCGCTCTCCCCCTATCACCGCGGCTCCATGCACTGAAGAAAAAGACGCAATCCTCCGGCGCACGCTGATGACGTCGGCGATCTCCCCATAAGCGCCGCAGCCGCTGCTGGCCGGAGGGGGCGCGGCCGCTCCTAAGTAGGCAGCCTTTGTTTCATCCGATTAGGCGACCCGTCGGAATATGTAACGGAAGTGACGTTCCGTCCCCGCCATCTTGCTACACCCGGCACTTCTCTACAGTAAGAGGAAGGGGTGTAGCGTCGCATATGGCGACCCATTACATTTGACTAGGGAAAGCGGACATCTTGTTACACCCACCGGAGTTTTGCATTTTACACTTATATTTAACAGTAAAATTAGTTTATACAGTGAAATACAATGCTTAGAACTCAGTCTGACTGTTTAGATGTTGACTTTTAAAAGCAGCGAACTTCTGTCAGATTCGTAAACCTATGAGATGAGCAGGCTTACCGCTGCTTTTAAAATTTAACATCTAACAAGTGAGACGGAGTTCCAAGTACTGTATTTCACTATATAAACTCACTGTACTGTTAAAAATAAGTGTAAAATGCAAAACTCCGGTGGGTGTAACAAGATGTCCGCTCTCCCCCTTCTCAGTGTATCCTTACTATGGAGGCGTGGGGGGTGTGGCAAGATGGCGGCCACGGAACGTCACTTTCGTTACACATTCTGACGGGCCGCTGATGTTTCGTCAGATTAGGCGACCAGTCAGAATGTGTGACGGAAGTGACGTTTCGTCACCGCCATCTTGCTACACCCCGCACTCCTCCATAGTAAGGATACACTGAGAAGGGTAAAAGCGGACATCTTGTTACACCCACCGGAGTTTTGCATTTTACACTTATTTTTTACAGTAAAGTGAGTTCATATAGTGAAATACAGTACTTAGAACTCCGTCTGACTGTTTATATGTTGAATTGTAAAAGAACTTCTGTCAGATAAGCAAACCTGTGAGATGAGCAGACTTGCCGCTGCTTTTAAAATTCAACATCTAACCTGTCAGACTGAGTTCTAAATACTGTATTTTACTGTATAAACTCAGTTTACTGTTAAAAATAAGTGTAAAATGCAAAACTCCGGTGGGTGTAACAAGGTGTCCGCTTTCCCCCTGTCACGTCACATTCGGCTACCCATCACATTTTGCTACCTGCTGGAGTGCACATGCGCGACGCTGCCATATGCGTTCCAACACTGTTGTAAGACCACTTTGCCACAGGGCCCCTCACCGGCACGCTTTGCTCGCCATGCTTCGGACACGGCCTCGCTTCGCTCGGCATAATTATCATCTACCTCTATGTCCACTTGGATGGTGGGGCTTGAACCTGGACTCGGGGGTGTGGCCACAAAATTCTGCGCAAGAGCAGATCGCCACAGTGTTGGAACGCATATGGCGGCGTCGCGCATGCGCAGTCCAACGTGTAGTCAAATGTCATGGGTTGCCATATGTGACGCTTCACGCCTTCTCAGTGTATCCTTACTATGGATGAGTGCGGGGTGTAGCAAGATGGTGGCGACGGAACTTCACTTCCTGCCAAATCTGACGAAACACCGCCAGTAAGTGGGCGGAGCCAAGATTACTGTTGCAGGCTGAGTGTCTTTGCCAGAGAGTGGGCGGAGTCAGCAGAGAGCTGATGAAATTCATTTGGTTTGGGTGTTATTCAGCATGCCTTGCAATCAATTAAAGAGAGCTGAGAACACAAAACCTTTATTTCAGCAGTATGTTATAACATAAAGCATATCTACACTCAAAAACAACCTTGTCATACATTGCGGCGCAGATTTGTGGGATATTGTTGCATGATCATGGCTGAGGACTGTGGAGTGCAGCACAAAACAAAGGGGCGGGATGCTGGTGACATCATTGACCTAATATATCCGTATATAATGTCACAGTTATCCCCACCCTTTGTTACGTGGCTGCTGCTGATTGGGCTGGCGACTTGCTGTCACGTGACAACTTCTCGTGGTTTCAAACATTAATAGTTTGCCTTTACCAAAAAACTGCAGATAAGGGCTGTGTGTATATAAAAACTAACTGCCCCTGTCCTGACTAAAATTAAATAATACCCTTGCTTATAGGTCTGGGCCATTTATGCATCTCTCGTGGGCTGACTGGAAATCTAACCTTGACGTTGGTAAGGACGTTGCTAAGAGACACCTAGCTGTTACTCTTCACTTTCACCAACACAAGAGTGAGGCTGCATTCACACATGATGGGGGGCGGAATTGGCGCGATACCGGCCCGCAATTTCAAATTGCTGCAAAACACGGGACACATTTGCTATGTCATTATTTCTAATGGCACCCCAATTGTACTGCGATTTTGCAGTGATTGTCGCGCGGTAAATTGCTTGTCACTGTCGTTTGTCACGCAAAAAGAAACATGAGCTTCTTTTGGGCGACAGCGTAGCGCTCTGTGATTTGCCACGACAAATCGATTGGGGTGCCATTAGAAGTAAGAGCATCGCAAACGCGCCCCGCGTTTTGTAGCCATTTGAAATCGCGGGGCGGAATCGTGGCGATTTCCACCCGCAATCATGCGTGAATACAGCCTGAACTTTCCAACAGACATGGGCACTGACAAAAAATCAGTTCGTTTTCGTTTCATTCGTTCTTTGCTTTTTTCAGGAATTCGGAAATTTGGAAATCCAAAAATTTTCACATTTCCAAATTTTCGAATTTCCAAATGTTCAAATTTCAGAATTTTCGAATTTCTGAATTTTCAAATTTTGTAATTTCCGAATTTTCAAATTTTCAAATTTCCGAATTTCAAATTTTTCGAATTTCCTCATTTTTGAATTTCCGAATTTTCTATTCTCCAAATTTCGAATTTTCGAATTCCAAATTTTCGAATTTCCGAATTTTTGAATTTTCGGAATATGAAAATCCAAAAATCTGAAAAAAAGAAAGAAAATCATTAAAATTCAAAATAATAACTAACTAATAATAACTAACTATTAAATTATAGGTATTGGAATTTTCTTTCAAATTTGGCTGTTTGTGAATGTAACGAATACATATTTATCTGAAGTTACGAATTACCTGAAATAACGAATGCCGCGTCTAAACAAATGGAATGGAACAAATTAATAATAAATAATTATAATAAAAAGGTTTCTTCTTATTATTGTTATTTATTATTATTAGATCATTACATTTCATTCGTTTAGATACGGCATTCGTTATTTCAGATAATTCATAACTTCAGATAAATTTGTACTCGTTACGTTCACTAACAGCCAAATTTGAAAGAAAATTCCAATACCTATAATTTAATATTTATTATTAGTTAGTTATTATTTCACATTTTCGGGTTTTTGAATTTTCAGATTTTCATTCTTTTGAATGTTCAAATTTTCAGTCTTATTTTTGAATTTTCGAATTTCCGAAATTTCGAATTTCCGAACTTCCAAAATTTCGAATTTCGAATTTCTGAATTTTCGAAATTTCGAATTTCCGAAATTTCAAAATTTCGAATTTCCGAATTTCTGAATTTTGAATTTCCGAAATTTTGATTTTTGGGAATTTAGAATTTTCCAATTTACAAAATTTCAAATTTCCAAAATTCTGAATTTCGGAAATTCTGAAATGTAGAATTTTCGGAAATTCAAATTTTCGAAAATTCGGAATTTTGGAAAATTCGGAAATTCTAAATTCGGAATTTTGTAAATTGAAAAATTTGGAAATTCGGAAATTAACGTCTTTGACAAAATTTGTTAAAAAACGAATTCGGAACTAAACTAATTGCACATGTCTACTTTCAAATGCTGAGCTTACTCATCAGAGGAGAGAAAGCCCATGTGTGAGGGGGTTGAATCAAGGAAAGAGCTTGATTCCGTAGCAAGGGCATTACTTAATTTTGGTCAAAGCTCTATGACCAAGGATCGGCCTTTTCTCAGCCTTTTGGCTAAGTGTAGTATCTATTCTTATCAGTTTTTGGGAGGAAGAAAGCTGGTGGCCTTTGATACCTCTTGATGTAATAAGGTGATAATAGCGGGAGAACCTTTTTCCTCCAGGTTTGATTCTGGCCTAGTAAACCAGGCTTGTCCCCTGGTTGAAGGCAAGGCTCTTCCTTCTAATATATTATAGTAAGTCTCATTCTTTAATAAACCTATAAAGTTTTCTCTGCCCAAATGCATATTCTTGCTGATTGACGCTGGTTGCATTTGCTTCAATTTCAGCTTTCTTACTGCTGATTGAACTTTCTCATGCTACCGTGATCTTGCATTCCAATTTAAGGTACCGGCTTGGTGTTCTTTCCCATGCTCGCAGTTGCTTAGCGCATGATTTTTATCGTTAACAGTTTGTTTATGTGTTGTGTGTGTCTAATGATATTATATCTCATTTTAGATTGAGAGATATGTCTCATCTGTGAACCCTTCAGCCTAACGGTGAAACGCGTAGACATACAAGGGCTCACTGCACAATAATCATAGATGCTATATGTTACAATTGTCATTGTTTTTTTAGATATTTGTATTTTTCAATAAATTTATATTTTTTATACTGCTATATCTTTTATGGGAGTGGCCTTCGAGCCAATCTGTTTATGTCTCCCTGATGAGCACTCATATATAAGTAGCTGTAAGAGATGAATACTGTTAGGCTCTGAAGAAGAAGGTGCCAACCTTCGAAACGCGTCAGCCGGCAGCGATCTGCTCGTCCTCCCCGTAGGATCTGGAGACTGCCATCAGTGGATTGATCACCACTAATCAAAAGGATTGTTCTAAGCGTGATTTTCATCTACCTTTGTGAGTAGTTTTTAATGTACATTTTAATAAACTTTTTTAAGGATAATGCACTAGGCTGGTGCGCCCTCTTCCTTTTGTTTTTCGTTGACTGCTAGGATATCCCTATCCTTGAGGGCAGCAAAGCCGAAAGCTATCGCCCATCCTGAACTTTGAACTGACGGGCCTACACATTAATGCGCAAGAGTTTTTGTTTGGTTGTATTGCCGGCAATGGCACTGTCCTAATTTGTGGCGCCGCACTGATTTCCAAAAGTATTTCCTGCACTACTTTTGGCGACTTCGGGGGCGATTTCAATAGACATCTGTGCATGAACCCACGGGGGGAGGAGAAACAGCAGGACACTGAGCTTCCCAGTGAATCGCTGTGTGTGTGTCTGCACTTTGCTTGAGCAGTTTCCTCTATTTTTCCATGTTTTGATCTGGAGGATGGAAGGAATACAAGTTAGAGTGACAGGTAGTTTCTGGAAGCACCCTCTGGACCAATCATTAATTTGTTTGGGCAGGGGCGGGACTTCTATTTAAAGCGGGATTCCGTCATTAAAAAAAAAAATTAAAAGTCAGCAGCTACAAACACTGTAGCTGCTAACTTTAAATAAGTACTTACCTGTCCTGGGTGCCCGTGATGTCGGCCGCCCCGAGGCCGACCCGTCCCTCGGCTCTCGGGTCCCGGCACCGCCATCCTAGGTAAGGGAAACAGGCAGTGGAGCCTTGCGGCTTCACTGCCAGTTTCCTACTGCGCGCGCGCGAGGCGCTTTGTGAATGGGACGCAATGTGTTGTGGGACACACACAGTTCCCATAACACACCGCGCCCCATTCCCCAGAAGACAACGTGGGGAGCAGAAGACTGAAGTTCACCGCGGTGTAGGAAGAGGCAGATTAGGAAGACTGCCTAGCAACAGCCATTTCACGTAAGTAAAAAAAATTTTTTTTTTCTTTTCCTCCATTTTTTTAGGTATTTTTTGGTGCATTTTTTTTTTCAGGGTGGACCTCCACTTTAAGGCTTGGTCACATGCTTCCTGGAGTTGGTTGGTTGTTCGTCTTCTTGGAGGATGTAGGAGACAGGAGGATTCGTGGGTGCTCTCCAATTCGGGGGAGGGGGAAGCTATGGAGGAGAGATGCAGGTGAAGTAGAGACTGCAGGAGATTCTTTATGGGACAGTCGTTATACTGACACAAAAAGGAGACTGGGAGAGGACTTTTCTATGTACTTCATGGATGGTCGCTCTGCAACACATGTGAGTGTAACCCAGGGGAACAGTGCTTCTAAAGACTTTATAGGGATTGGTGTGCGGGTTCAAGAGAACAGGGCTGGGCCTTAGAGAACTAATACCCTGGAGGAATCCAAAAGTCATCTCCTGGACTTTGTTCAGAGTATCGTTCATGGAGTTAAACCAGAAGTACTGTGCAGTCAGGAAGTGGTGACTAACAGGAGGAAGGAGAGATGCATTACACAACAGAGAATTCACAGTTAAAGCAACGCAGTGCCGAATCGCAAAAAATGGCCTGGTCATTGAGCAGCCAAATCTTCCGGGGCTGAAGTGGTTAAATATACTTTACCTCCAAAAAAGACAAATAAGTAAAAAAAAAAAAAAAAAAAAAAAAAGTAATAATAATAAGGAAATAAAAAGGTACAGTAATCAAACAAAAAAGTCAACAAATTGAAAAGCTGAGAACGGGGGCTAAAGCCCAACTCACTTCTTTATATTTTTGTGCATTTTTTTGCCTTGTGGGTTTTCCATTGACACTTCACATTGCACATTTGTTTGATGTCTGCTAAGGTTATAACACAGGTGACATTTTAATGGAACTTGCATCTTGCAAAAAAGCAAAGGACACTTATACACAGGTATATTCCTGATATGTGTCTGTTGTACCATGTACTTGTATGAAAATGTATCCTGTTCTCTTTGTATTGCTTCCTTTGTGTGAAATCCCCGGTGATCATGCCAGTCCCCCTGCTTTCCTATTTCAATCCCAGTATGGTCAATTCTCTGACTGTGCTGGGAGAACAGCCTTCTTGTCCACCAATGATCAGACTTCTACTCCCCCCCCGCACAATCATTCACTGGGAAGATCAGTGTACTGCTGTTTCTCTGCTTTCTGCTGACTTGACCCCCCCCCCTGCAGTCTCCACTCTCACCTCTCTAGCATAGCTCCCAACTGTCCCTGATTTCGAGGGACTGTCCCTGATTTGGAGCAATGTCCCTTTTTCCCTCATTCCTCCTCATTTGTCCCTCATTTTGGTCTGATCAATATAGTTGTATATAAAATGCATCTTTCAAAAAGTGTTTTCCTTGTCAAAAGAAGTTGATTGATTATACAATATTATAAAGATACATAAAGTACGTTTACAAGGATCTATAAAGTAAGCTCATTGTTTTACAGTAGGGTTTATATAGGTAAATATCATGAAATTTCAAATATTAAACATTGGGTTCACGTAAACCTAAATTAAAGATATATATCATTTCCTTAGTTACTTTTGTAGGTATTTAAATGATTTATACCTACTATACATATTGTTTACAAGTAGAGTGTATATAGGTCAAATAAATTCTGATAATGAGCTTTAATCGTAAACAAAAAGTGTTTTCCAGTGCTAAACCTTTCATCCAAATTTTAAATCGCTGCATTTGTACATTTTAAATGCCCTGAAAATTAGTGGTAAAAAAGCACTTGTGGATTGATTTAACCTTTTTTTTTTGGTTATGTCCCCTTTAAGGGGCGTGGCAGGGGGGGCGTGTCCTATGCCTACATACGTTTTCTAGTAGGTGTCCCTCATTCCCATCTCAAACTGTTGGGAGGTATGCTCTAGGACCCTTATGCAGCTAGAAACAGAGGTCTTGTGATCACTTATAAAAAATATATAATTTATAAATATTATGCCATACCTCCCAACTTTTTGAGATGGGAATGAGGGACACCTATCAGCAAAAGTATGCAGGCATAGGACACACCCCTTGCCACGCCCCTTTAAAGGAGAATTGTAATAAAAACAAGATTGGTTAAACTCACAAGTGTTTTTTTTTTTTTACCACTACTATTCCTTTATATTGGCTTTTGGAATTTACAAATGCAGCAATTTAGAAACTGGATGAAAGGTTTAGCACTGGGAAACACTGTTTCATAGATAAAAAGTGCATTTTATATACAACTACATAGATCAGACCAAAATGAGGGACAAATGAGGAGGAAAGAAGGACAGAGGGACATTGCGCCAAGAAAGAGGGACAGAGGGACATCGCTCCAAATCAAGGACAGTCCCTCAAAATCAGGGACAGTTGGGAACTATATTATACACTATATTACCAAAAGTATTGGGACACCTGCCTTTACACACACATGAACCTTAATGGCATCCCAGTCTAAAGCCTCGTACACACGCTTAGATTTTCGGACGACCGAACGTCTGTTTTTTTGTTAGCATTAGCATTCTAGTCTCATGTTGAAAGTGAAGAGGTTACTCACAATGCGAAAATTTTCATACGACAGAATACAACGTCAGAAGTGCTGTAACGTGTTGAATAGTTTTGTATCTATTCTTTCGTTTCTGAGCATGCGCAGTCTTGCTTTTACGATTTTGTTCGTACGAAAACTGTGCTGATGATACGAAAATAGAACGTTGAGTTCACATCCAACAAAAGTTCTATAGTCTGCACATCCAGCTTTTGTCCGACGGAAATGTGAAATCAGCTGTGGAAAGCACCGTACTAATGATCCGAAAATCGTCAGACAGCTCATCATACAAATTTTTCCATCCATTTTTGGATCGTGTGTACGAGCCTTTAGTCTGTAGGGTTCAATATTGGGTTGGCCCACCCTTTGCAGCTATAACAGCTTCAACTCTTCTGGGAAGGCTGTCCACAAGGTTTAGGAGTATGTCTATGGGAAATGTTTGACCATTCTTCCAGAAGAGCATTTGTGAGATCAGGCACTGATGTTGGATGAGAAGGCCTGGCTTGCAGTCTCCGCTCTAATTCATCCCAAAGTTGTTCTATCGGGTTGAGGTCAGGACTCTGTGCTAGGGTTGCCACCTGTTCTTCAAGCCAAACCTGAACACGTTAGTGGCGCACAGCACTACGCTTGCTTAACTCAACCCTTTTAACTGAATGGGGCTGGGCTGCAACTGTGTGCAATGCACATGGCTACAGCACAGTGGCATGGGAATTTAGGGGTTAAAAACAGGTGGTGAGGAGCAAACATAATGCTTCTTCGCCACCTGTCAAATACTTCTAAAAAACGATCCGCTGTGGATCACTCTTCAGAATGCCCTGTGTTGTGGAAATGTTATTGTGTGTGTTTTATGGATTGTTGTCATCTGTCTCCCTGTGTCTGATTTAACCAAGGAGCGCTCTAGCAGAGCGCACTTGGGTTGAATCGGGACCAGCGGTAAAACCATCAGTATGAAAACCTTCTCATGGGCTTGGAGACGTGTTCTGTGTGTGTGTGGGCGTTTGCCGGTTTGTAGGTATCAAGCGCAATGCGCTGGCCTTCTTGACTTCAAATGTCTATGCACATTAGAGAAGTGAAGTTCGCATAACGAGAGAAGCATATTATTATATCTCTGTGTGGCTACGCTATCCCTTTTGGATACATATCTGCTTTTATAAGAGGACATTAATATCTGCCTTGTTAATATACTCGTACCGTATATTGACAACACCAGTAGCAATGTCCCCGCAGATCTTCTCAAGCCTGTAAGAACAAGTAGAATGATTTTACTAGATACTGGTTATTCTGAACAGTATTGAGTGGGCTCCATGCTGACTAAGATGGTGGATGTGGCTCCCTCCCACTCCTGTGGCCGCCCTTCCCTTTAGTGTCATTTCCTGTGTAGTGTCATTTCCTGTGTAGTGTCATTTCCTGTGATGTCATTTCCTGTGATGTCATTTTTCATGGAGGAAGCGATTGGCTGTTGGGGCCATGACTTCCTGTTTGTTACTTCCTTTTATTGTCCATGAATAAAAGCCAAAAGCCTCTGCCCAGGAGAGGCAGATGAAGGAATGATGAAGTTAAGATGATGACTATGTCTGTTTATTGGGGAAATGTGTGTCGACATCCACGACACCTATGACTTTGTTTACAGTTGTGGCTGGAAGACAGTAAAAATTAGAGGTTGAGCTGTGTTTTTACTACTACCCAAATGTACCCTTTAAGCTGCAAAGGCAACAGAGGGGAGATGTACACATGCCACAGCCAAAATTCTTTGCGCCAAAAAATGTCCGCACTGTTGGGTTCAGAGAGCAGTAATGCCTGCCGAACATGGCCCATCCAAATGAATGGGGGCTTCCCGCATCCGTGCGCAATGCATTCAGTTGCCGGGTGCTGCTGTGGGGTTTAAACAGGTGGTGAGGAGGTGATATAACACCTCCTCACGGCCTGTCAAATACCTTCTGAAGAGCAATCCAAACGTGGATTGCTCTTCAGAGGGCACCACGTGTAAACGAGTCCTAAGGTTGTTCAGCCATTCCAGTATATTCTGTGAAATCAGCAGGGAGCTGGGGACAGAAACAGGACTATTGCTGAGTAACCTCTTGTCTGCAGCAATTACAAAAAATACCTGCTTAGCTGGGGGCCAGGGGAAGGGACAAAACTATTTAACCCCCTGGGCTCGAGTGCTTACCTTTTGTGGTGATCCAGACAGGACTGTGGCTCTGGGCTTTATCTGCTCAGCTGGTGGTCAGGGGAGGAACATGTCTAATTAATGTTAACATTCACAAGACATGGATGAGTGAGTATGGGGTGGAGGAACTTGACTGGCCTGCACAGAGTAGGGTCGCCATCTGTTCGGGACTCACCCGGACAGTACAAGTTTTGAGTCATTTTGAATCATGTGTATGGGTCTCAGTCCGACTGGACCCCGGACACATGATCCAGTCCGGACTGTGGCTCTGGGCTTTATCTGCTCATCTGGTGGCCAGGGGAGGAACATGACTAGTTAATGTTTATCAGGCACAAGTTCTTATCTTTATTCAGCAGTTCTGACAATTTAATCCGAGTCCCAATGTCCACTTCTATACCAATCCACCGGGGAATGTAATTGCCGGGAACCGCAGCACAAGGATTACTCTGCCGGGACTATTTGATGATATTCGGGCTCAGGCAGAGTAATCCTTGTGCTGCATTTCCCGGCAATTACATTCTCCGGTGCATTGGTATAGAAGTGGATGTCGGGACTGATTGAATTGTCGGAACTGCTAAATAAAGATAAGAACTTGTGCCTGATAAACATTAACTAATCATGTTCCTCTCCTGGCCACCAGCTGAGCAGATGGAGCCCAGAGCCACAGTCCGGTCTGGTGCATGTGTCCTGGGTCCAGTCGGACTGAGATTCAAAATGACTCAAAACTCGTACTGTCTGGATGAATCCCGGACAGATGGCAACCCTACTCTGTGCAGGCCAGTCAAGTTCCTCCACTCCAAACTCACTCATCCATATCTTTATGGACCTTGCTTTGTGCACTGGTGTGCAGTCATGTTGGAACAGGAAGGGGCCATCCCCAAACTGTTCCCACAAAGTTGGGACCATGAAATTGTCCAAAATGTCTTGGTATCATAGGCGTGCCCACGGGGTGTGCCGGGTGTGCCCAGGCACACCCTAATCATCCCTGTGCTCTCACTGCTAGTACTAGTAGTTGTGACTGCTGCAAGCCTGTGACATTATCTGTGTAGCTTATGTCACCACTGGGGTCGGTCCGGGCAAGCAAAAACATCTGTGTGCTGCGAGAGGGAGGTGATTAAGCAGGGACTAGGGAGTTGCCGGGACCACAGCCGCGGAGTAATCCAGCCGCATTTCCCGATAGGTCTTCTATAGTTCCGGCTGCAGGTCCTGCAGGTGGCGGGGGAGTGATCTACATCTGCACTCCGCCCACCCACGGCCTCCTCTCTCTCTCCCTTGGTCCCTTGGAAGAAGCAGCGGAGCCTCAGCCTGGATATCGGCAGGCGGGTGGCTCAGTGAGGTGAGCAGAGAGACAGCACTGAACAGGGCAGGCAGCCAGACACATGATGGACCAAGAAAAAAAAAAGCAACTCGATATGAACCCTGCCTGACTTGTCAGCAAGAAAGTAAGTGTGCATTTATATATATATATATATAAAGCAGCCAGTATCCTGCAGGGGGGAGAAGAAGGGCACACCAGCCCTGGACGACTTTACTAAGAACTCAGTTTCTTCTGATGAAGAAGAGGGATTCTGGCAACCAACTCGGTCCAGCCCTGCCCCCTCCCCTTCGGAGCAGGAGGGGGGGTTGAGGGGGGAATTGTTAGCATTCTTTGTGATCACACTGTGTTGTGTGTGATGATTGAGTGAGGGCCGGTGCCAGCATAAGACACAGTGATAGAGAATAGTGTGTCCCCTCCACGTGTCCTCCTGTAATACTGCCCAGGTACCCCCCCTCCTGTCACACTGCCCAGGTACCCCCCCCCCCCCACCTGTCACACTGCCCAGGTACCCCCCCTCCTGTCATACTGCCCAAGTACCCCCCCTCCTGTAATACTGCCCAGGTACCCCCCCTCCTGTAATACTGCCCAAGTACCCCCCTCCTGTAATACTGCCCAGGTACCCCCCCTCCTGTCATACTGCCCAAGTACCCCCCCTCCTGTAATACTGCCCAGGTACCCCCCCTCCTGTAATACTGCCCAAGTACCCCCCTCCTGTAATACTGCCCAGGTACCCCCCCTCCTGTAATACTGCCCAGATACCCCCCTCCTGTAATACTGCCCAGATACCCCCCTCCTGTAATACTGCCCAGATACCCCCCTCCTGTAATACTGCCCAGGTACCCACCCTGTAATACTGCCCAGATACCCCTCTTCTGTAATACTGCCCAGGTACCCCCCTCTTGTAATACTGCCCAGGTACCCCCCTCCTGTAATACTGCTCAGATACCCCCCTCCTGTATTACTGCCCAGATACCCCTCTCCTGTAATACTGCCCAGGTACCCCCCTCCTGTAATACTGCCCAGGTACCCCCCTCTTGTAATACTGCCCAGGTACCCCCCCTCCTGTAATACTGCCCAGATACCCCTCTCCTGTAATACTGCCCAGATACCCCTCTCCTGTAATACTGCCCAGATACCCCCCTCCTGTAATACTACCAGGTACCCCTCTCCTGTAATACTGCCCAGGTACCCCCCCTGTAATACTGCCCAGGTACCCCTCTCCTGTAATACTGCCCAGGTACCCCCCCTCCTGTAATACTGCCCAGATACCCCCCCCCCTCCTGTAATACTGCCCAGGTACCCCTCTCCTGTAATACTGCCCAGATACCCCCCCTGTAATACTGCCCAGGTACCCCCCCTCCTGTAATACTGCCCAGATACCCCTCTCCTGTAATACTGCCCAGATACCCCTCTCCTGTAATACTGCCCAGATACCCCTCTCCTGTAATACTGCCCAGATACCCCCCTCCTGTAATACTGCCCAGGTACCCCTCTCCTGTAATACTGCCCAGGTACCCCTCTCCTGTAATACTGCCCAGGTACCCCTCTCCTGTAATACTGCCCAGGTACCCCCCCTGTAATACTGCCCAGGTACCCCCCCTCCTGTAATACTGCCCAGATACCCCTCTCCTGTAATACTGCCCAGATACCCCCCTCCTGTAATACTGCCCAGGTACCCCTCTCCTGTAATACTGCCCAGGTACCCCCCCCTGCAATACTGCCCAGGTACCCCCCTCCTGTAATACTGCCCAGATACCCCCCTCCTGTAACACTGCCCAGGTACCCCCCCTCCTGTAATACTGCCCAGATACCCCCCTCCTGTAATACTGCCCAGGTACCCCCCCCCCCTGTAATACTGCCCAGGTACCCCTCTCCTGTAATACTGCCCCGGTACCCCCCCTCCTGTAATACTGCCCAGATACCCCCCCCTCCTGTAATACTGCCCAGGTATCCCTCTCCTGTAATACTGCCCAGGTACCCCCCCTGTAATACTGCCCAGGTACCCCCCCTCCTGTAATACTGCCCAGATACCCCTCTCCTGTAATACTGCCCAGATACCCCTCTCCTGTAATACTGCCCAGGTACCCCTCTCCTGTAATACTGCCCAGGTACCCCCCCCCCCCCCTGTAATACTGCCCAGGTACCCCCCCTCCTGTAATACTGCCCAGGTACCCCCCCTCCTGTAATACTGCCCAGGTACCCCCCCTCCTGTAATACTGCCCAGATACCCCCCTCCTGTAATACTGCCCAGGTACCCCTCTCCTGTAATACTGCCCAGGTACCCCCCCCATAATACTGCCCAGGTACCCCCCTCCTGTAATACTGCCCAGATACCCCTCTCCTGTAATACTGCCCAGGTACCCCCCTCCTGTAATACTGCCCAGATACCCCTCTCCTGTAATACTGCCCAGGTACCCCTCTCCTGTAATACTGCCCAGATACCCCTCTCCTGTAATACTGCCCAGGTACCCCTCTCCTGTAATACTGCCCAGATACCCCTCTCCTGTAATACTGCCCAGGTACCCCTCTCCTGTAATACTGCCCAGATACCCCTCTCCTGTAATACTGCCCAGGTACCCCTCTCCTGTAATACTGCCCAGATACCCCTCTCCTGTAATACTGCCCAGGTACCCCCCTCCTGTAATACTGCCCAGATACCCCTCTCCTGTAATACTGCCCAGGTACCCCTCTCCTGTAATACTGCCCAGGTACCCCCCTCCTGTAATACTGCCCAGATACCCCTCTCCTGTAATACTGCCCAGGTACCCCCCTCCTGTAATACTGCCCAGATACCCCTCTCCTGTAATACTGCCCAGGTACCCCCCTCCTGTAATACTGCCCAGATACCCCTCTCCTGTAATACTGCCCAGGTACCCCTCTCCTGTAATACTGCCCAGGTACCCCCCTCCTGTAATACTGCCCAGATACCCCTCTCCTGTAATACTGCCCAGGTACCCCCCCTGTAATACTGCCCAGGTATCCGCCTTCTGTGATACTGCCCAGATACTCCCCTCCTGTCATACTGCCCAGGTGCCCCCCCACTCCTGTAATACTGCCCAGATACCCCCCTCCTGTAATACTGCCCAGGTACCCCCCTATAATACTGCCCAGGTACCCCCCTATAATACTGCCCAGATACCCCCCTCCTGTAATACTGCCTAGGTACCCCCCCCTGTAATACTGCCCAGGTATCCCCCTCCTGTAATACTGCCCAGATACTCCCCTCCTGTCATACTGCCCAGGTGCCCCCCACTCCTGTAATACTGCCCAGATACCCCCCTCCTGTAATACTGCCCAGGTACCCCCCCTATAATACTGCCCAGATACCCCCCTTCTGTCACATTGCCCAGGTACCCCCCTCTCATGTCACACTGCCCAGGTACCCTCCCTCTGTCACAATGCCTACCTCCTATCACAATTCTAGGTCCCCCTCTCCAATTACAATGCCAAGGTGCCATCTGTGTCCTAGCAAAGAGTCACTTGAGTTCCTGTGCCCCACCCTTGGTGTAAGCTGTGTGTTCAGCTCATACTGCACACTGGAACAGTGCTTGCAGAGCGCCGGCATTCATTTGAATTTGTCACTGTCAGTGGGTACTACATCTACTAAAAGCAACAGAGGGTGTAATTGAATCTGCGGCATATAAATGTATAAAAAAAAAAAAAAAGTGTGTGTATATATATATATATATATATATATATATAATATGCGCGCACACACACGCATGTGTGTTTAAGCTTTGGTTTAGGGTGCACACCCTAATGCAACAGGCTGCGCACGCCTATGCTTGGTATGCTGATCATCCATGTCTTCATAGACCTTGCTAACATGTTGTGAGAGTTTACATGGGCATTTTCCTAAGCCATTGTTTATTATAGTGCCATCTTGTGGTCATTTTGGTTATAGCATCATCTTTTTATGTCCTATTATCTGTGTCCCCTCCCATTCTTGTGATGTATTTCCTGTTCTTTCACGCTGTCTTGTGGGGATAAAGATGGCCACTTGTCTCTACGAAGATTGCCACCTCATCCTTTTAAAACTGAACACATATTAATTACACAGGTTCCGTGGCTGATTAAGGTGGTAATTAAACTACCTTGGGGCCTTACCTGCATTAAATTAGCTTCAGAACCTGTGTAATTCATATGCATTTGGGTTTAAATGGCTGAGGTGGCAACCCTAGCCTCTAGGCCTATGCAATCTACTCACATAAAATTTTACCTCATGTCGAGAACAACCCATGCAATCCATACATGCAAAGAAAACAAAACAAATACGTTTAGAAGTGAAGTTATGTGTAATAAAATGGAATGACACAGGGAAAAAGTATTGAACACACTAAAGCCGCGTACACACGAGCGGAATGTCCGACCGAAAAAGCCCGATGGAAGCTTTTCATGGTCTATTCCGATCGTGTGTAGGCCTCATCGGACTTCTTTTTTTGAAAATTCTGACAGACCTAGAAATGAAACATGTTCTAAATATTTTCGACGGAACCAATTCGTCTGTATGCTGTTCCAACGGACCAAAAACGACGCATGCTGTGAAGCAAGTACGAGATGGAAGCTATTGGCTACTGGCTATTGAACTTCCTTTTTCTAGTCCCGTCGTAAGTGTTGTACATCACCTTGTTCTGGACGGTCGGACTTTGGTTGGACTTTGGGTTGACCGTGTGTAGGCAAGACTGCTTGAATGGAATTCTGTCGGAGTTCCCTTGGAGAAACTTCCGACGGCAAAACCAGTCGTGTGTACGCGGTATTACTGAAATGTATTTACTATTTCATGCAAAATCCTTTGTTGATAATGAAAGCTTCAAGACTCCTTCTGTATGGAGAAACTAGTCGCATGTGTTGCTCAGGTGTGATTTTGGCCCATTCTTCCACACAAACAGTCTTCAAATCTTGAAGGTTCTGTGGGCCTCTTCTATGAACTCTGATCTTTAGTTCTTTCCATAGATTTTCTATTGGATTCAAGTCAGGTGATTGGCTGGGCTATTCTTGCAGATTCATTTTCTTTCTTTAAAACCAGTTGAGAGTTTACCTGGCTTTGTGTTTGGGATCACTGTCTTTCTGAAATGTCCACCCTGGTTTCATCTTCATCATCCTGGTAGATGGCAGTAGATTTTTTATCAAGAATGTCTTGGTACATTTTTGCACTCATCCTTCCTTCAACAATATGAAGTTTGGCATTACTGTATGCTGAAAAACAGCCCCACATCATGATGTTCTCACCTCCAAACCTCACTGTTGGTATGGGGTGTTTTTGGGGTGATGTGCAGTGCCATTTGACCTTCAAACATGGTGTGTATTATGGCATCCAAAGAGTTCAATATTGGGCTCATCTGACCAGACTATATTCTCCCAGTATTTCACAGGCCTGTCTAAATGTTGTGCGGCAAACTTTCAACTAGCTTCAACATTCTTTTTCTTCAGGAATGGAGTCTTGCGTGGGGAGCATGTATACAGACCATGGAGGTTGAGTGCATTACTTATTGGTTTCTTTGAAACAATTGTACCTTCTAATTCCAGGTCTTTCTGAAGCTCTCCACAAGTGGTCATTGGCTCTTGGACAACTCTTCTAATAATTCTTTTCACTCCTCTGTCAGAAATCTTGCGAGGAGCACCTGGTCATGGCCGGTTTATGGTGAAATGATTTTCTTTCCACATCCAGTTGATGGCCCCAACAGTGCTCACTGGAACATTCAGAAGTTTAGAAAACCTTCTGTAACCAATGGCATCAGTATGTTTTGGTTGTGAAGGTCTTGAGAGAGCTCTTTGCTTTTACCCATCATAAGATGTTTCTTGTGTGACACCTTGGTAATGAGACATCTTTTTAAAGGCCATCAATTGAGACTTAATCAGCTGATAATATTTTGCACCGACAAGGGGCCGGATTGCTTTCTAATTACTGATAGATTTCAGCTGGTGTCTTGGCTTTCTATGCCTTTTTTCACCTCCCTTTTTCTGAGTTTCCGAACTTATTTGTTTTGGTTTCTTTGTATGTATGGATTGCATGGGTTGTTACCGACATGTGGTGAACATTTCATATCAATAGCACCTTTAGAAATATATTTTCCTAGAATACTTATTTTATCCCCTGTATATACAAGTACTGTATATATACAGTATCTCACAGAATTAAGTACGCTCGTCACATTTCTGTAAATATTTTCTTCTATCTTTTCATGAGACAACACTGAAGAAATGACACTTTGCTACAATGTAAAGTAAAGAGTGTACAGCTTGTATAACAGTGTAAATTTTCTGTCCCCTCAAAATAACACACAGTCATTAATGTCTAAACCACTGGCAACAAAAGTGAGTACACCCCTAAGTGAAAATGTCCAAATTGGGCCCAATTAGCCATTTTCCGTCCCCGGTGTCATGTGACTCGTTAGTTACAAGGTCTTAGGTGTGAATGGGGAGCAGGTGTGTTAAATTTGGTGTTATCACTCTCACTCTCTCATACTGGTCACTGGAAGTTCAACATGGCACCTCATGGCAAAGAACTCTCTGAGGATCTTAAAAAAATAATTGTTGCTCTACATAAAGATGGCCTAGGCTATAAGAAGATTGCCAAGACCCTGGAACTGAGCTGCAGCACAGTGGCCAAGACCATACAGCGGTTTAACAGGACAGGTTTCACTCAGAACAGGCCTCGCCATGGTCCACCAAAGAAGTTGAGTGTACGTGCTCAGCGTCATATGCAGAGGTTGTCTTTGGGAAATAAACATATGAGTGCTGCCAGCATTGCTGCAGAGGTTGAAGGGGTGGGGGGGTCAGCCTGTCAGTGCTCAGACCATACGCCGCACACTGCATCGAAGGAAGCCTCTACTAAAGATGATGCACAAGAAAGTCTGCAAACAGTTTGCTGAAGACAAGCAGACTAAGGACATGGATTACTGGAACCATGTTCTGTGGTCTGATGAGACCAAGATAAAATTATTTGGTTCAGATGATGTCAAGTGTGTGGTGGAAACCATGTGAGGAGTACAAAGACAAGCGTGTCTTGCCTACAGTCAAGCATGGTGGTGGGAGTGTCATGGTCTGGGGCTGCATGAGTGCTACCAGCACTGGGTGCTACAGTTCATTGAGGGAACCATGAATGCCAACATGTACTGTGACATACTGAAGCAGAGCATGATCCCCTCCCTTCGGAGACTGGGCCGCAGGGCAGAATTCCAACATGATAATGACCCCAAACACACCTCCAAGATAACCACTGCCTTGCTAAAGAAGCCGAGGGTAAAGGTGATGAACTGGCCAAGCATGTCTCCAGACCTAAAGCCTATTGAGCATCTGTGGGGCATCCTCAAACGAAAGTTGGAGGAGCGCAAGGTCTCTAACATCCACCAGCTCCGTGATATTGTCATGGAGGAATGGAAAAGGACTCCAGTGGTAACCTGTGAAGCTCTGGTGAACTCCATGCCCAAGAGGTTTAAGGCAGTGCTGGAAAACAATGGTGGCCACAGAAAATATTGACTTTGGGCCCAATTTGGACATTTTCACTTAGGGGTGTACTCGCTTTTGTTGCCAGCGGTTTAGACATTAATGGCTGTGTGTTGAGTTATTTTGAGGGGACAGCAAATTTACACTGTTATACAAGCTGTACACTCACTACTTTACATTGTAGCAAAGTGTCATTTCTTCAGTGTTTTTACATGAAAAGATAGAATAAAATATTTAGAAAAATGTGAGGGGTGTACTCACTTTTGTGAGATACTGTATATATATATATATATATATATATATATATATATACACACACACATACACGCACGCACAAACGCTTTGCCTTTCATTTCTATTTTGAACTAAATGGGTCATTTTACAAGTTGTGACTTCACATACGTATGCTTTAAGAGAGTCCAGTTAAAAGGTAATTACTGATTAATTTCAGTGAATTACTAACACTTTTCATCAGTGGTCCTCACGCTGTCTTACTGAATAAGCTTGTATCGGTAATTACGTAGATCAACATAGATGCTCCACTCCTTCTTAGCTATGCAAGAAACAAGGCAGATGGTCTTACGACCTAAGGAATTTTATTTAAAGATCTGATGTTCCATATTTAGTCCTATGAAGCCTCCTGGCTAAATACATTGAAAATCATTACTAAAACTCCAGGAATATTACTGTATACAAAATGTAGCTTATTGGGAATAAGACAATTCCGAAAACACAGATTATCTGAAGCCAACAATGTTTTTCAACCAGTTGGTGATGTAAAACAAGTATGAAAGGGGCAGAATTCTTGGTCTGAAAATTCAACATAAAAAAGATCTCTTGAAGGCCAACCCAACCCAAAACTGATAACTAGGTTTTGGCTGTACACCAATGAGTGGAATCACCTATCAGCTTTTTTTTGTTATACCTCCAAAAAACTCTGCCTCTTGTCTCTGAGCCTAAACAAGCAGGCCACTCTGCAACCATTTTTAGAGCGTGACACCATCATTTGGCTTTGTGTTAGCCATAGCAGTTGGGAATGGGAATTCTAGTAAAATGTTACCAATCTCAACCCCCCAAAAAATGGAAGAAGCCAATAATTATTATTTGCCAACAACTATTCAGATCCTGGTTGGGTTGGCCTTAAAAATGATCAACATACACATTGATAAAGTTTTTTGAAAGAGTGTCCAGAATTCTGATCAGTGCCCAGCAGCAGAATAATGACATCATCAATGTAGACGGCGGTCCAACTGAAGACGACGGTAGGGTTCTTAAAGGAGACATGGCTTGAAGACGAAGATTTGGAAGGAGTTACGTTAATTAGTTTGTCACTTTTTCTGTAGTTGTCTTGCCAAGACATCAGCCTTAAAAAAAAAATTAAGCCATTTATTATACTGAGAGACATCAAGTACAGAAAAATTCCAGGCAAATGTAAAATCTTCGGTGATGCATATATACTGTGTCTATATATTTTTACATTTTTTTTTATTCACAAACTAACTGCTAACGTTATTTTAGTTTGAAAGTCATTTTTTAATGTTAACTTTTTCCAGCTGATGGTAAGCATATAAGTGGCCCTATAAACACTTTCCTGATCCAAGAGCATACATCCTGTACGCTAGACCTGTGTGGTTTGTTTTGTTACGAAAAGAAATTAGAACAAATTTTTTGTTATTCGGAAATTCGGATGTATCTGAGTTTCCGAATTACAATAGCAACAAATTTAAATGAATCAGAAATAATGAAACGAACAATTCTGATGAAATTCGAATAGCTTTTGAATCGAATTTGAATTTCAGAAGAGAGTAAAATAGAATAGAAAATAAAGGAATAAAATAGAAAAGAATATAATAGAATTGAAAAAAATAATACAATATAATAGAGTAAAACAGAACAGAATAGAAAATAAAAGAATGGAAACTGAATAGAAAATAAATGAATAGAATAAAAACTAAAGGAATAGAAAATAAAAGAATAGAATAGAAAAGAATAGAATAGAATAGAAAATAAAGGGATAGAAAAGAATAAAAAAGAATAGAATAAAATAGGAAGAATATAACCATCTTCAGGCCAGGTAAGAGAGGATTAAGATCAAAATTATCCAAAACAATGTCTACCAGCACCATGGGACTTTAAATAGGTTTTTTTTTTTTTGGATGGTGTTAGGTTGGGATGGTAGCATGTTGGTAATAAAATTCTGAAAAAAAGTTATCCTTCCAAACGGTGGGCTTGATGATGCAAAGGAACTTTTCAAAGATTTGATGACAAAATTGGTAAAATATAACTCAGATTTTTTTTTTGGTTACTTCTCCCCTGCAGCGGGGTAGGAAGTGGGCATGGAATTAGCATCATAACAGAAACAGACATGTAGTAGTCAGCTACTCCTACATTCTTCCACCCACAGCTCCTGTGTGTATCTTACCAGTATGTTCTTTAGAAGGTTTTTCCTAGGGTTCCTGAGGTAGGCACACTCCTCTCCTTCGCACAGCTTGATTTCTTCTGAAACCTAAATACAGAAACACAATAACAGTTTTATATATGAAAATGACTTTAATTCCAAGGAGAAAAACAGAAGATCGGAATGCGGACAGGGCTTTTTTTTTTCATAAATAAAAATTATATTTAGAAACAAGTTTTTTTTTTAAGCAGTAAGATCATCTGCTTTAAAATGAAATATGATATTAGAAGCCCCCTGATGAAGTCCTGTGATTGTGACGTAACAGTGGGATACGAGCTGAGACAGTGCGGACCAGAAGTGACGCATAAGGAAGGCATTTGGCAATGGAATGGTTTTTAAAAAAAGTGGAGAATTCCCCGTGGGTTTTTTTAGCAGCAAATATAAATCAAAAATAATTTTTGTAAAAAATATCAATTTTATTATCAAAGGACATTTGGACATGAATGATACAAAAGTTAAAATATGAGCTCCGGTGTACACAATACAAGACAATTTGGATTTTTGGGTGGAAAATCAAACAGTTGACAATATCATATAAATTAATTTTAACAAGTATACATCCGAAGATGTTACCTGCAGTATTGGTTGGGGTTGTACTGTCTGATGTTAGGAAATGCCCCAATGCATTTCGACCTTTAAGGTTATGGTCTTCTTCAGGGGGGTCTTACATTTCCTTTCCACCAAATGGGCTTGTTAATCCAGAGACTTCTCTTTATAAAAAACACAGAAGAAACAGAAGATTCCCCCACTGATGATCCTGGATACTGCTGGGGAGCCGTCCCTGGCTCCACCTCAAAACGGGGGACCCCGGCCCGTAGGGCTTACGAGTGGTCACAGATTGGTATGTCCCCCCCACATGAAAAACGAGAGGAAAAAATGGGTGGAGACCAATGCACCTGATTATTATATAAAAGTTGTTAGACCACTGTGGCATCCATAGAGAAATGCATAGTGTCTGATTATTAAAGTAAAAAGCATATAGATGTTGACTCCGAGATTTTGGGAGTACATGTCACTATTGACAACAGTTGATCCCTGATGTGAGCATATTTTTTACAAAAATTCTTTTTGATTTATATTTGCTGCTAAAAAACCCCACAGGGAATTCTCCACTTTGTTTCAAATATTTGTATTGTGGGCAACCCTATCAGACTCCCTATATGTTATTCAATGCTATGGAATGGTTTTAAAGCCATTTTTAAAAATATTTTAAATGTGAGTATAATACCTTAACAAATGAGCAGTGCACATTAGCAGAGGCGTCACCAGCCTGGGGCCACAAGGGGCCCTGACCCCCCCAACATCCTACTGGGCCCCCCATGTGCCCCCCCCAATTAATCCAGCAGCTGAAAGCCGACAGGAGGAAGAGATACACTTGGCATCTTTCTGTGACTGTCACCAGAGGCGTCACCAGCCTGGGGCCACAGGGGGCCCTGACCCCCCCAACATCCTACTGGGCCCCCCCAACTAATCCAGCAGCTGAAAGCCGACAGGAGAGAGAGACACACACGGCATCTTTATGTGACTGTCACCAGAGACGTCACCAGCCTGGGGCCACAGGGGGCCCTGACCCCCCCAACATCCTACTGGCCCCCCCATTTAATCCAGCAGCTGAAAGCCGACAGGAGGGAGCGACACACACGGCATCTTTCTGTGACTGTCACAGCGCACCGATCTGCCTCCCTGTCCGAGCATCCCCACAGCACTGCCCGTTTTACTCTGCCACAAAACAAATGGATCTGTCAGGACACAGAGTGGGTGAAGGAGCCCCTTCTTAGGGCTGTCTTAACGCACAGGCTCTTCTGCGAACTGCCCAAGGGTCCTTGGGGCATTGAGGGCCCTAGAAGTTTCCTCCCAGCAGTATTCTAGCAGTGGCAACAGTTCCTCTCACTTTGACCATCTCTTGCTACACTACAGGTGAGTTCTGTTATCTGTCCCTCAGCTGTTTTCAGTGCTTTCTCCCTCCCCGGCATCTTCCTCCCCACCTCAGCCGCTACTATCCCCTCCTGCTCCCTTCCATCCTCACACAGATCTATCTCTGCCTGTCATACTGCCTCTCAGATCGTTGTTAACCCTTGCTCCCTTCTCCCAGATGGTTTGCCGACATCTCGCAGCCCTGCCTTTTTACAGCCTCTTCCCCAGCCGGCCGGCCGAATTCTTTTCCTGACACTTTCCCTCACCCCCCCTCAGCCTTCTTCCCCCTGTCTTTTCATCTGCAGACACTTCACCTTCATGCAGGTGTGTGTCCTATGATCTACAAACACTGCAAATGGCAGGAATCCCCCATCCTGCACACCCCTAACACTCTTTACTAGTTAATGGAAATCTGTCCCTCTCCCCCTCCCAGCCAGACAGCCCATTTACTTTTATTATACTGTGAGTATTCCTCGCCAGCCAACAGTATTCCCCATGCCCATTCCTCCTCAGTCCCCTTGACACTTATTTATTTATAGTGCAAGGTTAGGTAATAGTGCCAGGTTAGGGTGGTAGTGCCAGGTTAGGTAATAGTGTCAGGTAGGGTGGTAGTGCCAGGTTAGCGTGGTAGTGCCAGGTTAGGGTGTTAGTGCCAGGTTAGGGTGGTAGTGCCAGGTTAGGCAATAGTGCCAGGCAGTGCTGGGACAAGGCCATTTGGTGCCCAGGGCGAAGATGGCAAACTGCGCCCCCCCCCCGGTTTTTAATAAAGAATCAATGTCGTTGCAGGGTATTGCACGGTATTGCGGGGTATTGCAGAGTATTGCAAAGTATTGCGGGGTATTGCAGAGTATTACACAGTGTTGCAGGGTATTGCAGAGTATTGCACAGTATTGAGGGGTATTGCACAGTGTTGCGGGGTATTGCAGAGTATTGCGGGGTATTGCAGAGTATTGTGGGGTATTGCAGAGTATTGCACAGTATTGTGGGGTATTGCAGAGTATTGCACAGTGTTGCACGGTATTGCAGAGTATTGTGGGGGTATTGCAGAGTATTTCAGGGTATTGCAGAGTATTGTGGGGTATTGCAGAGTATTGCGGGGGTATTGCAGAGTATTTCAGGGTATTGCAGAGTATTGCACTGTATTGTGGGGTATTGCAGAGTATTGCAGAGTATGGCAGGGTATCGTCGAGTATCACAGAGTATGGCTGGGTATTGCAGAGTATTGCAGAGTATTGCATGGTATTGCAGGGTATTGCAGAGTATTGCGGTGTATTGCAGAGTATTGAGGGGTATTGCAGAGTATTGCACAGTGTTGCAGGGTATTGCAGAGTATTGCACAGTATTGTGGGGTATTGCAGAGTATTGCAAAGTATTGCGGGGTATTGCACAGTATTGTGGGGTATTGCAGAGTATTGCACAGTGTTGCAGGGTATTGCAGAGTATTGCACAGTATTGTGGGGTATTGCAGAGTATTGCACAGTGTTGCGGGGTATTGCAGAGTATTGCGGGGTATTGCAGAGTATTGCACAGTGTTGCAGAGTATTGCACAGTATTGTGGGGTATGGCAGAGTATTGCACAGTATTGTGGGGTATTGCAGAGTATTGCACAGTGTTGCGGGGTATTGCAGAGTATTGTGGGGTATTGCAGAGTATTGCACAGTGTTGCAGGGTATTGCACAGTATTGTGGGGTATTGCAGAGTATTGCACAGTGTTGCAGGGTATTGCAGAGTATTGCACAGTATTGTGGGGTATTGCACAGTGTTGCAGGGTATTACAGAGTATTGCACAGTATTGCACAGTGTTGCAGGGTATTACAGAGTATTGCACAGTATTGCACAGTGTTGCAGGGTATTGCAGAGTATTGCACAGTATTGTGGGGTATTGCAGAGTATTGCACAGTGTAGCAGGGTATTGCAGAGTATTGCGGGGTATTGCAGAGTATTGCACAGTGTTGCAGGGTATTGCGGGGTATTGCAGAGTATTGCACAGTGTTGCGGGGTATTGCAGAGTATTGTGGGGTATTGCAGAGTATTGCAGAGTATTGCACTGTATTGTGGGGTATTGCAGAGTATTGCAAAGTATTGCAAAGTATTGCGGGGTATTGCAGAGTATTGCGGGGTATTGCAGAGTATTGCACAGTGTTGCAGGGTATTGCGGGGTATTGCAGAGTATTGCACAGTGTAGCAGGGTATTGCAGAGTATTGCGGGGTATTGCAGAGTATTGCACAGTGTTGCAGGGTATTGCAGGGTATTGCAGAGTATTGCACAGTGTTGCGGGGTATTGCAGAGTATTGTGGGGTATTGCAGAGTATTGCGGGGTATTGCAGAGTATTGCACTGTATTGTGGGGTATTGCAGAGTATTGCAAAGTATTGCAAAGTATTGCGGGGTATTGCAGAGTATTGCGGGGTATTGCAGAGTATTGCACAGTGTTGTGGGGTATTGCAGAGTATTTCGGGGTATTGCACAGTATTGTGGGGTATTGCAGAGTACTGCACAGTGTTGCGGGGTGTAAGTAAACACTAAAAAACAGATTAATAATTAATAAATGGCTGGATTGGGGGAGGGGAGGAGGCTGAGGCGAGGTTAATGGCCATTGACCAGTGACCACCACTGCTGAAGATCTGAGTCAGAACACTGGCACTGCAATCTTCTACCTTCGCTTCCTTCAAGATTGAATCCAGCAGCAGCTACTAGAGCCAGCCTCAGCCAGCCAGCCAGCCAGCCAGCCAGGCAGCAGCTCCTCAGCTCCGCTCGTCTCGGCTCCGCTTGAGGTAACAGCGCGCCGACACAGCTCCCGCCTCCCTGTGCTCCTCTGCGTCCTTCCACCTTGCCTCCGGCCGTGAGTGACGTCACGGCGCTGGCAGGGACTACGGGACTCCACCGTAGGGGAGTAAACTTTAACAGTGCAGTTGTGTGCTGAGGGAAGGGAGGATGCAGGAGCGCATGAAAGCAATTTGTACAGTGCCGCTGGGCGCTGTAAATGCACTGTAAACAGTAGTAGTATTATTGTACACACTGGCGGGCGGCGGCCGTGGCAGAACATCACCTGCAGCCTGCGCCCCCCCCTATAAGAAATGGTACCGCCCAGGGCACGTGCCCCTTCCGCCCCTGCCTTGTACCGGTGTTCTGCCGAGAAAGTTCCGCTCGGCGGATTAGTTCCCCCCTCTACTGCGCATGCGCAGTAGAAGCCGGCGGAAATAGCCGAAGCGGAACAGCTGAAAATCAGCTGTACACGGCGCCTGTAAGAGGGCCCCTCGCGGGCTCGCTTCGCTCGCCACGCTTCGGGCACGGCCTCGCTGCGCTCGGCACTTTTAGATTCCCCCTCTAGGTCCACTTGGATAGAGGGGAAGGAATCTGGACCCAGAGCGCAGGCGCCGTGTACAGCTGATCGAAGCGTTTGAGCTTCGGCTATCTCCGGCGGCCAACAGTAGTACGTACTGCGCAGGCGCTGCGCCTGCGCAGTACAGGGGGGGAACCTATCCGCCGAAGGAACTTATTCGGCAAGACACCGGCCCTGGTGCCAGGTTAGGTAATAGTGCCAGGTTAGGTGGTAGTGCCAGGTTAGGTAATATACAATAGTGCCAGGTTAGGTGGTAATGCCAGTTTAGGTGATATACAATTGTGCCAGGTTAGGTGACTACTAACTCTGAGGTGGAGCATCTTATTACTGTTGCTGCTTGTGTGGGTGGGATGTGTACTGCACCAATCCATGCTTACTCTCCTCCTCTATTTATCCCATATGATTGGTGCAGTACACATCCCACCCGCACAAGCAGCAACAGTAATAAGATGCTCCACCTCAGAGTTAGTAGTCACCTAACCTGGCACAATTGTATATCACCTAAACTGGCATTACCACCTAACCTGGCACAATTGTATATCACCTAAACTGGCATTACCACCTAACCTGACACTATTGTATATTACCTAACCTGGCACTACCACCTAACCTGGCACTATTACCTAACCTGGCACTATTGCCTAACCTGGCACTACCACCCTAACCTGGCACTAACACCCTAACCTGGCACTATTGCCTAACCTGGCACTATTACCTAACCTGGCACTACAACCTAACCTGGCACTACCACCCTAACCTGGCACTTTTACCTAACCTGGCACTACCACCCTAACCTGGCACTATTACCTAACCTGGCACTACCACGCTAACCTGGCACTACCACCCTACCTGACACTATTACCTAACCTGGCACTACCACCCTAACCTGGCACTATTACCTAACCTTGCACTATTACCTAACCTGGCACTGCCACCTGACCTGGCACTACCACCTGACCTGGCACTGCCACCTAGCCTGCCACTACCACCTAACCTGGCACTATTGTATATCATCTAAACTGGCACTACCACCTAACCTGGCACTATTGTATATCACCTAACCTGGCACTACCACCTAACCTGGCACTATTTCCTTACCTGGCACTATTACCTAACCTGGCACTATTACCTAACCTGGCACTTTTACCTAACCTGGCACTATTACCTAACCTGGCACTACCACCTAACCTGGCAGTACCACCCTAACCTGGCACTATTAAGTAACCTGGCAGTACCACCCTAACCTGGCACTATTACCTAACCTGGCACTACCACCCTAACATGGCACTATTACCGAACCTGGCACTACCACCAAACCTGGCACTATTACCTAACCGGGCAGTGCCACCCTACCTGCAACTGTTAGCTAACCTGGCATTACCACTCAACCTGGCACTACCACCCTAACCTGACACTACCACCCTAACCTGGCACTATTACTTAACCTGGCATTACCACTCAACCTGGCACTATCACTTAACCTGGCACTACCACCTAACTTGGCACTACCAACTAACCTGGCACTATTGTATATCACCTAACCTGGCACTACCACCTAACCTGGCACTATTACATATCACCTAACTTGACACTATCACCTAACCTGGCACTATTGTATATCACCCTAACCTGGCACTATATCACCCCAATCTGGCAGTATACTACCCTAACATCACTTGACGTCGACATACGGTGCGCTGCCTGTCCGCCTTGGGGGAGGGATGCCAGATATAGGATCCGCCCCAGGTGTCCATTTTGAAAACCATTTATCATTTTCCTTCCACTTCACAATTATGTGCCACTTTGTGTTGATCTATCACATAAAATCCCAATAAAATACTATTACGTTTTTGGTTGTAACATGACAAGATGTGGAGAATTTCAAGGGGTGTGAATACTTTTTCAAGGCACTGTATGATGTGTGTATATATATATAATATATATATACACACACATTTTTATAGTTGGCCCCCCTACTTTTGTCCCTGTCCCCCCATGTGCCCCCCCAAATATGAAAGCTTGAGAGGCCACTGCACATTAGCAGCAGTCATTTACTGTTCTGTGCACACTACAAATTGCATAGTCCACCTTGAGAGTGAGAAAGAGAAGGTGACTATGTTCCTTCAGAAGGTGGGACCTTGGAGAACTAACATAGCCAGATCACAGCAGCAAAAAAAGGAATTTGGAGATTGGAGCCCATTCCCTTCCTTACATATATATTCCTGTAAAATGCCTGCGGGTTCCCTTTAAATTGTGTGTGACACACGAGATCCATAATTCCAAGATTTTGTTGACATCTCTGTTAATTACTTTTGAGGTTTGTCAGAAGAATCCTTGATAAATACTCAGTGACCTGGCACAGCAACAGCTGTCATATATATAAGAAATCAATGTAAATTGTACTCATTAATATTGAAAGAACAAAAATGCTATACATAGGTTAAACATTTTCTTTATTTACCCTTTTTTAATATCCTTGTTTTTCTTAGATAAAAGGATGACCTTCTTTGTTAAATTTCAGTACGACTTGTTCTTTACCAGTTGTTAAGAACAACACATCAATTAGAGATAACTAAATTCAGCTTTTACATTGCTTGTCATAAACCAGGTACTCACCGCATTACAAGAATGAATATACAGAAATATCCTAGATCTGAGGTCACCCACATACAGAGCATCCGGAAAGTATTCACAGCACTTCACCTTTTCCACATTTTGTTATGTTACAGCCTTATTCCAAAATAGATTAAGTTCATTATTTTCCTAAAAATTCTACAAACAATACCCTATAATGACAACGTGAAAGAAGTTTGTTTGGAATCTTTGCAAATTTATTAACCACTTGCCTACAGGGCACTTAACCCCCTTCCTGCCCAGGCCATTTTTCAGCTGTCAGCTCTGTCGCACTTTAAATGACAATTGCGCGGTCATGCTACACTGTACCCAAATGACATTTTTATTATTTTCTTCACACAAATAGAGCTTTCTTTTGGTGGAATTTAATCACTGCTGGGTTTTTTACTAAAAAAAAAGACCAGACATTTTGAAAAAAATTTTATGGCCACTAATAGGTGGCACTGATGGGCACTGATAGGCGGCACTGATAGGCGGCACTGATGGGCATTGATGGACAGCAGTGATGGGCAGTGGCGGGGTGGTGTGGCTCTTCTTCTGGGATGACGTCATGCGACGGCGTCCCAGAACAGCCGCTCTTGCGCGCCCGCGAGGACACGGCGCGACCCAGATCTTTGTAAAGAGCCGCGTCTGCAGCTCTTTAACCACATGATCGTCTGTGTCCAATCACAGCCGATCACATGTAAACACGGAGATGCCGGTAATCGGCGATCCTTGTTTCACACTGACAGAGTGTGTGGCGAGGAGAGCCAATCAGCGGCATCTCCACACAGGGGGACATCTAGGCATGTAATCAGGGCACTGATCATCAGTGCCCTGATTACAATATAGCGCCAACAGTGTCACCAATCAGTGCCCACCATTGCCCACCAGTGCCAGCAATCAGTGCCCACCAGTGCCAGCAATCAGTGCCCACCACTGCCCACAAGTGCCAACAATCAGTGCCCATTAGTGATGCCAGTCAGTGCTGGCTATCAGTGCCGCCTATCAGTGCTGCCCATCACTGCTGTCCATCAATGCCCATCAGTGTCGCCCATCAGTGCCACCCATCAATGCCCTTCAGTGCCCATCAGTACTACCTATCCGTGCCGGGTATCAGTGCCCACCAGTGCCGCCTTTTAGTGCCCATCAGTGCCACCTAAGAGCCCATCAGTGCCACATATCGGTGCCCATAAGTGCGGCATATTAGTGCCTCCTCATTAGTGCCACTTAATCAGTGTCCATAAGTGCCGCCTAATCAGTGCCCATAAGTTCCACCTCATCAATGCCCACCAGTTCAGCCTATCAGTGCCCATCAGTGCTGCCTCATCAGCGCACATCAGTGAAGGAGAAAAATTACTTAGTTACAAAATTTACTGAAAGGAAACTAAGTAAAAAAATGTTTTTCAAATTTTTTTTTTTTATAAAAGATAAAAAACCCAGCAGTGATTAAATACCACTAAAAGAAAGCTCTATTTGTGTGAAGAAAATGATAAAAATTTCATATGGGTATAGTGTTGTATGACCGCGCAATTGTCATTCAAATTGCAATAGTGCTAAAAGCTGAAAAATGGCCTGGGCAGGAAGGGGGTGTAAGTGCCCTGTAGGCAAGTGGTTAAAAGAGAAGTACAACCAAAGCTTGTTTGCTGTCCTTCTCCTGTGAATCACAGGAGTACAGTTTGTTCTGCACTTCTGTGAACCATTTTCAACGGACAGCAGGCTGAAGCCCCAGAGGCGGTCCAGGCTCGGCAAGATTGCGACAATGAAGTCGTGATCCACCCCCATGCCTGGACCGGTACCTGGCTCAGGCTCTCATTGGGTCACTGAGAGCCTGAGCCGGTCACTCCTGCCCCCTCCACAACCCAGCACTCCAGTGAGCGGGGGCAGAGCAGAGACCTGTGACTGACAGTCACCAGCTCTTTGCTCGGGGAGCTGTGAGAACCAAATGATCTGAAGTGTTAGATCGCTCGGTTCTCAATGTTAGAGCTGGCGGGGACAGATGCAGCATCCACCTAGGTAAGTATGATTCTCTTTTAATTTAAAGATAAAATGAACAGCACAATGTTTGTAGGTTATATATCATTAGTGAAGACTCCTTTTAATCTAATACATATAAAGTCTTCCATTAACATGGGTCTGACACAGGTGGCCCCTAGCGGCATTATTCCTGCCACTGACACCAACAATGGGACACTATTCCTACCACTCACACAACTGATGGAGTATATTTCATTCCACTGACACCAACTATTTATCCCCCTAATACCAAAGATGGGGTTTTGTTTACTCTCACTGGGCACAGTCCTACCCCTCTAAAGTCTGAAGGGCCTTAAACTGCCCCTTTGTTTAGAAAGTTTGGAGACCCCCTGTTTTACACCTTTGTTGAAAGACTTTATTGTGATTATTTTATATTGTAAAGTATCAACTGGTGTTGGGGACTTGACACAGAACTATATAGATATAGTTTTACCTGAGATCATTAGCGAGGTGTGATCCGCTTTTATTCTAGTTTGTATTGAGAGTTTCTGGTCACCTGCAGCTATATTGTTCATTTTCTCTGTGGTTTGCATTTGTATAAGTACAGAAAATACCTGTTAATCTGCCAGAAATACAGTGTTCTCTTTACTTCCTGTTTTGATGACAACATAGTGCCTCTGCTGCCCTAAAATCCCAACTAGGGTTGTCAACCCAGCTTGCTTTACACAGCAAGAACCTAGAAGCCTTTCCCCACCCTTCTTTGATCCCACTCCTCAAGAATAAATTCATTTAATTACCACCAAAACATTGCTGATACAATAAAAAGGTAATCTCTGCGCTCTGGAATAACATTTATATGCAGATGACACAAAAATTTGTAAAACCAAATTCAAACAAAATCTTAAAAGAGTGCAGCGCTATACATATTAAAATAAGGTGAAAAAAAAGTAAAAATACCCCTGGGTATAGGTCACATCCGTTAGCCCCTCCCTACACATTTCATCATAGTAGACATCATCAGAGGCCCACACATGTCAACACACTTGAAAATTCTTCTGACCTTAGCCCTTATTACACCCCAACACATAGAGGTGAATAAACTTGCACTAATGTGTACTGTGTTTGCTAAAAATGGGTCAGGCATGTTTTAGTGTCAAGCCTCCTTAGCGTCTATAGAAAATGCATGGTCCAATATAACACAACAGTACAACTTGTGTTAAAAAAACACAAGCCTTGAAAATCATTGAAACAATGCAAATGGAGTACCTCACAAAAAATTCGGAAGAACCTGGTATTACTGGGTAGACTTTTGGCATACCCAAGAATTCCACTCTCTCATTTCACACCACCTGAAAACTAGACTCCATATCATCACTGATCCCTCTACCATTGCAGCTCATGTTAAATCATGCAAACCTCAAAAAACAATGAAACCATGCAAATTAAGGCCCTCATGAAAAAAATCTGGTACCATTGGACAGACTTTTGACGTACTCTGGAATACTGTTCTCTTATTCCATCACACCACCTGAAAACTGACTCCAAATCGTGGCTGATTCCCCCGAACATTGCAACTCTTATTAGAACACATAAGACTCGAGATTCAACAAACCATGCAAATGGAGGACCTCATGAAAAAAAAAAAAATCTGAAAAATTTGATACCAACGGATAGACTTTTGACATACTCTGAAGTACTGCTCTCCTATTCCATCCCTGATTATCCCCAACATTGCAAATTGTGGTAGAACACAAAAATCTCAAGATTCAATAAAACCATGCAAATGGAGGCCCTCGTGCAAAAAAATTCTGAAAAATTTGGTATCAATGTATAGACTTTTGACATACTCTGAAGTACTGCTCTCCTATTCCATCACACCACCTGAAAACTAGATTCCAAATCATCCCTGATTATTCCCAACATTGCAACTCCTGTTAGAACACGTAATCCTCAAGATTCAATAAAACCATGCAAATGGAGGACCTCATGAAAAATTCAGAAAAACCTGTTGCTATTGGATAGACTTTCCACATACCCAAAAATACTGCTCTCTCTTAGTCCATCTCACCACCTGAAAACTAGACTCCAAATCATCCATGATCCCCCCTTCCCTTCCTCGTTGCTGTTGGACCTTTCCCACTGCAGGTTGCTCTCCCTCCTTTCTACCTCCCCACCCACCTGCCTACTCCCCCCTTTCTCCACCATAAAGCTCTACCTCCCTCTTCTTCACCACAAGATGTTCTCACTCTTCCGGGTCAAACGACACCCAGAGAACTGTGAATGCAGGGTGGTAATGACCCAGCCCCGAAGAAGGCACCCTGCACTAACTGTAAAAATGAAAAGAGCTGCACTGATATCATCATGTCAGCACTACTCTCAGTATCATCTAGGACCACCCAACAGCAAGAAGAAGACTGAAGAAGAAGAGGACCCTGTTTGTCATGTGCCTTGCCTAAAGATATAAAAAAAAGGATATCATTGGGGGTCTACTGGGGAAGGAGGGAGCCTCTCAAAATATCTAGAATATGAGTTCACTAAAAATGCCACTACACCTTCCCTTTAATGTATTAAAAGATCAAAGCACAAACTGCTTCTGAATATCATCAGCCCATCATCAGCCCTTCTAAGCAGAGAACCTTCCAAATAGGCAATTTATTAGGCGTACATTAGCTCAGCCGCTAATGACCCAGTATTTGTAACAGATGTACCTGTAATGCTACATTTACTCCAGATATGCTTGGCTGCCGTGTGTTATCGCCTTTGCATTTTGGACACATTTAAGATTCATTTTATAAATTTTGTGTTGACTTCAACAACAGTCTTTCAACTTTTTTTTGTGTTGATGAGTGTTAAAGTGACTTTGAGGCTTAAATAAAATATAGGAACACTATATATAATAATTTGCCGAGTTAAAGCGCACGCACATTTGTTCTGTGGAAATGGGGCAGAAAATTAATGTTATTAGGATATTTCCTATACTGGAAAATGTTTCTTTGCTTTGCTAAACAGAAAATATCCAGTGTTTTTTTGTGCTATGTCCTATCCTGGATGTTTTTCATTGATTTAAAAATGGAAAGATATCACATTTGGCCACTAGATGGTGGAAGGTATCACAGGAATTTCCTATGGTACTAAGCGCCATCTAATGGCCAAATACAGATTTTTCCATTTTAAAATCAATAAAATAAAAAAATACAGCACAGGAAATAGCCCAAAAAACAATGGATGCACACATGAATGCATAGCTCCCAATTGTCCCTGATTTCGAGGGACTATCCCTGATTTGGAGCAATGTCCCTCTGTCCCTCATTCCTCCTAATTTGTTCCTCATATTGGTCTGATCTATATAGATGTATATAATATGCACTTTTTATCTATCAAAAAGTGTTTCCCAGTGCTATACCTTTCATCCAGTTTCTAAATTGCTGCATTTGCTAATTCCAAAAGCCAATATAAAGGAATAGTAGTGGGAAAAAAAAAGCACTTGTGGGTTTAACCAATCTTGTTTTTTTTTTTTTGTACAATTCTCCTTTAACCTCCCTGATGGTTTTCCAGAGTGTGGCTCGGGGTTAAATTTCAGCACCATTAGCGGTAACCCCGAGCCACACTCGGGATTACATTGCAGGATCCTGGTGCGGCGTTACTTACCTTGTCCCCAGGATCCTGCGATGTTCCCCGCTGTGTCTGCGGGCTCTGTCTCCTCCGAAGCCTCTCTGTGCCAGGCTCAGTTCCCTGCGAGCGTCACGATGCACGGAGGCGGAGCCTGGCGGCAAATTAAAAAAAAAAGTAAAACTCGTTACACATACAGTACTGTAATCTTACAGATTACAGTACTGTGTGAAATCATTTCACATCCCTTTTGTCCCCAGTGCTTTGGCCCAGTGCCCTGCATTCAGTTTTATATTATATATGCTGTTCTTTCTGCCTGTAAACTGGAGATTGTCCATAGCAACCAAAAACTGTCCCTTTATGTCAAAAGTGGCTTTAGACCAGCTAGAAAACAGCGATAGTAAATTAGAACACTTGCAGAATTGAGCGATAGTGAATCGTGGGGAAATTTATTTTATTATTATTATATATTTTTTTTAATTATTTATATTTATTTATTATATTATAATTTATGTTTTTGTGTTTCAAACTTCATCATACCCGGGATGTCTACTACACTCTTGGTGGACAGATTTAAGCGTGTCATTGTTAAGAATTACAGACCTACAATATAAAACGCCAAATTTCCATGCAAAATAATGGTACCGCTTTCAGCACCTAAAATCCAAAATAATCATACCGCCAGGGAGGTTAAGGGAGCGTGGCAAGGGGTGTGTCCTATGCCTGCATACTTTTGCTGATAGGTGTCCCTCATTCCCATCTCAAAAAGTTGGGAGGTATGTGAATGCACATGCTTTTTTGTTTGGTGAATTGCTATGCAACTGTTTAAAAATATAACACAAAGAGTTACCTGCAAAAAAGAGACAAAATACTTAATTTCACTACCAGAGCAAGTTGTCCAGAGCCAAGGACAATGATGCAGAACTGCTCCCCCCTCTCCCACTGCTAATGTGTACCAAAAAATGAATGTACTGTCTCCGCCCATTCTCTTACCCCTTGCTCCAGCTGTCCATGGTTGGTACAAGGTGTGCGCTGCACTTGCATGGCCAATTGCTTGCTTCCTTATATCTAGAAGGTTGTTATGCATGCATGCTGTGTTTTTTGTTTCAGCTGTGGGCACATGGGGTAGATAGTGGACATGTTGGAGCACAGTGTGACAGCAGCAGCTGTCAGAGCACACATAAAATTGCAGCCTACTGGTTGCCAACCACTAATCTATAGGGTGCATTCTCTAAGTGCATTCACCCCCTACTGCTGTGTCTGAGGAAGCTGCCCCCTTCTGCCCACCCCTTGTCCCAGCCCTGCTTATGAGTCCAGATGTCTGCACCATTTAACACTGCTCTGATAAAGAGGAAACCTCCCACAAACTACTTCCAGGAAGTGGTGATCTTCTGCTTCTGCTGCTGTCATAGCTCCCAACTTTCCTTCATTTGGAGGGACTCCTCTTTTGGAGCCAAATTCCTCCGCCCCCCATTTTGTTATGAAGTATACCCCTCTAAAAAATGGTATTATTTAACCACCAAGAGTGTCAAAGTACACATATGCCGCGTACACACGAGCGGACTTTTCTATGGGACTGGTCCGACGGTCTATCCGACGGACTTTCAGCCGACTTCCGAACAAATGGACTTGCCTACACACGATCACACCAAAGTCCGATGGATTCGTACGTGATGACGTACACCGGACTAAAATAAGGAAGTTGATAGCCAGTAGCCAATAGCTGCCCTAGCGTCGGTTTTCGTCAGTCAGACTAGCATACAGATGAGTGGACTTTTTGATAGAAACTGGGTCCGGCGGAGTTCCGACGTAAAGATTTGAAACATGTTCCAAATCTAAAGTCTGTCAGATTCTCGACCGAAAAAGTCCGCTGCAGGTCCGATGAAGCCCACACACGGTCGAATTGTCCGCCGGACTCGGTGCGTCGAACCAGTCCGATCGAAAAGTCCGCTCGTGTGTACGCGGCATAACTCTTTCTTCTAACCTTTTTTTACATTTTAGATACGATAAGGGTTGGGTGGCGGGGTATAACTCCTATCAGGTTTTTTTTATATCTGTGTCCCATTTTGGAGATATCTCTTCACTTCTTGGCCCAAAGCCAAAACAGGAACTGAAAAGAAATCCCTTCATAGTTACATAGTTAGTCAGATTGAAAAAAGTCTATCTAGATCAACCAATAAAATAAAGATTAAATACAAAAATCACACAATCCCATATACGCAATTCTATATCCACAGTTGAGCCAGAGGAAGGCAACCCCCCCCCAGCAAAGCACGATCCAATTTGCTCTAGCAGGGGAAAAAAATCCTTCCTATAAAATGTTAGTACCCAGTTATATTATCCACATTTAGGAAAGAATCCAGACCTTTTTAAAAGCAATCTACTGAGCTGGCCAGAATCAGCTCTTGAGTCTATACCACATTTTCACAGCTCTAACTGTGAAGAAGCTTTTGAGATCATTTCTCACATAGAGACAAACACCACCACCTTTCCTTTTTACCCTGTGTCTCTTTATTAATAGCCCAGTCATGTGAAGAATGAAGCCATGATTCAGCAATACCAATTACCGTATTTATCGGCGTATAACACGCACTTTTTTCCCCTTAAAATAAGGGGAAAATCGTGGGTGCGTGTTATACGCCGATCCCCGCTATTTTGTGATCTGTCGGAGCGATCGCCGCCGACATTCACGTAGCTTGTATTTTTAAACATGGCGCCGCGGAGTTCGGAGGGACTCGGCGGCGCTCGTTCAGCTGAACGAGCGCCGCCGAGGACACAGTGACTGGGCGGAGCCGAGATACACATAGCCGAGGGTTCTCGGCTTTTCTCGGCGCCGTTCACAGTCACGCCCAGTTCCGCCATTGGACCTGTGTTATGTCCATCATAAGGACTGGGCGTGACTGTGAACGGCTCCGAGAAGAGCCGAGAACCCTCGGCTATGTGTATCTCGGCCCAGTCACTGTGTCCTCGGCGGCGCTCGTTCAGCTGAACGAGCGCCCCCGAGTCCCTCCGAACTCCGCGGTGCCATGTTTAAAAATACAAACTAAACGTTTGTATGTCGGCGGCGACAAGGCTGCACGGACCACTGGGGACAAGGCTGCACTGGGGCAAAGCTGCACTGGGGACAAGGCTGCACTGGGGCAAAGCTGCACTGCGGACAAGGCTGCACTGGGGCAAAGCTGCACTGGGGACAAGGCTGCACTGGGGACAAGGCTGCACTGGAGGCAAAGCTGCACTGGGGGCAAAGCTGCACTGGGGACAAGGCTGCACTGGGGCAAAGCTGCACTGGGGACAAGGCTGCACTGGGGCAAAGCTGCACTGGGGACAAGGCTGCACTGGGGCAAAGCTGCACTGGGGCAAAGCTGCACTGACAAGGCTGCACTGGGGCAAAGCTGCACTGACAAGGCTGCACTGGACACTGGGGAAAGGCTGCAGATGAACACTGATGAGGCTGCATTGATGGGCATTTAAATGTAAGTTTTTTTTCCTTAAACTTCCCTCCTAAAAGTTTTTTTCCTTAAAATTCCCTCCTAAACTTGGGGTGCGTGTTATACGCCGGCGCGTGTTATACGCCGATAAATACGGTAAATCATAGTTTTCTTCGTGCACCAAAGCTTCCAACTCACCTATGTTGACTTCTGTCATTGGTGAACAAACACTTTAAATCATCGTCACATTTTGCACGCGACCACCTTGATGAAATTAGTTTTACATCAGAAGCCTCCTTCCACATCAGAGATTCACTGATCAATTAGTTTTGTTCCAAATTCCTTGTTTTAACTAATTTAAAAAAATGTGTTAATTCGGAAATATCCGAATTAACGAAAAACCATTTAATGAGTTTTTCTGAATATTCATAAATTTGAATATTTGAAAATTCATAAATTTGTAAAGTCATCAATTTGTAAATTTGAAAACCTGAAAATCTGAAATAACTAACTAATAATAACTATTACTAACTATTACATTTTAGGTATTGGAATTTCCTTTCAAATTTGGCTGTTAGTGAACGTAACGAATTCGAATTTATCCGAAGTTATGAATCATCCGAAATAACGAATGCCGTATCTAAACGAATGGAACGTAACAAATTCATAATAATAAATAACAATAGCAATAATAAAAAACGTTTTATTATTGTTATTATTTGTTATTAATTTTGTCTGTTCCATTTGTTTAGATGCGGCATTCGTTATTTCGGATACTTTGTAACATCCGAAAATTCGTATTTGTTGCATTCACTAACAGCCAAATTTGAAATGAAATTACAATACCTATAATTTAATAGTTAGTTAGTTGGCTTGTGATCAGGAGGAAGTAGTGATCCTTGGAGCAGCATTTAAGCCATAACTAACCACTACAGGAAAGAGGAACCGTAGGAGGATCTTCCCAAGCTGACATTATTATTTATCACAGGCTTTTTTAAAAAGCCCTTAAGGTGAGGGTACATCTGGTGGGGGGTGTGTGCACATCACATGAAGATATCATCATCACGGTTTATTATGTTTGGACTTTTGCAATACTAAGGAATTTTTTTTGTGCAATACATGGAGCACGTGCACATGGTTTATGGACATTGCATTAAGATTTTTTTTTTGCTTCATGTTTAGCTCTGATCGCTGTATAAATGTCAATGGTCCCAAAAAAGTGTCCGATTTGTCCGCTGCAATGCCACGGTCCCGAAATCACCATCACGGGGTTTATTATGTTTGGACTGTTGCAATACTAAGGATTTTTTTTTGTGTGCAATAGACGGAGCATGCATACTTTCCCTATATATAGTTTTTGGACATTGCCTTAAGATTTTATTTTTTGCACTATGTTTATGTTTGTATAATATTTTTATATTATTGAAGATTTGTGTGCATCACATGAATAAGCATGTGCACTTTAATTATATATTATATTTTATGTTTTTTTTTTTCACATTATAGGATATATACATGAGTTATTACTTTTATTTATTTATTTATTTTTGTATTTATGTTCAGCGCCGCACATTTGGTATATCACTTTATTTTATTAAGAGATCACTAAAAAACACCCCCTTGGCATTTCTAGTCGCAGCCATCTTGAGTAAGGGCAAATGATTCATGTAGCATTTACTTCCAGGAATCCACCTGCCTTTAGCTCAAGCATGCATGCAGATAGGTGTTCTGCGCTGAAAACGCCCCTCCTTCCTTTCTCCAGATAAAAGAAAAAAAAAATACCCAAGCAGGAAGCAGCTGAAGAGCCATAGCGAATGATAACATTTGACCTATTCACATTGCAGCACACCTCAATGTAACCTACACTATATTGTCAAAAGTATTGGGCCGCCTGCCTTTACTCACACATGAACTTTAATGGCACCCAAGTCATAGTCCGTAGGGTTCAATATTGAGTTGGCCCACCCTTTGCAGCTATAACAGCTTCAACTCTTCTGGGAAGGCTGTACACAAGGTTTAGGAGTGTGTCTATGGGAATGTTTGACCATTCTTCCAGAAGAGCATTTGTGAGGTCAGGCACTGATGTTTGAGAAATCACTTTACACCCTCTCCCCCAGAATTTTTGGCCATGGCCATCTTAAGTAAGAGCAGATAATTTATGTAGCATTTACTGCCTGGAATCCATCTACCGTTAGCTCAGGCATGCATGCAGGATAGTGTGTTTAGCTGATGCTGATTGGGAGAGTGCAGTTCCACTTTAGGCCTACAGCCATGCAATTTCCACTAGCAACCATTGGAAGTAGAACAGATCATACTAACAATATCAAAGGCTGGCAGTGTAAAGGTATCATAGGTCGTGACTTTTCCAATAAATATGGTTGCTAAATTTTTGCCGTACTAGACATGCCTGAATGCCAAACATCAAAGCCAACTCTCAGACCAACAGTCTTCAACATCTACAAGAAAGTCTTCCCAGGAGACTATAGACTTTTATAACTTTTATAGACTATATTAACTGTACTAATAAAGGGTAAATTGGTCTTCAGTTATTTTGTATAAATATTTTATATCTGTTCTTCTTAAAATAACTTCTGGAGATATATATATATATCTCCAGAAGTTATTTTAAGAAGAACAGATATAAAATATTTATACAAAATAACTGAAGACCAATAAACACTATACTTTTGTGTTTAAACCTATTTACCATGAGCTGAACTCAAAGAACTGCGACTCTCTCTATGTACACAAACGCGACTTTGAATGTAATGAAATTAAGACGAGTTCAGAAAATACAGATATATATATATATATATATACGTATATATATATATATATATATATATATATATATATATATATATATATATATATATATATATATACGTATATATATATATATATATATATATATATATATATATATATATATATACACACACACATATACACACACGTGATCTGGCACCCAGTGCTGTAAAAAAGTATTTGCCCCCTTCCTGATTTTTTATTTTTTTGCATATTTCTCACACTTAAATGATTCAGATCAGCAAACAAATTTTAATATTACATATTTATTCTCTGTTGTAACATCTGGTTGGGCTCGTAGCGCAATGCTCTATGCCACGAGCACACATATTTTGAAGCTTATTAGAGCCTATGGCTCTAATTAGGTGCTTCAAAAATACACCCACCCCGCTGTAATTCAGGCGCCCGGCGTCCTGAAAGGGGCCGGACGCCTGAATAGGGGATGGCAGCAGTGGCGGCTATGCATGAATCTATCCATTAGTCATATAGGGGGTGGTGTGGAGAGAGGGGGTGGCGCCCAGGCACCCCTAATGGATGTACCGTCACTGTTTCAGCGCTTCACTTTTTCCACATTTTGTTACAGACTTATTTCAAAATTGATTAAATTAATTATTTTTCTCAAAATTCAAACAATACCCCATAATGACAACATGAAAAAGTTTGCTCGAAATCTTTGCAAATGTATTAAAAATAAAAAAAGAAACAATCACATGTATATAAGTACAGTATTCACAGCCTTTGCCATGATACTCAAGTTTGAGCTCAGGTGCATCCTGTTACCACTGATCATCCCTGAGATGTTTCTACAAGTTGATTGGAGTCCACCTCTGGTAATTTCAGTTGATTGGACATCATTTGAAAACAGGACATGCCATGAAGTCCAAGGAATTGTCTGTAGCCCTCCAAGACAGGATTATATGGAGGCACAGATCTGGGGAAGGGTACAGTAAGATTTCTGCAGCATTGAAGGCCCCAATGAGCACCGTGGCCTCCATCATCTGTGAATTGAAGAAGTTTGTAACCACCAGGACTCTTCCTAGAGCGTGCCGCCCGGCCAAACTGCACAATCAGGGGAGAAGGGCCTTAGTCAGGGAGGTGACCAAGAACACCGATGGTGACTCTGCCAGTGCTCCAGCATTTCTCTGTGGAGGGAGGAGAACCTTCCAGAAGAACATCCATCTCTGCAGCACTCCACCAATCAGGCCTGTATGGTAGAGTGGCCAGACGGAAGCCACTCCTCAGTAAAAGGCACATGACAGCCCACCTGGAGTTTGCCAAAAGGCACCTGAAGGACTCTGACCATGAGAAAGAAAGTTCTCTGGTCTGATGAAACAGATTTAACTCTTTGGTCTGAATGGCAAGCGTCATGTCTGGAGGAAACCAGGCACCGCTGATCGCCTGGCCAATACCATCCAAAATGTTTTTCAGTGGTAGGAACTGGAAGAATAGTCAGGATTGAGGGAAAGATGAATGCAGCAATTTACAGATACATCCTTGATGAAAACCTGCTTCAGAGCGTTTTGGACTTCAGCCTGGGGCGAAGGTTCATCCTCCAACTGATGAACGACCCTAAGCACACAGCCAAGGTGACAAAGGAGTGGCTACGGGACAATTCTGTGAATGTCCTTGAGTGGCCCAGCCAGAGCCCAGATTTGAACCCGATTGAACATCTCTGGAGAGATGTTCCCCATCCAACCTGATGGAGCTTGAGAGGTCCTGCAAAGAAGAATGGGAGAAACTGCCCAAAAATAGGTGTGTCAAGCTTGTAGCATCATATTCAAAAATACTTGAGGCTGTAATTGGTGCCAAAGGTGCTTTAACAAAGTATTGAGCAAAGGCTGTGAATAATTATGTACATTTTTTTTTTTTTGTAACAAATTTGCAAAGATTTCAAACAAACTTCTTTCATGTTATCATTATGGGGTATTGTTTGTAGAATTTTGAGGAAAATAATGATTTTAATACATGTTGGAATAGGGCTGTAACATAACAAAATTTGGAAAAAATGAAGCTTTGTGAATACCTTCCGGATGAACTGTATATAAAAGCACAATATTTTGCTTATTTAAAAGCCACCTTGGTATTAGTTTCTAGGTAATTATCATTTAGTGCAACAAATCAACGCGTTTCATGATCAGAGAAAGCTTCTTTAGGATCAATGCTGACACTGTTCATTCATGGTAACAAATCTGGAAAGACTGCACCATCAGGGGGTAGAAGCCAAAACTGTCTCCTATATATCCCTACGGTGAGCTTATACTGTATCTAGAATGCTATTATTGGTCCAATCCAGTGGACCAAACAAAACAGCCCCAGAATGTACCAGGTACTAGGAAATGAGAAAGACAAATAATCAACTATTCCCTAATACCTGCTTCCTTACTAGCAGTGTCTTTATCCTCCCTGGCGGTTTTCCCGAGTGTGGCTCGGGGTTAAAATTCAGCACCATTAGCGGTAACCCCGAGCCACACTCGGGATTACATTGCAGGATCCTGGAGCGGTACACTTACCTTGTCCCCGGGACCCTGCGATGTCCCCCGCAGTGTCCGTGGGCTCCGTCCTCCTCCCGAAGCCTCTCTGTGCCAGGCTCCGTTCCCTGCGAGCGTCGCGACGCACAGGGGCGGAGCCTGGCGGCAAATTCAAAAAAATGTAAAAATCATAACACATCTAATCTTACAGATTACAGTACTGTATGAAATTATTTCACATCCCTTTTGTCCCCAGTGCTTTGGCCCATGCCCTGCATGCAGTTTTTTATTACATATACTGTTCTTTCTGCCTGGAAACTGGAGATTGTACATAGCAACCAAAAAGTGTCCCTTTACGTCAAAAGTGGCTTTAGACCAGCTAGAAAACAGCGATAGTAAATTAGAACACTTGCAGAATTGAGCGATAGTGAATCGTGGGGAAATTAATTTTATTATTATTTTATTTATTTTTTTTAATTATTTATCTTCATTTATTATATTAAAAATTATGTTTTTGTGTTTCAAACTTTATCATACCCGGGATATCTACTAGACTCTTGTTTGGACAGATTTAAGTGTGTTATTGTTAAGAATTACAGACCTACAATATAAAACGCCAAATTTCCATGCAAAATAATTGTACCGCTTTTAGCACCTAAAATCCGAAATAATCATACCACCAGGAAGGTTAAGGCAACCTCTGCAGGTAAGGAATACAGCCCCCACTACCTGAGCCAATACTGCAAAAATGGCGTTGTAGCCATATATATATATATATATATATATATCTCGAAAACCTTTAGCTAGAAAACAATGCATCATTAATATACCTCTGGAGAAGCAGGCATGTCCAACTCCCTCTTGCCTCCTGGGTACCACCCATGGGACCAGTGCTGGCCGTGTGACAGTTGTGTACTGACTGCAAACAGAACCAGGAGCAGGAACAGCAAGTGTCTCTGACAGGCCATTGGTTAGCAGATGTGACTCACAGTTCACAGGAACCTGCAGAGGAAAAACAATAGAAGCCATTTTTACATTATGAACACATGATCAGCTATGGTGCTATAGTAAGATATATTGGGGGGGGATTTACTAAAACTGGTGCATACAGAATCTGGTGCAGTTGTGCATAGTAACCAATCAGCTTGCAGTTCTTCTTGTCAAAGCTTAATTGAACAAGCTGAAGTTTGAAGCTGATTGGTTTCTATGCACAGCTGCGCCGGATTCTGTGCGTACCAGTTTTAGTAAATCTCCCCCATTGTGTTCTCCGGAATGCCCAGATGTCCAGCACCCTTTGAAGGTATCTAAGCAAACATAAAACTCTCACTCCCAGAGTTTTGGTGCATGATGCTGGACCAGGGCCAGTCAGGTTAAGCAGCCTAGAGTATCTAAATACCAAAGCTCATATTTATAGTAGTGTAGCACCCTCCTAGATAGGTGCTAGGTTAGGTAAATTAAGTAATAGCTCTACTGTAATCAGATGAGTTGCTTGTGACTATTTTTGGATGTTCTGTGTCTTACTAGTTGCAGGATTGACTGCTTCCCCCTATTTTCTGGAGGGGTCTGGAAAGTAGTGGGCTGGAAGAGTCAAATCAGCAGATGAATATTTATGTAGTCCCACCCAATCCCTGGGGAAGGGTGTCCAGATGGTGGCTGGGGGGAACATAAATAGTTTGGTGCCTGGAATAGAGGCTTCTAGTCCAGGAGGAGGAGATCCCAGCCTGAAGGGCTGTTGCCCTTCTGTGCAGTCCAGCTGTGCTTTTCTACTGCTCATCAAGGTCCCAGCTAGTTAGCTGGGGGTCCTATTCTGATGAACTTTTCTGGAGCTGACTGAGGGACTTATTTTTTGAGGATCCAGTCTGGAGAAGTCACAGGAGAGGAGTCTGGAAGGAGGCATCCAGTTATCCAAGGACATTAGTGAGTACAGATTGGTGTGTGAGATCCCAGCGACTGTGTGCTACTGCTGTCCCTTTTGCATCAGAGTTAGCCTGTACTGTAAGAGTGGACATTGTTCATGGTGTACTTGTATAGCTCAGCCCATCATTTGCTGCTGTAAGGACTGTGCTCAGAATCTCTAACCACTTGAAGACCAGGCATTTTCTGGAAATTTTTGTTTAAGAGTTTAAATCAATATTTTTGCTAGAAATTTGCTAGAATAAAATGGCGATTGTTGTAATATTTTATGTCACAGAGTATTTGGGCAGCGGTCTTTCAAAAGCAATTTTTTTTAGGACAAAATACACTTGATTGTATAGAAAAAAACAAAACACAATATTTACCCTGATTCTGTATAATGTGAAAGATGATGTTATGCAGAGTAAATAGATACCTAACATGTCATGCTTTAAAATTGCGCAAGCTCGTGGAATGAGCACGTGGAAAACTACGGTACTTAAAAATCTCCATAGGGGACACTTTAAAAAATGTTTACAGGCTACCTGTTTAGAGTTATGCCCTGTAAACACGGTCGGACATTGATCGGACATTCCGACAAAAAAATCCATGGATTTTTTCCTACAGATGTTGGCTCAAACTTGTCTTGCATACACACGGTCACACAAAGTTGTCGGAAAATCTGATCGTTCTGAACGTGGTGACGTAAAACATGTACGTCGGGACTATAAACGGGGCAGTAGCCAATAGCTTTCGTCTCTTAATTTATTCTGAGTATGCGTGGCACTTTGTGCGTAGGATTTGTGTACACACGATCGGAAATTCCGACAACGGATTTTGTTGCCGGAAAATTTTATAGCCTGCTCTCAAACTTTGTGTGTCGGAAATTCCGATGGAAAATGTGTGATGGAGCCCACACATGGTCGAAATTTCCGACAACAAGGCCCTATCACACATTTTCCGTCGGAAAATCCGACCGTGTGTTCAGGGCATTACAGTGGAGGTCTAGTACTAGAATTATTCCTCTCACCCTAACGTTCACAGTGATAATTCGCATGTGTGGTTTGAACATAATTTACATATGCTTGCATGACTTACGTACGCATTTGCTTCTGCGCTCCAACACAGGGGGATGGGGCACTTTGAATTTTTTTTTCATATTTATTTTACTTTTTATTTTTACACTTTCCCCCCTTTTTTGTGTTACTTTTATTAGTATCACAATGTAAACGCCCCTCGTAATAGAAATAAGGATGACAGGTCTTCTTTATTGAGAGACCCCCAAATTTCTCATTTACCTTTAAAAGCAAAAGATCAAAAAAAAATTTACTATGGCCCGGGAACTGGAAGTGATGTCAGATATCAGTCCGGTCCTCCAAGGGCATAGAGACGAGTGGCGGCTATCTTGGCCTCACTCTTCTCCATATCCAGCTATCGCCAGCATCGGATCACTCCCAGGCTTCACCGATGGGTCAAGGGGCCCAGAAACGACCAGGAAGAGGCGGGGGCACCCCCACCACTTCTAAAGGTGATCCAGTGGCAAATCAGACTGCGGGACCACTTTTATCTGAAAAAGAACCGGCCAAAGTAAAAAAATAAAAATACCGGGGGTTATGGCAGCTAGCTGCTGTCAAAACCCCAGTATCTAACGTCAAATAAATGGCGTATTTTTACTATGGGTATACGGCATTCGTTATTTTTGGAAAATTCGTAACTTTGGATAAATTCATATTCGTTACGTTCAACAACAGCCAAATTTGAAAGGAAATTCCAATACCTATAATAGTTAGTAATAGTTAAGTTATTATTAGTTAGTTATTATTTCAGATTTTTTAATTTTCGGGTTTTCAAATTTCTGTTTTTATTTTCGGATTTTCGTTCTTTTGAATTTGCGTTTTTTTCCCCAGAATTTTTGGATTTCCGCATTTTCGAATTTCTGAATTTTCGAATTTCCAAATTTTCAAATTTACGAATATTCAAATTTACGAATTTTTGAATTTACGAATCTAATTCGTTAAACGGGTTTTCATTAATTCGGATATTTACAAATTAACTAATTTGTCAAGATTTGTTAAAAAACTAATTCGGAACTAAACGAATTGCATATGTCTAGTAAAAACTTCAAGATCCTAAATGTACAGTAACTAAACAAAGTAGATAATGAATACTATTTAAAAGGTTTGGTTATTATCTTGCCTTGGCTTAAACAGAAAACAGAAAGGGCAGAGTTGCCTCTCAAGAACTAGCTTTTGTCAACACAGAGGTCAACAAGAAGATGTTTCCCACTTTATGGGGACCATGTTCCTGTGCCTGAATCACACAGGAACATGGTCCACGTTCCTGTGCGATCCTTCTCCTATTCAGTGTGGTGCGATTTTCAGCTCATTCATTTGAATCGCACAAAAAGCAGTGCATGTAGTACTTTCCAAAAACGCACTGCATCAAATTGCAGGGTGCTGCAGCACGATGCAATCTGGTGCAGGGTCTTTAGGAATATATTTTGCACCTGCAGCAAATCGTACGCACGGTACAGGAAGCGTACACGGAACACGCCTTTTCCACACCACGTTCTGGTGTAAATTGGCAAAAACTCATATTGTTGGTGTGCATACCTCCTAACATTTTGAGATGGGAATGAGGGACACCTACTTGCAAACGTATGTAGGCATAGGACACGCCCCTGACACACCCCCTTAAAGGAGAATTAACCAAAAAAAGGTTAATTAAATCCACAATGACTTTTTTTTACCACTCCTATTCCTTTATATTGGCTTTTAACATTTACAAATGCAGCAATTTAGAATTTTGATGAAAAGTTTAGCGCTGGGAAACACTTTTTGAAAGAGAAAAAGTGCATTTTATATACAACTATATAGATCAGACCAAAATGGGGGACAGATGAGGAAAGAGGGACAGAGGGACATTACTCCAAATCAGGGACAGTTGGGAGCTATGGGTGTGATTACAGGTTTTAGGAATGCCCCCTCCCATTTTACCATGTGCTGTACTTGGAAAATCTTGAAGGTTATAAATATTTTTTCAGCTGGTAAACAACTTTTATTTATTAATAAATACAATTAAGTGTGTATGATGTAATCTTATCTCAGAAATCTGAAATATGGAGACTTTTTGACACCCTAACTCATAATTCTCTTGAGACATTAGCTGCAGATTGAACTGGTGCCTAATTGTCTCGTTACATCATCTGAGATCTACGTGAGATCACGTCAGAGATCAGGACCTGTGGACCAAACATTTTATAGATCGAATCCTTCCGTTATTTCCCATCAAGTTTCAGGACTGGTATGAAAATACTGACCAGGCTTTTAGGTATATCAGTCAACTGGTTTATGTGATAGAAGGTTACCATCTATAGGAGGGTCATATTTCAGACACAGTATGGCTGGAGGCTTGGTATTATTAGACGAAGAAAGAACTTGAAGAAGCGAATAAAGGTTTTTATACAAGATATCAAATCTATGTATCCTATATAGCAGTGCCAGGACAAGGTCATCTAGAGCCCAGGGCAAACATGCCAAATTGCGCCCCTCCTTCAAGATGTATGATTAGGTGTCAGCAAAAATCCCCCCCCCAAAAAAATCTGAATGCTTACCCCCTAAACATAAACCCCTCTTCCTCCCAGTACAAATCTACCCCCTGCTGTAATCCTCCCATGGCACAAATCTTTGCCCCCCCCCCCACCCCCCCAGCTCAAATCCTCTCTCTCCCCATATGCAACCAGTACAAGTTCACCCCCCCCCAAAAAAAAAAACAAAAAAAAAAACTTCCCCCTCCTAGAACAAATTCCCTAACCCTCAAGTTTCCCCTCTGAGCACAAATACCACCCAATCATCTGATCTTAGCACAAGTCCCTCCCCCCCCTCCACCATATTATCTTTTCTAGCACAAACCCCTGAAATCCCCCCTACTAGCACAAATCTTCTTCACCCATCCCCCCTCCCAACACAAATCCCCCCAAATCACCACTCCTAGCACGCCCTCTAAATTCCCTTTCCCAACATAAATTCCCTCCCCACAGTGCCCAGGGCTGCCGCCCCTCCTGCTCACTCCTTGTACCGGCCCTGCTATGTAGCTCTAAAGAAAACTTTCTAAAAGCTGGCACAGAGGTTATAGGAGTCTTAGGGTCACAACCTGAGGATTCTTATGTACCTTTGTCTATGTAATAAGTGTGCTGGGTATATTCTTGGGTGATAAGGTGAGATTGCACCGACCAAGACAGTTGGCACACAGCCACCTTCTCCCCATGGCAGGTGCCTTGCAAATAGATATGTTAAGATCAGAATTGAAGCACAGATTGGGGTATGATTAAGCTTAAAAGGTCCACCTACAGAAGTTGAGAGTCTACAAGAATGAATGAACATGAAGAAACCAATAAAGGTTGTTAAAAAATAAGTCTAATCCATGTATCCTTAGTAGCCCAAAAGACAACTTCTTAATCTATCTTTTATTATCTTAAGGCCCCTTTCACACGGGGCGGACTACGTCCAGCTGATCCACCGGCTCAGTGGCGGATCTCTCCGCTGATCCCCACCGAGCAGGCGGAGGACAGGTATGTGTATGCTCCACTATGCAGAGGAGACACGGAAACAGCCCGCTCTCCTCTATGGGGCGGTTGAATGGAAATGGACCGCCTGCCTGATCCGCTAAGGGCCAAGCTCAACCCCTGAAAAACAACCCCACACCATAACCCCCCTCAACCAAATGATTTGGACCAGTGCACAAAGCAAGTTCCATAAAGATATGGATGAGCAATTTGGGGTGGAGGAACTTGACTGGTTTGCACAGAGTTCTGACCTCAACCCGATAGAACACCTTTGGGATAAATTAGAGCGGAGACTGCAAGCCAGGCCTTCTCTGCCAACATCAGTGCCTGACCTCACAAATGCACTTCTGGAAGAATGGTCAAATATTCCCATAGACACACTCCTAAACCTTGTGGACAGCCTTCCCAGAACAGTTGTAGCTGTTATAGCTGCAAATGGTGGGCCAACTCAATATTGAACCCTACGGACTAAGACTGGGATGCCATTAAAATTCATGTGCATGTAAAGGCGGGCGTCCCAATACTTTTGGCAATATAGTGTGTGTGTGTGTGTGTGTGTGTGTGTGTGTGTGTGTGTGTGTGTGTGTGTGTGTGTGTGTGTGTGTGTGTGTGTGTGTGTGTATATATATATATACTGTATATATATACACACACACACACACAGTATCTCACAAAAGTGAGTACACCCCTCACATTTTTGTAAATATTTTTTCATGTGACAACACTGAAGAAATGACACTTTTCTACAATGTAAAGTAGTGAGTGTACAGCTTGTATAACAGTGTAAATTTGCTGTCCCCTCAAAATAACTCAACACGCAGCCATTAATGTCTAAACCGCTGGCAACAAAAGTGAGTACACCCCTAAGTGAAAATGTCCAAATTGGGCCCAAGTAGCCATTTTCATGTGACTCGTTAATGTTACAAGGTCTCAGGTGTGAATGGGGAGCAGGTGTGTTAACCACTTACCAACCGGCCCATAGCCGAATGACAGCTGCAGGGCGGTTGGATAACTCTGGGAGGGCGTACTATGACGTCCTCCCAGAATTCCCCTCTCACGCGCCCCCTGGGGCGCGCACCCGAACACATCCGTGACCGCCGGGTCCGGAGGACCCGGCGCATCACGGATCCCGGTAAATGGCCGCTGATCGCGGCCGTTTACCATGTGATCGCGCCGTCAAATGACGGCGCGATCACATGTAAACTAGGGTGACCAGACATCCCCGGTTTCTGGGGACAGTCCCCGGATTGAGGACACTGTCCCCGGACCAAGTCTGTCCCCAGTTTTGTCCCCGGATTGGATTTGAACAGGGGCTGGGGCAATTTCAAAGACAGCCCGTGCAGAATAAAAAGAAAAAATCTGAATTGCACCCCCCCCCTCCTCTGCCGCTCCTACTAGCTTATGGGGGTTTATTTTTTTCCATTATCTGTGTCCCTTTCTGATGATCATGTGCTGGTTGGAGCGGAGGGACTATTTCTTCAGTTTTGGGCGCATGCCCACTCAGCTCCACTCGCATGTTCTTCTGCCTTGGCTCAAGTCCCAGCCAACCGCCTGCCTGCTTATCTCCTTGCCTTCCCTGGTGGAGTGACCTTCTTCCACTCCCCACCCAGTAGTAGCCGGGGCCCGAAGAGTAAAGTCCCATACACACTATAAGATTTTCTGCTGATTTTTGTCTTCAGATTTACCAAAACCATGTAGTGCAAGGGCCTGGCTGATTGCATACAAATTGAAACTCCTAAGGTTTGACCTCATATTATATGGTTTTGGTAAATCTGAAGGAAAAAATCAGCAGAAAATCTGATAGTGTGTATGGGGCTTTAGACTTGACAGGCTGTGAGGCGGGCGGCGGCGGAGACAGGCAAAGAGTCGTCGATTGCTGCCATTACTAGTAAAAAAAAAAAAAAAATATGTCCCCTGATTTCAATTAAAAAATCTGGTCACCTTAATGTAAACAGACCGGCGTCATCTGATGACGCCGGTTCCTCTCCTCCCCTCCTGTGTACCGATCGGTACACAGTGACCGGAGAGGCGGATGGATGGATGGCTGCAGCGTTGTGGGCTGCATCTGTAGTGCCCACAGCGCTGCACAGAGACATCCAGCCATCCATCCATCCATGCTCAGCCATCCCCACTACACTGCAATGCTTTGCAATACTCTGCAACACCCCCACAATACTCTGCAATGCTGTGCAATGCTCTGCAATACCCCCACAATACTCTGCAATGCTGTGCAATGCCCTGAAATACCCCCACAATACTCTGCAATGCTGTGCAATACTCTGCAATACCCCCACAATACTCTGCAATGCTGTGCAATGCCCTGCAATACCCCCACAATACTCTGCAATGCTGTGCAATACTCTGCAATACCCCCACAATACTCTGCAATGCTGTGCAATACTCTGCAATGCCCCCACAATACTCTGCAATGCTGTGCAATGCCCTGCAATACCCCCACAATACTCTGCAATGCCGTGCAATACTCTGTAATGCCCCCACAATACTCTGCAATGCTGTGCAATGCCCTGCAATACCCCCACAATACTCTGCAATGCTGTGCAATACTCTGCAATGCCCCCACAATACTCTGCAATGCTGTGCAATACTCTGCAATGCCCCCACAATACTCTGCAATGCTGTGCGATACTCTGCAATGCCCCCACAATACTCTGCAATGCCCCCACAATACTCTGCAATGCTGTGCAATACTCTGCAATGCTGTGCAATACTCTGCAATGCCCCCACAATACTCTGCAATGCCCCCACAATACTCTGCAATGCTGTGCAATACTCTGCAATGCTGTGCAATACTCTGCAATGCCCCCACAATACTCTGCAATGCCCCCACAATACTCTGCAATGCTGTGCAATACTCTGCAATGCCCCCACAATACTCTGCAATGCCCCCACAATACTCTGCAATGCTGTGCAATACTCTGCAATGCCCCCACCATACTCTGCAATGCCCCTGCCATACTCTGCCATGCCCCCGCCATACTCTGCCATGCCCCCGCCATACTCTGCCATGCCCCCGCCATACTCCGCCATGCCCCCGCCATACTCCGCCATACTCCGCAATACCCTGCCATACTCCGCAATACCCCGCCATACTCCGCCATACCCCGCCATACCCTGCCATGCTGAGCCATGCTCAGCTGTACTCGCCCTCTGTATGTGGCCAGGCTGTGGAAGTCTCACACATGTGGTATCGCAGTACTCAGGAGGAGCAGGGGAATCTATTTTGGGGTGTCATTTTTGGTATGTACATGTTATGTGGTAGAAATATTGTATAAATGGACAACTTTGTGTTAAAAAAAAAAAAAAGCGTTTTAACCACTTCCCGCCCGCCGGCCGTCATACAACGTCCTTGACTTTGAGATATCTGAATGATGGTTGCAGCTACAGGCATCATTCAGATATCAACTTTTTCAGCCGGCGATTACCTACACCATGAGAATGATCATAGCGGCTGTTCCACTGCTTGATCATTCTTACGGGAGGTGAGAGGAGATGTCCCCCCTCCCGCGCTTCTACCGACTCACCGCTACGATCGAAGCCAGGATGTTTTTTTTTTTTTTTTTTTTTAATTTCAGGCTTCCCAGCCTAGAGGTGAGATGTGGGGTCTTATTGACCCCATATCTCACTGTAAAGAGGACCTGTCATGCCATATTCCTATTACAAGGATGTTTATATTCCTTGTAATAGGAATAAAAGTGGTCAAAATTTTTTTTTTTTTGAAAAAAGCATCAAACTAAAACAAATAAAATAAAATGAGCAATAAAAAAAAAAAAACATTTTTAAAGCGCCCCTGTCCCCGTGTGCTCGCATGCAGAAGCGAACACATACGTAAGTCCCGCCCACATATGAAAACGGTGTTCAAACCACACATGTGAGGTATCGCTGCGATCGGTAGAGTGAGAGCAATGATTTGGGCCCTAGACCTCCTCTGTAACTCAAAACATGTAACCAGTAAAAAATTTTAAAATGTCGCCTATGGGGATTTTTGAGTAGCAAAGTTTGGCGCCATTCCACAAGCGCGTGCAATTTTGAAAGGTGACATGTTGAGTATCTATTTACTTGGCGTATCTTCATCTTTCACATTATGCAAAAACATTAGGCTAACTTTACTGTTTTGGTTTTTGTAAAGCACAAAACAGTTTTTTTTCCAAAAAAAACGCGTTAAAAAAATTGCTGCGCAAATACCGTGCGAGATAAAAAGTTGCAATGACCGCCATTGTATTCTCTAGGGTCTTTGTTAAAAAAACATATATAATGTTTTGGGGTTCTATGTAATTTTCTAGCTAATAAATGATGATTTTTACATGTAGGAGAGAAATGTCAGAATTGGCCTGGGTGCTCCAGAACGCCTGAAGGTGCTCCCCTGCATGTTGGGCCTCTGTATGTGGCCACGCTGTGTAAAAGTCTCACACATGTGGTATCGCCATACTCGGGAGTAATAGCAGAAGGTGTTTTGGGGTGTAATTTGTGGTATGCATATGCGGTGTGTGAGAAATAACCTGCTAATATGACAATTTTGTGGGAAAAAAAAAAAAGTAAAAAAAAAACCTTGATTTTGCAAAGAATTGTGGGAAAAAATGACAACTTCAAAAAACTCACCATGCATCTTTCTAAATACCTTGGAATGTCTTCTTTCCAAAAAGGGGTCATTTGGGGGGTATTTGTACTTTTCTGGAATGTTAGGGTCTCAAGAAATTAGATAGGCCGTCAGTAATTCAGCTGTGATCAATTTTCAGATATTGGCACCATAGCTTTTGGACTCTATAACTTTCACAAAGACCAAATAATATCCACCGATTTGGGTTAATTTTACCAAAGATATGTAGCGGTATAAATTTTGGCCAAAATATATGAAGAAAAATTACTAATTTGCAAAATATTATAACAAAAATGAAGAAAAATTTATTTTTTTACAGATTTTTCGGTCTTTTTTCTTTTACGGCGCAAAAAATAAAGAACCCAGTGGTGATTAAATACCACCAAAAGAAAGCTCCGTTTGTGTGAAAAAAAGGACAAAAATTTCATATAGATACAGTGTTGCATGACTGAGTAATTGTCATTCAAAATGTGAGAGCACCAAAAGCTGAAAATTGGTCTGGTTAGGAAGGGGGTTTAAGTGCCCAGTTGTCAAGTGGTTAAATTTGGTGTTATTGCTCTCACTCTCTCATAATTTTCACTGGAAGTTCAACATGGCACCTCATGGCAAAGAACTCTCTGAGGATCTGAAAAAAAGAATTGTTGCTCTACATAAAGATGGCCTAGGCTATAAGAAGATTGCCAAGACCCTGAAACTGAGCTGCAGCATGGTGGCCAAGACCATACAGCGGTTTAACAGGACAGGTTCCACTCAGAATAGGCTTTTCCATGGTTGACCAAAGAAGTTGAGTGCACGTGCTGAGCATCATATCCAGAGGTTGTCTTTGGGAAATAGACATATGAGTGCTGCCAGCATTGCTGTAGAGGTTGAAGGGGTGGGGGGTCAGCCTGTCAGTGCTCAGACCATACGCCGCACACTTCATCAAATTAGTCTGCATGGCTGTCGTCCCAGAAGAAAGCCTCTTCTAAAGATGATGCATAAGAAAGCCTGCAAACAGTTTGCTGAAGACAAGCAGACTAAGGATATCGATTACTGGAACCATGTCCTGTGGTCTGATGAGACCAAGATAAACTTACTTGGTTCAGATGGTGCCAAGCGTGTGTGGCGGCAACCAGGTGAGGAGTACAAAGAGTCTGAGTCAAAGTGTGTCTTGCCTACAGTCAAGCATGGTGATGGGAGTGTCATGGTCTGGGGCTGCATCAGTGCTGCCAGCACTGAGGAGCTACAGTTCATTGAGGGAACCATGAATGCCAACATATAATGTGACATACTGAAGCAGAGCATGAACCCCTCCCTACGGAGACTGGGCCACAGGGTAGTATTCCAACATGATAACGACCCCAAACACACCTCCAAGATGACCACTGCCTTGCTAAAGAAGCTGAGGGTAAAGGTGATGGACTGGCCAAGCATGTCTCCAGACCTAAACCCTATTAAGCATCTGTGGGGCATCCTCAAACGGAAAGTGGAGGAGTGCAAGGTCTCTAACATCCACCAGCTCCATAATGTCATCATGGAGGAGTGGAAGAGGACTCCAGTGGCAACCTGTGAAGCTCTGGTAAACTCCTATGCATAAGAGGGTCAAGGCAGTGCTGGAAAATAATGGTGGCCACACAAAATATTAACACTTTGGGCCCAATTTGGATATTTTCACTTAGGGGTGTACTCACTTTTGTTGCCAGCGGCTTAGACATTAATGGCTGTGTGTTGAGTTATTTTGAGGGGACAGCAAATTTACACTGTTATACAAGCTGTACACTCACTACTTTACATTGTAGCAAAGTGTCATTTCTTCAGTGTTGTCACATGAAAAGATATAATAAAATATTTACAAAAATGTGAGGGGTGTACTCACTTTTGTGGGATACTGTATATATATATATATATATATATATACAGACACAGCATTTCCTTTTCCTGTTTTCCTGCAATTTGTATGTCCCCCCCGGTCCAGCTTGACATTTATTTATAGACAATGTGTATAGAGTTTTTACAAGTCTAATGACTCCTGATTTCTGCTCCCACGAGTCCTCTCCATGATTGGTTGTCTCTATGATTACGGATACTCTTGTTCCTTGTGTACAGACAAGTATTCTCTGGTTAGCGGGAGTGGATCTGCCCACACACTCATTTTACTGGAGTGCATTACAGGTAAAAGAAATGTTTTGCAACAACTGTTTTGCAAAAAAAACAAAAACACCGATGAGATGGTTGGCTTGAGGACAGTAGAGGGAAATGACCCTCTCCGGGGCTATCTTGGTGGTCCTCATGGTAATAGTAAAAAACATATATTTAGATATTATTTTTATCTTATTGCCCATAGATTTCTTTAAAGATGAAGTAGAGAATGAAATTAAAATTAGATGCAACAGTTGTCACCAAGAGGAATAGAGGGAAAGTCTTCCAAAAGAGACATCTGCGGTATGAGATGTGAGGGTTCCCTCACGTTGGAGAGATTTCTCCTCACTTCCTGTCTCCAGGCCAGGGGGCATGAAGGGGCGTCTCTCCAACAGGGGTCCAGACAGCAAAAGAAAAACCCTGAAAGGGGTTTTAAACATTTCCAACCCAGATTAGAAACCTTTAACTCTTAACATGCTCCCAATGAAGAATTGATCGTGCTGTTTTGCTGATAGCATTGTCAATAAATGTACCTTTTGGGTCATTTTGCAGTAATGTTATAAAGAAGTCAACTATTTGGGGGATCAGATGAAAATTGTGTGCAGACAATCTCAAACAGGGGTCTATAAACTTTCTAAACTGAGGGACAGTTTATTGTCCTTCGGACTTTTGAGGGGGGCCGGGCTGTGGCCAGTGAGTGTAAAAAAAGCTCCAGTGTCAATGGGAGTAAATAGTGCCCCATCATTGGTGTCAGTGGGAGGAATAATGCCCCATTGTTGGTATCGGGGAAGAATTAGTGCCCCATCACTGGTGTCAGTGGGATGAATAGTGTCCTGCCTTTGGTATTAGTGGGAGGAATAATGCCCCATCATTGGTGTCAATGGGAGGAAAATTTCCCCATTGTTGGTATCAGGGGAAGGAATAATACCCCATCACTGGTGTCAGTGGGAAGAATAGTGCCCTGCCATTGGTATCATTGGGAGGAATAATGCCCCATCATTGGTGTCAGTGGTAGGAATAGTTCCCCATTGTTGGTATCAGGGGAAGGAATAGTGCCCCATCATTGGTGTCAGTGGTAGGAATAGTTTCCCATTGTTGGTATCAGGGGAAGGAATAGTGCCCCATCATTGGTATCCGTGAGAGGAATAGTGTCCTGCCTTTGGTATCAGTGGGAGGAATAATGCCCCATCATTGGTATCTATGGAAGGAAAATTGCCCCATTGTTAGTATCAGGTGAAGGAATAGTGCCTCATCACTGGTGTCAGTGGGAAGAATAGTGCCCTGCCATTGGTATCATTGGGAGGAATAATGCCCCATCATTGGTGTCAGTGGTAGGAATAGTGCCCCATCATTGGTGTCAGTGGGATGAATAGTGTCCTGCCTTTGGTATCAGTGGGAGGAATAATGCCCCATCATTGGTATCAATGGGAGGAAAATTGCCCCATTGTTGGTATCAGGGGAAGAAATAATGCCCCATCACTGGTGTCAGTAGGAAGAATAGTGCCCTGCCATTGGTATCATTGGGAGGAATAATGCCCCATCATTGGTGTCAGTGGTAGGAATAGTTCCCCATTGTTGGTATCAGGGGAAGGAATAGTGCCCCATCATTGGTATCAGTGGGAGGAAAATTGCCCCATTGTTGGTATCGGGGAAGAATTAGTGCCCCATCACCGGGGGCAGTGGGATGAATAGTGTCCTGCCATTGGTATCAGTGGGAGGAATAATGCCCCATCATTGGTATCTATGGGAGGAAAATTGCCCCATTGTTAGTATCAGGTGAAGGAATAGTGCCTCATCACTGGTGTCAGTGGGAAGAATAGTGCCCTGCCATTGGTATCATTGGGAGGAATAATGCCTTATCATTGGTGTCAGTGGTAGGAATAGTGCCCCATTGTTGGTATCAGGGGAAGGAATAGTGCCCCATCACTTGTGTCAGTGGTAGGAATAGTTTCCCATTGTTAGTATCTGTGACCGGAATTATGCCACATTGCTGGTGTCAGTGGGAGGAATAGTGCCCTGCCATTGGTATTGGTGGGAGAAATAGCGCACCAAGGGGCAGATAAAGGCAAGCAAAGGGCCAAATCCGGCCCCCTGGCTGCAGTTTGGAGACCACTGATCTAGACCTACGTATATATTACTCCAGATCAGTCAACCTTTTTATTGGAATATAGAAATAACCAGGTTTCATCCTCCCGATTATACCCTATACAGACAATACTTAGGAAGGCTAAAGCAAGTGCGCCCAGGGGTCGGATCTCCCTCGAGATTTGGGAACTGGAAGAATGAATAAAAACAATCTTTCTTCTTTCAGATTGGTAGAATGTTGTTAGGCACTGGTCAAAGTAAAAAAAACCCAGGGCTTAAAGTGGTTGTAAACCCTTACATATACCAAAAGAAGTGACTGGCCTCAGGTGATACACAGAAACAAATCCTCCTACATAAGTTGTACCTGTTTACCTGCTGCGTCTTATCTTCTCTTTTCTACATCCATTCAAAGTCCAGCATTTATAAAGCTTGTCTGAGCTGTCAGTAAAAAGGGTCAGAGAGCAGAGCTCGGTGAGGAGAGCTCTGAGAGCTCATTAAAAGGAAGGGACAGAGCTGGAGATCCCTCACCTGTCACCATTTTTTCTCTTGGTGTCAGGAAAACTTGTCAAAACTGATTCATGCTGATAGCAAAGGAAGGAGGCAGAAGACAGGAATTACACTTAACGCCCTAATTGAGACAACTACACACTATAGAGCGGGGATATGCAACTAGCGGACCTCCAGCTGTTGCAAAACTACAAGTCCCATCATGCCTCTGGGTATCATGCTTGTGGCTGTCAGAGTCTTGGGACTTGGGACTTGTAGTTCTGCAACAGCTGGAGGTCCGCTAATTGCATATCCCCGCTATAGAGGGATATGCTTTGTTCATATTTCATGTCTGAGGTTCACAACCACTTTAATGATCCATTGTATTGGCTGAGTAGATTATAAGTGAAGGCTTCCGAGATGGAGAAAGTTTAGGAGATTTCTTCAGGCATGGGGTCAAAGACCTGATCAAAAGCTTTCATTTATAATCTACTATCAGTATCTTTCATTTTTTACAGCTTCTTCTACAATGAGGAAATATCAGAACAAAAGCGAGAAATTGCTAAAAAGTTCATTTAAAAAATGAAATGGGTCCCAGCATTGGATGAAATTTACTAAGCGGTGGAGAGGTCCTGGGAAAGACGGTTTTTTTTTTTTTGCTTTTTGTAATAAAAAAATGCTGTTTTTGCTCTTGTTGTCTTATTATTGTTCTTATATTGAAATGTCAAATGTCCCTGGTCTCAAATGTTGATGTCTGGTAAAGCAAGATTTGCCCATCTTTGCTTCCCTGACAAACATTTCTTTTTATGTTTTTTTTTTTTTTTTTTGTGGTCTTCCAACGTTTTATTTATTTATTTATTTATTTCAGGTACTTATATAGCACCGTCAATTTACGCAGCGCTTTACATATACATTGTACATTCACATCAGTCCCTACCCTCAAGGAGCTTACAATCTAAGGTCCCTAAACTCACATTCATACATACTAGGGACAATTTAGACAGGATCCAATGAACCTACCAGCAGGGGCGTCACTAGGGGGTGGCTTTTGGGGCTATAGCCCCGAATCTGGGGCGAATAGCCCCGAGTCTCTGCAGGGGTCCCCAAAGGGGCGGGGAGGCTCTCTGGGGACCCTTATGTAAGTGGGGGGCTCTCTGGGGACCCTGATGCAAGGGAGAGGCTCTCTGGGGTCCCTGATTTTAAGGCAGAGGCTCTCTAAGAACCCAGATTTAAGGGGGAGGCTCTCTGGGTGACCCTAATGTAAGGGGGCCTCTCTGGGAACCCTGATGTAAATGGGGGGCCCTCTGGGTACCCTGATGAAAGGGGGAGGCTCTCTGATGACTCTGATGTAAGGAGGAGGCTCTCTGGGGACCCTGATGTAAGGGGGGACTCTCTGGGTACCCTGATGTAAGGGGGCTCTCTGGGGAACCTGATGTAAGTGGGGGGCTCTCTGGGGATATATATACACACATACGTATATTACTGTATATACATGTGTATGCCCGCCCAAGCAAATGACTTTCTTTACTACGCTGCTATGGGCTCTAGCCACAGATCTTTTGTAGACCTAGCAACGCCCCTGCCTACCAGCATGTCTTTGGAGTGTGGGAGGAAACCGGAGTACCCGGAGGAAACCCACGGAGGCACAGGGAGAACATGCAAACTCCAGGCAGGTGGTGTCGTGGTTGGGATTCAAACCAGCGATCCTTCTTACTGCTAGGCAAGTTTTCTGTTTCATTATGACTCCTGGCTACAGCATGGCTCCTATGTACAATGCCAGGTCCATAAAGACATGGGGGTTATTTACTAAAGGCAAATCCACTTTGCACTACAAGTGCACTGCAAGTGCACTTGAAAGTGCACTTGGAAGTGCAGTCGCTGTAGATCTGAGGAGAAGATCTGAAATGAGGGGAAGCTCTGCTGATTTTATCATCCAATCATTTGCAAGCTAAAATGCTGTTTTTTATTTTCCTTGCATGTCCCCCTCAGATATACAGCGACTGCAACTCCAAGTGCACTTGTAGTGCAAAGTGGATTTGCCGTTAGTAAATAACCCCCTATAGGGTTTGATTAACTAAAGCCAATTAGACTATGCACTTTGCAAAGTGCAGTTGCTCCAAAGCTTAGTAAATGAGGTAAGGCTTCACTTTGCAAGGAATACCCAATCACGTGCAAGGAAAATAAAAAAATACAATTTTTGCTTGCACATGATTGGATGATGGAAGTCAGCAGAGCTTCTGCTCATTTACTAAGCTTTGGAGCAACTGCACTTTACAAAGTGCACAGTCTATTTGCCTTTACTGAATCCACACCAGGGGGTGGATTCAGTAAAGGCAAATAGACTGTGCACTCTGCAAGTGCAGTTGCCCCCCAGAGCTTAGTAGATGAGGTAAAGCTTCACTTTGCAAAGAATACCCAATCACATGCAAGGAAAAAAAAAAAAACAGCATTTTGCTTGCACAAGAGTAGATGATGGAAGTCAACAAAGCTTTGGGGTTGATTTACTAAAGGCAAATAGACTGTGCACTTTGTAAAGTCCAGTTGCTTCAGAGCTTAGTAAATGAGGTAAAGCTTCACGCTGCAAGGAATACCCAATCACGTGCAAGGAAAATAAAAAACAGCATTTTTGCTTGCACATGATTGGATGATGGAAGACAGCAGAGGTTCTGCTCATTTACTAAGCTCTGGACAAGTGTTCTTGCAGAGTGCACGGACTATTTGCCTTTAGTAAATCACCCCCATTGTCTCATTTAGTAAGCTCTGGAGCAAATGCCCTTGTAAAGTGCACAGACTATAGAGGGTTGATTTACTAAAGGCAGATTGACTGTGCAAAGTGCACAGTCAATTTGCCTTTAGTAAATCAAACCCACTTTGCAGGGGCATTTGCTCCAGAGCTTAGTAAATGAGACAATGGGGGTGATTTACTAAAGGCAAATAGTCCGTGCACTCTGCAAGAGCACTTGCTCCAGAGCTTAGTAAATGAGCAGAACCTCTGCTGTCTTCCATCATCCAATCATGTGCAACCAAAAGCATTTTTTTTTTTAAAATTTTCCTTGCATGTACTATTCTTTGCAAAGTGAAGCTTTACCTCATTTACTAAGCTCTGGAGCAACTGCACTTTGCAAAGTACACAGTCTGTTTGCCTTTAGTAAATCCACCCCTATTGTCTCATTTACTAAGCTCTGGAACAAATGCCCTTGCAAAGTGCACAGGCTAGTTGCCTTTAGTAAATTAACTCCATGGCTTCATAGTAGAGCTGCACAATTAATCGTTAATCAAAATCGTGATTTTTTTTCCCCTTCCTGATCTTCAAAACTGCATGTCACGATCTTTCCAACAAGTGCAGAGAGTTCTCACAGCTGGAAAAAAAAAATCCTGGCAGCCTGCCAAGTTTTATTTAAAACACGTGAATAAGTAGAAACGGATTGGCGTGTAGATGAGGGAAGCTTAACCATTTAAAGACCAAACCTTTTCTGACATTTGTTGCCTACAAGTAAAGATCATTATTTTCTGCTAGAAAATTACTTGGAGCACCCAAACATGATATGTTTTTTTTCTTTTTAGCAGAGACCCTAGAGAATGAAATGGTGGTTGTTGCAATATTTTATGTCACACCGTATTTGCGCAGCGGTTTTTCAAATGCAATTTAAAAAAAAAAAAAATACACTTTAATTAATTTAAAAAAAAACGTAAACAGTAAAGTTAGCCCAATTTTTGTATAATGTGAAAGAAGATGTTACACTGCGAGAATCGTGATCTTTATTCTAAGCAAAAAAAAATCTCATTTTAGCCAGAATCGTGCAGCTCTACTTCATAGGTTGGATTTGAAGGAACTCAAGTGACCTGCACTGAGCCCCGACCCCAACCCGACTGAACACCTTTTGGATAATCCTGATTGTGAGCCAAGTCTTCTAATCCAATATCACTTCCTAACCTCCAAATACTCTTTTGGCCGATTCTGCATACATTCCCACAGACACTCTCTGGTGTAATGGACACACATGGACATCCTCAAACAGCAAGGCAGCTCAATGGCTCTGCTTTACTGTTAATCTTTTTCAAAGCAAACCTATTGCCCTTTATAGATGAATGATTTCTTATTTCAGGAGTTGTTCATCACGTATGCTGACTGTACTGCCTGACATTGTGGGTAACCAATAAAGAGTATACTTTCAATACCAAAACTTTTTATTACAATTATCAATCGTTAGCACAGCGCGTATTTAATAATGGCAAAGGCATGTCTAAAAGTATTTTCAGGGCATTATTAAACTAAAAATGTCTAATAACTGAAAACATTATAATATAAAGGACTTGTAGTAAAAAACATTATCAGGGAATACAAACAGACATTTTTGTGCTACTTTTTATCCACTTGCAGTCCAGCCTAGGAAGGATTGAAGAAGGTGAAGATCTGCTCTTGGTGTCCTGGTTGGGACTGTCGCCCCCTACTTGCAGGGCATAGATAAGACAGATGAGTGCTGGTGGTAAGCCAACGCAGTATAAGTGACTGCACTGTGCCACTGAGCTGCATCAGCAGGCATTGGAATTTTCAGAACGGCTGCCACAGAATCGTTTAAATGTCAATGAAGAAAATATTTGCCAAGCTATAGATCAGTCTGAATGAGTCTTAACCCCTTTCTGCATCGATCGAAACATAATTTCGTGTCTGGGTAATCCCTATTCCCAAAGGGGTGCATTTCCTAGTCCGGTGTCACTGAATATATGCACTGTATGTTTGAGATATATACATATAAATACAATATATAAAACAATATAAATATATATATATATATAGATATATATATATATATATATATATATATATATATATATATCTATATATATAGATATCTATATCTATATATAAAACTATATATATATATATTTTTTAATATATATAAACTATATATATATGAAAAACAATATATATATATATATATATATATATATATATATATATATATATATATATATATATAAAACTATAGATCGATCGATCTATCTATCTATCTATCTATCTATCTATCTATCTATCTATCTATCTATCTATCTATCTATCTATCTATCTATCTATCTATCTATCTATCTATCTATCTATCTATCGTACATATTTAGCTATATACCCGTATATTAAGCATATATATAGAAATAGATATACACACTTTGATATAGCACAACGAATGAGGATTAATCTAGGCAATTTCAGGCTCTCCCTCTCTAGGGTTGCATTCACATCTGCGCATTCCTGTTTGCATTTTTTTTTTTGCACCTTTTTCCTAAGATCCCGAGCGTTGCGCATAGAGCAGCCCGCTCACTTGAATGGGCGACCTTAACACACGCGACAAACACCCCAATAAAAGTGCCTGTACTGTTTTTTTTTGGAGTGCTGAGTAGCGTGTTTTTTACCGCACTTTTTGTTGTCATGTGACAAAACACGTGGCAGATGCGCACCCACTTCCCGCACTCCTCGGGGTGTGATTAACATTTAATGGCAATGCAAGCGCGATGCGCGTTTGCAGCGCGTTTCCAAAACTTGCAGCAAGGTGAGCGTTTTCTGTGCGGTTTGCCGCTTGAACCGAAACGCAGAGAAGTGAATGGGGTGTAAGAGGAATACTTTTCATTGTCTTCACCCAAAATTCACACAACTGTCATAAAAGATTCACACTTTTCTCTCTCCCCCCCTCTCTCTCCCTCTCTCTCCCCCTCTCTCTCCCTCTCTCTCTCTCTCTCTCTCTCTCTCTCTCTCAAACGTGTTTTTTTTTTTGTTTTGTTTTTTTTACAGTAGGTGAGTCAGTCACTGGCTCTCCTGGATATTTGTCCCATGCATCCACTTACTAACATTGTTCTTGAACTTTCCTACAGTCATCTATATTAGATAGATAGATAGATAGATAGATAGATAGATAGATAGATAGATAGATAGATAGATAGATAGATAGATAGATAGATAGATAGATAGATAGATAGATAGGTAGATAGATAGATAGATAGATAGATAGATAGATAGATAGATAGATAGATAGATAGATAGATAGATAGATAGATATATAGATAGATAGATAGATAGATAGATAGATAGATAGATAGATAGATAACTGCTTGTATTTTGTTTTGTAGGCAGACCCAGAGGGTTTCAAGCAGTTCAAGCAGTTCATGTGTTTTGAGAATAAATAGATAGATAACTGCAGAAAAAGTGTTTTTTGTTTATATATATATATCTAAACAAAAAACACTTTTTCTTCAGTTATCTATCTATCTATCTAATATAGATGACTGTAGAAAAAGTTTATATACATAGAGAGAGAGAGAGAGAGAGAGAGAGAGAGAGAGAGAGAGAGAGAGAGAGAGAGAGAGGGAGAGAGAGAGAGATAACTGCAGAAAAAGTGTTTTTTTTTTGTTTCTTATATATATGTATAATATAGATGTTTGCAGAAAAAGTTATATATATATATATATATATATATATATATATATATATATATATATATATATATATATATATATATATATATGGATATATCTAGATATACATTTAGATATAGATTATAAATGATTAAAAATAAAATTTGAATGAGATTTTAATAAATAAAGATATGTATTTATGTATGTCTCCCATGGTTCAGAGAAGCAGGATCTTCTATCCTATGGACAGCGTAGGACCCACTGATATTGGGGTACTTCTACGTAGTAGTGGGCTTACCACTATATGGCCATATGGTGTAACTAAATCCCCATATTTTCTGAATATGCACAGGTGTTTTTAAATAGCCTTGCAGGAGTTAAATGTCATTTTTTTATGTGTATAAATAATGTGTGTAATACTTTTTTCTATTTATATTTATATATTTAATATATATATATATATATATATACATACATATATATATATATATATATATATATATATATACACATATCTTTATTTATTAAAATATAATTCAATTTTAATGTTTTTTTCATTTTGTGCAGCAGTTTTATATATATATATAAAACAGTTAAAAATATATCTACATCTGTATGTTTATATATATATATATATATTTAAACCTAAATTTGTCAAGTCTTGCATTGCAAATGGATAACATTAAGGAAGTTCCAGCAAAGTCAATATACAATCATGACGGGGGGGTACATACCTTGCAGATGTCCACTTGGATCCAGCAGACCTCAATGATCAGCCAGCACTTGCCCTGAGTATTTATGTGCTCTGTCCGCCTGGGTGAGGATGAATTTGCTGCTGACGTCCAGGCTCTGCTCTGTGATTAGTGAGATTCAGCTGTAAGTCACAGCACATTCCATCAGGTTACTTGGAGGTCTCCCATGGGCCCCCACCTTTAAGTCAGCTTAGTATTGAAATGAGCAATATTTTTCCAGGGAATAGGAAGTCATGTGTGTGGGTTGTGTATATATATATATATACAGTGTATATCAGGCTGTGTCATTTGTGCAGAGTGAGGTCCCAGCCTTCTACCTGTTCATCCAGGTAGATCATTAAATCCCACGCATAGGGAGGTGCATCTGAAGCCTCGTCATGTCAGTATTTCTGCAGGTGTCCCTCTAGCCTTGTTCATATAGAATAAAAAAATAAAGATGCATGTGTATATAAATTATAAAAATGTAATCTTTGCTGCAGCTTTTGTGCATCCCCTTCCTTTTGTAATAAACATAATACTGTAGAGGTGGAGGGAGGTGGGGGCTTCACTTTGTTCTTCCAGTAATGAAGGAAACACTTTGGGGCTGATTTACTAAAGGCAAACAGACTGTGCACTTTGCAAAGCAAGTGCAGTTGCTCCAAAGCTTAGTAAATAGGGTAAAGCTTCACTTTGCAAAGAGTACCCAATCACATGCAAGGAAAATGACAAAAAACAGCATTTTAGCTTGCACATGATTGGATGATGGAAGTCAGTAGAGCTTCTGCTCACTTGCTAAGCTCTGGAGCAACTCCACCTTGCAAAGTGCACAGTGTAAATGAACCCCTATGCCTTGGAAATTTTAGGGGTGATATATTTCAATTTGAACTCCAGGCAAACAGCTTAATACATAGCTAAAATACATATAATGAAGCTGTCTCACTTGCCAAAGGATCGCATTTCTGCCCCTCCAGTTACACAGCCCATAACACAACACAGCCCTGTCTGGCAAAGAAGAAGACCTGATTTTTATCTGCTGCAGCTATATAATACTTTCAGGTCTTGTCCCTCCCCCAGCCTGTGAATGGAGAAGCAGCATATCTCCGTCACTCTGCTCACTCCTCCTTTCAGCATGTCATGCAGCTGAAAGACCCCTGGTATTGCTGTACAGGGAATTGCAAGATGCTGATACCATGTCAATTTCAGGTACTTACACTGTTTGCAAGAAACTTATATATTTAATAATGTAATAATAAGTACAGAGCTACAGTATTTTTTGTATATTTTATATCTGCATGGAGTATCTTGGGAGGTTAGGTTGTGAGAGAGTTAGGTGTGTCAGCAGGAAATAAAATGAAAGTGTGATGCTTCTACCCTTTTGCCTTGCAAACCTGGAACGACAATACCATACCTCCCAACTTTTTTTGAGATGGGAATGAGGGACACCTATTAACTAAAGTATGTAGGCATAGGACACACCCCCTGACACACCCCCTTAATGGAGAATTTCACACAAAAAAAATATATGATTGGTTAAACCCACAAGTGCTTTTTTTTATACCTCTACTATTCCTTTATATTGGCTTTTGGAATTTACAAATTCAGCAATTTAGAATTTAGATGAAAGGTTTAGTACTGGGAAAACTTTTTGATAGATAAATAGTGCATTTTATATAGAACTATATAGATCAGACCAAAATGAGGGACTAATGAGGAGGAAAAAGGGACAGAGGGAGTTAGTTCCAAATCAGGGACAGTCTCTTAAAATCCGGGACAGTCCCTCGAAATCAGGGCCAGTCCCTCGAAATCCGGGACAGTTGGGAGCGATGCAATACCTGTGCTCAGACCACAGCTGTAAACACCCTCAAACTATCTTCCAGAAAGAGGTCAACAACAATGCACGTCATCTGTATAAAATCTTCTTTATTTACTTCAAATCCATCCAGATAAAGAGAACAATGCACAAACGTTGACGCGTTTCAGTCTGGGTGGGCTTTAGTCAAAACCAATACGGCATCTGCTGACTTTATATAACAGGACATTTACCTGTCCAGGTATCCAGCACGTCCTCACCCGGTCTAGTTCTTCGGCAGTCTTTTTGGTCCCCGGCGCCAGCATGTTTACCGTGGGAAACCGGATGTGACTCCTTGGGGCTTCACAGCTGGCTTCCCACTGGGCATGCACGGGCGAATGATCCCACAGCTTTTTGGGACCTGTGAAGTGTCCCAGAAGGGTGAGCAAAAAAAGCTGGGGCAACAAACTTCCTCTAAAATTGCTTAGGCCAGTGATGGCGAACCTTGACACTCCAGATGTTTTGGAACTACATTTCCCATGATGCTCATGCACTCTGTAGTGTAGTTGAGCATCATGGGAAATGTAGTTCCAAAACATCTGGGGTGCCAAGGTTCGCCATCACCGACCTAGGCAATCCGAGTGGAAGTGGGAGCGGGTACCTGTCAAAACCAGGTACAGGCAGGTGCAGTTTACTTTCTCTACTGCAGGTGGCACGCAACCACAGTGGCCCTGCAGCTGGAGAGGAAGTCATGATGAACATGGTTCCTCTATGAATTCCTGGGTCACTGGGGAAGTAATCTGGTTGGATGCTGTAGCTCCATGTGACTATGGTGGCCATCTTGGGTCAGGCAGAGCCTTTTTAGGGCCTCGGCTCCCAGGCTTGGTGTGCTTTTTGCAAATGGGTAGTGTAGTGAAAGGTACCCCGCCTGTTAGGAACCATGAGGTACTAGTAATAGGGAGAGGTTCCTGGCGAGGAGGGAAAGTGTAGGGTCGCAACTCTTCAGGGCAACTCCCCGCTTGGGCACGAGACGGCCCAGCCGCATTCTGCTCCGTTCAACAGATGTTGTCAGTCCGGGTGAAAACTGCTTCAATCATGTTGCTAAAACCGTGAGTGTACCTGGTTGGGCAGTCTTACCACCGCACCACAATGCACCCCCCCACCCCTATTCACACTCCCCCCTCAAAAATATAACATGCCAATTGTGGTAGAGGAGAGGGGAGGAGGACATAAAGCGGAACTTTCCCTCTTGGGTGAGGCTTTTCAAACTCTGCAAAGTACAATTTATGATACTGTTAGAGGTTTTAGTACCCCCTCTGTGTGGCATCTAACGTTCTGTGCTTTGCATCAATGAGGTTGACTTACTAAAGGAAAATAGACTGTGCGCTTAGCAAAGTGCAGTTGCCCCAGAGCTTACTAAATGAGATAAAACTTCACTTTGCAAAGAATACCCAATTATATGTAAGGGAAAAAAAATGCATTTTTGCTTGCACATGATTGGATGATGGAAGTCAGCTTCTGCTTATTTACTAAGCTCTGAAGCAACTGCACTTTGCAAAGCGCACAGTCTATTTGCCTTTAGTAAATTAAATCCATGTGTTTAATGTGTTTAAAGCTGAGCTGTGTTCTACTGGAGGGGGGTTAAATGAAATGTGTTACGCCATCTCTGACTGTACACAACAAAAATAAGATTTAAATCTGACTTTCGAGTTTTGGGAAAAACGAGGATGGCATTGTGTGCAGTATGGCTCCCCCATTCCTTCCACACACCTTTTGGGGTTATTAGATGTTATTATCATCATACTGATGCCATCCAGGAAACTAAGCTCTTTAACACTGCTACTGCATTTAAAGTGGAGTTATGACCAGGAAAAAAAATATATTTTTACTACAGAAGGGACATACTATGGGGTGGATTTACTAAGTGCAGATGCTCTAGACTAGAGCTTAGTAAAGGAGCAGAAGCTCTGCTGACTTCCATCATCCAATCATGTGCAAGCAAAAATGCTTTTTTTTTTTTAACCACTTACCGGTCGCGCTATAGCAAAACGAGGGCGGCCGGCTAGTTCTGGGAGGGCGTTATATGACGTGATCGTGCCCCTCGCGCACCCACAGCTGATCACAGATCGGGGTAATAAGCCAAGCACAGCGGCTCTTTACCACGTTATCAACTGTGTCCAATCACAGCTGATTATGATGTTAACGCACTTACCGGTTATCGAAATTCCTCTCCTCACATTATCACAGTGTGAGAAGAGGAGGGAGCCGGTAACCGGCTAGTGTGAAAGGGGACATCTGGACTGATAATCAGGGCACTGATCATTAGTGTCCTGATTATCAGTGCAACCTCCACAGTGAACATCAGCACTGCCTACCAGTTACCGTCAATGCTGCAAATCAGTGCCCATCAGTGATGCCAATCAGTGCTCATCGGTGATGCCAATCAGTGCTCATCGGTGATGCCAATCAGTGCTCATCGGTGTCGCCTCATCAATGCCACCTATCAGTGCCCATTATCAGTGCAGCCTCATCAGTGCCCACCAGTGCTGCCTCATCAGTACAGCCTATCAGTGCCTCCTCATCAGTGCCCATCAGTACTACCAATCAGTTCTGCCAATTAGTGCCTCCTCATCAGTGCCGCCTATCAGTGCCCATCAGTGCAGCCTCATCAGTGCTTTCTCATCAGTGCCCACTAGTGCCGCCTCATCAGTACAGCCTATCAGTGCCCATCAGTACAATCAGTGCTCATCAGTGCTGTCAATCAGTGCCAATTAGTGCTATCAATCAGTGTCAATCAGTACTGTCAATCAGTGCCCATCAGTGCTGCCAATCAGAGCCCATCGGTGCTGCCAATCAGTGCTCATCAGTGCTGCCAATCAGTGCGTCCTCATTAGTGCGGCCTATCAGTGCCCATCAGTGCCACCTATCATTGCCAATCAGTACTGTCAATCAGTGCCAATCAGTGCTGTCAATTAGTGTCAATCAGTACTGTCAATCAGTGCCCATCAGTGCTGCCAATCAGTGCCTCCTCATTTACTAAACTCTGTAGAATATGCTCTTGCAGAGTGCAACTGCAGTTTGTAAAGTCCACAGTCCTTTTGCCTTCAGTAGATCAAGCCCTAGGTGTGGTGTTAGTTGTCCCCTAGTGTAAAATCAAACCAATATTGCATCAATCATATATACATAAATGCATATGAAGATAAATAAAAATGAAATTACAAAAGTTTGTGAGCAATCATTCAAACCAACATTGAACAACGTCTCTTCAATAGTTCCTTCTATGCTTCTCCCAACCACCAATGCAGTGCATGCATTCATTTTATACACCACCGTGCTACCCTTCACCGGATGTGCTCTCACCTGATAGCTTTGACCCCCAGCTGAATGTAAGATCAAAAAAGCACATGTCTCCCCTTTATAATGGTCCTTAAATATTTTTCAACTCCTATGAGAGTCCTTAAAGTGGAGCTTTAGCCAGAAAATTAAGTCCTGCTAGATCACTTCCAGCGGGCCCCTTTTGCAGCTATAGCTATGTAAAATATGAACAAAAAGTCTCTATGCTGTTTAAAATCCAGTAATACAGTGTCTCACCCTGCTCTGCACATGCTCAGTTGCTCTCTATTTAAGGCACTGCTCTGCTGACAGCCTTAAAGTGGAATTAAACCCTCCTATCATTTACAGCCAAGGGCGCTGCTTCTGTTTGATCTTCAACTGCTATGGTGCTGCACATGTGATCAGTTATGACACCAGCCATTTGATGGTTTGACAGTTTGGTTGAGGGCAAAAAGCAAACGTGACAGTTAACAATTCCAGTGTAGCGGTACCCCCGTAAGGGCTGCTGATTTGGTTACTTAGCAATCCGCCAATCACCCCGCTGCCATACTCCCCACGACAAATTAAAGCAAAGAACAGTCAGTTTCATGGTTTTGTCATATTTATTGCGGGATACAACTTGGATGGGAGAAGGATAATATGAGATGCCCATAGCGTTTAGTACATTGCAAGTTGTATTTTGTTATTCAGTGGCCGTGGCCTTGCAAGAAACTTGATACACTCTTTGCACCCCAGTCTCTTTTAGTTTGAATAACTCTTCTGCAGACTATTACTTCCAATATCTTTGTGCAAATCCTTACTGCAAAAACACACTGATATCCTATTTCTTCACTTCCATTTGTACAAAGAAGAATCACTCTGAATAATTCCTCATTTGTAGACCATGATGGGATTGCCCATGTGAATTGAAAGAGCCAGAAGCGCACACCGCTTCTTCCCGATACCCCAGAGAATCAGACATCCACACAGTCTTTGGAAGGCACTACCATTGTGCTAACCAGGCCAGAGATAACACGGTATGTCCCCCCGATGACCTGACACATGGCAATGACACAATGACCTGACACATGGCAATGAGCGGACCACTGCTTTCAGCCAGTCCCGGACTATTAATGCTGTGTTCCCCGGCCACAGCATTCTACACTGACCTTTCTCTAAGAGGATGATAGTTCTGTGTCCCCGGTCACAGAACGCTGCTCTACTCTCCTCTGCTTGACTGCCACTTCTTTCTTCCAGATCTCTTCCAGCATGCAAGTCCTGTGTTCCCCGGTCACAGCAGCTTGATACTTCTTTAAGGATGAAGATCTTTATCTTAAGCTCCCTCCTGACATTTCCTCCATCCTTCCTCCGTGCACGGCGCATCCCCACGTGGGGACGCCCGGAACAGCAACTTAGTACTCCATTGTCTGTTCCTACTTTCCAAAACTAGCTAAATTTACCTGCACTTGGGCCCTGAGCTAGAAAAATATTACTCTAGCACCTACCTTTAGGTAGAGGGTGCTACACCAGCATTCCAGGAATGTATCCATTTTTTGAAACTGTTAAATTGATGGGTTTAGCTCTACTTTATCATTTACTACTGCTTAGGGGCTCTGGGCTTAAAGTGGTTGTAAACCCTCACATATACCCAGTGAAGTGAATAACCTCAGATGATACACAGAGATGAAACAAATCCTCCTGCATAAGTTTAACTTGTATATCTGCTGTCCTCCCCTTTCTACACTTTCCAAAGTGCAGATGGTGTTAAAAATCTTTCTTCATCTTTCAGCATTACATAGGGAAGGATGGAGAGACTGAACTTACACTGTGTGAGAGCTGATTGGAGGAAGGGGACACACCCTCCTCTCCACATAGGCAGAAGAAGAAAGGAACATGCAGAGCTGTAGTCTGAATAGACAAGCTCCCTGTTTATATTCCTCTAAGCACACTCTTATCTCGTTTTTTGGAGAATCTCACAGAAGTGACTCATGCTGATCACAGAGCAACGAAGCACCAGAGAGACACGACACTTAGAGCTTTGGAGAGAGATAAGTAAACACTGCAGATATATGTTATATATAGTTTAAATTTCATGATTGGTGTTTACAACCACTTCAAGCAAAATATCAGCCTCCAGCAAAAAAGAAACAGGAGCAATGCTGGAGGCAATTAACAGCACACAATACTTTTAGTAGCATCATTATTAATATGAAATGTATGTTCCTTGCTAAACAACATTATTTTTTAACAAGTTGATATGATAAAGTTATACTTTAAGCTGGATACACTCATTTTTCAGCAAGGCTTTCCTTACAATTTTCCAGACACTGTCTCTTTAAACCAACCTCATAGGAAAAGTACTCAATCGTGTAATAACTTTAAAACCACATTTATGAGTTTGACGACATTCACACTGTGCAGGTGCTAAGTTGCACCAAACAATAATAAGCATATGCAGCAGTGTAGCTTTTCAAATACACCAACATGTAGCATAGTTACAAAGGAAGCTGTATTCAAACCACCTTGCGTGATAACGTCATCCAAACCCGGTCCCTACACGTTTCGTCACAGGGTCACGTGACTTCATCAGGGAGAAATCTTTCAGGGGAATGCCTTCCCCCTGATGAAGTCATGTGACCATGTGACAAAGGTAATATTTTCAAATCAAGTAGATGTATACACATGATTGGTGGTTGGAAAAAGTATAATAAGCACACTTTGGATATTTTCTTTGAAAGACACATTTATGAGTTTATTCAATTTATTTTGTTCGATGTTGGTTCGAATGATTGCTCAAAAATTTTTGTAATTTTTATATTTTTTTATATACCAGCCTGTTACCGACCCGGCCTGCACCTTGACTCGGCTCTAGTCTCTGCATCAGTTTCTGACTTGCTCGCCAGTGTATGACCCAGCCTGCCTGTACCTGCCTTACTCCGGTCCTCATGGAGCATCCACCCCACCAGCTGCTGTACCTGCTTCTCAGTCTGAGGTGTTCCAGTACCAGCCTGTTCCAGCTTCCAGCCTACCTGCTGTTCCTGGTCTTTCCACTTTGTCTGTGTTCCTCCACAACTCCGCTAGAAGTTCCAGCCCAGCTCCGCTGCAGAGAACCTCCCTTGCACTCCTGTGCCTCCTGTCTTCTCTATCAAGGGCCTCGAGTCAGAGGTGTAAGAGAGGCCGTCCTCTGCATATCAGGCTCTACCACCAGGTATGTGACAGTGATGTGCAGCCTCATGCACACAATCAGATTTTCCGATGGGAATTGTGTGATGTCAGGCTGTTGGCGGAAAATCCGACCGTTTGTATGCTCCATCGGACAATTGTTGTGGGATTTTTCGTGGACAAATGTCGGATGGCAGGTTTTAAAATTTTCCGCTGACAAATGTGTGTTGTCGAATTTTCCGATCGTGTGTACACAAGTCCGTCAGACAAAAGTCCAAAGTACAATCACGCATGCTTGGAAGCAAGGACGGGCCAGAAGTGGTCAGTCTTGTAAACTAGCATTCGTAATGAAAAATTAACATTCGTGACATGTCAAATTATGAAATCTGCAAATGCAGCGCACAATTCTCTTCTTCTTTAATGGGATAATAAAGAAGCTGCTTTGCTGGTGATACTGATGGAGTTATTTCAAACTAATTTTAAAAGGCTTTTTTTTTTCTAGTGATTTTTTTTTCTTTTTTTTTGGGCAAGTTACCACAACACCATTATCCTGTAGTTTTTAAGATCAAAGATACAACTATGTTGGTGTCCCTTGTCAATTTTACATTGTATTTTTTTAAAAGTAACTGCCTACTCCCAAACTGTCATTTGAAGTAAAACACATAGCCAAGTATTATTCTACACAATTTTTTTTATTGTGCATTAAAAAAAGAAAACAAATAAAATTAGACATGCTATCTGCCAATATAACGTAACCAAAAAGTGCATTCTATGCATCCAAAAATATAGAAAATATACCAAATCAAATCATTATTATTCAACCAAAGAATAAAATAAAAGCCTCATGCATGTGTCCTGTTTCCTAATATAGGGGGTCAACAATGCCAAGAGTTGGTGAAAGCAGGGGTCCGTTATCCGGAAATAATTAAAAAAAAATCTGGATTATTCTCCTGGAGCTCCCGCAGCAAAGGCATATGACATAATTGGTCACGATTAATAAAGCAACCAATTTTTGGTCCAAGAAATCCTCCTCCTCCTGTTCCTGGACTGGACATGGGTCAAAGCAATAACTTCAAGGCCAATAATAAATAAAACGTTATCTCTTCTGATTCCGCAACATGTCTGGTTGACGAACGGACGTTCAGAAACGAACTGAACTTTTTTTTTTTAAGCATCCCATCCTGCGCAGAAGTGAACGCATACGTAAGCGGTGTTCAAACCACACATGTGAGGTATCGCCCCGATCATTAGAGCGAGAGCAATAATTCTAGTGCAGGACCATGTGACATAAAATATTGCAATGACTGCCATTTTATTCTCTAGTATCTCTGCTTAAAAAAAAAAATTACATATATATATATATATATATATATATATATATATATATAATGTTTAGGGGTTCTAAGTAATTTTTTTAGCAAATACTGATTTTAACTTGTAAGCAACAAATGTCAGAAAAATGCCTGGTCACACAGTTAGCTAATATACATGTTTAAGCAGTGCAAAAAGCTGTTCAAAAAAGGAGGACGATGTTCTAAAAAAAAATAATTGTAAAATGTACAACAATGACTGAACCCTTGTATTTGCTGAGAAGACACTATGGTCTCCCTTTAACCTGTGGCCCTATGAAGAGGCCAGTGGGTGCATCACAACAATTACAGTCCTGACTATGTCCTCCTTGTCTTTCTCTGTCAAGGTTTCCTTTCAGTTTGCACATCTGTGGGTAGCCTAATTTGGCTGCTACAAGGGAAAGGGAACAGAAAGCCAAGTGACCTGCTGTTAACATAAATCAAAGTGGCTTTTTACCGCTGTGCTGACTGTAGAGTTTATGACGCTTTCAATCTGTGTTCCTCTATGAGAAGTCAGGTCTAGCTGACCCAGGCTGTCCACTGGCTTTGTTCAACATGCCACTTACCTAAGAGAGATTTGGGGGCTTTGTGATATAGGCAGCCTGCTTGTCAAAAAAACTTGCTGTGTTCGATATTTGAGTCATGCCTATGTAAGATTTATTGCACATTGCACCTAGGGGCCATCTCATTACTCTTGCGGATAGGACTTCTTCAAGAGCTGTGCACTTATTCAGGCAGATTTTAGGCCATAAAAAGTTGTGTCAAGCCTCTATGCTAATGATCGTTCCGAGTACACTGCCCTAATGACTTTGTAATCCAACAAACAACCATTCAGACATTGAACAGCCAGGATGATAAATGCGGTCTATGCAAGGCAGGACATGTTGATATATGTAGCTTCAACACCATGCGACAGCGGTTTGTGCCTGCAAATATTTCCCATCAACGTTATTCTGATTTGCTGGTGTTGAAGCAATCTTAAAAAACTGAGTGCCACTGCCAATATACAAATGTGTGATGGTCTTGATAACCATGTGAGCCTGTTACTGTTATATTGTCACATAATGCAATTTAAAAGTGAACTTGTCAGCCCAATATTAGGTACCCTAAGGGGTTGATTTACTATAAGTGGAGAGTGCCATGTCTGGTGCAGCTGTGCATGGTAGCCAATCAGCTTTTAACTTCTGCTTGTTCGATTAGGCTTTGACAAAAAAAAAAAAGAAAAAGATAGGACGCTGATTGGGTTCTATGCAGAGCTGCACCAGATTTTGCACTCTCCAGTTTTACTAAATCAGTACCTTTCTAAACCAGAAAATTTCTGTGTACCCCTCTGATCATATTTTTCATTTGTTACTAAACACTTCCCCCAACTTCTAGAGAACCATTCTCTAGTCCAGCCTTCCTCAAACTTTTCAACACAGAGGAACCCCTGAAATATCTTTCCAGTCTCCGGGAACCCTTGCTACAAATGACTGTATCTACAACTCAATGCTCCTTGCGCTTGTGGTCATTGGGAAGAATGACCCCCTTACAGACAGCTAAAAAGATAAATCAGAGAGGCAAAAATTGCTCATTGCTCAAGGAACCCCTAGCAACCTCTGGAGGAACCCTGGTTGAAATACCCTGCTCTAGTCACATGACCCACCAAGCTGCCAACCCACTGCTTAGTGAGGGCCATTTATGTGTTCTGTTTGGACAAGGGGCAGTATGGGGGGGATTTAGCACCACTCCAGGAAAGTTGTTTGTAAGTACTAATCAGAGTCAGAAGGACATACAGAGAAGTATTTCCAGGCTCTTAAAGTTAATAGCAGGCACTTTATAATTTAATGCTAAATCTTTACAGTTCCTCTGCCAAGATCTTACCAAGATACTTAATTTTTTTAGAGTCTTAAGACAGGCTCTCTCAACCTTTTCAACACAGAGGGACCCTTGAAAGAACTTTCTGGTCTCAGAGAACCACTGCTACAAAGGATATCTAAAACTCATGATGCATTAGTGCTATGGTCACTGAGAAAAATGTTCCTTACATGGGTGATCATGGGAAAGAATTGCCCCCTTACAAATACCTAAAAAGATCAATGCCGTCAGTAGACCATATCTGAGAGACAGAAACTTCCCATTGCTCAAGGAACCCCTATCATTCTCTGGAGGAACCCTAGTTGAGAAACCCTGGTCTAAGATGTCCCTTGACAGCCCCAATAAAACAATTTACTCTCATGGACTCCAGTCATGAGCTGTTTCCACCAGAACTCCCTTTTTTGCCCAACTGCTCTGGCTTTAACACAAGAATAATGATGATGTCACATTTCCAGATGGATTCTACAAAATGTAGAACAGCTATTCTCAACTAGGGTTTCTCCAGAGGTTGCTAGGGATTCCTTGAGCTATTGCTAAGTGACCCTCTATCTGATGGTACCAGCAAAGTTCCAGAATCCACGCCGCTTGGCAGAGTCAATGGCATGGCACCACAAAGTTACACTTTTGCTGCAAACTTGTGAAAGGGGGGAAGCACAAACATCTGAATAGGAAACCAACAATCCAAATTTTCAGTTATTATTATTCTTTCTCCCGAAAGGGGCATGGCTGGAGAAATCCAAATCTTGTATATCCAAAATTTGGTTACAATGAATTGTAGAGCTACTCACAGTCCTCAGATGAAGGCTAGAAGATCCAAAGACTGAACAGTGACAGAAACCAGAATGCTTGTATGAACCAAAGCAGACACAACACCTTATCTAAGGCTAATAATAGTGAATGGATGGAATGATCTGGGCCAGGGGTCTCCAAACTTTCTAAAGAAAGGGTCAGTTTACTTTTTTTTAGACATTAGGAGGGTCTGACAGTGCCCAATGGGAGTAAACAATGCCCAATCTTTAGTATTAGGGGAGAAATAGTTGGTGTTAGTGGGAGGAGTAGTGCCCAATTTTTGTTGTCAATGGAAGGAATTATGCCCCATCGTTGGTGTCAGTGGAAGGAATAGTGCCCCATTTTGGGTTTCAGTGGCAGGAATAATGCTTCAAGGGCCAGATAAAGGCAAGCAAAGGGACGCATCCAGCCCCAATGCCTCAGTTTGGAAACCACTGATCTAGGCCAACCATGTGAAGAAGTGGATCTCCTTCCCTGGGGTAAAACGGGCTAGGGAACATATTTCCCATTGGGTATCTGAAAGATAGCAAGCAACAGTGTTATGACAAACAGAAAGTGTACTTTTTACCATCTCCGGCTATGAAAAGAATTCAACAAATTTTTTTTCATTATTCCAAAGTGTGATAAATTGTGTACAGTTGACCTGCCTAAAGGTATTGGGGACTTTACAATGGCAAGTGGTTAACAATGGCAGGAGAAACATTTATGGCACAGAGCTTTTTTGAGGTCTAGTAAGAAGCAGTAGCTTAAGGAAAACCTCAGGTAGAGTCTATCAGATCTGGTGACTTTCAGGTTGGGAATTCCTAGTTTCCTTCATCAAACCTGAAGAGAGATGGGTGGTTGCTTGTTGTCCATACCTGGAGAGGAACTAGTGGAGCAATGAATGGTCTGAAGCTTACAAAGGACATCTCTACTGATGGAAAGGAAAGCATGTTGAGAGGGTGCACTACCAGGCGTGTGGCCCTATCGAGGATGCTAGTGTAGAATATTCTGTGTTTTGATAAAAAGCCGTCTCTATCTTACTTGTCTATGTTGGCTCCAATACCCCAGATTCCTGTTACAGCCCTGTTCTGATTGCTCAGTATCCAGGACACAGCAGATGAGAACTGACAACATCAGCAAGTGTTCAGCTTAAGGTGATATTTAAGTCTTGTTTTTTTTTTTGTTTAAAAATAATAAACCTGTCATACTTACCTGCTCTGTGCATGGGTTTTGCACAGAGCAGCCCAGATTGTCCTCTTCTCGAGTCCTTCGCCAGCGCTCCTGTCCCCTCCCTCCTGCCGAGAGCCCCCACAGCAAGCAGCTTGCTATGGGGGCACCCGACCCGAGCTGCTGCTCTGTGTCCATTCAGACATGGAACCGGGGCTCGGACCCGTCCCCTCTCTCTTTTCTTTAGCTCACTGATTTTAATTGACAGCAGCGGGAGCCAACGAGGAGGGAGAGTCCCAAACAGCCGAGACTCTCCTGCAGCATCGCTGGATCAAGTTGGGGCTCAGGTAAGTATTAGGGGGGCTGAGGGGGGCTGCTGCACATAGAATGCATTAAGATAAAAAAAACCTTCTGCCTTTAGAACCACTTTAACTGTGAATCTATGACACCCCTCTCTCTCTCTGTAATATTCTTATGGCAGTTGCTTCTTTGTAGTTGACCATCACTGATGGCAGGTGAGATGGTGAGTACCCTGGCGGTTCACTCCTGCTTGTCAGTGAAGAAATGCCTCCTTACAATCTGGGAATGGTCCCATTACATTGGTAGCCCATAGTAGAGGTGTCACCTTACATTTGAAGTCAACAGAAGAAGTGTATCTTTAAATTATGAGTTAGTGAGAGAGATGCCCCTTACAACTTTCTTCATTGCGTAGAAGAAGGCCCCTTACATTGTTAGTCAATGGAAAGAATGCACCATTTCATTGGGGGCGTCAGTGGGAAGAATAATTCCCTAACAGTGCTTGTGAATGGGAAGAATACAGACAGCTAAAAAAGATCACTGGTGTCATGTAAATACTTCTGTCAAGTGATGCTGGCTACTATGAAGGCACTATCAGTGGGGGTCAGTCCTCCACTGCTCAAAGAACCCATAGGAACTCTGGAGGAACTCTGGAGAAATAGCAAATATGGCACAATGCCTTCAATGATCAACTGAAGACTACTCAGGCCTTAGTCCTCACTCCCTCTCCAATGTGATGTCCACTCCAATCACAATAACTGCTTAGCAAATAACTACAGCAGGTCTACGACCACCAAAGGTATCTATCATGTACAGGCAGCTGTCCAAAAAAGTGTTGGTTGGATCTTTGTCTAGGCACCCTGGGCATGCAAATTTAAAAGTTGATGTCGTTCTGTAGTATTAAAGCTCTAAAGTGCCTTCTGACAAATGGTGCCAAACACATCTTGTTTTAAATCTGCGCCCATGACATCACAACATCTTTTTATCATACTCAGGGACCTAAAGCAGGGATCTCCAAACTACGGCCCTCCAGCTGTGGCAGAATTACACGCCCCATGAGACATTGTAAAACTCTGACATTCACAGACATGACTGGGCATGATGGGAATCGTAGTTCCTGAACAACTGGAGAGACCCCTGACCTAGAGGATCAGAGCACCTTCCTTCTACAAACCACTGACCACCAGAATGAAGTGACATTATTAAACAGAATCCTTATGATATAAATTAATTTTACATCAACTTTATATCATTATCTCAGTATGTTACTATATGGATTGGACTATGACTGGTTAGAGATGGGCTGGTTTTGGGAAGACTTGCTATGAAAAATGTTTCAATAAAAAATTTAAAAAATAATCATCCCAGACTCCAATCTCCTCTCCTCGAGCTCGGGAGTGCTGGATGGCTGAGCTGGATGTTGAATGGTGAGCCATCCCTGGAGTGGCGGCTGGTGGGTCCGTCGGACTTCCCCTTGCTTCTCCCCTTCTCCTTCTCCCCCTTAACATCACTTCTCCTTTCGGCCAAACAGGTCTCCTAACCCGCTTCCTGATTGGCTGGGAGGAGAATAAGTGTGAGAATAGGGAATATTCATTCCCTATTCTCGCACAACTGGGTGGGCTCGGGGGCGCCGAGGCTCTGTGCCCCGAGGCCACCCTTATTTGAAGCCTATTAGAGCCTCTGGCTTTAATCACGTGCTTCAAATAAAAACATCACCCCCCCATTGGAATCCATGAACCGGCGCCCTGTATATAGATCTGGGAGCCAGCCGCATGGATAGGGGGGGCGGCGCCCGTGCACCCATAATGCCACTGAAAGAATATTTAGTGAACACAAATGACATTCTGTAGTTCTGCCCTAGGGTGACAATGCTGTGCCTCTTCCAACATCGTACAGTTAGTGAGCATTTTCATGGAAGTGTGTTACTGGCAGGATCACCAGGTAAAAAAAAAGAAATAGACTGATAAAAAGAAAATGAATGCATCCACATGAAAGGACTGGTAACTAAATATTACCATTTTTATTCCTTGATTTACATACGCTTTAACCACTTGCCGACCGCAATATGTATATATACTTTGCGGTTTGCAAGTGGTTTTCCCGGGATTATGGCTGAAGATATCAGCCATAACCTCAGTATTGCTTTTTTCCACCGGGTCTTCCGAGAAACGATCTGCCGGTGCCACCGGCTGGTCACACAGGCGTTTAAAGCGTACATCTTTGATTGCCTCTATGACCTTGGAGGACCGGAGCGACATCATGACATCACTTCCAGTTCAGGGTGGAAGTAAACAAGTTTTTTTTTGTTTTTTTAAAGCAAAAGATCAAAAACATTTTTTTTTTAATCTTTTGCTTTTAAAGGTAAATAAGAGATTTGGAGACTTTTTGACCCCAGATCTCTCCAAAAAGAGGACCTGTCATCCCTTATTTCTATTACAAAGGATGTTTACATCCCTTGTAATAGGAATAAAAGAGATTTAAAAAAAAAATTAAAGGGACAATATGAAAATAAAAAGTAAAATAAATAAGAAAAAAAACACATTTAAACCCCCCTATCCGTCCGTGGTCACACGCAGAAGTGAATGCAAACATAAGTCACGCGTACATATGTGAGGTATCGCCACAAACTTTATAGCGAGAGCAATAATTCTAGCGTCAGACCTTCTCTTTAACTCTAAACTGGTAACCTGTAAAGACGTTTAAAGCATTGCCTAAGGAGATTTTTAAGTACTGTAGTTTGTCGCCCTTCCACCAGAGTGGGCAATTTTAAAGCGTGACATGTTAGGTATCTATTTACTCTGCGTAACATAATCTTTCATATTATACAAAAAAATGTAGGTATATGTTGTGTTTTGTTTGTTTGCTTTGTTTTTAATTGACTAAAATTAATTTTTTCCCCAAAAATTGAAAAAGCTCTGCACAAATACTGTGTAAAATAAAAAAATTGCAACGATCCCCATTTTATTCCCTAGGTTCTCTGCTAAAAATAAAATATATATATATGATTGTATATAAAAGCTATATATGTATATATGATTGTATGTGACGAACGCGGGTGTCAGATCCCTGCCCTCCTCGCTAACTCGCGACAAAGGACCGGCCAACCTCACACCACGCTGTCACTTACGTAACAATGCCACTCTCAGCTGCGCCCAGCACAAAGATTTTCCAGCTTGCGGGACCACAATCTAGGTGCGAGCAGCCTGAGAGTGATTGTCACCGGGCTAATTACACAATTAACCCTTTAACTGCCACCACCCCCGTTTAAAAGACCGAGCCGGGGGAGACTCGTAATTTTGCAATACCAATTATAATTTGAGAATAAGCGTCTGCCACACACACACTGCCACTACAGACAGGTCTGCTCAGAGTCTTACTCTATAACAGTAGCGCCCTTCAAGAGGCAGGTTCGTTTATAGCTTTTATATATATGCTATTAGATTGTAAGCTCTTCTGAGCAGGGCCCTCTTAAACCTATTGTATTGTATTGTATTATAACTGTATTGTCTCCCTTTTATATTGTAAAGCGCTGCGTAAACTGTTGGCGCTATATAAATCCTGAATAATAATAATAATAATATATATATATATATATATATATATATATATATATATATATATATACATACATATATATATATATATATATATATATATATATATATATATATATCTAGGTTGGTCTGCATTAAAATACAGCCTGCCTAGGAGCTCTCACTGCTCCAGACTGACATCCACTTATTAAAACGGTCTAAAACCCAAAACCAGAAATGTATTATATTTCAGCTTACCAATCATTAGATGTGGTGGCTGCATTCGTTTTCTTATAGTAGTCTTTCTCAACCTCCATCCTCACCTGGTGATCTGGCCAGTAACACACTTCCAGTATTGTGAAACACAGCTCTGGATGAAGGGGCACAGGAGGCAGACAGCAGCATTGTCAGTCTGGGGGGGTGGGGGCAGTGTTAAATGTATTGGCAGGTTTAGGCTCAATTCACACTAATGCATTTTATTGGATGTTTTTTGCATTTTACAGGGGTTCCTATGGAACACGTTCACGTCAATGCATTTTTGTGCCTCTACGTTTTTGGAAATGGTCGGGGACTTTTTTTTCCTGCAAAATACAGCGTTTTGCATGTAATAGACTTCAATGGATCCGCATCCAAAACACAAGTACTGCGTTTTTACTGCGATTTACTGAGATTTGTGTTTTTTATATTCACCGTATATAGCTGGTTGCTAAAAAGCAGGCCAGGAAGCTGGTCGCCCCGTCCTTAACAACCGATGAGTCATCAGCTGTAAGCGGGCTAAAAAAAAGTGCTCCTAATCTCAGCTCATTACATGTATAGAAGACACCTGGGAGTCAGAATTCTTGCCGATTGATAGGGGATCAAATACTTATTTCACTCATTAAAATGCAAATCAATTTATAACTTTTTTGAAATTTGTTTATCTGGATATTTTTGTTGTTATTCCGTCTCTCACTGTTAAAATAAACCAACCATTAAAATTATAGACTGATCATTTTTTTATCAGTGGGCACATGTACAAAATCAGCAGGGGATCAAATACTTTTTTCCCTCACTGTACTTTCCTGGTGCATTGTATATTGCTTTCCCTGGTTCCTCTCTCTCCCTTCATCAACATGCTAATTTTTACCTTTCCATGATAGCTCCCAACTGTCCCTGATTTCGAGGGACTGTCCCTGATTTGGAGCAAAGTCCCTCTGTCCCTCATTCCTCCTCATTTGTCCCTCATTTTGGTCTGATCTATATAATTGTATATAAAATGCACTTTTTATCTTTCAAAAGAGTTTCCCAGTGCTAAACCTTTTATCCCATTTCTAAATTGCTGCATTTGTACATTTCAACCGCCAATATAAAGTAATAGTAGTGGTAAAAAACAAAAAAACAAAAAAACAAAAAACAAAACACTTGTGGGTTTAACTTATCATTTTTTTTCATATTTCTCCTTTAAGGAGGCGTGAGAGGGGGCGTGTCCTATGCCTACATACTTTTGTTAAAAGGTGTCCCTCATTCCCATCTCAAAAAGTTGGGAGGCATGTTTCCATTTTCATTAAATACTTTTATTTTAGTCCCAGATATGTCATCACAGGTTCTCTGTGCTTCTCTATTGAGTGCAGGGAGATCATTGCTGGTGGGAGGGGCCAGCTGGGTGCTGAGTAGAGCTGCACGATTCTGGTTAAAATGAGAATCGCCATTTTGTTTTTGCTTAGATGATAGATCACGATTCTCTCACAATTCTTGCGGCGTAACATCATCTTTCACATTAAAACAAAAAAAAAATTGGGCTAACTTTACTGTTTCGTTTTTTTTTTTTTTTTTTTTTATTCATTGAAGTGCATTTTTTCCCAAAAAATTGTGTTTGAAAGACCGCTGGGCAAATGCAATGTGACATAAAATATTGCAGCAATTGACATTTTATTCCCTAGGGTCCCTGCTAAAATATATATAATGTTTGGGGGTTCCAAGTAATTTTCTAGCAAAAAATATTGATTTTAACTTAAACAAGTGTCAGAAAAAGATTTAGACTTTAAAGTGGTTGTAAACTCTCCCCGACAACTTTGTCCCATGTAAATCAGCATAAAAAACGCTAATGAACATTGCTTGTAGATACCTCCTTACTTGCTTAGTATTGTTGTAATCCTTTTTGTTCTTTAGAATGACTTCCCTGAGCATGCCCAGATCTCCCCTGATTTACAGCACACTCTGTGTACTTATCTGTCTATTATCAGATCTTCCTATGGCACAACTCTGAAATCCCACGACACTGCATAATCACTCAGAGCTTCCTACTACACCCCATGTGACCATGTGACATCACATGCAGTGTAAACCTGGGCATCGGACAGCATTACTGCAGCCTTATCAGCTGAAGCTGATAAGACTGACACAGGCAAACACTAGATAATCGGCACAAGTAAATACTATGAAATAAAACAAGTCAGCTATGAGCAGTGAAACAGGGTTGCCATAGAAACATTGAATTGAGAAGGAGGCTTGGTTAACAGTACAGGAAGTGCTCAATGTAAGGGCGGAAATACACTCTACTGTGGACTCAGAAAACAATACTTAAGATGGCGCTGTCTAACCCCTGGAAACAAGTTTTTTAAAGTTTCTTTAAACAGTAAGTAATATGCGATTTGGGCTGGATCACAGTGGCTATAGTTTGATAATTACTTATTATAATGGACTAAATGAAAAGCAGCATCAGAGTGGGATGATTTACTTCCTCTTTAAGTGGTTAAACTTCCTGCATTTACACATTGTTTAGAAACTTGGCAGACTGCCTGGATTTTTTTTTTTCACACAGAAGTTTTATCCCTTTGATCTAAGGAGGAAGAGTTAGTTACAATGTTTCATGTTAAAAACTTGGCAGACTGCCTGGATGTTTTCTTTTGACAGCTGAGTGAGCAGATAAGTCTCTCCGCTTGTTATATGAAAGAATCGGCAAACTCTGCAATAGAGGTCGTCAGGGGGGTTGAATCGAGATCACGATTTTTTTAACGATTAATTGTGCAGCTCTAGTGCTGAGCATATCTTCTTGAAAACTTCACAGCACCCAGCATCAGCACTCATCTGAAGAGCATTCAGCTAACATATTGCCACGCATGCAGGGAATCCAGGATGTTGTGAAAAGAGACGGCCAGCAGACAGGCAGAACTCACAAAATGAAAGGAGATTTTTTCACAGAAGATTAAATTGGATTGTTAAATATAACGATGGTTTGTATTGTTGTTACAATGATGAAGATAGAAAATTCAAATAGAATCCCATGTTTAATTTGACTTTAAAGTGGTTGTAAAGGCAGAAGGTTTTTTTTTTTTTTTTATCTTAATGCATTCTATGCATTAAAGAGGAAGTAAACTTTTTATTTATTTTTTCCGTTCCCTGCAAAGTAAAGGCATAATGTGCTAGTATGCAACGTTTACCTGCAAATGAAGCCCGCGTCTTCCCCGCTGCTGTCCGCATCCATCTGCACCCGTCTTCCTTCTCGGCTCTGTGACTGGCCGGAGCCCGTGACATCACTCCGGCGCCCGGGAGCCGCGGATCATGGCACTGAGTTCTGAAGAAACGGCGCAGGCGGCCGTACCTTCGGAGTGCATGCGCCGGTGACATCATCAGGGCAGTAAACAGTAAATATAATCTAGACGGTGCACGTTTAGGAGATATTTACAGTACCTATAGCCTCAGTATAGGCTTACCTATAGGTACAAACATTAGAGGGAGGATTACAACCTCTTTAAGATAAAAATCTTTGTGTTTGTAGCCGCCCCCCTCAGCCCCCCTAACACTTACCTGAGGTCCCTCTCTGTCCAGCAATGTCCACGAGTGTCTCAGCCGTCCGAGACTCTCCCTCCTGATTGGCTGAGACACAGTAGCAACGCCATTGGCTGCTGTTGTTGTCAATCAAAGTCCGCAAGCCAATCAGGAGAGAGAGGGGTCAGGGCCAGGTCAGGGCTCTGTGTCTGAATGGATTGACAGAGTGGAGTCACAGCCCCCTGTGTCCATTCAGACACGGAGCCCTGACCTGGCCCTGACCCCTCTCTCCCCTGATTGGCTAGCAAACTTGACTTGAATTTGACAGCAGCGGCAGCCAATGGCGCCTCTGCTGTGTCTCAGCCAATCAGGAGGGAGAGTCTCGGACAGCTGAGAAACTTGTGGACATCACTGGACAGAGAGGGACCTCAGGTAAGTGTTAAGGGGGCTGAGGAGGGCAACTACACACAGAAAGATTTTTATCTGTCAATCAAATTTTCAATTTTAGCTGTCAATCAATGTGTACTAGCCAATCAGAAGAGAGAGGGGGCGGGGCCAGGTCAGGGCTCCGTGTCTGAATGGACACAGGGAGCTGTGACTCGACTCGGGTGCCCCCATAGCAAGCTGCTTGCTGTGGGGGCACTGAACAGGAGGGAGGGGCCAGGATCACAGAAGAGGGACCGAAGAAGGGGAGGATCCGGGCTTATTTGTGCAAATCCACTGCAACAGAGGAGTTGAGTATAACATGTTTATTATTTTTATAGGGAAAAAAAAACAAGACTTTACAATTGCTTTAACCCCTTTGCTGACTGTCCTATAGCACTCTTACTGCTACAGGGCTGCGGCTGTGCGCAGGATCACGTCTCTATAAGTGATCCTGCACTTCCGCCTGCAGGGGGCACGTACAATGGCGCCGGCGTGCCGCTTCTGCTATGACAATTCACAGCAGAAGCCAATTTGTGCCTACACCTACTAGCAAAAGTATGTAGGAAAAGGACACGCCCCCTGCCACGCCCCCTTAAATTACCTAAAAAAAAAAAAGATTAGTTAAATCCACTATTCCTTTATATTGGCTTTTACATTTTACAAATGCAGCAATTTAGAATTTGGATGAAAGGTTTAGCACTTGGAAACACTTTTTGAAAGATAAAAAGTGCATTTTATATACATCTATATAGATCAGACCAAAATGAGGGACAAATGAGGAGGAATGAGGGACAGAGGGACATTGCTCCAAATCAGGGATAGTCCCTCGAAATCAGGGACAGTTGGGAGCTATGATATTTCGGTTCTGACAGGGGGGGAACTGACCCATCTAGTGTACTTGCAAAGCAGGAACTAGAATTCATCTCTTCCCCTAGTGTAAGCAGCACACTGTATACACAAATACACTGGCTAGGCACACATTTAACCCTTTGATCGCTCCTGATGTTAACCCCTTGCCAGCCAGTGTCATTAGTACAGTGACAGTGTATATTTTATTAGCAATGATCACTGTATTAGTGTCACTGGTTCCCACAAAGTGTTATAAGTGTCTGATTTGTCCACCGCAATATCGCAGTCCCGCTATAAGTCGCTGATCGCCACCATTATTAGTATAGGAAAAATAAATTAAAGAATTCCATGCATCTATCCCCTAGTTTGTAGACGCTATAACATTTGTGGAAACCAATCAACGTACGCGTATCAGTATTGTTTTTACCAAAAATAAGTAGAAGAAAAACAGATTGGCCAAAATTGATGAAGAAATTTCATTTTTTAAATTTTTTTTAATTGGATGTGTTTTATAGCAGAAAGTAAAAAATATTATTTTTTTTTCTCAAATTGTCGCTTCTTTTTTTTTGTTTATAACGCAAAAAAATAAAAACGCAGAGGTGATCAAATACCACCAAAAGAAAGCTCTATTTGTGGGGAAAAAATGACATAAATTTTATTTGGGTTGTTAATTGTCAGTTAAAACAACGCAGTGCCGTATCGCAAAAAATCATGAGGGGGGGGGGGGGGTAAGAGCTTTCAGTGCTGAAGTGGTTAATTGGTCATTATAGATGGCTTAGACACTTTACACAGTTTGCACACACCATCCATTGTAATTGAATTCTATTTTTTATTTTTTTTTTACATGCAGATGACAAGCCCAATGATCTCGACAAATGAAATACGATGTAATGAGACCCTGTCAATATTCAGGTATTATAATAAGATAAAATGTAATAAAACAAAAAGCCCATAAACCACAGGAGCAAAACAACCCACCGCTCCTCTGGGTCACATTTAATAAACCGCAAAGCCTGAAAAATAGGGAAGATGATTAAGAGATAGCTTGGGCGGAGGTTTATATTAATTCCAGGATTCGTGTCCTACAGGCGTTCTTCAACCTCTTGATAATCACGCGACGTATCAACTGCAAATCAATATCTCAAACATCTATATATAGACAAAAGCTCAATAGCAACACATTTTCCATTGGCACATTACGTCTTTAGGTATACAACTGAACAAAAGTCTTACCTTTGTTAAATGGACAGGTTTTCGGTCCAGGAACAAATTGCTAAAACTTAATCCTTTTAGGTCACCTAATGATACTTAGACCTACACAAACCTACAGCTCATCCAGCACAATACATATCTCATCTGCCAAGAGTGCCCTCTAGTGGATGTCAGGGGCAGCTCTGTGAGTCAAGGTGCTGCATCCAGCAACAATTATTATTAAAGTACTTATATAGCGCAGTCAATTTACGCTTTTACATATACATTCACATCAGTCCCTACCCTCAAGGAGCTTACAATCTAATGTCCCTAAACTCACATTCATATACTAAGGCCAATTTAGACAGAAGCCAATTAACCTACCAGCGTGTCTTTGGAGTGTGGGAGGAAACCGGAGTACCCGGAGGAAACCCGCGCAGGCACAGGGAGAACATGCCGGCAGGCAGGTAGTGTCGTGGTTGGGATTTGAACCAGCAACCCTTCTTACTGCTAGACAAGAGTGCTACCCACTACACCACTATGCCAGCCACAACGAAAGGATGTGTTATGAAAGTGGAGTTATCCTTTAAAAAAAACTTGCTATTGCAATCTGCAGCCAGACACGGTTGCCTACTTAAGACTTGTTAAAGTGCATGTAGACTCTAATGTGAATAAGGAGTAACTGTGTTATTCCCTACCTGCGCAAAAAGGTGTGTGAAAAAATGTGCTCAATTGTCAGGGGCTGCTCGTCGTAAGGTTAATACCTATTAACTGAAGACATTTGTGATGAACCGCGGTGTGTCCTTCGGGTAAATTACACAATAAAGTGCAAAGTGCAATAATGTGAACAACCACTGGGTGTCCCTAGTGGGTGATGGTAACAATATTGCTCTACAAATGTGCTAGACAGTTATAAAGTGCAAATGAATGAGCAAAGAAATGACCACCCAATGTTCCGGTGGATACCAAAAATTGTGCAATGTCCAAAGAATAAATGTATAAATAAAATCCAAAAATTCATCAAATAATTTCCAATGGTAAGTGATCTCATGAATCCAACAAACAAGTAGCTGTAAATCTTCCTCCACCAATACCGGTAGTGCCGGCCTTTAAGCTGGATGCAGCAACTGTATTTGTAGAACTGCTGTCTCCTATGGCAACTGAACTTTGAACAGCCAATAGAGACCCATTAACGTAACAGTTATCTGTTATAGATCTTCTCTCACATCTCACAGTATCCCACTGTAAATCTTCACTCACTGAGCTCCCGGTCTCTAACTAGACTTTAAGATCCCAGACATCACTGGATCCCTTGAACTCTTCCACAGCTATCCCGCTGTATTCTCCTCACGCGTTACCCCTGCTAACCCGCTGGGTCCCTGGCTTGGCACTTGCTGGAGCTTTGCCACTTCTTCACCGTCCCCGGCTGGTGAAAAGGCTTCTCTGGTACTTTTTCAGACTTCCATACACTGGCTTCTGATAACAGGAATGGTTGTCCCTTCCTGGCAACTATTCCTCCCTTTACCTCTGGCCTTGATCATCACTTGCTCCTGGCGACAGGAGTGGTCGACCCTTGTGCCAACTGCTTCTCCTTCACCGCTGGCAACGATGCGGTTCCCCATCCGGTGGAACCTGTGCAACTTGGTTGGGCTTCCAGCCGAAAGCCCCAACCTCGCCCTGCTTCTCTCAAACCTTTATAGGTGTCAGACAGCCTAGCAGCCAGGTGCTCCTGGGATAAGCCTCAGGATTCTGGCCTTGCAACCCGGAGCCTTGTGACACACGTCCACCCAGACAGCCATCCGGGGGGCACAGAACCCCGATCACCTGACTCCTCACAAATAAATAGGCTCTCCCAGCAGGCCAAGGGACTAAAGAAACCCCTGCCAGTTGGCTGAGACAACCCATCCATCCATAGTCTGAATTCACTATGCCCTGGTCATTCTAATGCCACAGGCAACAACGCCACCTAGTGACAGAAGAGAGAGGTGCATCAAATCCAGAGTTAGGGAAAAGCCAGTGAATACCCTATCAATCAGCCAGGCTAGTTACCACCTAGCAAGTTAGCAACCCTGCCTACCCTGTTTCCCCGAAAATAAGACCTAGCGTGATTGTTGGTGATAGCTGCAATATAAGCCCTACCCTCCAAATAAGCCCTAGTTAAAGTCCTTGTAGGTCTTATTTGCAGGGTAGGGCTTATTTTCGGGGAAACAGGGTAGGGCTTATTTGGGGGGTAGGGCTTATATTGCAGCCATCGCTGACAATCTCGCTAGGTCTTATTTTCGGGGAAACAGGGTACTACTAGGGTGCTACACACAGCTCAATGCTGCGTGGGGATATCAACCACAACTTAGCTGTGTGCATTGACCCATAGAATACATTACTGCTGCATTCGGATGCGTAGATAACTAGACTGGGCAGATCTGAACATGGGGCTCATGCCCCATGTGCATGAGCCCTTAGGCTCTAAATTAATTAGGATGAAAAATAATAATTGATTAGTTTCAACTTTTTATAAACAGGCACTCTAATTGTACATCACACCTGTCACTCAGGATTATTCCTTATACTCAGAACTCTTGTTTCCACATAGTTGCAATATCAGAATATTTATACCCGCAGTTTCCCTGTTTTGCTAATTTGTTTAATCCCCTTCCATTCTCCGATGACACACATCGTACATTCTTTTATTGCTTTGCTCCTTCTTCTTACATCCATAATTTCGATATGGAACACTGAGCAAAAAATAATTATCTTTGTAAATATTTATAGTTACTTATTTTCTTTTTTTTGATGTGTGTACAGGATGGTGAGGAAATCTGTGAGGATACCAGTATGGGCTTTGTCCTACTGACATGATTCAAAGTGTACCTGTGTAGCACCCTCCTACGTAGGATACTAGGAAATCTAGGTAAATGTAGTTCTTTTTTGCTCCACTGTATTCAATAGAGCAGTTTGTAATTGCTTTGGGCTGTTCTGTGCTCCACTGGTTGCAGATTTGATTGTTTCTGTCTGCCTTCTGGAAGTTAGTGGGCTAGAAAGGCAAATCAGCAACCTGAATATTAATGTTGTCTCAGCTAATCGCTGGGAAAATGTGCCCAGAAGGGGGTCGGGTGCCCAAAGCTGCTCTGTTCCTTTCCGGAGGAGAAGATCTCAGCCTGAAGGTCTACTTCCCTTCCAGACAAACCAGCTGAGATTCTACCATGTGCTCATCAAGTTCTCAGCTATGCTAGAGCTGCGGGTTCTATTTGCTGAGAATCTCTGAAGCTAAACAAGGGATTTCACTGAGGATCCGGTCTAAACAGCTCACTTGGGAGATGTCTGTATAATATTGAAGGAGGCACCCAAGTATCCGGGGACTTTGTGAGTACAGACCTGAGTGCAGGATCCTGGTGACTGTTGCTGCTGCCATGCCTTGTGTGTTGCTACTAGTGCTTCCCTGGCCTGGGATATCTCTTATGCCCCGTACACACGGTCAGATTTTCCGATGGAAAATGTCCGATTGGAGCGTGTTGTCGGAAATTCCGACCGTGTGTGGGCTCCATCGGACATTTTCCATCGGATTTTCCGACACACAAAGTTGGAGAGCAGGAGATAACATTTTCCGACAACAAAATCCGATTGCGTCAATTCTGACCGTGTGTGGCCTGTTCCGGCGCACAAAATGGCACGCATGCTCAGAAGAAATTTCGACACGGAACAGCCCGGTCAGGAAAAATTAGCATTCGGATATAGCACTTTCGTCACGCTGCAATGTTAAAATTGGTTTAATACAGCGCACTCTCTTCTTCTTTATAATGTGACAAGAATTAAGTAGTTTTGCTGCTCATATTCACACACACTTCTCACAAACTTATTTTTTTGTTTTTTTCTTGGGATTCCTTGAATATATTGTTATTTGTCACATCTGACAGAATTTTATTTTTGTTTTGTTTTCTTTTTTTTTTTGATTTAAAGCCATTTTTGGTTTAGATTTTATGTTTGTATTTTTTCCAGGGCTGATCTTTGTTTAATGTTATTTTTAGTTTTACTCCAGACTATTTTTGTGTGTGTTTTGTGTGTCAAGTTACCACAACACCATTGATATCTTTTATTATTTAATCTCAAGGAGATTGTTTGGTGTTGGTGTCCCTTGTTATTTTCACATTGTATATTTGAAATGTACCTGAATCCTCACAAACAAATTGTCCTTTTTGAAGTAAAACACACATAGGCAAGTATAATTCAAAACAAAAATCCTTTATTAAGGGCTCAGAACCAAACAAAGAGGGAGGCAACGCTGGATCAACAGGAGAAATTAGCGAAGCCTGGGACCCCCAGGGCAGACATCAATTCGTGAACATCAAAACTGGTGGCCTGAGGAGTCCATATGTAAGGGAGGGCAGTCTGGTCCAGAAGTCCCAGAGATCCGGAAAGCAGCAGATGACATCTGTGTCCCCAGGCTGTGGTACCACAAGATGCTGCATCTTTTGGCCGACCAGAGTGGATCCAGGGTCATCACTTTCTGTTCTTCCTTCCACGCTTCATTCCGGGCTGTGGCTGTGCTGTTGGAGATGTGGCAGCAGGAGGAGTAGGACCTGGAGGAGGAGGAGGACTAGGAGGAGGAGGAGGACCTGGAGGAGGAGGACTGGGAGGACCTGGAGGAGAAGGAGGAGGAGGACCTGCAGGAGGAGGAGGAGGACCATGTGTGAGTTCGCAAAGGTGTGTCCCAGATGTAATTTGGGCCCTCATACCTTTATTAAGAGCCTCCAATATTAGCGACTCACACATGAGTTGTTGGCCCTCCTCCATCCTCTGCATTTTAGAGGCAATAATGGCTGCGAAGTCATCCTCCACGGTCTGTGGTGCTCCCAGGGCCTCTGTAGCCCTCCAAAAGAGACCTATGGCAGCCTCCTCTAGGGCACTCCTCCTCCTGCCACTTTCTCTTTCCAGGTGTTGGGGAGGGACCTGCAGATAGAGGCAGCCTGCTCGGGCCAGCCACCTCCTGGCTGAGACTTCCCTGTGTATGAAAAAGGGACATGGTTTTAGTTTTTGCATCATCAATCACAATCAGAAATTAGTACTCCAAACTAACATCTAGTTAACATCATTGATTGTACAAGCAGAAATATTTAAAGGAATGCTATGCCTGGCTCAAGCTGGGCTCCTCCACATGTTGTTGCCTGGAAGGCCCAGGTTGGGCGTCAGAAGCCTCAGCTGGAGGGAAAGGAAGCGTGGAAGGAAGCGTGGAGAGTGATGACCTGGGTTCAGTCTGGCCTGTCAGAAAATGCAGCCTGTCATAGTACCACATCCTGGGGACATAGATGTCATCTGCTGCTCCGGATCTCTGTGAATCCTGGACTTTCTGACGCTCCCTTACATATGTGCTCCTCAGGCCACGAATTAAGATCTTCAAATATGTGATGTCTGCCGTGGGGATCACCTGCTTCACAATTTCCAACAATTGATCCAGCGCTGCCTTCCTCTTTGTTTGGTTCCTGTAATGTGGGTAGTTGATCTTCCACAAACAGGGCAGCTCCCTGAACATGTCAATGAATATTGACATGAAGTCATTATCTTGTAAAAAGGTATCCATGTTCACTGCAAGACACAACACAAGACAAAGCCTAATGTCAGACAAAACTCTCCTAATCTTGTTACAATATAGGCCTCAATCTAGAAGCAGTATAGGCACAAGTATCTCTCTTACCTTCGTTCTTACGATCAGCGCGTCCAACGCTCCTTTCTCCGCTCACAGATCGTACGTAATAGGCACGTGTGTTACGCTTTATACACACTGCGCATGCGTGTAACTCTTTCTAGTCTATCCCCCGCCCCTTTTCGTTTGGCGCAGTGGGTGAAGAGCACATGGCGGAGTCACAGCAGGTGCGTGCTAATTATAGCAACGAGGAGGAGGAGGTGGAAAGCCCGGAGACAGAAACGTCCCGATCCAGAAGGAGAAGATTTAAGGCCACAAATATGTCCTTTGGGGAGATGTTGGAGATGGTGGACATCCTGAAGAAGGCTGACTATGATGGAAAGTATGGGCCTTACCCCAACCCCAATATCAGAAAGGCCAAGATCATGGCGAAAGTGGTCAAAAGTCTGCACCGGAATTTCGGGGTACGACGATCGAAAGATCAGCTCAGGAATAGGTGGTCGGACCTGAAATTAAGAGAGCCCGAGCAGTACCGAAAGATCCGGAGAGTGCTGCAAAAAAGTAAGTAGTTGTGCTGTGTTCCTATTCTTTTTGTCTTTATTACGTTCGTGCTGCTCCATATGCTTTTCTTAATTGTACAGTATAAAATGTCAATTTTAATGTTCATGGGCCCATTATTCGTTCGTATGAAACATTTTTTTTTCGGCCTCTAAAACACCATTGTTTAAGCCATATGCATTTTCCTACATTTTTTAGGGCCTACTTGGATGCAAAATATTTGGTTGTGTAGATGGGTTTGTTACTAGAATGAAATGCAAACTAGATTCTGTGTAAGGAGAGGACACTGAGCAGCTGTTTTCACATCTGGACACTGGAGCACTAGTGTGGGACACAAGAACACCATTTTTATTAGGGGGCCCACACAGGTGCTCCAGTGTATACTATAGGGGGCTCCATCTGTGAAGCTTGTACAAAACAGGTAAAGTATTGCAGGTTGAGGACAATAAAAAAGCGACATCTTGGAACTCTGCTAAAATTGACAATTGTACCCCACTTCCAAGCAATGTTTCCTATTTATAGTTCTGCCATCAAATCACTGTGTGCTAAGTATACCATTTTTTGTTTTACATAGGGGAGAAAAGACTCGGAGGACACCCCCCATCCGAGGAGACCAGAGACCCCCCACCTGTGGAAGAAGGTGAAATACCCCCAACCTAAGTGGAGCAGGAGGAGGAAGAAGATGTGGTTGAAATTGGCACCACAACAGGTGAGTGTCTGCGACCACAGACTCAGGAAAGAGATGGATGCTGGCAGATTTTTGATACCTTTTTGTTTGGTTTCTCTCTTTTTAGGTGATTGTGATGTTAGGGATCGACATCCTTTCACATCAGAAAGTGCCCAGATGCTGATCGGGGAGATCATGGGGTGTAATTTAGAATTGGAAAACATCAAGACAAAAATCAATGATGTGATTAAAAAAAATAATAACATCATTGATGTTTTGGGGCGAATTTAATACCCCACAAAATCACTTTTGTTTTTGTGTGGTACAATGTTTAAAATTTTTTTGCAATGTTTCGAAAAGCCAAATTTGGAGGATGCACACAGTGTGCCAACATGTGCTATCTGCCATCACGGGAGATCAATGGACGCGTTTTGGGGGTGCAAACCCTTCCTCAATAATAAAGTAGCTGTGAGGAAGGGGTTGCACCACCAAAACACGTCCCTTGATCCCCCGTGATGGCAGCTAGCACATGTTGACATTCGTAATTTGGTGTGCATCTTCCAAATTTGGCTTTTCAAGGGGTGATTTGAGCTCATCTGAACGCAATATCAAACACAGTTCCTAAATACTGATGTCTGATATTGCCTTCAAGTTTTACGATATGTGAACTTTGTAAGTTCAAGTTTTTTGTCTTTCTTGTTAGTTTTACACAGGCCTGTTTTATCGGAGATGGACATTTCCATTTTTGATAATGCCACCCCAAAAATTGCTATACAACAAACATGTTGGTTTGTTTTAAAAACCTTTTCTAAATGCACATGTGATTGTGCAGGTATTAAAAAGTTTGTTAATCAAGATTGTGTGGTTTATTGTCTCAACGCTACAACAATTTTGTTGTGATGTAATGCTGTTTTCGGATAAAATGGTGGTTATTTCCTAATGGCAAATCCTCTTTGCACTACAAGAGCATTTTCATTGCAGTTTCAAGAGCACTTGTAGTATAAAAAGTGTATACGCCTTTAGTAAAAAACACCCAACAGTGCTTTGTATAAGGTTACACAATCACGCCATTTTCCGGACTCCCCACATTGCTGTCAGGCTCAGCTAAAATAAACACAAGCAGTAAATGTCCACAACGAATTTCTTTTTTTTGCTTTTTTATTTGAAAAAGGCTTCACAAATTTGCAGGCATATTGATGGCCCCCCTACCCGCAAAGAACTCCAGGTATCGTAACCGGACATCACGGGCACTCAGGGAGGGCAAGCCAGGACGGCCGCTTTCAAGCGCCGTCAGTGTGGTTTCATGTATCATTCCGGCCTCAGGCCCAACTGAGCCAGCATAGTTGGCCGAATGTTTCCGTAAAAAGTTATGGAGAATACAGCACGCCATGATTATATTATTACGTTTATACTCCGCCATATGGATAGGTGTCAGAAATAGGCGGAACCGGCTGGCCAGGATTCCAAATGTGTTCTCCACCACTCTTCGGGCTCTGGTCAGCCGGTAATTAAAACCCCTCTGTTCCGGGGTGAGGGTCCTCATCAGGAATGGCCGCATAAGATGGTCCCCCAGCGCAAATGCTTCATCAGCAACGAACACAAATGGGAGTCCTTCCACATTGTCCTCTGGAGCTGGCAAGTCCAAGCTGCCATTCTGGAGACGCCTGTAGAACTCCGTCTGGGCGATGACTCCACCATCGGACATCCGGCCATTCTTTCCCACATGCACATACAAGACGTCGTAATTAGCCAACACCACCGCCAACATCACAATACTATTGAACCCCTTATAGTTGAAATAGTACGACCCCGAGTTGGGTGGTGGGATGATGTGGACGTGTTTCCCATCAATTGCCTCTCCGCAGTTAGGAAAGTCCCACCGCTCGGCAAAGTGGGAGGCCACAGTCTGCCATTCCTGTGGCGTGGAAGGAAACTGTTGAGGAAAAAAAATAAATATTAATATTTTTGCTCAGAAACATGGCAAGCAGATTAGGCACAAACATTCTGGGGCAACCTCCAGATAGCATTTATTAAGGGGAATTTAACAACACCAAAGTATAAGGTACACCTATCATATTCCCCCCCCCCCTCTCATGGGCCATTTCTAACATTATAGGGGGGGGGATAGTGGACAGGTAACCCTCTTCACTTCATTGAGAGATGAATGCCTAAATACAGGGTATTACTTGGAACAGCCCCTCCTTAGTTACACTATTGGCAGCTCACTGGACAGGTAAGAAGTGTCATAATACAAAGATATAAATACACACTGTACACATTTGAGCACATTTGGACATTCTGCTATTACCTATCAAGATAATAATAGGATCTAAAAAGTTTAAACGCTACCATTGGAAAGTATACAGGCAGGCCCTTGCACTACATGCTTTGGGGAATTCATTCATACATCTGACCACAAAAGAGGTGGGTATAGTGTGTATGGGTTTGGCAAAGTCAGCAGATAGATGATTGAGGATAGATAGAGAATTGGGATCAGCTGACTTAGCAGTTGGGGGGAGGGAGGGTTACTAAAAATGATTTGGGGACACCACAAAAAAAAGCCTCTGCCACTCTGCCTGAATTTAAAGCGAAAATAACATTTCAAAACATTTTAGGGGGTGTTTGGGGTAAAGCACTACTATGGAACTGATAAAATACATTGTTAAGTGACTACATGAGGTGAATATAGGGCCCGTAGAGCTTGCTGGGGAGGTTATTGAAGGCCAATCTGTATGAAGGACCTAAAAAATTAATTACACAAAAATCCAGCATGCATGAGAACAAAGGGGACATTCACAGCATATTCCAATCATGGTAATTAGGGAATGAGGAAAGAAATACAATACATTATCAAACATTAAATACAATAAAATGTGACATTAAAGGATAAAAATCTTACCTTCATATACTCCTTTTGCAGGACCTGGATGATGGCAGAACAGGTCTCTGGGATAATGATCCCCAGAGCCTGGGGGGAGATGCCTGTCGAGAACTTCAACTCCTGCAGACAAATACCGCAAGGTAGCGACCAACCTCTGCTCCGGAGTGATGGCTTGCCTCATGCAGGTATCCTGCCTGCTAATATAAGGGGTCAGCGAAGCCAACAGACGGTGAAATACGGGGTCCGTCATCCTGAGAAAGTTCCTGAAATCATCAGGATTATTCTCACGGATCTCACAGAGCAAAGGAATATGAGAGAACTTGTCACGCTGAAGCAACCAATTCTTGGTCCATGAACTCCTCCCCACCCTGTTCATGGACTGGACTTGTGTCAAGGTCAGGACCCCAACACCAAGCCCCCGCACAGCACGAACTCTACGAGGAGTACGCATACGCAACATGGCTAGAAAACGGTCGACTGCTCAGAACGAAGTAACAGAACGCACTGAAGAACAGCAAGGCCTGTGAATAGCGACCTGAAAAACAGTAACGAACGCACAAGAACACAATGACTAAGTCACGCTGAACTTGCTTGCACACACTGAAGAGCAGATACAAACCCACAAGCATAAACTGAACGGCAGAAAACGATCTGAAAACCGCGAGTCTGAAAAAGCGCGAATCGTCTCTCACCAAACTTTTACTAACACGAGATTAGCAAAAGGAGCCCAAAGGGTGCTGCGCTTGGTTCTGAACTGGCCTTTTCTAGTCTCGTCGTACGTGCTTGACGTCACCGCGTTGTTGGCGATCGGAAATTCCGTCAACTTTGTGCGACCGTGTGTAGGCAAAACAAGTTTGAGCCAACATCCGTCGGAAAAAATCCTAGGATTTTGTTGTCGGAATGTCCGAACAAAGTCCGACCGTGTGTACGGGGCATTAGTGGCGAAGCCTGACCTCAAGGGCCATGTTTTAAATTCTGTAAGGGTAAGCCAATTTACTTTTTGTTTGAGCAATGTCAAATCAAGGCCGAAGATGTCACTACGTGTCAGTGATATTGATTAATAAGATTACTTATTTTTTCTGTTCTAAATGAACTTCTATTGATAGGTATGAGTGAGCAAAGCCAATATGAAATTAAAAGTAAACTATTTTGGGGTCTATTTATAAAGGAGATGACATGATATTGTCTCAACGTTTGCCTAAAATTACATTTTCCTAAAGCATAGTTCCATGTAAATTTGGCTAACATTTGACTGGCAAACAATAGCTTCGTTGACATTTGGCAACACCTGTTCTTCTCTAGCAAAAGGTTCCTATGCTTAAAGCGAACTCTGGGCAATTGTGCCCCCCTACAGGTTTAGGTCATAATGATTCCTCCTGTATTGATCTGAATTGTATTTTAACGGTACTGTCTGCCCTTACGTTGTAAAGCACTGCGCAATATGTTGGCGCTCTATAAATCCTATATAGTAATAATAATAATTATAATGTACTAGTATGGCAGACCTACCTGGAAACTGAGCCCTCCAGCGCGGCGCTGTCATGGCTCCCTGGCGCTTCTATCTGTAGCTGGTCTTCCTTCCGGATCAGTGGGATCCGGCTGTATTAATGACTGGGGTCGCGATGACGTCTCTCCCCTGCATGTGTGCAGGAGCCCTGGCCCTGGTTCCAGAGCTGTGAAAGTACGGCACGGTATGCTATCCCTACAGAGCACAGTGCAAGTTTAGGAGATATTCACTGTACCTACAGGTAAGCCTAAGACCTCTTTCATAATGAGCCTCCCCGGGCATCAGCGGTAAAGTGGCGCTATTTTTAGCGTCGCTTTACCGTCGTTTTAGCGGCGCTATTCGGCCGCTAGCGGGGTGGTTTTAACCCTCTCTAGCGGGCAAAAAATGGATTAAATCTGCCCGCAAAATGCCGCTGCAGCGGCGCTTTGCTGGCGGTATGGCAGCGCTGCCCCGTTGATTTCAATGGGCTGGAGCGGTGGAGGAGCGGTGTATTCACTGCTCCTCCACCGCTGCAAAGAATCTGCTGGCAGGACTTTTTGTGATGCCCTGCCAGCGCAGCGCCCGAGTGCTTTCACACTGGGTTTGCAGCTGAGGCCTTTTTCAGGTGCTATGCAGGCGCTATTTTTAACGCTGTAGCGCCTGAACAACACCTCAGTGTGAAAGGGGTCTTATTATAGGTTTACCTGTAGGTACAAGTTAAAAAGTCGTCTTTACTTCCACATTAAAATCCAATCCTCAATAGTCACAAGGGATATAATTCTACTCTGTGTGCAGTAAATGCTTTTGCAGGCCCAGATATTGCCTTGTAAAAGTAGCGGTGTCATCAACACTGTGCGGTACAGAGCGGCCTGTGCAGAGAGCAGAGCTGTGGGAGGGGCCCAGCAGGCTGTCACCAGGTATGGGATCCTTCTGGTTGTTCCTGCAGGTCCATGCAGGCCCCCAGGTGACAGCATGCAGAGCCATATTAACACAAAATCCCTGTAGTGGGCACTGTGCTAGCTGGCCCTGGAGCAATACTCTTCCTGGGGGGTGGCCCTGTATATTCAGCCACCCCTACCCCTTCCCATACCAGCTATACCTGAGGCTTCTTTTGCAACCTGAGCATTCACACCAGTAACTCCCCTTGCTCTTTCTCTGTGAAGCCTGTTCAGAGATCCCTACAGCCAATTCCCTTGGCTACCAGCTGCAGCCAGTCTTCTTGTGAGAAAGGTGTTAACCCCAGTAAACCAAAAATAACAACATTTGTACTAGAAAATCACAAATTGTGGGTTGTTCCAAGAACAATAGAGGGAAACCTTCCAATGGTCACACTGGTTTTGGTGATAACCAGAGATTTCCTCATTTTGGAGGGATTCCCTCTCACTTCTTGTTTTGGATATGAGACAGAATGTGAAGGGAAATCTCCCCAATAGGACACAAATGGCAAAAAAAAACTTACAGGGGTTATAGCCCTCACTCCCTCTATCCAAATATAACAAAACGTTCCACTTTAAGTCTCCCCTTTCGATAGAATCTTTTATTCTTTACTATGCTGCCATTTAACACCCCTAGTGGGAAATTGCTCCTAGGCAGTCCCTGTTACTACAGTGGTTGCATTGCCTGTTATTCATTGTTCTGTGCTTATTGCATATGCCTTTACCATTTTGATTGGATTGTCAGTTTATCCTGCATTCATTCAGTAAATATCAAGTTGCACATTGCTCTTTGCAGGAGGAAGGCACACTGCCAGGGACCTCCAGGTACCAGGGGAAAATTTTCGTACCTAAGTGTATGGTTGGGGCTAACTGGGTGGCAGCAAGTTAAAGGGACCAGGCAAGACAACGTCTTTTAGAAAATCTTGGGATTTTCTGGAAATTACAACTTTTATGGATTGAATAGTAGATGACACAGCCATGTGATGGTTATCTTCATAGCATCTGTATTTACAGTTCTGTAACATAGCAATTCAGTTATGCAATCCACATGCGGCAGTGAGTTTGAGGACCTCTTCCTTAAACAGGTCCTCTCGGGTTCACACAGTGGGCCTCTCAGATAGGGTGCTGGGCTGGTGACACAAGATGCAAGGATGCACCAATCCATGTGCAGGCTGGCATAACGGATCTTATTATAACCAGTTGAATTCCAGCGACTGCAGGACCAATCCTAAACTGACCCTCCTCCACAGTAACCTTTTCCTATGCTGAACCCAGCTTTCCCTTAAAGTGTTACTAAAACCAGGAGCCTGCATTCACTATATCTGGTCTCCCTCAGTACACAGAACATGGAAATTAAGTTATTTTAGTGAATATAAACTGCTAAATACCCTTTCTCCTCAACAGTTATAGCAGTCTTGTGAATTCTATCCGTGTCTGGTTAAAGCTTGTAGGAGGAGTTTTCATTCTACCCTGACTGTCCTAGGAGGATGCAAAAACACTGACCCTTTGTCTGGACAGTGCTGATTGGCCTTGTGCTGATCATACACACCCTCCAAAAAAAAAAAAAACTCTCTAGCAATACACACCAAACTGAGCATGTGCAGAGTGCCCCCAAGGCTCTGTTCTATCAGGAGATGGATTGGGGACTGTGGACGAAGGGGAGGATCAGAGAAGACAGGATCAAACAGTCTTTTTACACAATGCAGATGATTACCCCTTGGGTGAGTATAACAAGCATGCTTTACTGCATACACAAGCTGATTTTACTGTTGTGGGTTTAGTAACACTTCAACAGCAGGTCTTTGTCCCCGTCTGAACTTCCCACACTGCAGGGCGTGCCAAAAGTAAACCAACAGAGCCTATATATAGCCTTTTTGGGCAAAGATGACTGCCCAAATCTTGGGAAGACTTGTCCAATAAAACATAGGCTTTCCCAAGATGGCCACAGGAATTCCAGCACAGAAGTCATTTCTCTGCAGGGTTTTTTCTAGCACCAGAGGTAAGCAGCCAGTGGCATATCCTTTGTGGGTGCCATGTGTGCCCAAGGGGTATGGGGCTCACTGGGCTCTCAAATACTGCATGTGATGCGGATAATGCGGTCCCCGTGGCAGCTGCAGTCATCCCTGTCACTCTTGAATGCTCCCCGGGCTCTTTCCCCTCCTGTGTCCCAGGCTGGTCCTTCCTCCATCCGCTAATGATTGATGTGGTCCTACAGCCCAGTGTCCCGTCATCTAGGCAAAGTGCTCCTTATCTGACTTAGCAGTAGGGCAGTGTGCCTGTGATTCTGCTTCTCGGAGCCCTGATTGCCAGGCAAGGCCTTTCTTCATTCCTCACCTCTGTCCTGATTGGTTCACCCATGCAGAGGCGCTTGATTTAAGCATCATGGATCCTACCCCTGGTGCATGTTACAGCTTTTTCCCTTGTGCCTAACTAGCTGCCATTGGACTGTAAGCTGATCTCCTGTGTACTGACTCTTTGCCTTTTTTCTTACCATATCTATGCCTGCTGTCTGAACTGATCCACTGCCTGTACTTGAAATCTTTTTTTGTCTGCGGCCTGGACCAAACCAAAAGTATTCCTGCTTAGGGCATCTGAACCAGCTGTCCTCTGTGGACTTCTGTACTCCTGGAATGATAGGACCATTTCATCCACCATTGCTCTGCCACTTGTGCTTCCTGGCCAACTATAGGAGGGGGTGAGAGGAATCTGATGTCACAGACTATATTTACAACACCCCTTTAAGCCATGCCCAATAATCAGCACAATACAAACCATGACCATTTTTTTTTTTTTAAACAGAAGGCGCCCAACTTCCGATCCTGAACACAGGGCAACCAGGACGAGTGGATGATCTGCAGAATTAGCTGCCTTACATTCCATGTTGACAACCAGTCGAGCAGCAACAGCACACAGTGGCAGCTACCAGCAACACCCCCCTACAAGTCGATTATAAAAAAATAAAATTAAAATAAATAATTACAAGTGATAATATACAGTGTCTTGAAAAAGTATTCATTCCCCTGGACATTATCCACATTTTGTCATGTTTCAATCAAAAACGTAAATGTATTTTATTGGTATTTTATGTGATAGACCAACACAAAGTGGCACATAATTGTGAAGTGAAAGGAAAATGATAAATGTTTTTCAAAATGTTTTACAAATAAATATGTGAAAAGTGTGGGGTACATTTGTATTCAGCCCCCCTGAGTCAACACTTTGTAGAACCACCTTTCGCTGCAATTACAGCTGCAAGTCTTTTTGGGGATGTCTCTACCTGCTTTGACATCTAGAGAGTGACATTTTTGCCCATTCTTCCATGCAAAATAGCTGAAGCTCTGTCAGATTGGATGGACAGCGTCTGTGAACAGCAATTTTCAAGTCTTGCCACAGATTCTCAATGTGATTTAGGTCTGGACTGTGACTGGGCCATTCTAACACATGAATAGGCTTTGATCTAAACCATTCCATTGTAGCTCTGGCTGTATGTTTAGGGTCATTGTCCTGCTGGAAAGTGAATCTCTGCCTCAAGTCTTTTGCAGACCCTAATGCCCCGTACACACGATCTGAAATTCCACCAGCAAAAGTCCGATGTGAGCTTTTAGTCGGAAATTCCGACCGTGTGTATGCGCCATCAGACTGATGGAGCATATACACGGTCGGAATTTCTGACTAAAAGCTCACATCGGACTTTTGCTGGCAGAATTTCTGCCAGCAAAAGATTGAGGAGCAGGTTCTTTATTTTTCCGATGGAAAGAGTTCCTATCGGAAATTCCGATCGTCTGTAGCAATTCCGATATGCAAAATTCCTACGCATGCTCGGAAACAATTCGATGCATGCTGGGAAGCATTGACCTTCATTTTCTCGGCTCGTCGTAGTGTTGTACCTCACTGCGTTCTTGACGGTCGAAAGTTCAGAGAACTTTTTTGTGACCGTGTGTATGCAAGGCAAGCTTGGGCGGAATTCCGTCGGAAAAACCATCCAAGATTTTTCTGACGGAAATTCTGATTGTGTGTACGCGGAAAAACAGGTTTTCTTCTAAGTTTGCCCTGTATTTGGCTCCATCCATCTTCCCATCAACTCTGACTAGCTTCCCTGTCCCTGCTGAAGAAAAACATCCCCACAACATGATGCTACCACCACCATGTTTCACGATGGGGATGGTGTGTTCAGGGTGATGTGCAGTGTTAGTTTTCCGCCACACATAGGATGAGATTTACTAAAGCTGGTGCACTCAGAATCTGGTGCAGCTGTGCATGGTCACCAATCAGCTTCTAACGTCAGCTTGTTCAATTAAGGTTTGGCAAAAAAACCTGGAAGCCGATTGGTTTCTTTGCAGAACTGCACCAGATTTTTCACTCTCCGGTTTTAGTAAATAACCCCCATAGTGTGTTGCTTTTAGGCCAAAAAGGTACATGTTGGTCTCATCTGACCAGTGGAGTGCATGACTAATGCCTCATACACACGATCGGATATTCCGATAACAAAATCCCATGGATTTTTTCCGACGGATGTTGGCTCAAACTTGTCTTGCATACACACGGTCACACAAAGTTGGTCGGAAATTTCTAACGTCACGAACGCGGTGACGTACAACACGTACGACGAGCCGAGAAAATTGAAGTTCAATAGCCAGTGCTGCTCTTCTGCTTGATTCCGAGCATGCGTGGCACTTTGTGCATCAGAATTGTGTACACACGATCGGAATTTGCGCGAACGGATTTTGTAGTCGGAAAACTTTGAGAACCAGATCTCAAATTTTGTGCGACGGAAATTCCGATGGAAACTGTCCGATGGAGCCTACACACGGCCGGAATTTCCGACAACAAGCTCCTATCACACATTTTCCATTGGAAGATCCGACCGTGTGTACGGGGCATAATAGTTGTCCTGTGGACAGATTCTACCTCCTGAGCTGTGGATTTCTGCAGCTCCTCCAGAGTTACCATGGGCCTCTTGGCTGCTTCTCTGATTAATGCTCTCCTTGCCCGGCCTGTCAGTTTAGGTGGACGGTCATGTCTTGGTAGGTTCGCAGTTGTGCCATACTCTTTCCATTTTCAGATGATGGATTGAACAGTTCTCTATGAGATGTTTAAAGCTTGGGATATTTTTTTATAACCTAACCCAGCTTTTAAATTCTCCACAACTTTATCCCTGACCTGTCTGGTGTGTTCCTTGGCCTTCAAGATGCTGTTTGTTCACTAAGGTTCTCTAACAAAACTATGAGGACTTCACAGAACGTCTGCATTTATACTGAAATAAAATTACACACAGGTGGACTCTATTTACTAATTAGGTGACTTCTAAAGGCAATTGGTTCCACTAGATTTTAGTTAGGGGTATCGGAGTAATGGGGGCTGAATACAAAAACACGCCACACTTTTCACATATTTATTTGTAAAAAATTTGGAAAACTATTTATCATTTTTCTTCCACTTCACAATTATGTGCCACTTTGTGTTGGTCTATCACATAAAATCTCAATAAAATACTTTTACGTTTTTTGTGGAAAATTTCAAGGGGTAAAAATACTTTTTCAGGGCACTTTAAAGAAACTTCCTGCAAGTCTACAATGTTATAGATCAGCCTATTTTTTCTCCTTACAATGAAGGGTGGATTTTGACTGGTGGTGGAAAATATTAAGTGCTGAGGGAGTACTTACCCTTTGCTGAACATACAATACTCCAAAAAGCAATTTCTCCTCCACGGTAAAAAGCTTGCTTTCTTTTCGTTCTATACAAATACAAACAACAAGCTTTGTTTTCTAGATTGTTTATTGGGAGAAAATTTGGAAAACAAATCTCTGATAATGTGCCTGGCCTTCCATCACTATGAAAGGTCCGAGACATGTTCACACATTCCGTCATAGCAGCTGCAATTACACCGAGAGCTTCTGAAGTCATGTACAGCCGATCGCAATATTTACATCCCAACTGTATAAATATCACCGAACGTGAATCATCCCCATCTCCTCCAGGACTGACAACTAAAAGGGAACCTGTTATGAAGCAAAAATATCTGTAAATCAATACCCATCAAATCTGGTAATTCCTCGGTGCACCATTTCCGGGGCCACAAACCTTAATAGCTTCAGCCAGGGGCATTGCTAGGTCTACAAAAGATCTGGGGCTAGAGCCTATAGCAGCGTAGTAAAGAAAGTCATACGCTTGGGCGGGCATACACATGTATATAATTAATGTGTGTGTGTGTGTATATATCCCCAGAAAGCCTCCCCCTTCCATCAGGGTCTCCAGAGAGCCCCCCCCTTAAATCAGGGTCCCCAGAGAGCCTCCCCCTTAAATCAGGGGCCCAAGAGAGCCTCCCCTCCCCTTGGGGACCCCTGCAGAGACTTGGGGCTATGGGCCCCAGATTCAGGGCTATAGCCCCAAAAGCCACCTCCTAGCGACGCCACTGGCTTCAGCATAACCACCTCTCGACCTGCTCACATACATATACGGCGGCAGGTTGGCTCTCCTGCGTGAATTGCTGTATATGTACGGCGGCTCCTTTAAAGCAGTTGTATACCCGCTGTCTTTTTTTTAAAATTTTTTACACCTGCAAGGGAAAAGCCATAATGAGCTAGTATGCAAAGGCATACTAGCTCATTATGAGATATTTACCTTAGAACAAGGCGCCGGCATCTCACCTGGTCCACGCCGAGGGAGCTGACATCTCCCCTCGGCGTGTCTTCCGGGTATCGCGGCTTCGGCGCTGTGAGTGGCCGGAGCCGCAATGTTGTCACTCTGCCCGGCAAGCTCCGGAGTTTGCCGGGCTGTCAGCCGAGAGTCCCCTGTGCACATGCGCCGCTGCAGTCAGCGGCTCATTGCGAGGGGAATATCTCCTAAACCTTACAGGTTTAGGAGATATTTTTTATACCTACAGGTAAGCCTTATTATGGGCTTACCTGTAGGTAAAAGTTACAAATAAAGGTATACAACCACTTTAAGAGCCTTAGCAAGCGTGCGCCCCCACTACATGGCAGGGGACCAGATGCGCGTGGCTGCTGGGCGCCTTCGCCGCCGGGCCAACCGCGATCGCGGGCACGAGAGCCGGAACAGGGATTTGTGTGTGTAAACACACAAATCCCTGTTCTGACAGGGGAGAGACAGATCGTGTGTTCCTACTAAGTAGGAACAGCGATCTGGCTCCTCCTCTAGTCAGTTCCACCCCCACCCACAGTTAGGAACACACCTAGGGAACACACTTAACCCCTTGATCGCCCCCTAGTGTTAACCCCTTCCCTGCCAGTGACATTTATACAATAATCAGGGCTTTATTTTTAGCACTGATCGCTGTATAAATGTCAGTGGTCTCAAAAAAGTGTCAAAAGTGTCTGTTCTGTCCGCCGCAATGTCGCAGTCCCACTAAAAATCACAGATCGTCGCCATTACTAGTGAAAAAAAAAAAATTTAAATGACATAAATCTATTCCCAATTTTGTAGACGCTATAACTTTTGTGCAAACCAATCAATATACGCTTACTGCCAAAAATATGTAGAAGAATACATGTTGGCCTAAACTGATGAAGAAATTTATTTTGTTTACATTTTTTTTTTGGATATTTATTATAGCAAAAAGTTTAAAATATTGTTTTTTATTTCAAAATTTGTTTTTTTTTTTTGTAGTGCAAAAAATAAAAACCGTAGAGAGGAGCAAATGCCACTCAATGAAAGCTCTATTTGTGGGAAAAAAAGGATGTCAATTTTCTTTGGGTACAGCGTCGCAGGACCGCGCAATTGTCAGTTAAAGCGACGCAGTGCTGTATCGCAAAAAATGGCCTGGTCATTAAGGGGGCAAATCCTTCTGGGGATGAAGTAACTCCAGTTTTGTTGAGAAAAAAAACATTCCCCTTTGGGTGATCTATGTACATTGCAGGAATTTTAACAAACTTTGTTCCAGATTCCTACCTTTTGCTATTCTGAAGGAATAGCTGTTTGTTTGTCTGTGTCCATGTGCATGGGAGTGGTTTTATACTTATTAACCTCTTCGGCCCCGGAAGATTTTACCCCCTGCCTCACCAGAGCATTATTTGCGATTCGGCGCTGCGTCGATTTAGCTGACAATTGCGGGGTCATGCGACGTTGTATCAAAACAAAATTGACGTCCATTTTTTTCCCACAAATAGAGCTTTCTTTTGGTGGTATTTGATCACCTCTTCGGTTTTTATTTTTTGCGCTATTAACAAAAAAAGAGCGTCAATTTTGAAAAAAAAAGCAATATTTTTTACTTTTTGCTATAATAAATACCCCCCCCCCCCCAAATATATAAAAAAACAAATTTTTTCCTCAGTTTAGGCCAATATGTATTCTTCTACATATTTTTGGTAAAAAAATATTCGCAATAATCTTATATTGATTGGTTTGCACAAGAGCTATAGCGTCTACAAAATAGGGGATAATTTTATGGCATTTTTATTATTATTATTTTTTTTTTTATTAGTAATGTCGGTGATCTGCGATTTTTATCATGACTGCGACATTATGGCGGGCACATCGGACACTTTTGACACTATTTTGGGACTATTGTCATTTATACAGCGATCAGTGCTATAAAAATGCATTGATTACTGTGTAAATGACACTGGCAGGGAAGGAGTTAAACACTAGGGGGCGATAAAGGGGTTAAGTGTGTCTTAGGGAGTGATTCTAACTGTGGGGGGGATGGGCTACCTAGGACATGACAGCGATCACTGCTCCCGATGACAGGGAGCAGTAGATCTCTGTCTTGTCACTAGGCAGAACAGGGGAATGCCTTGTTTACATAGGCATCTCCCCGTTCTACCTCTCCACACCGCAATCACGGTCCGCCGGCGAACATCGAGTTTCCAGGACCCGTGGGTTGCGCACCGCTGGCGGCAAATTTAAAGGGACGTACCTGTGCGCCCATTTGCCTGGCCGTGCCATTCTGCCAACGCATATCTGTGTGCGGTGGTCGGCAAGCTGTTAATCAGCTGCTGCACCTGCGGGGCACTAATGAGACAAGCTGCAGGGTCTGCATCCCTTAAGACATACCTCCCAACTGTCCCTGATTTGGATGGACTGTCCCTGATTTGGAGCAATGTCCCTCTGTCCCTCTTTCCCCCTCATTTGTTCCTCATTTTGGTCTGATCTATATAGTTGTATATAAAATGCACTTTTTATCTATAAAAAAGTGTTTCCCAGTGCTAAACCTTTCATCTGATTTCTAAATTGCTGCATTTGTAAATTCTAAAAGGAAAAAATGGAAAAAGGAAAAATAGTGGTAAAAAAAGCACTTGTGGGTTTAACCAATCTTGTTTTTTTGTACAATTCTCCTTAAGGGGGTGTGGCAGGGGGTGTGTTCTATGCCTGCATACTTTTGCTGATAGGTGTCCCTCATTCCCATCTCATTAGGTTGGGAGCTATGCTTAAGACGCGATTTCCCTGTGAGCCTATTTCACCAAAAATTACATTTTTGTTGCAGGGGATGCCTGAAATCTGACTTGTGTCTTAGTGCAGACTTCTGGGAAAATCAGTGAGCCAATCACACAAGCAGGAAATGACATATGTAGGGGGAGCTCTGTACACGTTCTGTCTACAGAACTCCTCCAGGTAGCCATATTGCATTGCATTTTACAGAAAATGACAGAGCTGCAGATTGAAAAGGAAAGGGAATTTTTAATAGCATTCAATTACAATATGACTCACAATTGTATACGCTATACAGGGTGATTCATAAAGAAGTATACAGTTTCAACGCACTATAAAACAAGAACAATGTAAGATATTTTATGTTACCTGTAACAGAAATGTAGGGCAATGTCTCAATTTTTTTAGAGACAGTCACAGATGTTCTATGTATATACCTATAGTCGCACATTAAGTCGGTGATTCATTTCCACCCAAACGCGAGTTAAGAGATCTGAATCAAGTGCAGTGATAGCGGCTGTGATACGTTGTCTCAGCTCCGATAGATCGTCAGGAAGAGGAAGGGCGAATACCTTGTCCTTTACGTACCCCCACAGGAAAAAGTCACAAGGTGTTAAGTCAGGACTTCTGGGTGGCCATTGGGTCAGTGGCATGTTGTAGTCCACGGCTCGCCCAGTTCATCGGTGAGGAAGATGTTCATCAAGGTAATCTCGCGCGTCACCTGACCAGTGTGATGGTGCACCATCCAATTGGGGAATAAAGCTGTCACTGTCGTCCTGCAACTGTGGCATCAACCAAAAGACTTAACATACAGATTTTCTGGTTGGAGGTTCCTTTTTCCGAATCGTGATCGAAAATGCCATGGCACAACAGTTACAGATTCCGTTTTGCTCAATTCAAGAGCACAAAACGCCTTCTCCGCTGCAGATGCTTCCATTTTGACTGACTAGTCTCGTGACACAGGCGCCTACGTGCCATCGCCTACTAGACATGTGCACAGCCAAAAAATTCGTTCATTTTCGTTTCATTAGTTTATTTTTTTTTTTTTCGTTTTTCGGGTCATTCGTTATGATCGCGATTCGTAAATTCGTTCATTCGTAAATGCGTTCATTCGTACATTCGTAAATTCGAACATTCGTTCATTTCGTAAATTCGTTCATTCGTACATTCCTACATTTTTACATTTGTACATTCGTAAATTCGTAAAATCGTACATTTGTAAATTAGAAAATTTGGAAATTTGTAAATTCGAAGTTTGAAAATCCAAAAACCCGAAAATTCAAAAATCTGAAATAGTACCTAACTATTAAATTATAGGTATTGTAATTTCCTTTCAAATTTGACTGTCAGTGAACGGAACAAATACGAATTTATCCAAAGTTACGAATTATCCAAAATGAATGCTGCATCTAAACAAATGGAACGGAACAAATGAATAATAAATAATAATATTAAAACGCTGTTATTATTATTATTGTTATTTATTATTATTAATTTATTACGTTCCATTCCGTTTTTTCGGATCATTCATAACTTCGGATAAATTTGTATGTGTTACGTTCACTAACAGCCAAATTTGAAAGGAAATTACAATACCTATAATTTAAAAGTTACTAGTAATTACTAATAGTTAAGTTATTATTAGTTAACTATTATTTCAGATTTCCGAATTTTCGAATTTACAAATTTACGAATTCACTAATTTACTAATGCCCAAATTTACGAATGTCCAATTTTATCGAATTTACGAATATTCGGAAAAAAGTCGTTAAACGGGTTTTCGTTAATTCGGATATTCCCGAATTAACGAATTTGTCAAAATTTGTTAAAAAACTAATTCGGAATGAAACGAATTGCACATGCCTATCGCCTACGTCAGTATCTCCTTCCCTCACTAGAGGGACACAAACTTTATGAGTAAATCTACCTAACGGTTCACAGTTGTGGTCAGTGTCTTCAACTGTTACTGTTTGACAGCATCTAGAAACTGTATACTTCTTTTATGAATCACCCTGCATTATTTTTTTTTTTTTGTTTTTTTTTGTTTTTTTTACCATGAAAGTGGAGTTACCCTTCAAAGCAGGGGTCTCCAAACTACGGCCCTCCAGGTGTTCAAGAACTACAATTCCCATCATGCCTAGTCATGTCTGTGAATGTCATGCCGCGTACACACGAGCGGACTTCTTTTAGGACTGAACGAAGGACTTTTCAACGGAGTCCTGACGAAATAGACTTGCCTACACACGATCCCACCAAAGTCCGATCGTTTTGAATGTGATGACGTACAACCGGACTAGAAAAGGAAGCTCAATAGCCAGTAGCCAATAGCTGCCCTTGCGTCGTTTTCGGTCCGTCGGACTAGCATACGACGGACCTATTGTTTTTTTCAATAGGAATCAAGGCCGTCGGAAAGATTTGAAACATGTTCTATTTCTAAGGTCCGTCAGATTTTTCGACAGAAAAGGTTCAGATGAAGCCCACACACGATCGGAATGTCCGATGGATTCGTTCTGTCGGACCTTTTCTGCCGGTCATGTGAACACAACATCAGAGTTTTACAATGCCTCATGGGAAGTGTAGTTCCACAACAGCTGGAGGGCCGTAGTTTGGAGATCTCTGCTTTAAAGCACAGCTAAACCCCAAAACAAAAAGTGTAATATATTGCAGCATTCCAGGATATGGTGGCTGCATTCGTTTTCTTTTTTAAGGGTTTTTCCCTTTATTTTCACCTGGTGATCCTGCCAGTAACACATTTCCTTCCTAGGGTGACAACACTCACTTATCGTACTGTATCTATTGAGGAGCAGCGATGTCACTCTAAGATAGAAAGTATTTTGGAACTAAAGAATATCTTCCCGTCTCCTCATCTTGATAACATGTATAGGCGACTTAAGGTGACCCGAACCGTAGCTCATCCTTGGTAGGCAGGTGTTCTGGAGTTCAAAGAAGATAGATTGGAAGGCTGATTACAATATAGTTTGACATTTCGGTTTAGTGCACAATGACACTGGATTTCTGGCAGGATCAACAGGCATTTTTCTGTACTGGCACTGGTGGGCACTGATTGCTGGCACTAGTGGGCAATGGTGGGCACTGATTGGTGACACCTTTGGTCCTATAATGTAATCAGGGCACCGATGATCAGTGCCCTGATTACATGTTTTGTTGCCCCCTGTGAGGAGATTCCCCTGATCGGCTCTCCTCGCCACACACTCTGTCAGTGTGAGGCAAGGAGCGCCGATTACCGGCATTTCCGTGTTTACATGTGACCGGCTGTGATTGGACACAGCTGATCACATGGTTAAAGAGCCGCGGACGCGACTCTTTACAGAGATCAGGGTCGCGGCCTCGATCCCTGCGCTGAGTGCAGCCGCGGGTGCAGGAGATCGGCCGTTCTGGGACGCCATCATATGACGGCGTCCCAGAACGAGGGCGGCAACTAGTTAAAGTGATTGTAAACGATCACCTTGTACAACAGCCTATTCAGTTTAAAATAGAAATTAAAGGCAAAACATGTTTGTATAGCTATAAAAAAACATTATAAATACCTCCCCCCCCCCCTTTTATAAGGGATCACCTTCCCTCTGTTCTCAGCTACATAAGAGCAGGGGGAGGAGAAACAGCAGCACACTGAGCTTCCCAGTGAATGGCTGTGCAACGGGGGCGTGTCAGGACAAGTCTGATCATTGGAGGAGAGTAGGCTGAGTTCCCAGCGTAACTAGAGAACTGACCACGCTGTGTTCTCCTGTTTAGTGTGGTCAGTTTTTAATAGGAAAGCAGAGGGACTGGCAGGGACATTGGGGAGTTCACATAAAAGAAGCAATACAAAGAGAACAGGATACTCTCTCATACAAGTACATTATTATTATTATGCACGATTTATATAGCGCCAACAGTTTACGCAGCACTTTACAATGTAGAGGGGGGACAGCACAATTACAGTACAATACAGAAAGGACAGGAGGGCCCGGCTCGTAGAGCTTAAATTCTAAAGGGAGGGGGTGTACATGGTACAGCAGGCACATATCAGGAATATGAAGTTTTGGGGTAACAAATGCTTTATTGCATTCTCTGCAGCCCCTCCCCTTATGCTTACCTGAGCCTTTTCTCGATCCAGGATGTGCACGAGAGCAGGGGCTCTGTCAGCTCTCTCCCTCCTCATTGGCTCAGAGACAGCAGTGGTAGCCAATGACATACTGCGGAACATGTGCAGTATGTTCTGAATTGCCCCATAGCCTACTGGGATACATGATCTTAGTATCCCACAAGGCTTCGGGTAACTGAAATATGTCATACTTGCCTAGACTAGAATACTGGAATTTGGGGAAGCGTGAATAAAAAATGATTGGATTATTAAAAAAAAACTGTGACTGAGTGAAAGGAAGGGGGAGTGAGTATTTTTATGTAGAGTAGGTGCGGAGGATGATGAATTGTTTTAAATTGTGGAAGAGGAGAGATTTGTTGGTGAACTTCTGACTTAAGGGGTCATATTTTGACTTTGTGAAAGTTCAGAAATGAGCTCATCTTTCATCATTTTCTGTATTTTTATCCATTTCTTTGTGGAATTGGAAGTGAATAACCAATCTTCAAGCTTGGGAACGTATCAAAGGATTCCTGGTATACCGTATATACTCGAGTATAAGTCGTTCCGAGTATAAGTCGAGGCCCCTAATTTACCACAAAAAAATGGGAAAAACTTATTGACCCGAGTATAAGACGAGGGTGAGAAATCCACAACTGCTGTAAGTGGAAAAGAGGGTCAACAATGCCCATTTGCAGCCTCACTGTGCCCATTTGCAGCCATAGGTCCCCCGAACTTCAAACTCAGTAGTTAAGGGTTCCTAGATGCCCCCTAGCTGCATCCAAAATTTGGGGTCTCTGAACCCAAAGTGTCCCGAAATGACATTGCTGCAGATGGACACAGTTGACCAACTTTGGGGCCCCGTATCTCGGGGCCACTTAGAGCTAGGAACCCTACATTTGGTGTGCAAACCCAGTGGAACTAGCACCATAAAAAACCCAAAGCTGGGATTTCTAGCACCAATGGCCCCCAGATACAGGGCCCCACAAATCGATTCAGAAAATGTCAAGCCCTTTTCTGCAGCAGAGAATGACATTTTCTGAACTTATTTTGGGGCCCCGTATCTCGGGGCCACTTAGTGCTAGGAAACCCAGCTTTGGATATGTTATGGTACCAGGTCCACTGGGTTCCTAGCACCAAGTGGCCCCGAGATACGGGGCCCCAAAATCGGTTCGGAAAATGAAATTTTTTGCTGCAGAAAAGTGCTTGACTCCAGTATAAGTTGAGGGGGGCACTTTCAGCACAAAAAAATGTGCTGAAAAACACGACTTATACTCGAGTATATACGGTAGGTTTCTTGGACCATTACCACTGGCTGTACTCTAGATATTTCCCCCTCAATGGTTATACCTGATGATCCGATTTTCTATATCCCTATGACTCTGGAGCCTCCATTCAAATACAAATAGATTTTGAATAATACAGTTCTCATTGTCTCATATCAATAAATTTTCCTGAAGAAGCCAATGACCAAGGTGAAACATGTAGAGATGAAATCAGTCAGCACATGTATTAGTACTGTAATATCACTACTTACCCTTTGTATGTCTGTTTTTAATGCTCTAATAAATTTCTACCTTTTATAAACGATTTTGTTTTATTTTGCACCTAAAAAATCCCAAATACTTTCTTAAGTTTCCAATTAAATTACACACACAGCTAAATAGGAAAGATGAGAGACATGACAACCCCTAACCCCCCCCTCCCCCCAGCCAACTAAGCCCCCTTACCCCCTTAAACCAGCCTGGATTTTTCATGTACCGTACAATGAGATAGCTAGCAACCAATAAGCCGGTGCTGGGCTTTCTTTTTTTAGACAGAAAGCCCAGAATCGCCTGCATTTTGCGTAAGTGCGCTCTGTATTTAAATTAACAATTTTATATAATCCAAAAAAAGATGTAAGCGAAATAAAGATTTAAAACACTTAGTAAAAAGGAAATATAAAAGATAAAACATCTATTTGGAAATTGTCTGTACTCCAGATAGTTATTTTCATGCTGTTGGTAGTGAGTGGTGCTTTTCAGGCGTCTCTCTTGTCCCTCAAGCAGCGTCAGAGGCAGCGATGATTATCATAGTGACTGGGAGCAGAGAGGGGAGAGGTGAGGGGTCTGTCCGTTTTTACAAAAAGACATCATTACCTCGCACAGGGTCTTCTGTTTGTCTAATCTTCCCCGGAAAGGTTCGATCTGACAGCAGATTAAAAGTCAAAGCAGACCGATTCATCAAAGAGCAAACAAGGTCCATGAGGCGGACATGAATATTTTACACCTTTCTGCTTATATGAGGTCACGTTCTTCCACTCGCCACCATCAGTATAGCAAGAAAAACAATCGGTTAAAGTAGAACTCCAGAGAAACCACAGAAATAACCAGATATTTAACCCTCTCGCTGCCAGAGCCGTTTTTTTTGCACATACAGTTGTGCTCATAAGTTTATATACCCTGGCAGAATTTATGATTTGGAAAATCTGAATCACCCCTAAGAAAAGGACATAAGGAGATGAAGAGTGGCGCTACCCCCCTAATGTGCGCTTGAGGCGAGTGCTAACACCCCCTCTAATGAAGTGAAGTAAACTCTAGATCACAGTGTAAGAAGTGATACAAAATATACAAACAAAACATATAGTCCAAAATGATAAGGTGATTCTAGAAGGACATGTGAGGTGAGTATTGATGACCACACAAATGAGCACCAGCTACTGGTGCAATACACATGGATACGAACTATTGCATATCAAACATAATCTAGCATGACACTAGAAGTAGGTGAAAGGAGTAGTATGTGAATGACTACAATGACTCCTAATGACACCCCGGGATAAGTGAATAAAACCCGGTATCGTGATACCAGAAAAAACACACCCAAAAAGATCAAAAAAATATTAAATGAATGAAATGTGAAAAAATGTTGGAAAAAAAATCTAAAAATCTAAAATTATATGTGAAATAAAAAAATGGAAAAATTGAGAAAACTTAAAAAAAGTCCACATGAATTGTGAGGTAATGTAGAGAAAAGTTCCAAAAGTGCAGGTTTCTCCAATCCACAAAATGCTGTTGACCCGTGTCCACCACACCTCAGTGACGTGATTCCACTCCCTTGTGAATTGCAAACTCACCAGCTGATAAGGCCTCCCACTCTCGTGTTTGGCCGGCAAAAAACCTCAACCCACTCACATCGGGGTTATCATGCGATCAATGGTATCCACTACTAGATGCACCGAACACTTTCCAGACTCCAAAAGCCACAATTCTGCTCTTCAAGGTTATGCAACGCTTCCCAACATCTTCCACATGTAGACAGCTGTCACGTGACACCCCCTTGCACAGCCCGCTGGGTAACCTGAACCGGCCAGTACTGATAACCTCCATGTGAGTGGGTTGAGGTTTTTTGCCGGCCAAACACGAGAGTGGGAGGCCTTATCAGCGGGCGTTTTTCTTGTCCACCTACAGAATTTATGATTTCTTGGCCATTTTTCAGAGAATATGAATAACACAAAAACATTTCTTTCACTCATGGTTAGTGTTTGGCTGAAGCCATTTATTATCAATCAACTGTGTTTACTCTTTTTAAATCATAATGGCAACAGAAACTACCCAAATGACCCTGGTCAAAAGTTTACATACCCCGGTGATTTTGGCCTGATAACATGCACACAAGTTGACACAAAGGGGTTTGAATGGCTATTAAAGGTAACAATCCTCACCTGTGATCTGTTTGCTTGTAATTAGTGTGTGTGTATAAAAGGTCAATGAGTTTCTGGACTCCTGACAGACCCTTGCATCTTTCATGCAGTGCTGCACTGACGTTTCTGGATTCTGAGTAATGGGGAAAGCAAAAGATTTGTCAAAGGATCTGTGGGAAAAGGTATGAACTGTATAAAACAGGAAAGGGATATAAAAAGATATCCAGGGAATTGAGAATGCCAATCAGCAGTGTTCAAACTCTAATCAAGAAGTGGAAAATGAGGGGTTCTGTTGAAACCAAACCACAGTCAGGTAGACCAACTGAAATTTCAGCCACAACTGCCAGGAAAATTGTTCGGGATGCAAAGAAAAACCCACAAATAACTTCAGGTGAAATACAGGACTCTCTGAAAACATGTGGTGTGGCTGTTTCAAGATGCACAATAAGGAGGCACTTGAAGAAAGATGGGCTGCATGGTCGAGTTGCCAGAAGAAAGCCATTACTACGCAAATGCCACAAAGTATCCCGCTTACAATACGCCAAACAGCACAGAGACAAGCCTCAAACCTTCTGGCACAAAGTCATTTGGAGTGATGAGACCCAAATTTTGCTTTTTGGCCACAACCATAAACACTACTATTGGAGAGGAGTCAACAAGGCCAATGATGAAAGGTACACCATTCCTACTGTGAAACACGAAGGTGGATCGCTGATGTTTTCGGGATGTGTGAGCTACAAAGGCACAGGACATTTGGTCAAAATTGATGGCAAGATGAATGTAGTATGTTATCAAAAAATACTGGAGGAACATTTGTATTTATTAGCCAGGAAGCTGCGCATGGGACGTACTTGGACATTCCATCATGACAATGATACAAAACACAAGGCCAAGGCCAAGTCGACCTGTCATTGGCTACAGCAGAATAAAGTGAAGGTTCTGGAGTGGTCATCTCAGTCTCCTGACCTCAATATCATTGAGCGACTCTTGGGAGATCGCAAATATGCAGTTCATGCAAGACTGCCCAAGACTCTACAGGAACTGGAGGCTTTTTGCCAAAAGGAATGGGCAGCTTTACCATCTGAGAAGATAAAGAGCCTCATCCACAAATGCCACAAAAGACTTCAAGCTGTCATTGATGTTAAAGGGGGCAATACACGGTATTAAGAACAGGGTATGTAAACTTTTGATCAGGGTCATTTGGGTAGTTTCTGTTGTCATTATGATTTAAAAAGAGTAAACACAGTTGACTGATAATAAATGGCTTTAGCCAAAACACTAAACACGAGTGAAAGAAATGTTTTTGTGTTATCATTCATATTCTCTGAAAAATGCCCAAGAAATCATCAATTCTGCCAGGGTATGTAAACTTATGAGCACAACTGTATGTTTAAAAAAATTATTTTAGCCCTGAAGATTTTTTAAAATTAACCGGAGATATTATACAGTATATTTTCTGAAAGCAAAGACCCTGGAGAATAAAATAGCGGTAGTTACAATTTTTATGTCATAAGATATTAGCGCAACAATTTAACAAATACTAAATTTAAAGTTAAAAATACAGTTTCATTTTAGGGCACACAAGCACAGTATAATTCCCAATTTTTGGTAAATATAAAAGATGAGATTGCATCAAGTAAATAGATACCTAACATATCAAGCCTTCAAATTGCAAACGTCCATGAAAGAACAACAAACTTCAGTACCTAAAGGTTTCTGTAAGCGACACTTTAAAAGTGCCTATAGGTCATCAGTTTAGAGTTAACAGTGAAAAATGGCCCTAGCATAATTGCTTCCACTCCGGCATGTGCTGCAATATGTAACATGTATAGTACAACATTTTAGTAAGTAGGTGCCCCCTGTGTGTGTGTTTGTTTATGTTCGTATGTGCATGTATGTGGGGGTGGGAGGGCTAAAAATTGAAAATTGTATCAAATAGGAAAGCAGAAAATTGTATCAAATACCGTAATTTTTCTTCCCTGGTGCCAATCCAAGGCAGCATACATTTGGTAGAATGTTACCATGTTAGCGCCAGGAAGGGTTTTTTTTGGGGGGGGGGGTCAAGCGTTTAGGCATACCCTTGTTTTTTTTTTACTTTTTTTTTAATAAAAAGTCTCCTAATGCCACGTACTCATGGGCAGACTTTACGACCGGACTAGTCCGACGGACCGAATCCGGCGGACAATCCGACCGTGTGTGGGCTGCATCGGACTTCCGACGGACCGTTTCGGTCAGAAATCCGACGGACTTAGATTTGAAACTTGCTTCAAATCTTTACATCGTAACTCCGCTGGACTCAGTTCCTGACGGAAAGCCAGTTCGTCTGTATGCTGGTCCGACGGACCAGATGCGACGCAAGGGCAGGGTACTGCATCTCGCGCTCGCTGCAATAGGAAAAACACATTTTCCTATTGCGGCGAGCGCGGGGCATACCAGGCCCTTAGGTCTGGTATGGATTTTAAGGGGAATCCCCTACGCCGAAAAGACGGCGTGGGGTCCCCCCCAAAATCCATACCAGACCCCTATCCTGGTTGACCACATCACCGGTTGACCACGCCCCCTTAAAAAGTCATAGTCCCAGCATGCCGAAATGGCGCCGGTTCCCCGCCAGATGATCGTGGGACGGGACGCAGTGTATCCCCACCACCAAGCAGAGATGCGGGGGGGGGTAGCAAGGAGGGACGGTGAGCTGGTCAGTCCATTGAGGTGGAACACGGAAGGCGGACCAGATCGGGAGGGGCGGAGCCTACCGGCAAAGCATGCTGCAGGACAAAATGGGGGAGAGAGACACGTGAATGCCAGCCAGATGGCCGTCAGGTCGGGTCAGCGACGCGGACATCAAATCTGATTTTATGGTCACCCGGGCACCCTCCTGCTGTGGTCTCACATAGTGGCTCGAACAAAATGGCGTTGGGCTAGGTCCGTAGTGAGCATTAATAAGACCCGTATACAGCTTAATAAAGTAGTGGGGAGGTTTGTCGTACAGAATGGAGGTATTGTTATTAGGCACAGAGAGCTGGAGACGAATGTGGGGCTCTACTTGCGGAGAGATAGAGTTCATCTCTCTGATGTGGGAATTGACTTATGGTCCATGGGTTTGCAGGAAGGGATACAACAGGCCCTGAGGGTGTGGGGGGGCCCTCAAGTGTAAGGTCGTCACCCTTTCGGGCTGTGGCTGTATTCTTCTGGTGGTCTTTGACGGTGGCAGTAAACGGAGGGATCAAAAAGGGGTGGGGGGCTCATCGTGAGTATGTGCCCCTCCGGTGTATTCCAGAATGGTGGATGGAATACTGGAATGGTGGCACTGCGGGAAGGGGTTGTCTCTGAGCGGTTACACCTGGAGGCCTATCAGTTTGGAAAAGGTCCCGCAGTGCGTTGGTGTTATATGTGGTTATATGTGGAAAAAGGCGGGTCATCGTCAGAGACCATCAGACTGGGGTTAACAGGTTATTTTATTATGTTATTGTTTAGATATATTTGTTATTTATTGGAGTGATTTATTTGGAATTGTTTTAATAAAAAAGGCTGTTATGTCCATTTTACTCCATAAAATAAAGGTGTGGTCTCATTATTTTAGGTGGTTAAGGTTGGGTTGGAGTATAAAGTGGATAACAGTGACAGAATGTAGGGGACATTTGGGCTACACTGGTCAAGTGATTTTTTGAGCAATAAGCAATTTATTCTTAGGCTTCATTCACACAGCCATAATTTTCCATCATAGTATCTGAGAGGCAAAATCATTCGGCGCACGCAAAGGGCATTTATATTGATTGCGACTATTGAAGAATATATATATCTACAGTAAACATTTTCTGCCTGTATTTCAGCTGTAATGTTTTATTATATACCGTATCAAACTTTGCTTTTTTGGAAATCATTAAAGCTATTGAAAAAAAGTGTGTAATTGCTGTCTATAGAAAAGTTACATTATGTAATAGTTGTCTTTGACAAACAAGAAAGGATTTTTTTTTTTTTTTAATCTGCAGGTTCATACAGTTTCTGCTCAGTACATTTTTATCATCAGACGCGGTGTGTGCATCTGTTCACTATCCAGCGCCAAAATGTCTGGAGGTTGTTCACGAAGGGAACATCTGCATGAATGAGCAGTTCCATTGTGCCTGCACAGGTGACACGTTAAGTATCTTTTTATTAACCCCCTCGTGGTCATACAGTGTGACTGCAAAGTGTGCAAACATGGTGCGGTAGTTTGTGTCCCTCTGCTTTATGAAAAGAATAATCAAATGGCAGGTTTATTAAACGCTAGTAATCGTTGATGGGTGGAGCAGGGGATTTAGATGCAAAAATCTCTCTTCCAGAAGTCCCAGGACTCGGAGATATAAGAACCCTCAACATCTATCCAAAATAACAATTCTGGGTGTACAGATTCTTTGATGGCTGTTTCAAGCAGTAAGGGCATCACACCAATGGTACTGGAGTTTAGAGCAGTTTTGAATCAAATAGTTAATCAAAGAAGTGAGCCAATGCATTTCAGAGGCTCAGACACTCCATTTTCATCAGGACTTATATATTGTGTGACTTTACAATTGACTGGACTTATCAGAATATTGATAATACGTGTATATGCAGAATCAGGTGATATCACCAGCAGGTTGTACAGCATGGAACTTCCTTGTACATGTAGACAGGCTGTTCCTTTACCATACATCTGACTAGCAAATCTAGCCCAGCATCCTCACCTACATGTGTAGAGCTTCAGTTCCTGCACCCAACTCACTCCTTGTCCACGTGCACGAATGCAGGCCATGGGCCTCTCTGGTTCATCCTCCTGGTCACCAGTTGCAGTAGCCCCCTATTGCCCAGAGCACTTTCACACATAGGCCTATGTTTGTTCCATGGCCCAAGTTAGGGCTCTGGGAATCCATCTGATCACTCAGGGTCATTGTTACAAGGGGGCCCGAGTCATCTGGCACATGATATCTGAGGGGGGATCTTTTTGCACTAACACGAGGGTGATTCCGGTCCCCTAACCACCAGCTCCTGAGCCAACCAGGTTTCCACAGGCACTTAACAGTTTATCTCTTTGTCACTCTTTAGTTGAAGTAAACCCACCACGCTCACAGTTTCCACGGTCCACAGTTTGGTAACAGATCAGTGTAAATTACTTACATAACAGTTCATAAGGTTTTTGGCATTTTTAGTGCAATTACATGGCATCCACATCTTGGATCTTAGAGCAGTGGTTCTCAACCCTGTCACCAAGTACCCCCAACAGGCCATGTTTGTAGGTTTTCCTTTATCTTACACAGGTGGTTTGAATCAGAGTCAAAGGCTTGGTATTTTGGACAGCTATTTTATCTAAGAGAAATTCCCAAAACATGGCCTGTTGGGGATGCTTGAGGACAGGGTTGAGAACCACCGTCTTATAGTACTGTTTTACAATTCACAGGTGGGGTGCTGTGGTGCAACATCCAATTTAGGCATGTTGCTCATTTCCAAATAAGCCATACAGTAAGTCTCCACTGATCCTGCATGGCTTTCCCCAGATGAAGGGGGCACCAGCCTGCTGAGGGGAAAACTTCCTACTCAACAGCCAACATCTCCAAAAGACCCAGGGGTGACAGATGTAATTCTGTAGTGTGTTTGCCATCCTGAGAGTAGAGCTGTGTCGCTTATTTGGTCTAACAGGAGATACATTGTGCAGCCATCTTGGGGAAACCAGTGCCTCTGCCACTGAAATCTGGGGCGGCCATTTTGGCACAACAGTAAATATGTTCCATGCTCACAATTTTATAGGTAGTCCTGCATATGAGATGGAAAGGGAAAAGCCACTATGTAGGTTGGTGGTTTGTGCCAGATTGCTGCCCCGGTTCAGGGAGCAACTTTGTTCACTAGAAGGAGAAATGAGAGTCCAGCATGTAGGACTGTCCGTGCGTTGTGAGAACAGTTGTTGGTTCAAGGGAGGTGTAGAAAGTCCAAGGGCCTGGAGAAGTATGTAGCAAGATTATGAGATGCAGAGTAGCAGTGCACCCCCTTCTTTGCATGCAAACTGTATTATATATGTAATTTAACTTTTCTATTAACTGAAATATGCCATACTTTAGACTGGTCACCGCCTATTGTATGAAACTTTTACTGCCAAATATGTGGAATACATGTCAAATATGGCCAATACATGGAACCTTGCCTAATGATGCAGATTATATGTTCAAGTTCTTTACTCAGTAATGAGAGTTTGAAACAGAAGAAATGCTTTGTAATTGTGTACTTGAGCTCTGAAGTGTGCTTTTAGGAGGTGGGATGCAAAGGCGAATTAATGGTGAGTAGAGTGAAAAATCGAATATTCTATCTACAGACAAAGCCTGGGAAAATTGTTTCCTTATGTAACAGGCCTAGGAGCTGATGATGGTTAAGGGAAGGGGTCACTGCCCTGGCCGTGAGAGAAGAATTCTTCAACAGAATGTGCGCCAAGTGATCTGAGTCCCCATCTCCCTTGAACCCTTGATGTTCAGTTGGACTTACTGAGCCTTAATCTGTTACCAAGTGTAGAATGCAGGGCCCTGTGCAAGAGTGTGCTCCAGGTGTGAAGAGGGGTTATCAAAGCTATGGACCGGGGGATGATGTGAAGAGTGTCTCAAACCTGTCCTTCTAGTTAGGTTGCTAGAGAAATTTAGTTTTTGGCTCATTCTGTAGTAAGATGAGTTGGATTGTCTGCTTTGGTCTGCTGTGGCTCCACAAGCTATGGGATTGATTGCTTCCCTCTAGTTCTATTGAGAAACTTCCAGAGCTTGGGGCGGGGAGATACAAGTCCTCAGCTTGAATATTTTACCACTCTCTGACCAATCCCTGGGGAGGTGTGCCCAGTAGGGGGGTCAAAGAAGGGGGTAAATAGACTGAAGCCTTGGCAGAAAATTAGTTGGTGCTTGGTCCTACCTACCTGAGAATGGACTGCTGATGCTTCAGGGGGGCTGCTTGTGCCTGGTGCCATCCAGGACTGGCTGCATGACTACTCTGTGCTATGGACACAACCCTCAGATTCTGGATTTATCTCCTAAATCTGTGGGTAGAGCTTGATTAAATCAGAAAGTGAAAATCACGTGCTGAAAGTGTATATATCAACATAAATCAGTATGGCTGCAGCACTCACTAATATTCTAATACCAAATATAAAAATAACAATGTAATTCAAAAACGATGTGCATATAAATATATTCGATATATAAATGTATGATATCAAAGTCTACCATAAATTGAAATTACATAAAAATTCACCATTAAAGTGTTACATTCCACATTATGTGTTGCACTGTCATTCAAATATTATAATAATGTGCATATAAATATATTGAGCATACAAATGTGTAAAATCAAAGTCCACCATAAATCAAAATATCGTAAGAGTCCAAAACCTTCACGCCACAAGACGTGCACCAGCCACCTTATGATCATGCAGCAGCTTACCAAACGTTTGGACCTCAGAACAAAGGAGGTCAAAAAGTGCTTTTCAGAGACAAAACCCAAGTGGAGGATCACCACTTTCACTTCCTTACTCCGAACTCCGGGTTGGTTCTCTCTCTCCCTCCAACAACATGCCACAAATTGGATGTGCTTCACATGAATACCAAAGCACCACCAAATACACCAAGGAAAAAAGCAAGGGGACCTTATCCTGAAGTATGTTAAAAACCACCATTTATTAAACAATCAGTATGTACTCACAAACAATATAGAGTTAGGAGCATATCACAAACGACCGCCGGCTCTCCAGACAGTAGAGCTGTAGAGGGATTAATCGTTATCGCAATTTTTTCCCCCTTGCGACCTTGACAAAGCATTTTCCCGATTCTTTCTATGCAGAGAATTCTCTGTTGAAGCCAACAGCTGTCAAAAAAACCAAAAAAAAACAAAACAGGCAGTCTGTCAAGTATC